>CM046876.1:522771187-523513390 GCA_025667525.1 Glebionis coronaria
CTTGCCTTTGCCTTTCTGCTTCTTATTCACTTGCGGTTTTGGTTTCGACACTCTACCCTTTTGCACATAAAGTACTTGAGGAGTAGCAGTGGATGCCTTATCTTTCAAACCCTTTTCGAAGTCAATGAGCATTGCATGTAAATCATTAACTGTCTTCCCCCTGCAATGCATATTATAGTTACGAACGAAATCATTGAAGTCCTTATTAAGGGACCTATTGATCAAGTTAATAGCCATATTATGATCAAAGGGTTGTCCTAGTGCGATGAGTTGTTCCATATAACCCCTCATCTCTATATAATGAGCACTTACGGACTTTCCAGGAGCTTGCTTGCAACTATGTAGAGCATCAACCAGATCATAGATCTCTACAGCTTGCGGCATTTCATACACAGCCTTGAGTTCATCAAGCATTTGCTGAGGTGGAAATAGCTCATACTTCCTTTGAAGTGATGGAGCCATCCTCCCTAACATTACAGCAGCCACCTCATGGTGCTTCTTAACGTTAGCAGCGTGTTGAAGCCTTTCCGCATCAGATGCTCCTTCAGCAAGATCCTCCGGAAAAGGAGTTTCCAAGATATTGATAGTACCCGCTGCTCTCAGAACAATTCTTAGTGAGCGGTACCAGTCATTGAAATTTGGGCCAGTAAGTTCAAGCCGTTCAAAGAAAGCTTTGAACGCCGAGCTTATTGTCAGATTGCTTTCGGGTTGAGCCATTTCTACATAAATAAGTTCAAACATTAGTATTTTCGATAATACAATTCAAGAAAATAAAATTACCCCGGTAATAAAACCATAGTATTTTCCTTGAAACTAGAATCCATATTGACATAGATTCATCACATCAGTTGATCTGCTAGTGACAAATGTATTCAACACAGTAACTTGTCGAACAATAATTGACAAACAAATTTGCAATTTCTAGATATGTCAGGGATTTACATTGCCAAAATCATTTGCATTGTAAACATGTTTGTTAGGACCATTGGAATAGTTATTTGTAATAGGAAGACTAGAAGGTATGTAGTTCCTCCTGGTCATAGTAGTAGTAGGAGCAAGTCGTGCTCCTGGTCTTAGTTAAAGTCAAACTTTATTATTTAGTTATTATTCTGTTAGGATATGCATGAGATATGTTAGGAAAGGATATGCATATCAGTTTTACACGTTTTGTTTAATGATGTATTAGGGTTTCCTTGTAGTATAAAAGGAACCTTAGGCAGAAGGGTTTCACACACCTTCATCAAACATAATTCTAGTTATCATTAATATTAGAAATCCTTAGAAAAGGATCAAGTCATTATAGTTATTCTGTTCTTCTTTACAGTATTTGTATTCCGCACTTATATTGTGTATAGAGTCTCTGTGAATAGACTTGTGATTACAGAAGTCGTTCACCGTTCCTGACAGGCTGCAAGATCCACATCTAGTGGACCCAACAAGTGGTATCAGAGCCTGTGAGAGTCTCTGTTCAACAAGAATCAATTATTCTTATTACTAACATTTTTGTTTAATCATGTCTGCCTCAAGTTCTACTCAAACAGGAGAAGATAGTACTCCCAGAACTCAGCAACCTCAGCAAATCGTTGCTACGGTTTCCAACACAAATGGTAAGTTTCCTCTTATGAAAAGGACGAGTATGATAGCTGGGAAATGAAGATGGAATGGTGGATCACCAACACTGATCAAGACCTTTGGAAGATCATTCTGAATGGGAATAGCAGGAAGTTGACTGGAAGAGACAAGAATGGTAATATTACTCTTCTTGACCCTAAAACTCATGAAGAAATCACAGCTCTTTAGAAGGAGATCAAAGCAAAAACTATTTTGCTTCAGTCCCTTCCTGATGATCACATGGGTGACTTCTATCATTTGGATGATGCTAGAGAGATCTGGAATGGAATAAAAGCAAGGTTTGGTGGGAATCAGGAGTCAAAAAAAATGCGAAGATCCATGCTGAGAGATGAATTCACAGAATTCAAGATCTCAGAAACTGAAAGTATCCATCAAGGGTATGACAGGTTTCAAAAGATATTGAGCCAGTTGAATCAACTTCGGTCGAAACTTGACTATGGTGATATCAATGCAAGATTTCTTAGAGCTTTACCCTACTCATGGAATCAGGTGGTAATCTCTCTCAAAGCAAAAGGTGGGCTTGACTATCTTAATTTTGATGATTTATTTCATAAGCTCAAAACTTTTGAGCCTCATGTGAGAGGATATTCAAGTGATTCTTTTCCCACTCCTGCTAACTCTGCCTTTGTGAGTTCTATGGGATCCAGTCCCATGTCTGTGCTAGTAGCCCAAGCAATACTGTGTCTTCTCAACATACTTTTCAGCATACTTCTACTCCTGAACCAACAGCCAAGTCTGGTAGCATAGTAGAAGCTGTTCTTCACTCTTTTGTTGCTGACATTGATACTCAACATCAACTTGCTCTTGATGACTTCAACAGGTTGATAAACTTGACCTGGATGAAATGGATCTCAAATGGCAGATGGCCATGCTCACTCTTAGGGTTCACAAGTTTGAGAAGAAAGTCGGTCGAAAATTTAATTACAACCTAAGAGAGCCAGCAAGGTTTGACAGAAGCAAGGTTCGATGCTATAACTGCCAGCAGCAAGGTCACTTTGAAGGGAATGCCCTAACAAGAATGACCAGGAGAAGAGCAGATATTCAACTTTTAAGATTCAGGAGGTGAAGGATGACAAGAAGGCATTGGTGTCTGTTGACTCTATGGTCAACTGGAATGATCATCAGACTGCTACACTGGAAACAGCTGAGCCCTCTACTGACGTGTTTGCAATGATTGATGGGAATCTATCTGATACAGAGGAAGCAGAAGAGTTTTCTCTTATGGGCATCTCACCTCAGGTACAACATTGTCCTCTTGGTTGTCATGATAAATATTCAGAATTGTTGTCCCAATATAATGACTTAAATGATCAGAATGATAAGTACTTTTTAGAGGTTCAAGCCTATAAGGCTTCTTTAAAAACATTGGAACAAAAAAAGAGGTGGCTTCAAGATACTCAACGTGAGTATGAGGATAAAATTAGGATATTGAACATTGATTTAGAAAACACGACAAATATGCTTAAATACACCGAAAAGGTAAAAGATGACAGTATCAAAGAAAAACAAGAGATGAAAGAAAATTTAGATGCTACACTTCTGAGTTTTGAAAAATGGCAAAAGGCACCTAAGAATCTTTCAAAATTAATTGATAGTAGCATGTCTGGTAGGACTAAAAGAGGGTTAGGATTTGATAAATATATTAATTCAGAAGATGTGTTTGATTTATCTTTTTCGAGTGTCTTTGATCCTGACAAAGAGGAAGAGGGAGCACCTAGCTACAATAGGTTTAAACCAGCAGCAGAAATGCACGCTGTCCCTCCACCTCTTACAGGAACTTTCATGCCCACTCCTAGGCATAATGACTTGGATGGATCACAGATGCATGAGTCCCCAAAAAGTTCTACTAATTCTAATGACTTTGTCTCGTGTACTTTCAGTGACAAAGCCAGTGACTCTGCATCAAGTGGTTCAAGTGAAGAGTCGAGACCTACAAGTTCCAAGTCGAGTGATCATGCTGCTACTAATGCTAGGAAGTGTGAAGAGAGAGTTGCTTTTACTTCAACAGTGTCTAGTCCTGGTTTATTGAGTCCTAGGAAGAATGTTTCTCCTAGAATTGTGTGTAATAAAGTTAGCAGTATGAAACAATGTCGTTCAAATAAAAGGTCGTTTAAAACATGTTTTGTTTGTGGGAGTGCATTTCATTTGATTAAAGATTGTGATTTTTATGACAAACATTCTTCTGTTCATCAATCATTTCCTGCTCCTGGTCCACCAGGAGTTGTTCCATATTCGTCTAGAAGACTAAACCCAAGTGCTCAATCTTTTTCTTCTTCTAGAAGGACCTCTCCATTAGCTTTTGATCATTGGAGAAACATTGGTTTAACATCAAATAGACCAACCAGTAACTATTTTCAGAGTTTTAATCCAAATTATGAATATAATTTTGACCACATGTATTTTGGATTGGGAAATCTGGGAACTGCTGTTAAGCCCTCAGCAGGTTGTTCTTGGTCAAACAATAACACCAATATGATGAATAGGCAACCAAAGAACAACGGTGGATCTCATCAATCTTCTTGGCTATCCTCTAAAGATCCACAAGGCAGACTCAAACCTGAAAAGGTTTGGGTCCCCTTAAGACACTAACTTTTGCATCTTTCTTATCTTGTTGTTGTAGGTTACTCCATACCAAGATCCTACTCTAGGAATTGTTGACAGTGGATGCTCTAGGAGCATGACAGGAAATAAATGTCTTTTATCTAACTTTGTACCATTTCGAGGCGGAAAGGTCTATTTTGGAGGAGGTGAAGGCAGGATCACTGGCAAAGGAAAGATTCAGACGCCTAATCTTAATTTTGAACAGGTCTACTATGTGGAAGCACTTCAACACTTCAACTTGATATCTGTCTCTTAGATATGTGACAAGAAGCAGTTTGTCCTCTTTACGGATACTGATGCACTAGTGTTATCCAAAGACTTTAACTTCCGGATGACTCACAGGTTCTACTCAGAATCCCTAGAAGACACATCCTCTATAGTATCAAGCTGAATGAAGTCAACCCTACTGGTCAACTAGCATGTTTGGTTGCTAAAGCCTCAGAAGATGAAGCCACTCAATGGCACAAAAGGATGGGACATGTGAACTTCAAGACCATTAACAAACTAGCAAATATGAACCTGGTCTCTGGTTTACCTCCCAAGTCATTCAGAAACGATATCAATTGTCTTGCATGCAGCAAAGGCAAACAACATAAAGCATCCTTCAAGGCCATTACTGCTCTCAGCCTTATAATTGAACCATTGCAGCTACTACACATGGATTTATTTGGTCCTACCTCTATTAGGAGCATTGACCACAAACAATTCTGTCTGGTGGTAACTGATGGATATAGCAGGTTTACGTTGGTTTTCTTCATGACTGCCAAGAGTGAGACCTACTCAATTCTCAAGGATTTTATTACACTTATAGAGAATCAGTTGTCCAAGAAGGTTAAAGGTATTCGATGTGATAATGGAACAGAATTCAAAAATGCAGACCTCATAGCACTTTGTAATTCTAAAGGCATCAAAAGAGATTATAGTGCAGCACGAACTCCTCAACAGAATGGTGTGGCAAAAAGAAAGAACATGACTCTAATAGAAGCTGCAAGAACAATGCTTGACGATTCCAAGCTTCCAACCATGTTTTGGACAGAAGCTGTCAATACTGCAAGTTATGTTTTGAATAGAGTTTCTATTACAAATCCTCACAAGAAGACTCCCTATGAGCTACTAACATCCAAAGTACCAAACATTGCTCATTTGAAGCCATTTGGATGTCCTGTCACCATTCTGAATACTAGTGACTATTTGGGGAAATTTGATGGCAAGGCAGATGAAGGATACGTTGTGGGATATTCACCTCACTCTCGGGCTTATCGTGTCTACAATCTCCAAGTCAAGCGAGTAATTGAAACTATAAATCTCAGGTATTTTGAGAAGAAGTCAAACATCCAAGGCAAGGGTCCTGAATGGTATTTTGATCTTGATTATCTTAGTGATTCATTAGGATATTTTCGTTTCAAAACTAACCATGATGTAGTTCCACAAGTGTTTGCAACTTCTAGTACAGGTGCTCATTCTAGTCTTTCCAACTCAGATGACGAGGATGATATTTTTGTTGTTCCATCCTCTTCCACCACAGTCTCTCCTACTCCTCCTAGTGATGCAACTCCATTGGATGTATTGGATTCACAGGTAGCTCTTGACACATTACTCAAACAACAACAAGAAGCTACTACAACAGCTGCTCAAGGTGGCTTTGAGTTTCCTTTGAATACGACTGCTGGCAAAGCTGATCCTAGTACTCCGACTGTTACTCCTAGTGCTAGTTCAACACCTATTGGTAGTCCGGCTGGTGATCCACTTCCCATACTAGGTTCTCAAGTCCTTCTGACCTGGGGAACTATCAAAAGAAGTCTTCTACCAAGCTGGACGATATTCATAAGCAACCAATAGATGTGATAGGTGTGAAAACACCCATCCTTTTACCACTTAATTATAATGAAAACAAGACCATAACGTGTATTTTATGTCGTAAATGTTGGAATTATGCGTGGTTTGTGTTTTTGTTGTGATTTTAGGATCAAAATGTTAAAAGGGAAGAAAACACGGCTTTCACGGGCTTTTATCAAAGAAAAAGACAAAAGACGAAGTCAAGAAATCAAGAGTGCAAAAAGAACGTAAGTCCAAGGCCTATTCTGAAGATTTATCGAAGAAAAAGTCCAACGACGGAGTTTAATAAAGCCGAAGAACTCAAGTCTAATTTATGAAGAAATCACAAGACGAGTTTAAAGAAATCCCGAGACAAAGTCGTTAAAGTCGAAGAATCTAGAAGATTAAAGACTAAAGACGAAGGATTAATTAAGAAATTAAGAAAGAAGAAAGAGAGGAGGAAGCTTCCTTCCACTAATCACCTCCTCCTCCTATAAATAGGAGTCATTAGTTTCATTTTTTCTTTGTTGGCTAATAGTGACAATTAGTTCTTCCACCATTTAATTACTTGCAATTTAAATTCATGTCATTTCCTTAATTGTCTTGCACTTTTAATACCTTTAATTCAAGTAAGTTTCCTTTTTATTGTTGTTAATCTTTACTTTTATTGTTAATCTCCTATCTACCTTTCTTGTTTAATCTTTAATCTTTGTGCTTTATGTTTATGTTTATGTTCTTCAATTTTTATTGATTAGATTAAGTGGGTTTTGACTATTTTGATTATTATTGTTAGCTTTATTGATTTGGTTTGATAGATTATCATTAGTTGATTATTTGTGATTAGTCTTGCTTAATCTTTTGGTTTGATTTGGTAGCTTTTGATCAGATTCGTAGCTTTTTGTTCTTCCGTGTTCTTCGCTTTATCTATTTCCCCAGGTTATTCCGAACCAAGCTTCACATTCCGAACCAAGGCAATTATTCCGGATAAAGGTTTTATTCCGAATCAACTTGTTATTCCGGATGAAGTGGTATTCCGGATGAAGGTTTTAGTTTAAAATATTCCGGATCAGTGATATTCCGAATAAAGCCTGATATTCCGAATAAAGGATTTATTCCGGATAAGTGTAATATTCCGGATCAGCTTATTATTCCGGATAAGTGTTTATTCCGAATAAAGGATTATTCCGAACCAACTTGTTATTCCGGATCAAGTGATTATTCCGAATAAAGCATTTATTCCGGATGAGTTACGTATTCCGGATGAAGAGTTATTCCGGATAAACCCCTTTATTCTGAACGAAGCTTTTATTCCGCATGAGCAACTTATTCCGAATGAACAAGTTATTCCGGATGAACCATTTATTCCGGGTGAACATTTTATTCCGGATCAAGGGTTTTGTTAAATATTCCGAGTGAAGAAGAATTATTCCGAACGAAGGTGACATTCCGAACGAGTGATTATTCCGAACGAAGGTTTATTCCGAATGAGCTGTTTTTAGTTTATTTTAAGTTTCTGTTTTTAAATTCTTAAGCTTTATTTTTCCCGCCTTTTTACTTAGTCGCACTTTAAGATTTCTTGCCTTAGATTTATTTTAAGCTTGCCTTAGTTTAAGTTTAAGTTTGTCTCTAGGATAGTTTTAAGTTTGCGTTATTTACTTTAATTGCTTATTTAATTCTTGTCGCGCTTTAATTTCTCGTCATTTATTGTCATTTGATTTTAATCATTTACATTTATTAGTTTTAGATTTATTTATCCGCCTTTTACTTTAAAGTTTTGCACTTTTAATTTTACTACAACGACACAAATCTTTGTTTCACCAAAAGACGACCGAGTCGCACTTAAACTGGAAATCAATTCGATTAGACATACGACAAAGAACTTTAAATTTTCTTACTAGGTAAAAGCCTCGTATTAAATGGCGCCGCTGCCGGCTCTTTTTGTAAAGATTAACGGTTTTCTGTGAGAGACGCGTTGCTTTTTGGGATCCGTTCATTCGTGAGCGTTATTTTTCTTGCCTAAAAATTTCCAAAAAAAAACCATAAAAATTAAAAATTGTTAAAAATCCATAAAAATTAAAAATTTTCAAAAATCCAAAAAGATTTTATTTTCTTTATAGTGTATATATATTGTCTATTTCTTTGGTATTGTTTTCTTTTGCTTTCGCAGGTGTATGCGTACTAGATCTTCAACTTATCAAGAGCCCGAGACTCGTGAAGATTTAGCTATGGCAGGTGTAAACAACAACAATAATCCACCGCACCTCAACAATAACAACAACAATGTTCTTCCACAGCCCGATCTTCGGACAATGGAGGAGCTTTGTCAACCCATAATGTTTGGACGAGGAGGACCGATTGCGCTGATGCAAATCACGGCTCCGGAGTTTTCGTTGAAGCATCACATGATCCAACAAGTGCAAACTAATCCATTTCGCGGATTGCCGGATGATGATGCCAACAAGCACCTCGACAAATTCATTACTATTACTCAAAGCATGAAGTTGCCCGGTGCTAAAATGGATGTCCTTCGCCTTCAACTCTTTCCACATACTTTATCACACCACGCCAAAAAATGGTTTGATCGTCTCCTGAAGAATTCCATTCATACTTGGGATGACATGACTCAACGATTTTTGTCGCGCTACTTTCCACCATCCATGGTCACGAGCCTTCGAAATCAAATCAGCGGTTTCATGCAAGAACCCGATGAATCTCTCTTTGATGCTTGGGAAAGATATAATGTTTTGATCGATCGATGTCCAAACCACAACATGCTCCCCGTTACCTTAATTGATACTTTCTACAACGGTTTGACTTTTCGTGCTCGTGATACGATTAATGCAGCCGCCGGTGGCACATTTATGAAAAGAAGACCCGAGGAGTGTAGAGAGCTTATTGAGAACATGACTACTCATCACAAGAATTGGGATTCCTCCGCTTCTTCAAGGAACAACCCGAGAGTCAATGTTTCTTCTATTTCAGCAAACCCCGACATGACCGAATTCACCCGCATGATGGCCGAAATGAACAAAAATATCTTGCTCATCGCTTCAAACCAACAACAACAAGTTAAAGCGGTAGCCAATCCTTGTGAGACATGCGGCGGTCCTCACTCATACACTGATTGTCCTTCTACTCAAGGCAATCCGGAAAACGTGTATGCGGCTTATGGTAATTATTCACCGGAAAATTACCAAGCCCGACCTCAAGGGGATCGAAATTTGCTAAGTTACCGGTCGAACAACTACCTTGTACCCGGTTTTTCTCCTCAAAACCACAATCCCAACAACAACTACACTAGAAGCAACCAAATCCCACCTAGAGCTTCTAATCCTTATCACCCACCCGCTCAACAAGCCCCACACATTAATCAAGATGTTAAAGCTTTAATGAGAACCCAAGGAGAGAAAATTAAGAATCTGCAAAGCCAAATTATCAATTTGAAAGGGGATATCACCAAGCAAGGGAATGACATTAGATCCGAGCTTCGAAATGATATACAATCCTCCTTCAGCAATCAAACGAATGATTTGAAGAATATAGTGGCTAGTTTCTTACCAACCACTCAACCCTCTACTTCGGGATCTCTACCTTCAAACACCGTCACCAATCCGAGAGCGAATGTGAGTGCTATTACTACCCGTAGTGGAGCAACTTTAGTAGGACCATCTATCCCACCCCCAGTTACTCCATCTACACCTCCTCCACCACCATTTTTCCCTACTACTCCCACACCTAGTATTAGTACACCATTACCGTCTCTGCCTCGTCATGAAGAAGTACCCAAGAAGAATCCTCCACCAACCCCACCTTCCACCTTTAACCCTTCAACATCTCAGCCTTCACCTTCTACACCTCCACCACCCAACCCCAGCATTCCTTACCCTTCTCGACTCAACAAGGCTAGAATTTTGACTAAGAATGACATTCTAGTCGCTAACTTTTTGGAAAAGACTGCCAGCATGAAAGTCACCTTTACCCTTGTTGAAGCTCTTGCCCAAATGCCACAATTTGTCAAGATGTTTAAGGAATTGCTTAATAAGAAGGAGAAGATGGTCGAGTTTGTTAATACTCGCTTGAATGAAAATTGCTCTGCAATCCTTCTTAAAGAACTTCCGGAAAAACTTGGAGATCCCGGTCGTTTTGTGCTACCTTGTACTTTTAACCAAACCGACAAATTTACTGCCTTAGCCGATCTCGGGGCCAGTATAAATTTGATGCCTTTAAGTGTTTGGAAAAAGTTATCATTGCCCGACCTTACACCAACGAATATGACTCTTGAGCTTGCAAATCGCACTCTCGCATACCCCGTTGGTATTGCCGAAGATGTGTTCATTAAAGTTGGCACATTCACTTTTCCGGTTGACTTCGTCGTTGTTGATTATGAAATGGACCCTCATATTCCGTTAATACTTGGACGCCCATTTTTGAGAACCGGTAGAGCTTTAATAGATGTGGATAAATGTGAACTCATCTTAAGAGTCGGGGATGATGCACAAGTATTTGAAATGGGGAAGCTTACAAGCAAATCCTATGGAAGAGAATCGGCGAATATGATTAATGTGCTTGATGATTTTGTCATCTACAACAATCCTCTATTCGATTCTTGCAATGATAATCCACTGTTTCAAGATGATGTGGATGATTCTCTCTCCAATTTGGAACCTCCACCCATATATGATTCTCCACCGATCTTTGATGCTTATGATGATGATTCTAGTTCTAATGGAGATGATTATGATGATTTTACTTCCGAGTATCCCGACATGCCCACTTATGATGATTCTGATGAGGCTGATACTCTTTCGATTGATTCTTCTCATGATGAAGATCCTCCGCCAACCATGCTTAATCCTACTTTGGATGACTACTCATTCGAGGAAGACTTTTCTACTTTTCTCAATACATACTTCCCTCATGAGAGTAATGCCCCTCCTTTGGACTTTGATGATTATGGTCTTCATCCTTCTACAGATTTGAATAAAATTCTTTCAAAGGAGACAACATCGGACGACACCAACATCCGCAGCACGTATGTTTTGACACCTCTTTGTCCACCTTCTGAGGACGAGGTTGTGCATTTTCTTAGCGGATCATCTTCAAATTCTGCTGAGCCTGAGTGCTATTTTCCCCTAAAGAAAAAGGTGTTCGACCCCGGTATTGAAATTTTTAAGCCATCTCAGTATCCGTCTGATGAAATAAAAGGAAAGATTTTTGGAACTACTGGAGATATGCTTGCACCTCTTCACCCTTGCTCCCACCGTGCTCCATCTTTGCTTAAGGGAACCTTGCCTACTCTTCTTTGGCTTGCCTTGTTCTTATGCTTGTGCTATTTGATGGACGAAAACTATGTATTTGATCCCGGTGGAAGTGTTTCATGCTTCTTCCTATGATAATCAAGGTCGAGTCAGGCTCACGACTCGGTGAACAAAAATCAAGCGCTTCTTGGGAGGCAACCCAAGTATCTTGATTGTTGTAAAATTACCCCTTTAGGAAAAGGAAGGTAATTAGGGCAAGTATGCACGACGATTTAGGAAAACCGTGTGTGAATGACCCTAAAAGTGAGTTCGTTCTCGAGGAGGCAAGTGCGTTCTGTTAAGATATGATTTTTGATTTGTGATTATATGATTGAAAAGGAAAGAAAGAAATGAGATTAGAAAAGGAAGACGGTTACGACGACGGATTAAACTAAGACGAAAAAGGTCGATCACGTGAAACCGTAAAAACTACCAAAATTAAAAATTTTAAACCTAATAATTAATTAAAAGCTAAAATAAGTCTAAAATAATATAAATAAGAATAAAAATCCAATAAAAATATTTTAAAACCTTTTATTAATTAAATATTTAATTTTAAATGCTAATTAAAGCCCTAAAATTAAATATAATTAATCAAAATGTCCAAAATATTATTTTATTGAACAAATAACTTACTTATATTATCTAAAGACTAAAAAGTATTTTTTTCTAATTTTTAAAAACTATTTTTTTATTTTTAAATCACTAAAAACTATTTTTAAACTAAAATAATTATAAAAAATAATAAAATAATACCAAAAATAGCTTGACACTTTTTTAAAAATCCTAAATTACTCTAATGAACAGAAGAAAAATGAAAAAGTTTGAAAAATATTAATTTTTTCACTAAAAGACAAAAACAGTTTGATTTAAAACCCTAATTAAACTAAATTAATTATAAAAAATAATTAAAAAGTGAACAGTGAAAACTTTTTTAACTAAAAATCTTAAAATGTTTTTCTTAATAAAAGAAAAATGTTGAAACTGAAAAATATGTATTTTTGGCACTAAATGACAAAAACAGAAACTTAAAAGTATTTAAAAATTGCAATTAAACCTAAAAAATATAAAATGAACAGTAATAAAAATTTTACTTAAACAGAAAAATCAGAAATTAAATTAGAAAAATATCAAAACTTGTTTCAAGTCCTAACTCTAAAATTCACCCACAAAAGACAAAATTTTAAACTTTCTGAAAGTGACACTTTGGGACTTTTGTCCTTTAGCTTGGTAGTGGAAACAAGTGTATAAGCAGGGGAAACCTTTTTCCCACTGCTAGTGCAATAATCAGGTCTGGTGACTGATTAAGCTTAGGAAAGCTTATGGCTTGGTTTCTTTTGGAACAAAAGGCACCCCTATACTCAGTTGAGTATAGGGAGTCAATTTACACACAAAAAACAAGCAGGTACTTCACAAAATTTCACACAAATGGGCAAGAAAGTTACTGATTAAGCTAAATGAGTTTCTGATGAACAGTAAACCTAGATTACTTGCACAAATACGAATTTTAAAAGCTAAAAGCTTGCATACAAGCCTACCAAATCAGGTAACAACTACTCACAACCCTAAGCAGACCTAATAACTAGCAGCTTGCAAGATTTGAGGCACAAATTACAAGAAAAATAGGCAGAAATGAGACTTGCTGTTTTTAGCTACTTATAACCATTTTTTATCATGCAAATGTGATTTAAATCCTACCAAACTGAAAACCAATAGCATATATCCTATACTAACAACCCAATGAGTGATAAAAACAGGTTTTGAAACAAAATTTATAACAACTACCCTAGATTAGACCCTAATCCAAACACCCCTTAATAATCAGAAACTTAAATTTTTTCAAATCAAATGCTATCAAAGCTCAAACCAAATCAATACAAACTTACCCTAACATGCATACAACCCTATTTAACTAAAATCAACCACTTAATCACCATATGAACAACTTCTCACAAATTTCATGAAAAATCACATAGAACTGAAAATTTGAAAACTAAATAAGGATTGAGATTGTTACCTTGTGGGACCCACATCCAGGTCCCACAGTGACTGAAAAGTCACCTCCAAACAAGCCCGGGCTTGTGCAGACTTTCTGGCAATTTGAAGGCAAAAATGAAAATGATGATGATGTTGTTGTTCTCAGTCCTTGTTTTGAACCTGCCAAAATCAAACAACCAAAAGCAAAGATAGCCTGATACAAGAGCCTATAGGCTATAAGATTGACTTATTGACAAGTCACCTTATAGCTTATAGCTTTTTTTTAAAAAAAATGAAACAGTAATGTTAAAAACTGGTTTTTATGGTTTTCTGAAAATTGCTAATGATGCTAAATCAACAAACACCTCAAACCTTACTTGAGCTTGATATTCAACAAGAATATCAGGCTCATGTAATCAGTTTAAAGCACTTGGATGGGTAAAATAAAAACTGGTCAAACTTGAGTCTCCAAACAGAAACTTAATATGAAATTTAAACTTGAAAAATTAAAAATGCAAATGGAAAGTAAGTGGGCTCTTTTGTTTCTCGTCAACAACTCAGTACCATTTCATTTCATAAAACAAACATGGATTTGCAGGGTTATGACCAAAGAGAAGGAAAAAGAACAAGAGAAATGAAAGTCCTATATGCCTTTATATAGAGGCTACAAATTCATTCTAGAACTGAATAGAAACTTAAACCCTAACGACATGAACTTCCACTTTTGCCCTTGAAGAATCTTTTTGATGCCAGGAAGATGCTTGTTTTTGAATTTGTCAAGAGTGCCATGTGAGGATCTTTGGCTTGTTGTGGCATGAAAGTGATGTAAAAAACGATCCTAGGCGTCCAATAAACTATTGGGGAACACGAAATTGCCATGAGACGTTGATGTGCTGTCACCCTTTTTGTTTGCTTGCTACAGGCCACATGGGGGTGGGGTCTTGGATGATGGTGAGGGTTTTCTGGGTTGTGGGTTTGTTTTAGGGCCGGGTTGATTAATGATCTAGAAAGAATGGGACCAAAACCCTTTGGTTTGTGTAAATGGGGATTATGGTTTATGTGTGAAGATTAGGGGGTGATTAGGGATGGAGGGTGAATAGTAGACGTTTCCCCCCATTTTAATTAATATAAAATCGGTTTAAAAACTGATTTATTTAAAAAAAAAGATTAGGGGTAGTGGGATCTGACGTGGTGTGGGAGAGTGAGGTGTAAGGATGTGAGTGGCTGGTGGAGGTGATGTGGATGGATGATAGGCTGGTGTGAGTTAGGGTGTTTGACTGAAATGGCCCCCCAAAGTTCCCATTGTCTTCATTTTGTATTAATCAGCATAAACTTCAATTCCCTTTATAAGCAACTTTGGCAGTTTGACACTTTTGGCACAACAAGTTTTTAAACTTGTTTCAAGGACTAAACATGCAAATTGATGATATTTGAAGGACTGATTTTGGCATTTTCTTCATTCTTCAAGGTTTGACTTGTTTGTTGACTTCTTGGAGGACCAATATTGACAATTTATTTTTGTTGAGGGACTAAATTTGCCAATTCTTTAAAGTTAAGGGTCCTTTTTGTAATTTTGACAAACTTTAGGGACCAAACTTGTAATTATGAAGATACAAGGGTATAAAGTGTCAATTCTTCCATATTGGAGGACCCTTCTTCATAATTCTTCAAATCTTCAAGGACTTTCTTTGGAAAATTCTTCATTAGGGCTTGGTTCATCGTGCGGCTTCGTTTCCCGTGTTCTTTTTTTACTGATTCTTGTGATCTTTTGTCATTTTCTCAATATCCGTACCTAAAATACACAAGCAACAAACACAAGCATATATTTAGGTATTTTGATGATATTTAATGCATTTTAAGCCCAATTTGGACGATGAGACTATGTATAAAAGCAGTCTCATCACTCCCCCATACTAAACCATTGTCGTGCCCTCACACAATGCTAGAATAAAGTATCTTAGCATCTCCAAAATTCATTTTTATTCACTTTATTGAATGATAAACTAGCTACACTACTACTATTACTACTACTTGCGTTTTAGACATAATGTATGATTTTCATCGCAAAATGGGACGTTTAGGTTCATAGAATAAGAACACGTGAATGCTTCGTTAGAAGTAATTTCATCGTCCTCGATTTTCACCCGAATTCCATGCCAAGCGTGCAACGAGATCATTGTCATTATAAGTTAGTAATGCTAACACTACTCATATGCCCTAATCACGTACTTATCCTCCCATTATTCCTAAGTTGTATCTCTTATATTTTATTTTGTCTTGAATGTTTCACGAGGATACATTGTTTGACTTATGCGATAATAGAGATTTAGGTCTAAAAATAGAGTCCTAACGGTGTAACTAAGACCATCAAATCAATAACCCCTCCTAATAGACAACAATGTCAAAAAATTAAGTTGACAAGAAGAATCGATAAACACGGTTTTATAACGGTTTTGAACATGAGACTTATTACCACGACTTTTATACGCCCCCTAACGGAAGGGCCTTATTATCTTTGGTTTACCTCCATCTTGTATTCAACTTCGCCATGAAGCTTTTATTATGACTTCGGTCTTGCCTTGCCTTTTATTATCCGCCTCATCGGTGGTTTTATTAGCCAAAGACGTATATCCTCACGCTAAGGCGAATTTTGGATCTTTAAAGCTTCGAAGATTAAGTCTTGATTCACTTTCAATTTTTGCATAGATTTTTCGGCCTTGTAGGGCTTCAAATTGTTTGCTAGATTTAGGTGAGCACTTGAAATCTTATTATTGGGTGAAGCTTTTGATTATTAGGGTGCCAATACTTCAAAACCGTGACGCTGGCGATACCTTAATGTCTTCCCAATTTAATTACACGGAAGCTACTAGAAAAGACTAGAAACCCAACAATCCTAACTAAACCGCTAAGTCAATATTTATTAAGCAAAAAATATTTACATGCGAAGGGAGAATAAGCAAACAACGAGAACACATGAGTTTTTGAAAGAATACGAGTACTCTACGTTTAGCATAGTAACTTATAATTAACTCTATCATTTCTCGTCCTCATTTAAGAGACTTAGCCTAATGTGTAGCTAAGGAATCAAAGCTAAGTGCTCAACACGCACGGTCGAGTCAAAAATTACTCTTATTCTCGCCATCGGAAAACCTACATTCGTGTCTTCAAACACTAATAAAACATGAGAAAAATTTAAAATTTGGCCATTTTTAGCCTTATTTTGCAACAAAACGATAAACAAAAAGATAAACTTTGGAAAGCGTGAAGGTTTGGCAAGGCAAGTATCTATTCATCCCCCATACTAAAGTTAAACATTGTCCTCAATGTTTCGAGTCTAGGGGTGCAAACACCCCCATACTAGAGACGTAGTCGAATGCCTAATCTAGCATGGAAAGGGTGTAACCAATAAATTAATAGCCGTTTATGAAGTGTGCTAAAAACCTAAGGTTAGAACAAATAACAATATATCATTTGGATATTGAGAAAGTCTTCAAAGCAAACGATCGAGTGCTCCCATAAAATGAACACGAGAGGCTCCAATCGTGAAGATCATGATCATCTAAAGTTCACAATTCACAAACAACCACGGAACAAAGGTTGGAAGGGCACAAATCCCCACACGTAAGCTACATTAGAAAGCAATAATATGTACATGGATAAGCATGGGACTCCCCCACGAGGCACCTCGTTTTTGATTACCGAGTCATGAGCTCGACTCGATCCCCTCAATACTAATTATCATTAGGGAAAGTGATTTGGTCGAGGTAGTTCAAGGATGGAACTTCCCCGCCAAAGTAGTGCTTCAACCTATGTCCATTCACCTTGAAGTTAGGACCATCATCTTTAGCTAGCTCGATGGTCCCATACGGAAACACTTGAGTCACGGTGAATGGACCGGACCAACGGGATTTCAACTTACCGGAAAAGATTTTCAATCTTGAATTAAAAAGCAAAACTTGATCCCCAATGTTAAAAACCCGGTTTTTAATTTTAGAATCATGCAACTTTTTAGTTTTTTCTTTATAAATCAATGAATTTTCATAAGCAATGTCTCTCAATTCATCCAATTCATTTAATTGCATTTTTCGGTGTTTTCCCGCGGTCTCCATATCATCATTACAATGCTTTAGGGCCCAATAAGCCTTGTGTTCTAACTCGATAGGCAAATGATAATTCTTTCCGTACACAAGCTTATAGGGAGTGCACCCAATGGGCATCTTATGAGCGGTCCTAAAGGCCCATAAAGCATCGTCCAACTTATCCGACCATGATTGTCGGGTTTCCCCAACGGATCTCTCCAAGATCCTCTTCAAAGCTCGGTTTGAAACCTCGACTTGCCCACTCGTTTGTGGGTGATAAGCCGTAGAAAGCCGATGTGTAACCCCATATTTCCTTAGGACCCTTTCGAATTGGTCGTTACAAAAATGGGTTCTACGATCGCTTATGATAGCACGAGGGGTTCCAAACCGAGAAAAAAAGCTTTTCAAAAACTTGACTACCACACGAGCATCATTGGTGGGCAAGGCTTTGGCCTCTACCCACTTAGATAGGTAGTCAACCGCAAAAAGGATGTACTTATTACCACGAGATGATGGGAACGGCCCCATAAAGTCTATACCCCAAACGTCAAAGATCTCACACACTTGGATGATATTTTGTGGCATTTCATCTTTTTGTGAGGCTTTTCCTTGTCGTTGGCATGCATCACACGACTTCACAAGATCTTGTGCATCTCGGTAAATAGTAGGCCAAAAGAAGCCGGCATCAAACACCTTCTTAGCCGTGAGATTAGCACCGTGGTGACCACCCGTGGGTCCTTCGTGGCAAGCTCTAAGGATGTTAGAAGCTTCGGTGCCAAATACACAACATCAGATGATTTGATCCGCACAAGTTCAAAACAAGTAAGGGTCGTTCCAAAAGTAGAACTTGACGTCACGAAAGAATTTTCGTTTTTCTTGAGTCGTCATACCCTTAATGATGAAGTTACCCGCATGGTAATTTGCAAAATCCGCAAACCATGGGGTGGAAGAATCAAGCTTAGAATTCACTACAACAAGTGTCTCGAGTGGAAATGTTTCGGTGATTTCCTTGGGCTCGTAAACACTTTGGTGAGGATCTTCCAAACGAGAGAGATGATCGGCCGCTAGATTCTCGGCTCCTTTTTTGTCAACGATGGTGTGATCAAATTCTTGAAGGAGGAGAATCCAACGAAGTAATCTAGGCTTAGCATCTTGCTTTGCCATAAGATACTTAATAGCCGAATGATCCGTATACACTATGCATTTCGTCAAGACGAGATAAGGTCGAAATTTCTCAAATGCATACACCACGGCAAGGAACTCCTTTTCCGTTGTAGTGTATTTTAGTTGAGCCTCGGTCATCGTCTTGCTAGCATAGTGAATAGGCAAGAAGTGCTTATCATGACGTTGCCCCAAAACGGCCCCAATAGCGTAATCACTAGCATCACACATGAGTTCAAAGGGGAGGTTCCAATTGGGAGCAACAAGAATGGGAGCTTCGGTAAGTTTCCTCTTAAGGATTTCAAAGGCTCTACACAATCTTCGTCAAAGACAAAACATGCCTCTTTTTCAAGAAGATGTGTAATGGGTCGAGAGATCTTTGAAAAATCCTTGATGAATCGACGATAAAAGCCCGCGTGGCCTAGGAAAATCCTAACTCCCTTAACGGTTTTGGGATGAGGTAATTTGGCGATGACGTCTACCTTAGCTTGATCTACCTCAATCCCCGCTTTCGAGACCTTGTTCCCTAAGACGATTCCACTTCTAACCATAAAATGACACTTTTCCCAATTGAGCACAAGGTTGGTTTCCTCACAACGTTTCAACATTCTCTCAAGGTTCGACAAACACGAAGTGAACGAATTACCAAACACGGAAAAGTCATCCATGAAGACTTCCATCGTCTTCTCGATCATATCATGAAAAATAGCCATCATGCACCTTTGAAAGGTTCCCGGTGCATTGCAAAGTCCGAATGGCATTCTACGATAGGCAAACGTTCCATATGGACACGTAAACGTAGTTTTTTCTTGATCACGAGGATCGATGGGAATTTGGAAGTAACCAGAAAAACCATCTAAAAAGCAATAGAAATCGTTTCCCGCAAGACGCTCCAACATTTGGTCCATGAAGGGCAAGGGAAAATGGTCTTTTCGAGTGGCTTCATTCAACTTTCGATAGTCAATGCACACTCTCCATCCGGTCACGAGTCTAGTGGGAATCAACTCGTTGGCATCGTTTGGCACAACGGTAATCCCTCCCTTTTTAGGGACACAATGAATAGGACTCACCCAAGGGCTATCAGAAATAGGGTAAATCATTCCCGCGTCAAGGAGTTTAAGGACCTCCTTTTTGATGACGTCGTGAATTTTGGGGTTTACCCTCCTTTGACTTTGGATTGTGGGCTTGAAATCCTCCTTCATTAATATTTTGTGGGTACAAAACTTGGGATCGATTCCCTTAATGTCGGATAACTTCCACACAATCGCCCCTTTGTGATCCTTTAGAACATCAAAAAGTGCGGTTTTTTCGTCATTCGAAAGTTCCTTCGCAATAATAACCGGCAACTTGTCGTCCTCCTCCAAATAGACATATTCGAGGTGAGGAGGTAAATCTTTCAACTCAAGGATAGGTGGTTCCTCAAGTGAAGATTTGGGCTCGATACTCATAACCTCCTCGGGTGGAGGAAATGGGAAATCGTTAAGAAAATCCTTGATAATCGAGAAGTCCTCATCGTTGTCTAGGTCTTCGTCACAAGTACGTGGAACATTGCATTCTTCCAACGTAAAACCACCACCTTCAAAAGGAGTGAAGGTTGGTGTCGAATTATCAAGAATTGGATCTAACATAGTGGGATTGCCACTAGTTTCTTCATCACCAAACCCTAAAACTTCTTGTGAAAATTCCTCGCAAACCACGTCGATCATATCAACGAGGTTTATGGTAGCAACGGAATAAACATGAGAAAGTTGAGAATTTTGAGTTACGTTTATAACAAGTTCCTCGTCGTTGAAACGTAAGGTGATCTTTCTAGCATGAACATCAATTAAAGCCATAGACGTATCTAAAAACGAACGACCTAAAATAAGAGAAACTTGAGGATCCGTGGGGATATAAACGACGATAAAGTCTACGGGATAGTAGAACTTCCCCTACAAAAACGTCTTTCGCCAAACCACATGCACGAATCGTGGAATGGTCGGCCATCTCGATAGACATTAGTGAAGGAGTAAGATTAGGAAGATTGAGCGACTTGAAGATTGCAAGTGGCATCAAATTAATGCTAGCACCAAGATCGGCCAAGGCATAGCATTCTTCCATATCTTGAATTGCACAAGGGATCAAAAATTTATCGGGATCACCGACTTTTTGAGGTATGCGATTAAGATAAACCGACGAACAACTAGACAATTGGTGCAATTTCTCCTTGTTGTTCAACATACTCTTAAAGTTAGCGGCAAATCGAGGCATCATGACCAAAGCATCGGCGAAACTCACATTAAGGTGCAACTCACGAAACATTTTCATAAAAAGCTCAAATTGATAGTTGTCGCGCTCTTGTCGTTCTCCTTCCTAAGTCTCGATGGGTAAGGCAAGGGTGGTGTGGGTTGGGGCATAGACATAGCCTTTGGAATCTCGGGTTCCAATGTTGGTAATAGGTCAACCGTAGGTGTGGCATGAGCGGTACTTTGTGGGCTTGAGATATGCTCCTTTTCGACCACCACCTCGGGTTCTTCCTCAATTTCCTCCACAGTTGGAGTAATTGGTTGAGGAGTCGGTTCCTTAAGTGCCTTACCACTTCGTGTGGTAATCACTTTCATCTCTCCCTTCGGGTTTGATACGGTGTTACTAGGCAAACTACCCGAAGTAGAGGCTTTGTTCCCCATGACGGCTTCTAGAATGGCATTAAGCTTAACATCTTGACTAGCGGCTTTTTGGTCAATTCTTTGTTCAAGCCTAGCATGACTTTGTTCAATCTTATTGTTTTGACCTCTAATTTGATTAGCAAAATCATTTTTCAATTCATTTCTCATGTTAAGATTTTCCTTCACAAAATTAGCCAACTCCTTGGTGTTTTTAGCCGTGTCCCTAGCTTGACTAGCCAATTGCTCTTGAATGTTTTCCAAAATCTTATCATTTGCCGTAGCGTAATTCAAAAAGTCCATTGGAAGTTCTTTAGTGTAAACATTTTGAAGACCTTGACTTGTGTTTTGAAAATTACGGTTTTGGTTTTGATTTTGCAATTGGCTACTACTTCCTTGATTCCCATAGTTGTTATTACCCTTGTAATTGTTCCTTTGATTGTTTTGGTAACCAACTTGATTGTTTCGATAATTGTTAGCATTTTGATTTGGTGGAAAACCCGGTGGAGTCAATTGATTAGTGCGGGGAACTTGACCGTTTTGGTTATAAGTTCCCGCGGCCGCGAAGGCACTCGAAGTGTTACCACCGTTGGTAATGCACTCGGAATAATCGTGAGCTCCACCACAATACATACAAGAAACCTCAACCGCTTTAGCCGTAGCGGGAGTGGGTTGTTTACCAACTTTAAACTCAATTAACAATCCTTTAAGCTTATCAAAAATCTTGTTCTCCAAATTAGCCTCGATTTGGCAAGCATCAACGGTGTGTGACAATGAAGGCGAAGGCGAAGACGAAGTCTTACGAACACTCGACGTGCTACGATGACTATAGACCTTAGACCTATTCTCAATGATTAACAATGCTTCCTCGACCGTCTTACACAAAAAATTACCACCCGCGACGGCATTAAGATAATCACGCTCATGATTGTTCAAGCCATTGTAAAACGTGTCAATTTGATGCAAGTCGGAAAAACCATGATGAGGACATTCGTGCAACATTTCCTTAAACCTATTCCAAGCCGTTGAAAAACTCTCATTATACTCTTGTGAAAACTTTGAAATCTCATTTTTCAAATGCGTAGTCTTAGAGGGCGGAAAAAATTGGTTCACGAATTTTGAAACGAGATCCTTCCACGTCAATATAGAATTGGGTGGCTCTTTCTCTAACCAAATTTTTGCGGGCCCCGCTAAGGAATATGGGAAAAGCATCATCTTAATCGAGTCGTTAGAGACGTCCTTAAACTTGCAAGTGGCAGTGAGACAATTAAATTGGCGAATGTGGTTATGAGGGTTGTCCTTTTCGTCACCTCAAAACTTGTTGTTTTGAATCATGGACAACAAACCCGTCTTAACCTCAAAATTCTCCGCAAGGATAGCGGGAATCACAATCGCTTCTCCATAACCCTCGGTGGGTGCTTGAAGCAACTCCATCATAGTTCGATTAGCCATGGGTGCTTCTTTCACTACGATGGGTTCGTCAATAGGAGACTCCTCACTAGAAGGAGTGGTTGATTTGTTTCTTTGTTTACGAGCACGTCTTGCTTTGGAGCGAGTTTGCATAAACGTCACGTACAACGAGAGGGTGAGCAAAGAAGATTCTTTTTGGTGTTTTTACTTTTTCAATTTTTTGTGGTTTTTGATTGTTTTTACTTTTTTTTTTTTTTGGATTTTTGGAATGTATTAGGTAGACACAAATCTAGAAATCTCCTCCTTAATCAAATCTCTCGATTAAAGAAGCCTCAAGGAATGAAAACGATCACGTGAAGTGAACGCCTTCGATGACTTTAGAACGATGGTGGAACACCAAATCGTTCAAGAGGGTTTAATCAATAGAAACCAAGAAAATATATATGATACTTAGTAATACTTTGGGCGGCAAAACCCTCGATTAGCTCTCAAAATCAAATACGCACAAGCAAGCGGAGGAAACGAGGCGGCGCGAAGCACTTAAGAGCTTTTTTCCTTTAGGTCGTGAAATACAACCGCCTTATACCCACCTTATAGTTTGTAATTTTCAAAATCGAGCTTCACGAAAGTATTTATCTATTTTTGCCTTTTTCTTTGGTTTGAGATTCGAATACAATGATTGGGTAATGACCTCCCAAGTCAAGGTTGTGATTTCTCACGTATTTGGAGCACTTGTGAATTTATTGTTCTACGTATACAATATATTAATAATATTCACACAAAAACCGAAAAACGATAATACGTATTAGTAGAGTGCTACTAATACAAATACTAATTATGGTTATATAAAAAAACAATTGTTCATTCAAAACACAACACGCCTCCCCGTCAGCGGCGCCAAAATGATTATTGTAAAATTACCCCTTTAGGAAAAGGAAGGTAATTAAGGCAAGTATGCACGACGATTTAGGAAAACCGTGTGTGAATGACCCTAAAAGTGAGTTCGTTCTCGAGGAGGCAAGTGCGTTGTGTTAAGAGATGATTTTTGATTTGTGATTATATGATTGAAAAGGAAAGAAAGAAATGAGATTAGAAAAGGAAGACGGTTACGACGACGGATTAAACTAAGACGAAAAAGGTCGATCACGTGAAACCGTAAAAACTACCAAAATTAAAAATTTTAAACCTAATAATTAAATAAAAGATAAAATAAGTCTAAACTAATATAAATAAGAATAAAAATCCAATAAAAATATTTTAAAACCTTTTATTAATTAAATATTCAATTTTAAATGCTAATTAAAGCCCTAAAATTAAATATAATTAATCAAAATGTCCAAAATATTATTTTATTGAACAAATAACTTACTTATATTATCTAAAGACTAAAAAGTATTTTTTTTCTAATTTTTAAAAACTATTTTTCTATTTTTAAATCACTAAAAACTATTTTTAAACTAAAATAATTATAAAAAATAATAAAATAATACCAAAAATAACTTGACACTTTTTAAAAAATCCTAAATTACTCTAATGAACAGAAGAAAAATGAAAAAGTTTGAAAAATATTAATTTTTTCACTAAAAGACAAAAACAGTTTGATTTAAAACCCTAATTAAACTAAATTAATTATAAAAAATAATTAAAAAGTGAACAGTGAAAACTTTTTTAACTAAAAATCTTAAAATGTTTTTCTTAATAAAAGAAAAATGTTGAAACTGAAAAATATGTATTTTTGGCACTAAATGACAAAAACAGAAACTTAAAAGTATTTAAAAATTGCAATTAAACCTAAAAAATATAAAATAAACAGTAATAAAAATTTTACTTAAACAGAAAAATCAGAAATTAAATTAGAAAAATATCAAAACTTGTTTCAAGTCCTAACTCTAAAATTCACCCACAAAAGACAAAATTTTAAACTTTCTGAAAGTGACACTTTGGGACTTTTGTCCTTTAGCTTGGCAGTGGAAACAAGTGTATAAGCAGGGGAAACCTTTTTCCCACTGCTAGTGCAATAATCAGGTCTGGTGACTGATTAAGCTTAGGAAAGCTTATGGCTTGGTTTCTTTTGGAACAAAAGGCACCCCTATACTCAGTTGAGTATAGGGAGTCAATTTACACACAAAAAACAAGTAGGTACTCCACAAAATTTCACACAAATGGGCAAGAAAGTTACTGATTAAGCTAAATGAGTTTCTGATGAACAGTAAACCTAGATTACTTGCACAAATACGAATTTTAAAAGCTAAAAGCTTGCATACAAGCCTACCAAATCAGGTAACAACTACTCACAACCCTAAGCAGACCTAATAACTAGCAGCTTGCAAGATTTGAGGCACAAATTACAAGAAAAACAGGCAGAAATGAGACTTGCTGTTTTTAGCTACTTATAACCATTTTTTATCATGCAAATGTGATTTAAATCCTACCAAACTGAAAACCAATAGCATATATCCTATACTAACAACCCAATGAGTGATAAAAACAGGTTTTGAAACAAAATTTATAACAACTACCCTAGATTAGACCCTAATCCAAACACCCCTTAATAATCAGAAACTTAAATTTTTTCAAATCAAATGCTATCAAAGCTCAAACCAAATCAATACAAACTTACCCTAACATGCATACAACCCTATTAAACTAAAATCAACCACTTAATCACCATATGAACAACTTCTCACAAATTTCATGAAAAATCACATAAAACTGAAAATTTGAAAACTAAACAAGGATTGAGATTGTTACCTTGTGGGACCCACATCCAGGTCCCACAGTGACTGAAAAGTCACCTCCAAACAAGCCCGGGCTTGTGCAGACTTTCTGGCAATTTGAAGGCAAAAATGAAAATGATGATGATGTTGTTGTTCTCAGTCCTTGTTTTGAACCTGCCAAAATCAAACAACCAAAAGCAAAGATAGCCTCATACAAGAGCCTATAGGCTATAAGATTGACTTATTGACAAGTCACCTTATAGCTTATAGCTTTTTTTTTAAAAAAATGAAACAGTAATGTTAAAAACTGGTTTTTATGGTTTTCTGAAAATTGCTAATGATGCTAAATCAACAAACACCTCAAACCTTACTTGAGCTTGATATTCAACAAGAATATCAGGCTCATGTAATCAGTTTAAAGTACTTGGATGGGTAAATTAAAAACTGGTCAAACTTGAGTCTCCAAACAGAAACTTAATATGAAATTTAAACTTGAAAAATTAAAAATGCAAATGGAAAGTAAGTGGGCTCTTTTGTTTCTCGTCAACAACTCAGTACCATTTCATTTCATAAACCAAATATGGATTTACAGGGTTATGACCAAAGAGAAGGAAAAAGAACAAGAGAAATGAAAGTCCTATATGCCTTTATATAGAGGCTACAAATTCATTCTAGAACTGAATAGAAACTTAAACCCTAACGACATGAACTTCCACTTTTGCCCTTGAAGAATCTTTTTGATGCCAGGAAGATGCTTGTTTTTGAATTTGTCAAGAGTGCCATGTGAGGATCTTTGGCTTGTTGTGGCATGAAAGTGATGTAAAAAACGATCCTAGGCGTCCAATAAACTATTGGGGAACACGAAATTGCCATGAGGCGTTGATGTGCTGTCACCCTTTTTGTTTGCTTGCTACAGGCCACATGGGGGTGGGGTCTTTGATGATGGTGAGGGTTTTCTGGGTTGTGGGTTTGTTTTAGGGCCGGGTTGATTAATGATCTGGAAAGAATGGGACCAAAACCCTTTGGTTTGTGTAAATGGGGATTAGGGTTTATGTGCGAAGATTAGGGGGTGATTAGGGATGGAGGGTGAATAGTAGACGTTTCCCCCCATTTTAATTAATATAAAATCGGTTTAAAAACTGATTTATTTAAATAAAAGATTAGGGGTAGTGGGATCTGACGTGGTGTGGGAGAGTGAGGTGTAAGGATGTGAGTGGCTGGTGGAGGTGATGTGGATGGATGATAGGCTGGTGTGAGTTAGGGTGTTTGACTGAAATGGCCCCCCAAAGTTCCCATTGTCTTCATTTTGTATTAATCAGCATAAACTTCAATTCCCTTTATAAGTAACATTGGCAGTTTGACACTTTTGGCACAACAAGTTTTTAAACTTGTTTCAAGGACTAAACATGTAAATTGATGATATTTGAAGGACTGATTTTGGAATTTTCTTCATTCTTCAAGGTTTGACTTGTTTGTTGACTTCTTGGAGGACCAATATTGACAATTTAGTTTTGTTGAGGGACTAAATTTGCCAATTCTTCAAAGTTAAGGGTCCTTTTTGTAATTTTGTCAAACTTTAGGGACCAAACTTGTAATTATGAAGATACAAGGGTATAAAGTGTCAATTCTTCCATATTGGAGGACCCTTCTTCATAATTCTTCAAATCTTCAAGGACTTTCTTTGGAAAATTCTTCATTAGGGCTTGGTTCATCGTGCGGCTTCGTTTCCCGTGTTCGTTTTTTGACTGATTCTTGTGATCTTTTGTCATTTTCTCAATATCCGTACCTAAAATACACAAGCAACAAACACAAGCATATATTTAGGTATTTTCATGATATTTAATGCATTTTAAGCCCAATTTGGACGATGAGACTATGTATAAAAGCAGTCTCATCATATCTATCTTTTAGCTATCTTTATCCTAAGTGTAGGGGAGACCCGTTGGTGTTTGATATTTCCTCTCTTCTCATATTCAGGGATTCGAGCGCTCAATGATCCACTCTTAATGATTTTTGACGACCCGTGATTCCGTGTACCCGTCTTCCCGGTTCTATCCTAAACTCTTTTGATTCTCTATTTTATATTCTTCAATAGTAAAATAGGAATCTCTTTAGTTGTCTTTTCCTTAGCGAGATTTAAACAACGTACACAATGTCCTAAGTGTAGGGGAGTTTACTCCCACATGCTTAAACATTGAGGACAATGTTTATATCAAGTGTAGGGGGGACTTCTATCAAAGTTAAGTGGTCTTTTCCTTGTATTTGTCCTCATTTTAACCAGAAAATCAATTTTTTTCGACATTTTTCAAAATTTTTGATCTATTTTGGCCTATTAGTTTTTCCTTTGTATAGTTACTTTCTTTCTTTACTAGAATAAATTTTAATAAGTGGTTTTAATTTTCAATGTTGTGAATCTTTTGACTCAACCCGAGTTTACTTATCTAAGTTTGCTCTAGCTAGTATCCTTAACGTGTTTAAGTCAAGTTTTGCTAGGCTTTTATATAGGGAGCTATAAAACGCGAAAGTCTTAACTCTCACGGGTTAAGAACAAGAACTTTTCGCAAGTTCCTATAATTGATCCTAGAGAGTCGTTTATCAAGGGAACTTTAAAATGCGATTTCTAAACTTGAAAAAGTCTAAGAATTTGCAAGATCCTATAGATGACTCGAAAACCCAAAACTTTGATTTAATAGGCTAAGCATTCACGAGTCTCATTCCTTGAGATTTTAAATTGTGGAGAACGAGAGATGATAGAGTCAATTATAAGTTTGGTATCCTTTCGTGAATTTATGTGAGTTAATTATGAGTCTATTCTCCCATCGCTTGCTAATAAATTTTATCTGCAATAAATAAGGTTGTACGATTTGAAAAGTTACTTAGCTTCTAGCCCAAGATCGTTTAAAAGTTGCTCGGTATTGATTAGAGTTCATAGCCAAGGCATAACTTATTGAAGCGGGATGCGAAGATTGGCGAGTCCAAAAAGGTCCTAACAAGGCATGAGGGCTAAATTTTGTTGCTAAAGATCCAAAAGTGATGTGAAGAATCATTTATCGAGAATCAATATGAAGGATCGAGACACACGACGAAAAGCAAATACTCCCGTAAAGATCATGGAGAAGTCTATCCAAAAAGGCCCTAACAAGGTATGAGGATAAATAGATCCAAGTCCTAAAAGGAGGCGGATCATTGTATATCAAAGTCCAAAATAAAGATTGGAGAAAAATGAAGAAGTCGTGGTCCAAATATGAAGAATCTCTCAAAACTTCAAGTGAAGAAATTCCTATTATGAAGAGAAGACCATTATTTCATGAACGTCTCTCAAGATTTGAAGTATGAAGTACCTGCCAAATATCGGTCCGAGAAAGGTCTCAAATCGTGAAGCGAGTTATGCCAAGATATGAACTTTATGAGGTCCCGAGAAGCAGTTTTAAAAGATTGTGTCCTTTAGCTAACTATTGATTAAATCGTCCCACTTTATTTTCAGCCTAATAACTATCGAAATAAGTCAACAATGCATCCTTGTGATCATTCAAGACAATAATAAAATATAAGAGATACACCTAGGAACAAGGGAGTCTAAGTAAATAATTGGCCCACATGAGTTCATGTTAGTTTGCTAACTAATAATAACAATGATCTCGTTTTTAAGCTTGGTATGAGGAACGTGAAACTTGAGGATGATAATCATTCATGACAAAACCCTAAGGGAATTTTTTGATTTCCTTACTTGTTTTGTTATTTTCTATCTCTTTAATAAAGGCCAATGTGGATTGATTGTGATGAAAAGTGTAATCTTGCTTTGTAACTAATGCATTGCATGAGGACATTGCAATGGTCAAGTGTAGGGGATTTGATAGGTGTGAAAACACCCATCCTTTTACCACTTAATTATAATGAAAACAAGACCATAACATGTATTTTATGTCGTAAATGTCGGAATTATGCGTGGTTTGTGTTTTTGTTGTGATTTTAGGATCAAAATGTTAAAAGGGAAGAAAACACGGCTTTCACGGGCTTTTATCGAAGAAAAAGACAAAAGACGAAGTCAAGAAATCAAGAGTGCAAAAAGAACGGAAGTCCAAGGCCTATTCTGAAAAATTTTCGAAGAAAAAGTCCAAAGACGGAAGTTTAATAAAGCCGAAGAACTCAAGTCTAATTTATGAAGAAATCACAAGACGAGTTTAAAGAAATCCCGAGACAAAGTCGTTAAAGTCGAAGAATCTAGAAGATTAAAGACTAAAGACGAAGGATTAATTAAGAAATTAAGAAAGAAAAAAGAGAGGAGGAAGCTTCCTTCCACTAATCACCTCCTCCTCCTATAAATAGGAGTCATTAGTTTCATTTTTTTCTTTGTTGGCTAATAGTGACAATTAGTTCTTCCACCATTTAATTACTTGCAATTTAAATTCATGTCATTTCCTTAATTGTCTTGCACTTTTAATACCTTTAATTCAAGTAAGTTTCCTTTTTATTGTTGTTAATCTTTACTTTTATTGTTAATCTCCTATCTACCTTTCTTGTTTAATCTTTAATCTTTGTGCTTTATGTTTATGTTTATGTTTATGTTCTTCAATTTTTATTGATTAGATTAAGTGGGTTTTGACTATTTTGATTATTATTGTTAGTTTTATTGATCTGGTTTGATAGATTATCATTAATTGATTATTTGTGATTAGTCTTGCTTAATATTTTGGTTTGATTTGGTAGCTTTTGATTAGATTCGTAGCTTTTTGTTCTTCCGTGTTCTTCGCTTTATCTGTTTCCCCAGGTTATTCCGAACCAAGCTTCACATTCTGAACCAATGCAATTATTCCGGATAAAGGTTTTATTCCGAATCAACTTGTTATTCCGGATGAAGTGGTATTCCGGATGAAGGGTTTAGTTTAAAATATTCCAGATCAGTGATATTCCGAATAAAGCCTGATATTCCGAATAAAGGATTTATTCCGGATAAGTGTAATATTCTGGATCAGCTTATTATTCCGGATAAGTGTTTATTCCGAATAAAGCATTTATTCTGAAAGGATTATTCTGAACCAACTTGTTATTCCGGATCAAGTGATTATTCCGAATAAAGCATTTATTCCGGATGAGTTACATATTCCGGATGAACAGTTATTCCGGATAAACCCCTTTCTTCTGAACGAAGCTTTTATTCCGCATGAGCAACTTACTCCGGATGAACAAGTTATTCCGGATGAACCATTTATTCCGGGTGAACATTTTATTCCGGATCAAGGGTTTTGTTAAATATTCCGAGTGAAGAAGAATTATTCCGAAGGAAGGTGACATTCCGAACGAGTGATTATTCCGAACGAAGGTTTATTCCGAATGAGTTGTTTTTAGTTTATTTTAAGTTTCTGTTTTTAAATTCTTAAGCTTTATTTTTCCCGCCTTTTTACTTAGTCGCACTTTAAGATTTCTTGCCTTAGATTTATTTTAAGCTTGCCTTAGTTTAAGTTTAAGTTTGCCTCTAGGATAGTTTTAAGTTTGCGTTATTTACTTTAATCGCCTATTTATTTCTTGTCGCGCTTTAATTTCTCGTCATTTATTGTCATTTGATTTTAATCATTTACATTTATTAGATTTAGATTTATTTATCCGTCTTTTACTTTAAAGTTTTGCACTTTTAATTTTACTACAACGACACAAATCTTTGTTTCACCAAAAGACGACCGAGTCGCACTTTAACCGGAAATCAATTCGATTAGACATACGACAAAGAACTTTAAATTTTCTTACTAGGTAAAAGCCTCGTATTAAGATGGCATTTTCAACTCTGCTTCATATGATGATGACTTTGTTGGGGATCTTAATAACTTGGCACCAGAAGTGGAAGTAGCTTCCCATCCAGTGTTGCAGTCACACAAAGACCATCCTACTACTCAAATCATTGGAGATCTTGGTTCTACTGTCAAGACTCGCAGAATGCATAAGAAGGCCACGTCTGATCATCATGCTCTTGTGAGCTACATTGAGGATCAAAAGCGTAATAATCATACGGACTTTCAACATTGTTTGTTTGCTTGTTTTCTTTCACAGGTGGAACCCAGATCAGTCTCTCATGCTCTTGAGGATCAAAGTTGGGTGGAGGCTATGCAGGAGGAAATGCAGCAATTCTTGTTTCAGAATGTTTGGATCCTAGTTGACTTGCTGGATGGAAAGACAGCAATTGGTAACAAATGTATTCTCAAAAACAAGAAAGATGCACGGGGAATTGTGGTGAGAAATAAGGCGAGGTTGGTTGCACAGGGTCATACACAACTTGAAGGCATTGACTACACTGAAGTTTTTGCTCCTGTTGCTAGGATTGAGGCCATTCGTCTGTTTTTGGCTTTTGCTTCTTATGTGGGCTTTACAGTTTTTCAGATGGATGTCAAGAGTGCATTTCTCTATGGCAAGATTGACGAGGAAGTTTATGTCACTCAACCTAAGGGCTTTGTAGATCCACTTCATCCCAAGAAAGTTTACAAGGTGGTCAAAGCTCTTTATGGACTTCATCAGGCTCCTAGAGCTTGGTATGAGCGTCTCTTAACTTTCTTGTTGAAACATGGCTATAGAAGAGGCACAATTGACAAAACACTATTTCTTAAGAGGAATACCAAGGACATTATCCTTGTTCAGGTGTATGTGGACGATATTATTTTTGGTTCTACTAAAAAGGAATGGTGTGATGAGTTTGAACAACTGATGAAGGGTGAATTTCAGATGAGTGCTATGGGAGAGCTTACATTTTTCCTTGGTCTTCAAGTCAAGCAACAGTCGGATGGAATCTTCATAAGTCAAGATAAGTATGTTCATGAGATCCTTCAGAAGTTTGATATGGATCCTCTTAGACCAGCAGCAACACCTTATGAAGTTACTAAAGTCAAACTCAAGAATGAGCCAGATCCACCGGTAAATGTTCATATGTACAGGTCCATGATTGGCTCACTAATGTATTTGACTGCATCACGTCCGGATATTATGTTTGCGGTAAGTTCTTGTTCTAGACATCAGGTGGCTCCAACGGTTTCTAACTTGAATGCAGTCAAGAAGATTTTCAAGTACATCAAGGCTCAACCCAAGCTAGGATTGTGGTATCCTAGAGAATCACCTTTTGTTCTTGAAGCGTATAGTGATAGTGACTATGCAGGTGCTAATAATGACAGAAAATCTACTACTGGTGGTTGTCTATTTTTGGGTCGAAGACTTATTTCATGGCAATGCAAGAAACAGACGATAGTAGCTACTTCTTCAACAGAAGCTGAATACGTAGCTGCTGCTAGTTGTTGTAGACAAGTTTTGTGGATCCAAAATCAGATGCTGGATTATGGGTTCAATTTTATGAACACCAAAATTTTCATTGACAACCAAAGCACTATCTGCATTGTGAAGAATCCTGTTTTTCATCAACGTACAAAACATATTGAAATTCGGCACCATTTTATACGGGATGACAATGAGAAGAAGTTGATACAGGTTCTTAAAGTTCATATGGATGATAATGTTGCTGATCTGTTGACTAAAGCCTTTGATGGTCCTCGGTTCAACCACTTGGTGGTTAACATTGGCATGGTCAATCCTTGAGACCTAGGATTGAGGGGAGACTAAGCCTAAGGGGAGGCTTAGTGTACATATTTACTTGCACAGATTAACATATTGGTAGATTTTAACAATAGATTGAATGGGTTCTTATGGTGTGTGTTACTCCTAGTGGAGGATTTTGCTGACTTCTGGTGGTTGTCTTCATTAATGGTTGGCTTCTAGTGGATAAAAATCCTTCTTTGACAAGTGCTAGTTGGCTTCTAGTCTTGGGTTGGGTCACTGTTCACTTCGTTGACTTCTGTTGACCACATTATGCTTCTAGTGTTGACCTTTATGCGTTTTGACTTTTAGTCAACGCAAGCTAATTCTGGTATATATCATCTTATTTAACTTTGGTAAATTGGGATTTGCAAATAATGTTATAAGGGGCAAGTGGTTACTTTGCATTAACTGCCTAATTTGAAAGGGCAACCCACATTATTAGGGGTCAATGAACAGTTACTAGACCATTATATATGGTCAATTACCCCCCTTGACTCATTCATCACAATCATAACACACACACACACGCTCCTACTCTCTCAAACCCTAACAAATCAACTTCCATCACTTCTAATCAACATCAATGGCTGCTTTGGTCTACCAACCCGCTCACAATAAGGTCGCTTATCTAGGAGATGGTCCTAAACGTGATGAATTTACAGACATTATGGAGTTTATTGAGGCTTCTAACCTCAGGTATGCTTTTACTGTGTGTCCCATTGTTTATGATAGTGTGATTCGCCAGTTTTAGGATACTGCTACTCTTGTGGCTGTGTTTGGTCGTCCACGTGAACTCCATGCTACCATTGATGGACGTTCTTATGTGGTTACTGAAGCTTCTATTAGGAGTTCCCTTCATCTTCAAGATGAAGGTGGTGTTGTTTCCATCCCCAATGCTGAAGTTTCGGAGGGGATGGCTGCTATTGGGTATAACCATGGGGGGAAGTTTAACTTCCAAAAGAATAGGGTTTCCCCCCAGTGGAAGCTTCTAGTGCACTTTTTAATTCATTGTTTAAGCCCCAAGTCTGGGAGTTGAGATGCTTTTCCCACTCCTTTGGCTACTAGTCTAATCTGCATAGCACAGGGTAGGGTGTTTAATTTCTCTCGCTATTTGTTTGATGGGATGGTTAGCAATCTGTCTAGTGCCGGTTCTAGGAAGAAATTTTTAATGTATCCTCGGTTTTTATAGCAGATACTTGTGTGTTTACCTCGTGATAGGGAGGAGTATGAGACCCCCAAGCTTACTGCTAAAGTTTACTACAATATGGCTCATGGGTTTAGAGAGGATTGGAGTCCCCTTACTGAGTCAATGCTGGGCCTTGCCCAAGGTCCTCCTGATGTTGTTCCTCCGGCTGTCCAAGCCGAGGCGGAACCTCCATTAGGTGATGACCCAATGGAGGAGGAGCATCATGCTGATGGTTCACCTAATGTGGTTGTGGAAGAGCCGGTTGAGGAAGTGGTGGTTGAAAGGCCATCCACTTCCAAGGCTGCCCCCTCTTCGATGCCACATTCGTCTCCATTTGTGGATACTCCCCCTCCTAGTCCTGTCCCTCACTCTTCTGATAAGCCCTTTGGTTCTCGTGCTCATAATGATGACCCCTTTATTGCTTCTGGTTCCAATGAAGCCTTCCCTGACCCAAGTCCTCTTGGTGGGAAAGCGAAGGAGCCTACTACACTTACTTCTTTGCTTGATCTCATGCACAGGTACCATGAAAGGATTTTTTCCTTGGAGGCGTATTTGAATCAACATCGTAAGCTTACCAGGGAATTTGTTCTTCCCATGGCTGACCGGATTAAAGCTTTGGAGACACAGCAGAGAAGAAGGAAGAAGCATGTGGTTCAGTCTGATTCTGATGAGGAGGTTGAAGATCTTGTGGAGGATGGCTTGAATTTGTTGGCGAAGGCTGCGTTTGTTGATAAGTCATATGATGATCTGCCAATTCCTCCTACTTCATCAAGCATCCCTCCTACTGCTGTCACCCCTACACCAAAGGAAGATGTTGCTGGTACTACTGCTGATCCGTCTGCTGGATCGTCTCATGATCCTAAGGGGAAAGCCCCTATGACTGCTGCTCCCTCACCCCCTCGTAAGCGTACTCGCAGACAACTTGAGGAGGATAGGTTGGGTGAGGAGGCTTCACAAAGAATGCAAGCGGAGATTGACCAAGCTGCTGGGGCTGAGGAGGAAGCTCTTCAGAAACAAAGGCGTGAACAGTTGAAGCATCATGCTATGCATTGGGACGATAACGATTGGATGCGGGTGCTCACTATTCTTACCTCGGATTATTCGCAGTTTACTGATCTCTTGGGTTCTGATGTAAATGAGCGGAATTGTATTCCTCGAGCTATGGTGTTAATGCGTAAGCAACAATTATCGCTTGCTGCTCAACTGCGTGAAAAGCGTAAGAACAGGCCTTTAACGAGAACCGAGGAGAAGAAGTTAATGCATAGGTATGTCAAGTATCAGTCGGCTGCTCATTTTACTGTTGGTTGGACATGGGAACGAGTTCGGGCATTGTCTTTTGATGAGATTAAGGCTCTATATGAACGAATGATCAAGCGTCAGAGCACACCGGTTCCAGAGCGTTTCATCTATCGTCCTCCTCCACGAGTGGTTCCTACTTCTCAACCTGCTGTTGCTCCTGGTTCTTCTTCTGATGTTCCTCTTGGTTCTGCTGATATTCCATCGGTTTTTGATGTTTCTACTGCTGGTACCACACCTACACCTTCGGTTGCTCCTCCTGTTTCATCTTCTGGTCCTACCACTACCACCACCTATGCTACCACTACCACCACCACTGCTACTCCTGCTATGGCACAACCCTCACCACCCGTGGCTGGCTCTCAACCTACTCCTTCTTCTGGTGCAGCTACTGTTGATCCTTTGGTTGGACAAGGTATTGATTCTACTTCTGCTAATCCTATTCCTGCTGCGAAGGTAAAGGTTGAACCCTCGTCTGGTGCTCCCACACCTCGTCGTTCCATCCGCAAGCAGTTGGCTAGACGTGCTAGACCTGGCAAGTCTGTTCCTTATGAGAAGCGTGCTCTCGAGAATCTTATTGATGCAGCTTCCGATAGTGACTCCGAATTACCAATGGGTACGGGGTATCTTACTGGGTGGACGGTTAAGCCTTCCACGACTATTCCTGGTACTTTCACCCATATGATTACCATTAGTGATGGTTATGTTCGTTATGCTTTGGGTTTGCAAGGTGTTTTGTCTTGGGCGGATCGTAAAGATCTTATGTCTTTGTATGGGTTTGTTGATGCTGGTATGCCTACTCATCCTAGTGAGGTGCCCTCCTGGCCTGGTCTGACAATATGGGCTGATTTGAAGATGATGCTTGATTCCCCTCCACATGCTCCACTTTCTAGTGTCTGGAAGGACCAGCCAACCTGGGTTATCAAGAGATGGAAGTTATATGCTGGTTGTGCTGTGCATGTCTTGGAGTTGGAGTCTGGTGCAATGGTGTTCATGCTTACGGATCTGGACTATCCGTTGACTATTGCTTGGATGGAGGCCATGCTTGCTTGTCACTTACAGATGTCCAATGCCCCTTCCGGGAATGAGACTTCTATGGCGACTACACTGGTAGAAGGGATACAAGCTCGGTTGCTAGCTGAGAAGGTGGTTGCGTCTGGTATGTGATGGGTTTGTTTGTAAGTTTTTTATGTTTTGTGTTTTATGTTCATCTGTTCATACTACAATTCTTTTCACCAATATGTACAGTGATTGGTGACTTCCATTTGTTATAGTTAAAAAAAATAAAAAAAATAAAAAATAAAAAATAAAAAATAAATACTTTTTATATAATATCTGCTTATACTTTAACCAAATCATGGATTTTACACTTGTGAATAATATAATATCTGCTTATACTTTTTCGAAAACATTGGGTTCCTTTTGCCGGTTTCACACTTGTGCTGGTTTGATGTTTCATCTGGTGTTGGACTTGGTGCACACAACAAATGGTCCTCAACTCACCATGTCTCACAGACAAGAAAGAGTTGATTCACCTTGATGGTACGGCTCCTGGTGTGATTCTCAAATCTGTTGATGGTTGCCAGGTTACCCAAAACTGGATGGTTTTCACTTGCCATGGTCCTAGATTGAAAAGTGGCTAATCCAAGGGGGTACGGCTCTTGGTAAAGATTTTATCAAATCCGTTGATAGCTATAATAGCTTGCTCAAAGCTATAGGGTTTTCAACTCACCGATGCTTCATTGCTAAGAGTTGGCGAGTCCAGAAAGGTACGGCTTCTGGTAAATACATATCAAATAAGTTGACGGCTGTGATGGTTTGCCTAAAATCATCAGGGTACCCCCACTCACCATTGATTCACGTTCTAAGAGTTGGGCTGGGTTCTGGTCTCCCAGGGTGATGCTTATTCCACCATAAAGACTGGCTAGCCCAAGAGCGAGCAACTACTTGGTAAAGGCTCATCAAATCTGCTCATGTTGCTGTGAAGATTCAACACGATGCTGATTTGTTTCAAGCTTTGGAGAAGCTTCTAGTGTTCCTTGTTGCAGCGGTTCTTATGTTCCTTATACTGCTGATGCTGCTGTTTCTTTTGTTGTTTCAATCCTCAAGCTTTAGTGCACGTTTTACCAGGAAACTTGAACTCAACAGGTCAAATTCAAGTTTAGGAGAGGATTGTTAGGACCATTGGAATAGTTATTTGTAATAGGAAGACTAGGAGGTATGTAGTTCCTCCTGGTCATAGTAGTAGTAGGAGCAAGTCGTGCTCCTGGTCTTAGTTAAAGTCAAACTTTATTATTTAGTTATTATTCTATTAGGATATGCATGAGATATGTTAGGAAAGGATATACATATCAGTTTTACACGTTTTGTTTAATGATGTATTAGGGTTTCCTTGTAGTCTAAAAGGAACCTTAGGCCGAAGGGTTTCACACACCTTCATCAAACATAATTCTAGTTATCATTAATATTAGAAATCCTTAGAAAAGGATCAAGTCTTTATAGTTATTATGTTCTTCTTTACAATATTTGTATTCCGCACGTATATTGTGTATAGAGTCTCTCTGTGAATAGACTTGTGATTACAGAAGTCGTTCACCGTTCCTGACAGGCTGCAAGATCCACATCTAGTGGACCCAACAATGTTTTATCCCTACTTTATGCCTTAAGTTTCCAGTTCTCACTGAGTAACTTAATTAAGTCGACTAATCTAAAGAACGTAAAACCTTCATGTGCAATCTTATTCAGTCATGAAGTTTTCTCTCCATTACAACATCGTCCGATATCTTATATGACGACAATTGTAACTTCAAGTGTTCGTCAATTAGAGGGCATATGACTTAAATTTTAGGGTATAGATTTTGGTGTCAAAATCATGTATGGAGAAGCATGCATACATCTCCATAACATAAGTTTAATAAAACGTTTAGTAAACTTTTTGTTGAGACTAAAAGTTCATCATACACTTGCAAGTTGAGGTATTGGTTAAACCAATTAAAGATTTTACACACAACTAAATTTACACCGTACTTTTTCGAGAACTTAGTTATAGCACAAAGCAATAACCTTATTCATTGTGTTTCGGATGTGAATTAATGTAGTTAAATCAACCTTAAAGAATTGTACCAATAACAACCGTAGGTAATACCAATTTGACGCACATGCGAGCCGAGAATTTGGTCAGCGCTGAAGCATAACACCTCATTCCTTAACCGGGTACATGACCAGCGGTGCGTTATACCCACTTTATAGTTTGCCAAAATTGAGTAGCCGTTAAGTTGCCATTGCAATTCTAATCAACGCAAATCATATGTATTTTACATATCAAAACAATTCATTAATTTTGATAAGATTTAGTCCATATTATTTTTCTTGGAAAAATTTACCCTTGTTTAGAACATACAATATAAAAACGCATGAAAACAAGTAGTACAAAAAAAACTAAATCAAATAGCCACATGCAAAACAATTTATTCAAAGAACATCAAATCTAGGGTTTTTATAAACATAAAAAGTCTTCCCTAATTTTAAAACTTTGAATCAAATAACGCAAATAGCAATCAAAATTATATGATCCGTAAGAAACATGCATGTTTATTACGGATCTCCCACATTGTCTTAACAATTAAAAAACTACGGATCGTAACAACACATGACATAACAATTAATTCATGCATACATATAAAGTTAATTACCATGTAATTTTAGGGTTTACAAAAAAAAATTTATGCAAAATTCGGCATAGCTGATTTTAAAAAACAATAAAAAAACAAAACCCTAATTTTTATAAAACCTAAAAAACAACATGTAATTTTTAACACAAATCAATATTAGTTAAAAAACTTTAGATCTTGATAATTATAATCATGTTAAAACGGCTCTCAATGCCACTAAAGGTTTATACAGTTCATAACAGTTATTTAAAACCTAATATAGATCAAAGAACGCATAGCGGAAGCAATTAACAAGATCATTAATTTAACACAATTATATTAATCAAGATTAGGGTTACATACCTTTATCCTAGCAAGATCCACAAGACGACGGAACGAACGGCAACTAGGGTTTATCACGAACACCACCAAGAATATAATCTAAAGGAAGATTATATCATGCTCTTGTACACACGTAATACGGCGAGTTAACTGTGAGTCTAGCACGAACAAACCGAGCTTCAACGCTTATGGAGTATCTACCCAATAACCCTAGAGAGGGACTAGGGCTAGATAAAATAGACTTGATCGAAAACCAAACGAAACCCTAAGGTGGGAGTGGGTGGCCGGGGATCAAAGCAAAGAAAAGAAAAGAGGGATAAAAAATTATGAGCTAGGGAATTGTTTATATAGCCTTGACAAACCTTGGGCTTCAAGTAATAAACAAGGATTAGGAAACAAAAGTTTCCCTTTGTCCCCTCCCTTTGTAGCCAACGGACAACACCCCCCCAAGGGGTGTTTGTGTAATTTTTCCTTCTTTCTTTTAGCTTCTATTTAAATTCTATAACGGTCGTTATAACTTAACTATTATTTATTAACAATCGTTAGTTAAGCTTTGGTTTGATTTAATAAATATATATATAATATATTTAATAAATAAATTAACCCTTTACGTTGTGTGTGCAATCCCGTGACCCCGAGTTCGATCCTATCTCACGACTATTAATTTTTAGTCCATAAACTTTCAGTGGTTGCACATTTTTGGTGTTATAGTGTTATGTACCTAGCGCCCTTATCAAACTTTCCGCATTACTTTTTGAAATATCAAGAATGTTGCAGTAGCAAATTAGAAAAAGAGTCATGGTCTTGGGATGTGACTCGACCAAGCCAACTGAATCAAGTCTACCTCAGAATTCAGATGGAGCTATCGAGGAAACAGGTTCGCACAAACCAAAACCAAAGTGAAGTAATCGAATAGAGGATCATCAATATAGTCAAACTTGCAAGTAGAGTATGGAGGGACTGGTGTAAATTCATCCTGCTAATTGAGCTTGTTCTTTTACCAGCTAAGTAAGTAATATGTATTCATCAAAACATATGTTGCATGAAACACCAGATGTAAAAGTACATTATCATTATTATTGCTGTTTGTTATCGTCATGAGCGAATATATAATAGACTAACAAAGAGCACTGAAGTTTATAGATTCGCTGCAGGATCCTAGACCATAAAACTAGAAAACAATGAAGATAATGCATGCTCGTTTAACTCTACAATCTAGCCTGCATCATAGATACGCAATCAAATGCAACAGGGTCGAAAACTGGATAGTGATCAACATACATGACTATACAACAAATTATATAAAAAAGTAGGGTGTGTTGACCCATATCCGGCAACTCATTTGCTAGTAACTGTTTCCTATTCCTATTTTGTAGGAATGCACCTTATGTGTAGCAGATATGTATTATTTTAGCATATCAACAATTACGTAAAACTTCTTTCTGTTAAAGAATGTATAGGTCCATCAACCTCAAGGACCAAAGTGGACATAAAGTAAAAGATGGAGGATATGTTTTACATTTCAAGTGACAACTCTATAACTTGGAGGACTAAAAGCGTACAAAAGGAAAGTCATGGACTCAGCTGTAAAGTTGGAGCTTATATACTTAATCATTCACCACTCGTTTACTCACTTTTCATCTTTGTTTTCTGTTATTCATTCTAGAGAGAGAAAAAACTTGTTTTGATCGTTCTTGATCAAATCTTGTGAGTTTGTTAGTTTGTGAGTGTTGTTCTTAGTTTTGTTCTTGTAATTTGATATTGTAAATTGATCATTGATAAAGAGAGCCAAGGGGAGGTTGGCTGGGTTCTTTGTCATATGTTCTTGGTCATTTTAGTCATTGATTCATAAGTTTTTACATGGTATCAGAGCCTGGTTGCTCTGAATCGTGATTAAAATCTTTTTTAAAAATAATTAGGGTTTTTAAAAAATTGGGGGTTTTGATCTATTTGTGTAGATCTTGATCTATAGTTGGTGAATCGTTGTTTTTAACTGATCAATTTGTTTTTTTACAAGTTTAATTGAATTTTTAAAATTAGGGTTTCAAGAAAATTTGGGGGTTTTTTATTATAACTGTTTCTGATCTAATTGGTGAGCTGTGAGTTCAATTTTTGGGGTCTAATTGTTGTTTTGTGTTGATTAATTAGAAAACCCTAAATCCAGAAATTAGGGTTTTCTAATCTTGGTAAGGGTTTTGTGATTATTGTCATTTTCTTGTTTTTTCTTCACGTGCAGGTTGTTTTTCTGCTGCGTTGGTTATAGATCTTCTTGATCTTGTGATTGGGTTTTTTGGTTTCTCTGGATTGTCTTGATCTAGAGTTCTTGCTTGGTTTGCTGCGCGTGCATTGTAACACCTTTCACACTTTCTTCTTTATATCTTGTACTATTAGGTTTTTTGTTGATTAGTGGGGATTAGGTGTCGATGGGATTAGTTTGATTCTGGTGTTGATTGATTCGAGGTTTGTGGTAGTTGTTTGCTTATTTGTAGAGGAGATACAAGGAGGTTGTGTTTCTTTTTCTTATTGCTTTTGTTTAAGACCACTTTCAGGCCACTGCTCTTGACCTACCACCTTTTGAGTGGTTTGGAAGCCTGAGAACTATTTTTTGGCCCGTTGTGTGTGTTCTTCGTTTTTTTGTTAGCATTCTTGGTTGATTTGCTATGTCTGGGTCTGGTCCTAGTTCTCCTAAGGGTGATGGTCCACCCAAAGGGGGAGTTGTCAAGAATGATGATGTGGTTAAATTTGATGTTTATGACCTTCTTTATTTGGACCCTCAAGATATTGGTTCTCAATTGATTACCTTCAAACTTGAAGGAACTGAGAATTATAAAGTTTGGTCTGCTGCTGTTAAACTTACTTTACAAACTAGAAATAAACTTGGATTTATAACTGGTAAATGTGTTCAATACACTAATGATGGTCCAGCTAGAGACCAATGGGAAAGATGTAATGCTGTTGTGCTTTCTTGGTTACTTGGGTGTGTTTCACCAGATTTATATAAGGGTCAAATATTTTCTAAATTTGCTCAAGATGTTTGGGATGAATTAGAAGAAACATATGATAAACAAGATGGTTCTGTGATATATAATCTCCATCATAAGATTTATACTCATACTCAATCTGGAATGTCTTTATCTGAATATTATCATGAGTGTAATTCTTTGTGGAGACAATTTGATGCTCTTGTTGATCTGCCTAATTGTACTTGTGATGATTCTGAAGAACTTAAGGAACATGATCAGCTTCTCAGGCTGATGTAGTTTCTTATGGGTCTTGATGATTGTTATAGTGTTGTGAGAAGTCAGATTCTCACATCTGATCCCATACCAGATGTGAGAACTGCTTTTGCAACATTGTCCAGAGATGAATCACATAAAAATGGGTCTAAAAATAATAAATCTGGACCATCTGCTTTTGTTGTTAAGTCTAGTGGAAATTCTAATAATTGGAACAGAGGTGGTAATAATTCTAATACTGGGAATTCTAATACTGGAAACACTAATAGATATAACAGGACTGGGTCTAATGGTTATAGAAATGGTAATATTGTTTGTAAACATTGTAACATGAATGGTCACACTATAGACAGGTGTTTTGAGTTGATAGGTTGTCCACCTAATTTTAAAAGAAATAATAATAACTCAACTCAAAATAATGTTCATAATGTTAGTGTTAATGATAATAAATGTGACCAGAATAAGAGTACATCTCATAATCTTACTTTTGATCAATATCAAAGACTTATGAGGTTACTGAGTGTTTTAGGAGAGAATTCTATGGGTTCTGCTACTATTGCAGGTACCTTTAAAGTGAACAATTGTGTTCTTAGTTTTCTTTCTTGTAGATTTTTTAACTATAATTCAAATATAAGTACTTATAGTACTTATATTGGTTGGATTATAGATTCAGGAGCTAGTCAGCACATTAAATATTCAAGAAAAATTATTTTTTGATGTAATTGATGTTTCATATCTTAATATAAGTGTTGCTCATCCTAATGGTACTTTGGAACATGTAAAAAAAAGATTGGTTCTTTTAAAGTTAATAATTTGGTTATTAAGGATGTACTGGTTGTTCTTGGATACAAAGTTAGTCTTTTATCTGTTCAAATATTATCTAAAGATAATAAGGTTAATGTTAGTTTTAATGAAAATTGTTGTATGATTCAGGACTTAACTCACAATGTCCTGATGGGGACTGGTAGTGAAAAAGATGGTTTATACTTTCTTGATGAAGGTAGGCCTGTTTTTAGCAAAAATGTGAGGTGTTGTCAGATTAGTAGTTCTATTTGGCATAATAGACTAGGACATCCAGCAGATCAAGTGCTGGATGTTCTAAGAAAAGATAATATTGATATTAAACTTAAAGGATTAGAACCTTGTGATGTGTGTCATAAAGCTAAACAAACTAGAGAATCTTTCTCTTTAAGTGAACATAAAAAAAACTAGGTGATATTGTTCATATTGATGTATGGGGTCCATATAAACTTACTAGTAGAGATGTGTTTAGATTTTTTCTAATTGTGGTTGATGATTATACTAGGTCTGTTTGGGTTTTTTATTGAAAAATAAAACTGAAGTCTTTGGTTGTATTGAAAATTTTGTTAAATTTCTTGACAATCAGTTTAATAAAAAGGTTAAAGTTTTCAGAAGTGATAATGGGATAGAATTTGTAAATCAAAGGTTTTCTGATTTTGTTAAAATAAATGGTATTGTACATCAAACCACATGTGCTTATACCCCTCAACAAAATGGTGTTGTTGAGAGGAAGCATAGGCATTTACTTAATACTGCTAGAGCCCTCATGTTTCAGGGGGGCATACCATTAAACATGTGGCCTGAGTGTGTCCTAACTGCTACTTATTTGATTAACAGGTTACCTACTGCTGTTTTGTCTGGTAAAAGTCCTTATGAAATGATTTATGAGTCTAAACCTAGTATACTCCATTTGAAAGTGTTTGGCTGTTTGTGTTTTTCTAATGTTGTTAATGTTTCTGATAAGTTTGAGTCAAGGTCTGAGAAATGTGTCTTTGTTGGTTATGCTTTTGACAAAAAAGGTTATAAATTGTTTAGTTTGGAAAATAAAAGATATTTGTTTTCAAGAGATGTGAAGTTTTATGAAACAGTTTTTCCTTTTAAAAATGATATGATTAGTAAAGACTTTGTTTTTTGTGATAATGGTGTTGATGATTTAAACTTTTTTAACATAAACAGTCAAGTACCTAGTGAATCCTATGATGAAAATGGAGATAGTATAGGTAGAAAGCATGGGCTTATACCTGAAATCAATGTAGAACCTAATGACAGCACTGTAGAGTCTAGTAAAAGTAGAAAAGATGTTCATACTACTGATACAGATGTTGTTTCTGAGGTAGATAGATCACCAGACACTAATACTGATTCTAGTAGGAAGAACATTAGGGATGAGTATGCAATAGAAAATATTTCTGAGGGTATACCAAACATTGATAATGATGAAGAAAGTTCCTCTGAGGATGAAGGTATTGAGTCATTTGGTAATGTGTTTAATTGGTCACCAGAACCAGCAGCAGATAATACTGTTAGGAGAACTAGTAGAAAAGTTGATGTTCCAGCTTCTAAGTATAAAGATTTTGTACTTAATAAAGATGTTAAGTATAGTATAAACAAAGTTGTTAGCTATGATAATTTGAGTGTTGATAATTTTGTGTTCACTACTAACACTACTAGAATACTGGGCAACAGTGACGGAAATTAGCGACTGAATTATTTTGTCACAAAAAAATGGCTCATAATGACGGACTAACGACCAATTAGCTACCAAATTAGCTCTTATAAACTAGTGTCAAATTAGCGACAAATTAGTAACACAACTAGAGATAGAATTTTCATTTGTCGGAGTTCTGTCGCTAAATTTATTCATTCTGAGACGGAGTTAACGACAAACTAAAGTTGCGACTATTAACGACCTAATTTCAACAGTATAGCGATGGTTTTTCTCTTCGTCTCAAATACGTCACTAAAAATTTCCAATTAGCTATGGATTAAAGAGGTACTTGGCTATAAGAAAAAGCTATATACACACATCATGGTGGACATTCGGTGTGATTTTATGTGTATATGTACGATTATAAGTGAGTCAAGGTAACCATAATCAACCGTGAATATCTTTTAACATAAAGAACACGCAGAAGTAATGTTTGACTTGTTAGACAATTTTTCGTTAGATTGCGGTTTATTAAATTTGTACGTCACTTTTTTTTTCAATTTTAATGAATTATAAAGTTTTCAATAGCAATTAAAAATGTTAAACTTTTAAATGGCAGTAATATATTGTACAAATATTTACTAAGAATCTAAAGTATTTTTAAAATGTAAATGGTTTACCTTTTTATATTAATATTGTTTAATAAAAAAATTCTTTTATTTATTATATTAAATAAATAATTCTTTTTAGCAAAAGTATAAAACTAAGAGGTCTACTTAAAAAAAAATATCATTCATATCACAAGAACAACAACTTTTTTTATTTTATCTGATAGCCAAAAAAACTCAGCAATGGGCGGTAACAGTTACTTCATTCCCGCCAACCTAGAATTGGAGGCAACGGTTGGAGGCAACTGTCATATAAATCTGGGTCGCTCCTGTTATCATAAATCATTCTCCAACTAAAAAAAAATTGAGGGACAGGAACTCTCTACAACCCTAATTGAGGTACATAAGCTCTGTTATTTATTTCAATCAATTGTTAATCCTTCTTTGAGTTACATGAATTGTTCATAGCTTCTGTAAGAATTAATTCTATAAAGTGATAAATTGCATTAGTTCAGCTTTGAGGTTTCTTCAATATTTAAGTAGTAGTGTCATTAGTTTTGCAATTGTCTTGAAATAGGAATACAATATAGGTTGGAAAGAAGCATAACATCCTAATAATGTTTAGCAGGGACTTTATCGACAAATTATTTAGAGTATCAATTTTTTTTTGTTAGTTTGTGAAATTTTAAATTAGCTTTCAACTTTAGTGGAAATGTGTAGCAGGACTTTATCGACAAATTAATTATAGTATCAATTTTTTTTGTTATTTTTTGATATATTAAATTAGCTTTCAACTATAGTGGAACGCGGGCATAACTAATGATTTTCCATGCTTAATAGTTCATATATTGATAATTTTACAAATCCTTTTGCTTGTTATTTATGCATATGTTTTTTCGTCCTGTTTTCGAGTGTCATTTCAAGTATTCATTTGACTTTATTTTCAAATATGTTTTGTTATAGGTATTATGGCAAGTAGTACTTTTGAACTTGGAAGTACAAGTGGAAGTGTATGTGGACGTCCAGATGAGTCAAACACAGAATCATCTCATGCTCTCAACCAAGCCCCACGTGACCCATCAAAGAGGGAAATTATCACATTGGTTGGCGCACGGTATTGTTATCTATCTAACATACATGTAGTTGATGCATATGTTATAAATGTGGGTTCTTATGTTTTAATGTGTATCTTCTTCTTTAGGTTTGCTGATGCAAAGGTTTCTCGTACAATAACTGCTACCTTCAAGAACATGTTTAATGGTTCTTGGACTGCCTGGAAGGAGGTTAACAAGTCTGATCGCGATGAATTATGGGCATATTTTAAAGTGTGTACACACAATTATGTATTATTAGATAAAACTGACTCACGTAACTTGTTTTTGACTCATTAACATTGTTTATATATGTTGTATGTAGACATTGTTCCGGTGGGAGATTGTGACTGATGAATTGGTCCGTGAGGTGTGGGAGGATACGATGAAAAAACGTTATCCACATATCATGTTAAAGGCAAGAAATGACTCAATTAAGATGGCACAATTAGCTGGGGTTCAGTTTGATGGGTCCGACTTTTCTGTTCTCAAGACTTATAATCCAACATGGATAAGATCGTGCTATTGGCAAGACATGGTTGATCGAGTCTGGAACACTACTGAATGGAAAATGAAATCAAAATCCAGAAGAATGAATAAAATCAAAGAGGCATCCAAGCATTATGGAGGCTCGATTACTATTGCTCACCATAAAAGGAAACTCGTAGGATGTCGAATTCTCACATTTTCATTTTTATATTTTCTTGTTTTTTTATATGCTTAATTCAATGTATTCTGATAAAAGTTTGTGATTTGTAGGAGAAAGAGCTCAAGATCCCTCTAACTCTAACTAATTCTGAGATTTTTGAACTCACGCATACTAAGAAAGGGGCAGGGAATGGTTTACACGAGTTCATGAAATTAAAAGAAGAGTTGGTGTGGGTAATATTCTTAACCTCTAGTTCTTTTGACAGTTTGTATCTATCTGACCTGATTATTATGAACTTATCCGTCATGGTCAACATGTCGTGGTTTACATTTATGTTTTGATAGTACGTGCATTCATGTTGACATAGTTAATAACGATCTCATAAAGTGTGTTTCGTGAAATTTTACAGGCTATGTATAAGGAGGTTGTGGTAGAGAAATATGGACCAAATGTGTATGAACATCCAATGTTTGATCTTGAGTTGTGGGAATATTATTCCAAAGAGGTTACGAAAGGCGGATTGTTTGGGTGAGTTCTATATGTAAACAGGGTAACTAAGTGGCGGTACAAATTCAAGATCACATCTTTCGTTAGAAGAAATGTCATGCTTTTTACTTAGTTTTAAGCTTTTTGTTTAGAATCCTTTTTAAGTCGTTGAATTTTGGATGTTTTGTTATTTAATTTGGATTATGTAGAAACGTATGATCGTCTATCATAGTGGTGGTATTCGACTTATAACTAATTGATGGTATTTTCAGTTATGTCTGATTAAAAAAAACTTCAGTGTGTTTACAGTTATCGTATATGTTGAGTTTGTTTTATTTTTTAACTTGGATTGTAGTAGGGATGGAATGATCTCTGTATGGTGTTACTGGATGTGTACGTGGGTTCCTATGTTTTGATGTTCTGCTGCAAAAATTAAGACTTTACCATCTTGTTCATATTTGTGGTCTGCTGCAAGTCCCCTGCTAAGGGTCTGAATGTGAAAGTTATGGTGTAAATAGTCATCGGTTATAGCATAGAGTGTGTAGGTCTATCAGATAAGAGTGTTTGGGTCTGGAAAGTCAGCAAGGATTTTAAAGCGCTCAGTAAGGTGTTTGTGACTCTTGACATCTAGTTGATTCCTTTTTCCTTTGTTGTTTTTCTTCCTCAGTGGGTTTGTGGTGGTTTGTTTCGTGTGCACTTTATTGTTAAAAGTTTTCTTCTAGTAGTTGTATTCAAGTGTTAGTTTAAGAGAGAGGCAAAATGGCTGAAGGATCAGCTTAAAAATCGTCTACAAAAATATTTTGGCTTAGTTTATGGCTCGTGGTATGTGACAAATTAGAGATTTGCAGTTCACGTAGGCCATCTACTATGCTTATAACACTTGGTTCAGCATATTTATGATCATATGAAACTTGCAACTGTGTGACCTTGTGACTCCCTTAAGCACAATTTTATAATATGTATAGTGAAGAAAAATTTATACGTATTTGGCGAACTTTACTGAATCTGGAGAGTATCGTCTTAGCACCGCCACTTACACTTGAAATGAACTCCATTTATCTGCAGTATGCACAAATATAAATGGTTGAAATATTAAGTGAAATAGAACTAGTGGCTAATACAGTGTGTGACTTCTGATAAGACAGCTGTACGGCATCTTCTGTTCATTTTTTTGAACATATGGATCTGGTTTTCTTGTTGCTTCAGGTCTTAGTGGGTCAGTGATGTTTATTTTTCGTTTGCAGACCCATATGGTCAAAATATGCAAGAGGTTTTGTCTTCGGTTCAAGATATATATAGAAGTGCTAGCGGGAGTTTCAAGTTTGCTTAACGGAGATGATTTTTGAGTTTTATCAGTTAGTGCAATCATGAGGTTTCATATAGGAGGCATCTCCTATAGACCTTGACGATACCTGCTGCCTTCACACAGAATAAGCAGTAATATTAATCACTAGTACAAGAAACATATTTTACCAGCAATCATAAACACTTGAATTAGCACACAAAAAGTCAATTTTGAAGGCTATAAGGTATGTATATATGACTTTTGCGGATTTCATTGTTGCTTTGGTTAGTTAACATGGGTTTTCAATATTTAAGCGTAAACATTGCTTCTTGATGCATAAAGTATCAAATCTTGATTTACAATCACATACTTTCTTTTTATAATTTAAGTTTATTAAATAAATATTACAAATTTTATTCTTCCAATATACAGGTGATCTTTTTATATGGGCTAACTTTTATGAAAAGTGTATATTAAGATTAAACAAGACTAAAAAAATACCTATCAGTATTCATTCTTGGGCTTCCCCGTGTTGAATAAGCTGGCACTGATCAGTTGTAAGCTTAACACAAGGGAGGAAGGCGAACAATGGTGAAACTAAGGGAAAATTCTATGGCAAAATCATATCACAAACATGAAACTTTCTAAAAATTATCGCTAGATGCATCTTGAATTAAGTTTTGCATTCGCAGAATCTTTATGTGTGGTTAAAAGAAGCGACAAGTATCCACTAAAAACAATGAAAAGTTATAGATGATGGTTTTTCGTGTCATTGGCCCTTCATATTAGCACAATATAAGCACAACTCATGACCAAACCAAATAGTGATAAAATAGTGAAAAGAGGGCTGGGAGGTTACAGCTAATTAAGCAAGGTTTGAAATATATTATACCTAATTTAGAAACTAAGAAGCATAACATATGCATACAATAGTCAAAAAGCAGTCAACCTAAACTCAAACCAAATAATCAACATAAAATTAAAGAGAAGATTGATTATGTACCTCAATAAAAGTTGTTCTGGTATCTTGATTGCAATTGGGCGAGACTTAAGAGAAAACAGTGGCACAAGAGATGTTAATTGGGGTGAGGTTTTGATTTGGGTGAAACTGGCGTCATTTTCATTTGTGACCTAGCGGAGATTGGGCGGGATCTTGATAAAAATGAATTTTTAAGATAAGATAGGGCAGCAGGTTTCAGTTGGGAGAGAACAACACATTTGACTTTATCAAAGTTTTTTTTTCAACATAGTTTATCAAAGTAGTTTTGTATTTGAGTTATGTTCAAAAAAAGAAGTTGTATTTGAGTTTGACAATTTTAAGGCTGGTGCGAGTTAGGGGTGAGCATGGTTCGGTTTGGTGCAGTTTTTGACTAAAATCGAACCGCAATCGCACTTGTGGTTTTTATAAAAATAGAAATCGTACCAAACCAAAAACTACGGTTTCGGTTTTGCGGGTTTTTTTTGGTTTTGCGGTTTTTAACAACACCGAACCATTACTTGTTACTTATATAATAATTGTGGCTTTTTGCGGTTTTTTGTTTAAAATGTTGATTTTTCTTCGGTTATAACAATACATAAATTGAATCTAACAAACACTTTAGTAATAATTTATATGAATACGAATGATAATATGTACTAGAAGTCTTATAACTGGTATAAAATAGTCGATGTGACGTTTTTCAGTATAAAATAATTATTGTGTGGTGCGGTTCGGTTTTACGGGCGAAAACCGCAACCGAACCGCATTTGCGGTTTTTCCTTTTTCTTAAAACCAAACCGTCAGTTTTTGTCGTGGTGCGGTTTCTACGGTTTGGTTTTTGCGGGTTTTTGCGGTTCGCGGTTTGGTTTATGCTCACCCCTAGTGGGAGTGGTAAGAAACCCACTCACCGGTACGTCAGCTTTTTTACAATTCACCCAAACTCCCCACATGAGGTAATGACACTCACCTAAACTCACTACAACTCACCTTCCATAAATATTTTTTATTATTTAAACACACCACACTCACAAAAAACACCAAATAATAAACCTAACCCAAAAAATAAAACCACCTGAGCCCACAAAAATTAAACTCACTGTAAGTGAGTTTAGCTCTGTTTTTTCTCTCTGCTACTAACTCGCGCGCTACTTTTTTGGCTCGCAACTTTGTGTAACTCGCTCGTGGCAAATACCTCACTCCCACCAGCCTAAGGAGAACATCTGTAAAAACTAGGCGTTTATCATGTATCCGCGAATAGTTGTAAAAATTGTTTAGCATCGAATAACTAGTAATATGGTAATTAAATTGATGGTTAAATTGTTATTCGGTGACTCAGTCGATTTGATTTTATGGTCAAATTAGTGACTCGATCGAGTTAATTCGGTGGTCGAACTCGTGCATCGGTAACTAAACTAGGTTTACGACCCATGACTTGGTGACTTAATTGGATTAACTCGATGATCGATCACGTTACCCGATGACTCCATCGGGTTGACTGCTAACAGATTTTGTGACCCAATGACTCAACCGGGTTGACAATGAACCCATGACCTTATGACTCAATCGGATTGATTCGGTAGTCAAACTTGTAACCCAATAATACTCTGTGAAAGTCAATGTTACATATTTATATTAGGAAATGTTAAAAATTCAACTTCTCCATGTGTTTATTTACGTTCGTCGACGCTCGATTATGTTCGTTCGATTAAGTTCAATTAGTGCATTCATTTAATGTGAACTATATAGTAAGTATTTCAAAGACCATATAGAACGTTTAAAGTAAAAACTTTAGTTTCATACTCGGTTATGTCCGTTGACGTATATATATAATCGTTTATGTTAGTTTACCTTCACTTTACTTATTAGTAAACGAACATAAACGAAATTAACAAGTTCAAATCTATAACTACTTATCTGTTATTATTAACTGATACTATGCTTGTTTGACCAAAAACAAATCAATCATATTAAAGTTGAGCTTGAATCATATGAAGTTTTTTATTAAGTTCTACATGATGGTATTTTATACTTTAAGTAAGCATATGTTACAAAGACCTTTAATTTTGGTCTAGAGTTGGATCGAACCCATGACCTAGTTTTGATGGGATGGAGCGATATGATTGGGGTAATGCTCAAATGGTGGCTATGCCATATAACTTGTGTTTTTAAATGTTCAAAACACGACTTGTTCACCGTGAATAACTTCAATTAATTGAGATCATATATAAAGTATTTGGATTGTTAACAAACCTGCAACGCCATTTTAGGAGAATAGATTTATTGAAAGCTTTCAAGATCCCCAACGATAAACTAGTAAGTTTATTAAAAGTCTGATGTTAAAAAAATCATGAATTGCTAGCTAGCTGGTCAGTTGACGTCTTTGTACTTTGAAATTATGGAATCCTAAGATTCACGGATCTTTAGGCTGCTAGGCATAATCATTATTCATATGGTGTAAATCATAGTGGAACATAATAACAATTATGAACAAAGTGTTTAGAACAAACAAGATAATTTTCCCAAGAATGAATAACCAATAAGATCTTCTATTAAACAATCAAACAATGAGATCTTCGATTAAGATAATCATATTCTGAATCCTTATCATAATAAGATTTTTTAAACTCACTTTATTAGCGACTATGATATATGTCAGCGACTAGACATACTATGTCAGCGACTAAAGCTCATGTTTTCTTCTTTAAGTTTCTGCCACATCAACTTTTAGACCCAACAAAAATCAGTCTAACCATGATTAATCAGCGAAGATTTGTATGTTTTCAACAAGTTTTACCATCATTGTTAGTCTTTGATCATCCTTAACCATGAATGACTTATTGTTTGACTAATTAATTGGTCATGGAAAGGTTGGTGACCCATAACGGCTAGACGAGCATTAATTGTAGGCCTTGTTTTTAATACTGAAAACACAATTCATTTGCAAAGAGAGAAAACCGATATAAAACTTATATATGTTTGTTCCTAAACTGATCAATTTGTTTTCTTTTAGGGTCGTTTGCGGCTGCAAAAGTGATCGAAGAATTTAATTAATCGAGCGTAAACGAACAAATTAATCGAACAAATATAGTCGACCGTCCACGAACGCAAATAAACGAATGGAATAGCGTTCACGTTCATTCATTTAACTAAACGAAAAAAATATTACGTGTCTTTGTTATTGAAATTTGACATTAAATATTTGTATTTGTGTTATATAATATTTAGTAAAAGTTATACGAATAGATTCAATTTTAAAATTATTTTAATTGATATAATTTTTATCAAATATTATATTATTAATAAAAATATTTATAATGATAAAAATAACTAAAAAGGTCAAACTTATAGTGAAATATTGATAAAAAAAGTGAAATAAAATAACATAAATTTAATTAAAAACTATCATCGTAGAGTAATTTTAATGAAAAATTTTAGCATATATAAATAAAAAGAAAAAAACATAACAAACACTTTACTTTTAACACATCCAAAAACATATGGAGCTGCTCCTCCTTCTCCTAGAACGGTTATCCACCAGATGAAAAAATTGGCGCCATTCTGTGAACATATTTGGCGCCCCTAGATATGTGGGGATCGTGGAGTAGGAGTCACTACTTCCATAAAAGGTTTACCTTGCGGTTTATCAGATGAAACATACTTCCAGGAAGCATCAAAACAAGGTATCTTCACTATTTTAGATTAACTAGCTTTAATTTAACGTTAGGTCACTTAATTCATTGTGTTTAATTGCATGATTATAGTTAATTAGGTGAATGTTTACTTTTCAATTTTATGTTATTAATTTAGGGTTTTTCAATTAGATGCAATTCATCTGCTTAAATACTAAGGACTGCTTTGTTTATACTAATTAAACATAACAATGAATATGTGGAGTAGGAGTCACTACATAACAGTAATTTATATACCTTAAAACTTGAACTTCATAACCGGAAAATGAGTATCGTATGTAATGAACATGAGGGGTGTTATCGGGTTGGTTTATCAGGTTATCGTGTCTTATCGAGTCGGGTTTTGATTTTAAAAAACTCACTCGCAGCCCGACCCGGTAATGAACATGAGGGGTCTTATCGGCAGTCTCAATTAGGGGTATTATCGGGTCGGCTTATAGGGTTATCGGTCTTGTCGGGTCGGGTTTTGATTTTCAAAAACTCACTCGCAACCTGACGCTATAAGAAATCGGGTTATCGGGTTCGGGTGATATTCGGGCCGGGTTAGATCGGGTTGGGTGATTCGGGTTATAAGATAAAACACAGCAGTGACTAATGCTTAGTTTTTACATATGACCCTTAAAACATTTGCCATGCCTTAAGAACGTGTCTATTGTTGTAAATAATAACATATGAACTAAACCGACAATCTGATAACATTGAATGGTTATTTCGATTAATATAGTAAGAAAAAAATCGATCAAGTATGAAACTTTATAGGTAGCTATTTTGATTAATTTAGTAAACAAAAATCGAGATAGACAAATAGTTTTCGTATATGTCAATATACTAAGTCAGAACTGTAACAGCAAAATAGCACATATTTTTGTATCTTTGTCTTAAGTTTCATACTTGATTATTGTTTTAAACTACCATACAGATAGATGTATCTGTTTTAACACATGATATATGTTTTTAAGTTTCATATTTGAATTTTTGGTTACTGTACTAATCAAAATGACAACTTAGTTTATATGACATCAAATATTTCTTTGTTGTTAAACTTTGTGATCGTTATCAGTTTCTCTTATAAACAGTGGCGGAGCCAGCACGATTTCTAAGGTGGTTCCCTTATATAATCTGGCCGTCAAACTAAACGATCCAAAAAGTTAACGATCGAGTTATATCACGTCATGTAAGGTCAAATATAATACTAGTATAGATAATCAAAATAAACTGTGCACGTTATGTGTTATATCTTTTAAATGTTACAGTAAAACATAAAAAAGTTTACAGTAAAAAAGTTGGGATAAATTTAGAGGTAATTGCTATATTAAGTAGAAGGAATGGTTGCAATCGCTTTTGTGATTCTCTAGCGCTTTGATAATTTTTTAATACATATTACAGTTAAAAGAAAATTTTGCACAATAGTATGTTGATATAATATTACTTAGAAAACAAATTTCCTTGGTTCACAACTTTTCTTAAACTTTCAAACAGTTTGCAGCTTTGTATACTTACAAGTCACGATATAGATCACATGTTAGACCACAATGGGAAAAAATTCTGTGCTCCAACTCTTTTTTATTATTTCCACAACAAAAGTTACCTTAGAGGCTTAAAGTCCAAATTTACTACTTCAATTATAAAATAAATTGCTATATGCAGAAAAAGTTTAACTTTATCTTGTTTCTTCATCTTTCAAGTTTCTGTGTCTCCGACGAGCTTGCCATAATCCAATCTCAGACCAAACCTCTTTTTTCTATTTGTTTCTTCATATAATCTTTCAAATTTTCATCCCAAGGTGGTTCCCAAGTATTTTCTAAGGTAGGTCCTCAAAAAAATCCTACACTGCTTCTAAAGAAAATTTTCGTCCAAGGTGGTTCCCGGGCACCACCTACGCAAGGCGTAGCTCCGCCTCTGCTTATAAACAACATGACGATTACAGATGATATATTTATGCACGACTTGATCTGGCAAGGCCCTATAAAAACTTATCATCAAATCTTGCTGATATAAAATCTGGTGCAAGAACATATGATGGGCTATCAGATACACGTACAAGTCGCAAATGAATTCCCTGTACAATGCATACGACTTACTTAGGTGTGTACTTATAAAATCTCATACACTTAAATGAAATATTACGAAACATAAGTTAGAAAAAACACCTTCGTTATTTAACATTTTTTTTCAGATTGGGAATACATGAAAATGGATACAAACTCGAGTATCATATAAAGTACTTTAAAAAGTTGCGTCACGTTATACATTGAACCTAGGAGTGTTATCGGGTCGGGTTATCAGGTCTTATCAGGTTTTGGTTAGAAAAATTAACCCGTAATCTGACCCGATAAGGAGTCTGGTTATCCAGTTCGGTTTAATATCGGTCGGGTGTTACGGGCCGAGTATTTCAGGTTAATCGGGTTGGCTTATTTAATATGACAAAAAAATCATTTAAACTTGAACGCTCGTTTGACATTCAAATTTTGACTGCTAAAAAATAGTGTACACAGTAGGCATTATCCAAAGTAATACACATGCTCCAAGAATTAATAATAGAGAAAGGGTATATGAAAAGTTCATAACACCATTACACTTTTACATGCAAATAAAATTAACAGAAAGGTCAAACTTGTGATATTAACCTCATCTTGCCAAATATTAAACGTTGATAACAGACTTAAAATGCAGGTAACATTTTGATGAAAGTTGAGTTCGTATTCGAGGGTTATAGACTTGTAATAATATAGCTCAGTTAAATAAGTTCTTAGAAGACAGTGGCAACTTTAGACAAAATTGCAGGTAAGATTTTTATGTAAGCTAAACTGTAGACTAAACCAAACAATGATTGTTCACTAATAACAATGGGCTAAAACTACATGTGAGTGAAAGAAGCATTTTGGTGCTGCTAATTTCCAAATCAATGAAAACTTCCTAAGTGTTTGGGACTTTTCATTAGAAAAAGCATTTCTGAACGCTACTATTTTACCTCTTAAATATGTAAATAGGCAGAACTTCTAAGAATTTCTGATTATTCTTCATCTTTCATTTCTCATGTGATATTATATTTCCTTTTCGTTTGACAATTATTTTTTTGACAGTGATTATGGCACGTACTAATATTGGGCGTGGAGGTAGAGGTGGACGTGGAGGTGGACGTGGACGTGAAGGTGGAGGTGGATATGGGGACGGAGGTGGGCGTGGCCTTAGTGATCATGCAGTTGCTCGTGTTTGGGGTCAGAAAAGTATACGCACTAACATCTCTGGTACCCGTTCTGAAACAAATGCAACTATGGCCGCTGATACACCTGTTCAAGAGCAGGTAGGAGAGGACGATCCAAATACGGAATCCCAACGCAGAAGAGGTTCAAACATTATCGAACAAGTCTCGAGTGACCCATCTAAGAGGACAATGATCAGTTTGGATGGCATGGAGTATGCATATTTACTTAAATACATCTACCTGTTGTTTGTGATATCGGTGATAACTATTTTTGATAGTATACTATTAGTGTTCATTTATTGTAATGTCCCTTTGTAGGTTTACTGACCCAAAGGTTCCTCGTAAGATAACCGCTATCTTCAAGACCATGTTTAATGGTTCCTGGACAACATGGAAGGAGGTTGACAAGTCAGCTCGCGACGAATTATGGACGCATTTTAAGGTATGTACAATAACATTTACGAATTTTTTGCATCAAACATATTGGTCATTTGCCCATTGCTTTTATAACAGTCCAGTATTAACAATTTCCATGCCAATCCGTAAATGATAATAGCTAACTCAGCACCTAGTTCAGTTGCTACAAAATCCTACTTACATCAACATATATTGATATGTTCATTGGTTGTGTGTCCATGATAAATCAACATATATTTATTACGGTATTAGAAATTGGAGATTGGAAGTGTACTGGACTGCACATAAATCAACTAACATCATAAATTTTGCATGTCTAGGAATTGTTCAAGTGGGAAGGATTGAGTGATGTGTTGGTCTGTGATGCATGGGAAAAGAGTATGAAGAAGCGTTATCCAGATATCATGTCAAAGGCTAGAGTAGAGTCGTTGGAATTGGCAGTGGCGGACGGTGTTAACCTTGAGGATGCTGATCATTCTATTCTTAAGCGTTATCACCCGGAATGGATAAATTCAAAGCATTGGGAAGACATGATTGATCGTGTCTGGTCCACCGAAAAATGGTTAAATAAATCAGTTTCAGGTAAAAAGAATCGGAACACCGTGAAAGAAGGATCTGTGTCGAAACATTGTGCTGGCTCAATTACGATTTCTCAACATAAAAGAAAATTCGTAAGATTTACTTGTATTTCCATTTGTGTTTTCTATTTTATACTTTTTGATTAAAGTGTTATTTTGTATTCCTTTTAAATCTTGCAAATTTTATAAATTTTCAGGAACAAGTACACAAACGCCCTCCAACTGCTGCTGAACTGTTTGAGCTCACACACATGAAGGATGGAGCATTTATTACGTCAAAATCAGAGAGAGTGGCGGTATTTATTCTTACTTCAATAGTTATTTCCATAGTTACTTCTATAGTTATTCTTATATGCATATTTATTCTTACAGGCTGCATATAATGCCGCTATAGTCGATAAATATGGATCAGATGCTGCTAAGCATCCCATCTATGATGATGACCTATGGAAACAATGCGCTAGAGATAATACGAAAGGTGATACGAAAGGTGGAGTGTTTGGGTGGGGTTCCATGTCAGATCCACAATACACGATGACTGGTAAACCAAGTTGTACGGGTGCTCCATCCTCGGGATCCAAAAATGTTCAGGTGAGTTCCTTTTTATATACAAACAACTTCCAAGTTTTTCAATCCTTACTATCTTACTGCTAGAAGTTCAACCTTGTTTTCTTGTTTATATAATTATCTGTAATGAGTAGGGCATGAGTGACCTATTTTTACCTTCAACAAAGTTATACATTTAGTGTTTCTAAGTTGGGCAGTAATCCAGACATAGTTGCACCAAGATGTGATGTGTATAGCCTCGTCAAGTTAAGGCTAGAGGCAAAGGCCTTATGTTCAGTTTTGTATTTGGTTTTTCCAGGATGTAGATTTCTTTTTTGAAAATTACAGGTTTAAGTCTTATAATTTTTAAAAGACGTATATGTTATCTCTAGTGTTTAGGTTTAAGTTCTAGTGCAATACTCTCTGCAAGTTTCGCCTGGTTGATTGTCTTTTTAGTTTCTGATTTGTCTGCTAATATATTATTGTCTGATATAACGTCTCCAAGTTAGACTAAATGTTCCTCTCTTAGTGTTTGGTTGGTTTCTTATGTTTTGCTTCAAGTTCTAGTATTTGGGTGCAAGTTCCACATTTGTAGTTTTTTGGTATGTTTAGTCCAACTGATATGCATATTAGTATTGATGGTTCATATCCATTGGCCAATTACTTTACTGATGTTTTTTAAGCTGTTGAGTTTTATTGGAAAGTAATGGGAACAAAGCTAACAACACATTTACATATGATCAGAAACATATATTTCAAACACTAATATTTGAATTTGGTATGTTTAAGGACTATCTTCATAGCGTTCGTGGAGAGTTAAAGGAAGAGTTGAAGGAAGAAATGAAAGGCGAGCTCAAGGAAGAAGTGAAGAATGAGCTCAAGGAAGAAGTGAAGAATGAGCTCAAGGAAGAAATGCGTGGAGAGTTAAAAGAAGAAATGCGTGAAGAGCTCAAGGAAGAAATGCGTGTAGAAATTCAACATATGATTGTCGAATATGGTATCACGAGTCGTGTTACCCGCCAAAAACAAACAAAGCAAAGTAATACAAGTGGCGGTACATCTTGAACATCAAGCATTTCACTTTGAAGAGCTTTAAGTCTATTTAGGTACTCTTTAACTTTTATGCAAGAGAGATTCTTTGGTTTACATTTCCTTTTATTGTCGAATATTAGACGTTGGTCTTATTTTGAATATGCTTGTTATTTGGTTTGGATATGTTTGTTATTATTTTTGGATATCTTTGTTATTTAATTTGGATATGGATTTCGTGATTCTAAATGTCGTATTTGCTTGTGTGACATCTTCAACAAACGGAAAATATGTTGTATCGTTTACTAACTGACTGGCGACACATTTTATCCTTAAAAGAATTTCAAATAGTGACAAAATAGTGATGGGTTTGCTCAGTGACAGTTTTGAGACAAAACTTTAGTGGAGAATTAACGATAAATATATCCGTCTCTAGTAGCGATGTAATAGCAACAAAATGGTTGATCGATGATTAGAAATGGATTTGAGACGGCTTCGTCGTTATTCTTAGCGACTGAAATTTTGTCGCCAAGCCATCAGTATATGGTCGAATTAAATTTCATTTATGTAACTTTAAAAAGGCTCTAGCGAGGGGTTGGCTACGGATAATCCGTCTCTAAAAGTTAGAAAATTTTGTCGCTAAACTTGTCACTAAAATTTTGCGAGGCCCTTTTTTGCGATGGAACATATCGGTCACTATTCTGTCGTTGAAGGGCTATAGAGACGAAACAGCGATGAAAACGGCCGTTGCTGATGCCCGATTTTCTAGTAGTGTAATCTTAATAGAATTCATGAGCCTAACACATATTCTGAAGCTATTAAAGATAGTAGATGGATTGAGGCTATGAATCAAGAAATGGAAGCCTTAAACAGAAATAATACTTGGATTTTTACTGATCTTCCTGAGGGAAGAAAGGCTATTCCATGTAAATGGATTTGGAAAGTTAAATACAAATCTAGTGGTGATATAGAAAGATTTAAAGCTAGGCTTGTTGCGAAAGGATTTAACCAAAGGGAAGGTATTGATTATGATGAGACTTTTTCACCTGTGGTCAAGATTGTTACTATGAGATGTGTTTTGAGTTTAGCTGTGAGTAATAACTGGCCATTATTTCAGTTAGATGTCAATAATGCTTTTTTATATGGTTAACTTGATGAAGAAGTTTATATGAAAATTCCTGAAGGTTATGGTGATGAAAACAGTAATAAAGTGTGCAAATTGGTTAAGTCTCTTTATGGGTTAAAGCAAGCACCAAGAAAATGGAATGAGAAACTTGTTTCTGTGCTTATTGAAAATGGTTTTGTACAAAGTCCAAATGATTTTTCTCTTTTCATTAAGAACAGTAATGGGGTTTTCTTGGTCTTACTGGTTTATGTGGATGATATTGTGTTAACTGGAAATAACCTTGATGAAGTTAACAAATTCAAGGAATTTTTAAGTACTAAGTTTCTTATTAAAGATCTTGGGAAGCTTAAATATTTTTTGGGTATTGAGGTTATTGATATTGATAATGGTATATGTTTAACCCAGAGAAAGTATTGCACTGAATTGTTGTCTGAGTTTGGTATGTTAGGATGCAAGCCATGCAGTGCTCCTATTGAAGTTAATCCAGATAGTAAGAAATTGAATAAAAGGTTTGGAGATGATAAAAAACTTACTGAGATTACTTCATATCAAAAACTTGTGGGAAAATTAATCTACTTGACTATGACAAGACCTGATATAGCTTATGCAGTTCATTGTCTTAGTCAAGTCATGCATGGTCCTATGACATCTCACTTAAGACTTGCTTTCAGGGTTCTTAGATACTTAAAAGGTGAACCTGGTTTAGGTATTACTTTTAAGCATGGTGATTGTAGCAAGTTGAATGTGTTTGTTGACTCAGACTGGTTGATAACCAGGAGGTCTTTAACTGGTTATTATGTTTTTCTGGGTGGTAATTTAGTTTCTTGGAAGAGTAAGAAACAAAGTGTTGTTTCTAGATCTTCCACAGAAGCTGAATATAGGGCTATGTGTAATGTGTGTTGTGAATTTATGTGGATTCACAAAGTGTTAATAGATATGAATGTGGATGTGGCTTTACCTGTTGATATGAATTGTGATAATAATTCTGCTATTCAAATTTCCATGAATCCTGTGCTTCATGAGAGAAGTAAGCATTTTGAAATTGATCTTTATTTCTTAAGAGAAAAAATTTCTGCAGGATATATTAAACCTATTAAGGTCAAGTCTGAAAATAGTACTGCAGATGTTTTTACCAAAGGCTTGCTTATATCTGACCATAAAAAGTTTTGTAGTATGCTGGGTTTGTACAATGCTTTTGCAGGTTAAGGACTTAAGGGGGAGTGTTAAAGAATGTATAAGTCCATCAACCTCAAGGACCAAAGTGGACATAAAGTAAAAGATGGAGGATATGTTTTACATTGCAAGTGACAACTCTACAACTTGGAGGACTAAAAGCTTACAAAAGGAAAGTCATGGACTCAGCTGTAAAGTTGGAGCTTATATACTCAATCATTCACCAATCGTTTACTCACTTTTCATCTTTGTTTTCTGTTATTCATTCTAGAGAGAGAAAAAACTTGTTTTGATCGTTCTTGATCAAATCTTGTGAGTTTGTTAGTTTGTGAGTGTTGTTCTTAGTTTTGTTCTTGTAATCTGATATTGTAAATTGATCATTGATAAAGAGAGCCAAGGGGAGGTTGGCTGGGTTCTCTGTTATATGTTCTTGGTGATTTTAGTCATTGATTCATAAGTTTTTACACTTTCTTTATACATTAACAATCGGTTTCGCTCTAAGTCCTTTTAACTACTATCCCATAGTCTAACAAACACCTAGCAATACGTCATAAGGCCGAGCACGGTCCGAAAACCGGACCGGACTGATCACAATTTGACCAGACCGAAAACTGACTGACCTAAAACACCAGACCGAAATGTTTTGTTCATGATTGTGCGTAAGAATTGAACAGACCGATGACCAAAAATGATTAAAAAGATAGATTGAAAACTAGTGCTCGGCGCTATACTCAAAGTGAACATTTAAGTTTCTAAGTTCTAACTGAGTCGGGTTTTCAGTAACAAAGAGTAACACATAAATGCTACGAATTTACAGTTCTGTAAGGTATTCGCACCAACTATCACAATCACAATTACTGCATCTGAATCTCAAGAACAGAAATTAGTCAAAATTTTAGGATACAAAAACAATTGAGCTTTTAGAATCAAGGCTTGTATTTTGGTTCTCCTTTTTATTTTTTGTTTTTTTTTCTAACCAAGGGTATCAAACGAAAATATCATAGGATAAGATTATGTAATCCTGCCTACTTTTACAAATTCCTATGTCTCATGTAATATACTTCTTTTAAAACAATGTGTCGGAAACAATGGTTACCAAACAAAAATAACAAAACAACTTGGCCTGCAACAAACATATATGGATGTGAAATGTAGAAACCAACCCTTGCCTACAAATGAATTCGAAGGACCAGACATACTCAGGCAGTGGTTCCTCATTCTCTTGTTTTCAGATATACTCAGGCAGATCAACATACTTCACATTTGTTGGACAAGTGAAACCTTTAGCCTTCAAACGAGAGAGAGTCTACCAATGAAAAGATAACAAAAATGAGAATGGCGCTATGCCTGTATGAAATGATTCTTAAAAGGGGAAAATGTAAGCGGGCTCTAAAACATACTTTTTTTAGAACGGCAACTATCTCATAATATATACAACAAATTTATCTCACATATCACGCACTTCTGTCTTGACAACAAATGCATATATTGGTTTATAGTCTTTTCCGCAATGTATAGCTGTAGTTCGAGGGTGTGCTTAAAAGTGCGGTAAACAGATTAAAGCGACCTCAAGTTGCAATAATAAGTGATGAGTCTTATGGTACAGTGATTTTTATCTTAATATATTGATAAGCAGAGTTGAAGATGCTTGCGACAAGTTATAGCAAAAAAAAGGGGCCAATGAGACAATTCACTAACTTTATCGGCGCTTCCTAGCCTCAAACATGTATCTAATTAATTCTAGTTTTCTACTTCGCAAAAATCACATTCAAATTGGTTATTTAAACATGTCCTACAAAACAATTCTGTAACTTCAACTAGGAATACCATCAAAATAATCAATGAAGTACTGAATATGCAAATGATCAATAAATATAACAATGAAACGTATTGCCAAAGGAAAAAATGAAGGAAATCTTACCTCTAGACAATTATTCCCAATTTTAAGCTCTTTGACATGTTGAAGGTCTAGTACAGCACATTTAAGCATCTCTTCTGCTTCCAAATACGTACCATACCCCTTCAAAAAATTTAAGTTAGCTTCGAATAAAGAAGTCAGATTTAGCAAATAAAGCTTCCTTACACCCAAGTCTCCTTGGATTGTTAGTGACGAGATATAAGGAGCATTGATTTCTACAACACGTTCAGGACAATAGTTTTTATGATCCATGAATCCAGAATACACAAGGTTCTTAACACTATGGGAAGTAATATGAAGACGCTTAAAACCATAACAAAAGAACAACTTGAAAGTTTCCAAAAGAGGACTTCCGGATAGTATATTTTGAATCATGCCTTCATTTAATTTTCCTCTTGAAAAACTCAAACTCTTTAGGTTTTCCCAACTAACCGCACCGCTTGGATTTAGCCAGCAGGCTTCGAATTTCAGACGAGTAAGACATGAACTAGTGAAAATAAGTTGATCCATCACAAAAGGTTTTTCCGACATCTTAAACAAACGTAAATCAATCTCTTGAACATTACGTAAGGGCATAACGAATCCACTTGTTGATTTTTGATCTACGCCTAATACCCTTAAAAGAAGTGCAATCGAGTTCAAGTTTGAATCTGGTGAGGTTTGATTGGCGATTACATCGACTTAAGGTTTTTTAAATGCAACGAGACAAGTTCCTAGGTGAAGATTTGTTTTGATAGAATGTGAGATTAGTGATGGTTTATATAGTTCATAACAATTATTTAAAACCCTAATATGGATCAAAGAACGCATAACGGAAGCGATTAACAAGATCATTAATTTAACACAATTATATTAATCAAGATTAGGGTTACATACCTTTATCCTAGTAAGATCCACAAGACGACAGAACGGACGACAACTAGGGTTTATCACGAACACCACCAAGAATATAATCTAAAGGAAGATTATATCACGCTCTTGTACACACGTAATACAACGAATTAATCGTGAGTCTAGCACGAACAAACCGAGCTTCAACGCTTATGGATTATCTACCCAACAACCCTAGAGAGGGGCTAGGACTAGATAATAAATAGAAGAACGAAAGTCAACGAAAACCCTATGTGGGGGTTATGTTGCGATCGTAGGAAGAGAGAAGAAGGGGAGGGACAAAATTTATGAAGGCCTTGGGGTTGTTTATATAGGCTTGGCAATCCTTGGGCTCCAAGTAATAAACACGAATTAGGAAACAAAAAGTTTCCCTCTCCCCCCTCCTTGTTTGGCCGACGGCTACACCACCCCCAAGGGGTGTTTGTGTAGTTTTTCCCTCTCCTTCTTTTAGCTTCTATTTAGTTTCCATAACGGTCGTTATAACTTAACCTTATTTATTAACGATCGTTAGTTAAGCTTTGGTTTGATTTAATAAATATATATAAAATATATTTAATAAATAAATTAACTCTTTACGTTATGTGTGCAATCCCGTGATCCCGAGTTCGATCCTATCTCACGACTATTAATTTTAAGTCCATAAACTTTCAGCTCCCACTTGGACAAAATTCTTATATCGTGATTACATTGACTAGCGTCTAGTTACACTAGCAATGTCACTAGTACAAACCGGGTAAGGTCTCCTGAACAAGAACCTTTTAATGATTACATCATTATTATTATCCTTTCATTTCAAATACATTGTTAATAAGGATATGGATCTAAGTCATTCCTTCATTAACTATTCTGTTTCTCGTTTACGGATATAGCAAGATTACCAAAACACATTTGGGTGTGGCCACACAAACATCTTACTACTCCCCCGAGGGGCCCAGTTGTATTTATACTTCAAAATAAATTTGAAGGAAACAAATCCCATTTTGACTACAAGCAAAACACATGAACTTCGCAACACTTCTGAAAATAACCCTTATGACTACCAGTTACGTTTAGCGTTAGGTTACCTTACAGAAATGCACTACATTCAATGCAGTTTTCTGGTATCTCAGGTCTAAGGATAACTATTTATGATTTACTTAATGACAAAGATCCATAAAGTAAAATCACATAGTTGGGATAAGTCCAATATTTGATCCATCAAATATCATCCAAAATTGACCAATATACTTTCAAGTATACTCTGGCACTATTTTGAATTGTCTTAGTTTAATAATACTCCCATATTATTAATCGACAACGGACATTTTAGAAACATCAAAATGCTCATGGATTAAAACATGTAAAATAGGATACATAATTAAATAACAGAAAAATAAACGAAACCCAATCTTTATTTCATCAATTTAATAATGTCTTACATCCTTTATCCAAATACTAATCAACAGATTTATTGCATGAATTCGCTAGCTAGTTGCAGCCCAATTGCCTTGGCATGCTTAACTACCTTTGGCCTAGATAAAGCCTTAGTAAAAGGATCAGCTACGTTATCATCTGTGTGAACTTTTATTAATTTTATTTCTCGAGCTTCCACTTGTTCTCGAACGTAGTGATATCTACATTTAAAGTGTCTGGCGCCTTTCATAACTCCAGGGTCATTGACGAATATTATTGCCGCAGAATTGTCGCAATATATATCAATAGGTTCTTTAATTGAAGGCATCACTCCAAGATCTCCAATAAACTTCCTAATCCAAACAGCTTCCATTGCGGCTTCTGAAGCGGCCATGTACTCAGATTGAGTCGCATGCATAGCAATGGTTTTCTGCTTACTGCTCTTCCAGTCAACTGCTCCTCCATTGATGACAAACACGTAACCCGTCTGAGACTTCGTATCGTCTTTATCACATTGCCAGGACGCATCACAGAACCCTGTTACATTCAGTTCTGTGTCTGGTTTACCCCCGAATACCAAAAACATATCTTTCGTACTCCTCAAATACTTCAGAATATGCTTAACAGCAGTCCAGTGGAACTTTCCTGGATTCTGTTGGTATCTACTGACCAAGTTCTGAGCAAACGCCACATCAGGCCTTGTACATCTTACAGCATACATAATAGATCCTACTGCCGAAGCATAAGGCACCTTCTTCATGTAAGCCACCTCTTCAGGTGATGATGCATCTTTCTCATGACTTAACTCATGCTTAACCTCCATCGGTAAGAAACCTTTCTTAGAGTTATGCATGTTATATTTCTTCAATATCTTATCAATATAAGCATCTTGACTAAGACCAATTAACCGTCTACACCTATCTCGATAGATTTTAATTCCCAGAATATATGCAGCATCTCCCAAATCCTTCATAGAAAAACATTTACCAAGATAATCCTTAACTTCCTTAAGTCTTGGAATGTTACTTCCCATGATTAATATGTCATCGACATAAAGAATTAGGAACACTACATTACTCCCACTAGCTTTGCGGTATACACATGGCTCATCACGATTTTGAATAAATCCGAACTTTTTGATTTCTTCATCAAATCGCTTATTCCATTGACGTGATGCTTGCTTCAAACCATAAATAGATCTTTGAAGTTTGCACACGCGCTTTGGATATTTAGGATCAACATACCCTTCCGGTTGTTGCATATAGATGTCTTCATCTAAGCGACCGTTCAAGAAGGCAGTTTTAACATCCATTTGCCATATCTCATAGTCATAGTATGCTGCTATAGCTATGAGAATCCTAATAGCTCGTAAGTTTGCTACAGGAGAAAATGTCTCCTCGTAGTCTATGCCAAAAGTTTGAGTAAAACCTTTAGCTACTAAACGTGCTTTATAGGATTGTACATCACCATCCATGTCAGTTTTCTTCTTATAGATCCACCTATTTTTCACTATTTTAGCATTTTTAGGTGCGTCTACAAGAATCCAAACATCATTGATTTCCATGGATTTCATTTCCTCATTCATCGCAACTATCCATTTTGACTTTTCTGGATCACACATTGCGGATCGATAGTTAGCAGGTTCACCAAGATCCCCTACTTCCTCCTCATCATCCTCTATGTAAAGACATAGTTTGTCCGGCGCACGTATAGTCCTTTGAGACCTACGTGGAGGAATTAATTCCGGCGGAACACTCAGACTTTCTGGTTCTACAGGAATTTCATCGCTAGTATTTTCATAAGGCAATGTATCTTCTTGAATTTCTTCAAGATCATAATTTCTCCCACTGAATTCTTGATTTACAAGATCATTTTCAAGGAAGTCTCCATACCGAGCCACAACTATTTTGTTCTCAGTCGGATAATAAAAGTAGTAACCCATAGTTTCCTTAGGGTAACCTACAAAGATACATTTAACTGAGCGTTGTTGGAGTTTATCTCCAGAGTCACGTTTCACATACGCCTCACAACCCTAGACTTTCAAATAAGACAAATATGGCTTCTTGCCATGCCATAGTTCATATGGTGTCTTATCTACCTTCTTAGTGGGAACCATATTTAGAATACGAACAGCAGATTCAAGAGCATAATCCCAGAAAGATAATGGTAAAGTTGTAAGATTAAACATAGATCGTACCATATCCAATAATGTACGATTTCTCCTTTCAGATACACCATTTTGTTGTGGAGTATATGGAGAAGTAAGTTTCTGAACAATTCCATTCTCACTTAAATAATCTTTAAACACTTGACTTAAATATTCACCACCACGGTCAGAACGAAGAGCTTTAATCTTCTTTCCCAGTTGTAACTCTACTTCTGCTTTAAACGTTTTGAATGTTTCAAATACCTCATGTTTATGCTTAAGTAAATAAACATAACCATAACGGCTATAATCATCCGTAAACGTCAAGAAGTAGCTAGCACCTTTCCTTGACATATGTCTAAGTGGTCCACACACATCAGTATGTATTAAACCAAGTAGTTCAGTAGCCCTTTCAATATTGCTATTAAAAGGTTTCTTGGTCATCTTTCCAGAGATACAAGATTCACATTTATCAAATGATTCATCATTGATACTTTCCAAAAGCCCGTCACGTTGCAGCTTTTGTATGCGAGTCTTCCCAATATGGGCAAGCCTACAATGCCAAAGATAAGAAGAGTTCTTGTCTAACTTACACTTCTTATTCATGCTAAAAACAGAATTATTTTTCCTCTTGGAATTTTTATCATGCATGTTAATTTCAAAAACACCATTCACAGAAATTGCATCAAAATAGAATAGACCATCTTTGAAAACAGAAATTCTATTATTATCAATCGTGTGAGTAAATCCAAGATCCAACATACAAGAAAAGGAAATAACACCCCTAACAATTGTAGGTGCATAATGATAATTATTTAAAGACAGTACTAAACCCGAAGGTAAAACTAATTCAAATATTCCTATAGCTTCAACCGCTGCTTGTGCGCCATTGCCCACTTGCAGAAATTGTTCCCCATAGGATAGTCTCCTCTTCAACTCAAATCTCTGCAGGGTATTACAAATGTTAATACCACATCCCGTATCATATACCCAGGAGTTTGATTTGTATGAAAGATTAAATAACTCTATCATAAATAAGTTACCTGAAGATGGTGCTGCAGCAACTTGCTCAGCCTTCTTCTTATGTTCTGCCATTTCATGGAGATAGAGAGAGCAATTCCTCTTCCATTGTCCAGTCATCTTGCAGTAGTGGCAATTCTCATCTTTCTGAGATTTCTTAGCAAAGTTCTGCTTCGGCTTAGATGTAGTCGCAACTTGCTTGCTCTTATCAGCCTTGCCTTTGCCTTTCTGCTTCTTATTCCCTTGCGGTTTAGGTTTAGACACTCTACCATTTTGTACATAAAGTACTTGAGGCGTAGCAGTGGATGCCTTATCTTTCAAACCCTTTTTGAAGTCAATGAGCATTGCATGCAAATCATTCACTGTCTTCCCCGTGCAATGCATATTATAGTTACGAACGAAATCACCAAAGTCCTTATTAAGGGACCTATTGATCAAGTTAATAGCCATATTATGATCGAAGGGTTGTCCTAGTGCGATGAGTTGTTCCATATAACCCCTCATCTCCATGTAATGTGCACTTACGGACTTTCCAGGAGCTTGCTTGCAGCTATGTAGAGCATCAACCAGATCATAGATCTCTACAGCTTGTGGCGTTTCATACACTGCCTTGAGTTCATCAAGCATTTTCTTAGGAGGAAATAGCTCATACTTCCTTTGAAGTGATGGAGCCATTCTCCCTAACATTACAGCAGCCACCTCATGGTGCTTCTTAACGTTAGCAGCGTGTTGAACCCTTTCTGCATCAGATGCATCTTCAGCAAGATCCTCCGGAAAAGGAGTTTCCAAGATATTGATAGTACCCGCTGCTCTCAGAACAATTCTTAGTGAGCGGTACCAATCATTGAAATTCGGGCCAGTAAGTTCAGGCCGTTCAAAGAAAGCTTTGAACGCCGAGCTTGTTGTCAGATTGCTTTCGGGTTGAGCCATTTCTACAGAAATAAGTTCAAACATTAGTATTTTCGATAATACAATTCAAGAAAATAAAATTACCCCGGTAATAAAACCATAGTATTTTCCTTGAAAAAACTAGAACCCATATTGACATAGATTCATCACATCAGTTGATCTGCTAGTGACAAATGTATTCAACATAGTAACTTGTCGAACAATAATTGCCAAATCAAATTGCAATTTCTAGATATGTTAGGGATTTACATTGCCAAAATCATTTGCATTGTAAACATGTGTTATCCCTACTTTATGCCTTAAGTTTCCAGTTCTCATTGAGTAACTTAATTAAGTCGACTAATCTAAAGAACGTAAAACCTTCATGTGCAATCTTATTCAGTCATGAAGTTTTCTCTCCATTACAACATCGTCCGATATCTTATATGACGACAATTGTAACTTCAAGTGTTCGTCAATTAGAGGGCATATGACTTAAATTTAGGGTATAGATTTTGGTGTCAAAATCATGTACGGAGAAGCATGCATACATCTCCATATCATAAGTTTAATAAAACATTTAGTAAACTTTTTGGTGAGACTAAAAGTCCATCATATACTTGCAAGTTGAGGTATTGGTTAAACCAATTAAAGATTTTACACACAACTAAATTCACATCGTACTTTTTCTAGAACCTAGTTATAGCACAAAGCAATAACCTTATTCATTGTGTTTCGGATGTGAATTAATGTAGTTAAATCAACCTTAAAGAATTGTACCTATAACAACCGTAGGTAATTCCAATTTTGACGCACAGGCGAGCCGGGAATTTGGTCAGCGCTGAAGCATAACACCTCCTTCCTTAACCGGGTACATGACCAGCGGTGCGTTATACCCACTTTATAGTTTGTCAAAATTGAGTAGGCCGTTAAGTTGCTATTGCAATTCTAATCAACGCAAATCATATGAATTTTACATCTCAAAACAATTCATTAATTTTGATAAGATTTAGTCCATATTATTTTTCTTGGAAAAAATTACCCTTGTTTAAAACATACAATATAAAAAAAACGTATGAAAACAAGTAGTACAAAAAAAAACTAAATCAAATAGCCACATGCAAACCAATTTATTCAAAGATCATCAAATCTAGGGTTTTTATAAACATAAAAAGTCTTCCCTAATTTTAAAACTTTGAATCAAATAAAGCAAATAGCAATCAAAATTATATGATCTGTAAGAAACATGCATGTTTATTACGGATCTCCCACATTCTCTTAACAATTAAAAAACTACGGATCGTAACCACACATGACATAACAATTAATTCATGCAAAACATCTAAAGTCAATTACCATGTAATTTTAGGGTTTACAAAAAAAAAAATTTTATAAAAAATTCGACATAAGTCGATTTTAATAACAATAAAAAACAAAACCCTAAGTTTTCATAAAACCTAAAAAACAACATGTAATTTTTAACACAAATCATTATTAGTTAAAAAACTTTAGATCTTGATAATTATAATCATGTTAAAACGGCTCTCGATGCCACTGATGGTTTATATAGTTCATAACAAATATTTAAAACCCTAATATGGATCTAAGAACGCATAGCGGAAGCGATTAACAAGATCATTAATTTAACACAATTATATTAATCAAGATTAGGGTTACATACCTTTATCCTAGTAAGATCCACAAGACGACAGAACGGACGGCAACTAGGGTTTATCACGAACACCACCAAGAATATAATCTAAAAGAAGATTATATCACGCTCTTGTACACACGTGATACAACGAATTAATCGTGAGTCTAGCATGAACAAACCGAGCTTCAACGCTTATGGATTATCTACCCAACAACTCTAGAGAGGGGCTAGGACTAGATAATAAATAGAAGAACGAAAGTCAACGAAAACCCTATGTGGAGGTTATGTTGCGATCGCAGGAAGAGAGAAGAAGGGGAGGGACAAAATTTATGAAGGCCTTGGGGTTGTTTATATAGGCTTGGCAATCCTTGGGCTCCAAGTAATAAACACGAATTAGGAAACAAAAAGTTTCCCTCTCCCCCTCCTTGTTTGGCCAACGGCTACACCACCCCCAAGGGGTGTTTGTGTAGTTTTTCCTTCTCCTTCTTTTAACTTCTATTTAGTTTCCATAATGGTCGTTATAACTTAACTCTTATTTATTAACGATCGTTAGTTAAGCTTTGGTTTGATTTAATAAATATATATATAATATATTTAATAAATAAATTAACTCTTTACGTTATGTGTGCAATCCCGTGATCCCGAGTTCGATCCTATCTCACGACTATTAATTTTAAGTCCATAAACTTTCAATTAGGTACTTCAGTCCATAGATGTCGCCATCGTTTGGAAAGTGAACTTGTTTTAATGGCATCTTTTGTCGAGTCTAAACGAAAGAGGATATCGATAAGCAAGCAATCAGGTAACCAACTTATTCGATCTTCTTCATGCACAAGTTTGATTCGTTTCATGGTGATCAATCGATGGAGTTTTTTTTTCTGCCTACATCATGAAACGCAAATACTTATATACTCCCTCCGTCATATCTTTTTTTTAAAGCAAAACCTATAGTGAGGAATGTTTCCTTAATACCAAATATTTATTTAATTTTTTTTTAAAACCGCAAATGTTAGTGGTTTATTTATTTAATTTATTCCTTTGAAAACATTAATTCTTCTTTAACTTAGTAAAAAAATGTTAATTTCGGCATTTTTTTACGAAAGTAAAAAACAGGGTAAAAAATATACGTGTCAAAAAGAAAAAAGACTAAACTTAGGAAAAGGCGGGTGGAATATTTTAAAAATTTAAGGTTGAGACAATCAAGTTTTAGAACTTGATTGAAATAGGCGACGTTATAAAAATAAAGGGGTGTCACGTCACCGGATCTCCTCATGACTGAACTGTAGATACATAACATAAGCGTAATGATATAGAATTGCCAAGGATACGTTTGACATTGGCTTACAATGACATGGATATTTTCAGTCTGTAATGTGATAAGATAATTGAAGGTATGTTATTTAATGTCATTAATTACAAGTATTATGTTTGGTTCAATTGTTATGTCATCGATATAGCATACTTATCAAAATCAGCTAAATTGATTAATTGTTCACTAAAATTAAGCTACAAATCATATTAAAGTATCAAGTTTTATGTTTTTTAAAGGATTCATTATGCGAGTGTTTTATTTATAAATTTAATGATTAGATTTAGGGTTTAAGTTTTTTGGTAATTATCTTATAGTGTTTTGATTGTGTGCAAGGTGAATGTAATAAGAAATGAGAAAAAAACTCAAGCTATTTATAATTTCATCTCAAAATTAGTTTAAGGTATTGTTAATAGCGTCAAGATAAGGGGTTCAAGAAGGACTGGTCATTAGGGTACTAGGCAGAGGGTGTTGGCTTTATACAAAAGTAATTATGAGTGTTAGTTTTTGATGTGAGTATTAACGGAAGGATAAAGTAAAGCGTAATATACAAGGTAAATTCACATGGGTCAAAATGGCTTTGAACGACTTCAGTAAAGTAGCGTTTAACACTCGACTCTTTTTGTTTTCTTTTAAATTGTAAACTAACCAAAATATTAAAGGAAATTTGTAGGAATAGGCATATTTAAGAGTTGCTTAATTGTTTTAATATGTTTTAGCTACATAATTCATGAAAAGCAAGTAAATATCGTGAACTAATCTATGTCAAGGAGAGTACACCATGAATATAGAGTATGTACTTGCTGCTCATTTGCAATAGCAGACTATAAGGGTTACTAGACCACACTAAGACCGTGGGCATATCTTGAGGTTTACCCCACTAAAATTGGCGAAACAAGTTTTCAACTTAGAACTTGCCAAATGGTCAGGTCCTTCGGATTGGGTAAGAGTTTAAAATGGTCCATTTAGGTTAAACATCTATTTCTTTATGAGGAATGTGATCTATATCTTTGTTACATAAAAAGGATGCAGTTTTCCATTGTATTGTCCAGTTAGCTTTAATTTGTTATGTGTTATTTGCCTATTTGTAATTGATTTTTCATAATGACTAAGAAGTTATCTTAAAAAACATAATTTTGGACCATTAAGGTATATTTACAAGACGTGGTACCAGCATAATAACTCGTCTAAAAGAATTAGGAAGGAGTATGCTCAAGGAGAGTCCTTTTCATTATTTCATATGTCTTTTGGATATGAACCTTAAAAAGTACAAACACCCAAATCGACTCATTCTTGACAGGCATACCATATAGCAACACAAAGGTTTGTATTGCTTTTTGATAAGTGATTGTTTGTTTAGTTATGGCAGGAAGGATTGATCATGAAAATATCAAATCCCCAAAACAAAACCCAAATGGAATAAACATACCATGGTGACAATCCATTGTGACATGAAGGATTGTTCACTAATTTCGCAATGCCTAGAATTACAGTTTGGTTCATATTTGAAATGGTTCAAGGAGGTTTGGAGGTACCACTATAGCCTAAGGTGGGTAATGACATTATTACATGATACTTGCTAAAGAGTAAAGACCAGCAGACATTGAAACACAATCCTTGCACAAGGCTTGAACGTAACAGTTCAAATGGAGCTATGTTTCTAATTCTATTGCGTTAATTATAAAACTAAATTATACTTTAGAAACTATTTGCAATAGTAGTATAAGAAAGTTTATATTGCATCCAAATTTTTCTATAAATATATCTTTAGAGTTGTTAATGTTTGTAAAGGTAGGTATTTTTTAAAACACATGATATGTTTGTAAGCTTATTATCAAAGTTCGTGGAGTGTGGTAAGTTCAAAAGAAAAGTTGTTTGGAATATTGTATTGCACTATTCTTTCAATAATATCATTTTGTCTATGTGATGACATATAGTCCCTAGTCGGGCTGGATAGTCCGACTCACGGGTACTTCCCGTATCTATCAGGAATGGGTTAATGCTTATGCGATGTGCGCACAGCCCAGGAGGCCCGGTAAGTTGTTGTCGCACATACGGTCCATTGCTTAAACTGTGTCCTCGTCGCACTACGACAGGATCAGGCAAGAATATAATCTATAATATAGATATATTCGCCTAAAGGAAAGAGATATACACTTACCTTAGTTACGCGATAAGGATCAAGCTATTTTGAGTCATTATCTCTTCCTTAGGCCGCAAGAACAGGGAGCCCGACCTGGACTCTCTCGGGTATAAAAGGAACCCCCATGGTTCCACAAAGGTACGATACACACAATACCCTAAACACTATACACTCAAATCGATTACTTACTCTCACGGTGGAGTCTAATCGTGGGTCAGTGATGTGTGAGAAAGTGTCGGTGTATTTTAATATAATACGTTATAGAGCAAATTTAGGAAATTACTTTTAGGAAAAAGTAATAATCTAAAATAAGCCAAATACGGATTAATTAAACACGAGAGTGATCCCGGTTCGTTGTACACGAAGAAATTGTGAATTTGATACTTTCGTTTTGAATTGGACAATCGATTTGAATTTGGCTTCGGTTTTTTTTATCTAAAATCCTACGTTTTTAATCCTAAAGTGCATGAATCGTCTACCCAAATAAATCTAAAAGAAAAATTTAAACTAATTTTTTTTACTTTATTTTTTATTTAACTTTTTAATGTAACAAAATTATTTAAGCCATATTAATTTTTAAAGTAATTAAATATTTATAATTTTTTTTAAAACTTTATTTATTTATTATAAGCTAATAATTTGAAGCTAAATAAAATAAACTATATTTATTAAAAGTAAATAATATTTCTTATTAATTAAAAATAAAAAACTTAACAAATGTAAAGAAAATCGTTTGTTATAAAACTGACAGGTCAAAATTTCAATAGTATATTAATTACTTAATGCAAAATTAAACAAACATGAGCCTTTAGCTCAGATGGTTATCACGTTGGGATTATGAATGGCAGGTCTCATGTTCGAGACCTGCAAGTAACCAATTTTTTTTTTATTTTTTTGGAGTCCAGATTTTTTAACAAATGAACTCAATTATTGTAGACAAGGTAAATAAGTAAATAACAGCAATCAAAGATAAACAAAACAGCAAAGAAATTCAAGAATCCACAAGATCAGTGATAAGCAAGTTACTAATACAACAACATCAAATAGCACTTCAAGACCTTTATAGGAAACTTATCAATTTATAACAACAGCCATAATAAAAACGCTAGCCCAGCAGGTGCATTATATCAGCAGGCTAAATAGAACTACGCAGCAATTACAAAAAATCGAGATCGAATAGGCAGCTAGCATACAAGCATCTCAAAAGCAGTAGCAAACATTCATATTATAAAAACAAGAAATAAGATGCATCAGGTTAACAGATTCATGATGAAAAGAGAGTTTAATGAACATTCAGCATCATTAGTCCAAAACAATAACCAGCAGACTACTAAATCGAAAATCAAAACAGGCAACCATCAAACTCAGCAGCTAAACAGACTATTATATCAGAATTATAAGAACTCTTTAAAAACTTATATTAAATTACTTAAACATAGATATAATCATCATCAGACTATCTATTCAAACATATTCATCAACGATCTAACCCAAAAAGAAATCAATAACAGATTTTCAAACAGATTCATATCATCACTCGATTTTGCATCAGTTAACCAATCCAATTTAGCAGATATGTAAAACAAACCAACAATACAATAAATCAACTCAAAACAGATCTATATCATATCATCATAACAGATCCATAGTTACATTAACCAAATACTAACTAATTCATGAAATAATATTCAAACAGATTATAAGTAGATTATACTAAAAAAAGCTTAGAAAGAAAAAACGAGCTTGACCTTTTAATGATGAAACCGTTGATGATGTAGGTGAGCGCTGAGCTCCCTATAAAACTTAAAACGACACCAAACTACAAGAACCACCAATCTCGAACATCACCCGAACCATGAATCAGCAGCATAGTCTAAACTTAAACAGTAGGATTAAGTTTTTATCCCTAATCTCACTTGAATATTCACATAAGCTATCACATTCAGCTTATAAACATTCCAACATATATAATATCAATTTATTTTAGATCGAAACTACATAAATTTAAGCAGAATAATAAACGCAAGATAAAAAAAGGGATGAGACAGAAAATCACTTTTATTAACTCATAAAAATCATTACAATACTTTTGAAATAAAAATTACATCTAAATTAAAATTGACATTATAACACTACAGAAAGAAAAGGGATACATTTACTGAATAATTGGGCGGTTTTTATAGCCTAACCGAGAAGGGTGGGTGTTGATGAAGAGTGGTTTGTGGCCCTTGGATCATCTCATCTTCCTTCTCTCTCTTTTCTGTTTAAATCCCACGGCTGAAATATGCCCTTGTGCACACGGATTGCCACCGTGGCATAAGGTGTGCTAGTTTCTTGCTGAAGTGGAGGGATTTCATTGGTTCTCTGACTGATTGACAAGTAATTGACCAATAGGGGATGGGATGTGACGCTTCATGGTGCCACGTGGGAGCCTTGTTCTTGGAATCCAAGTGTAGACCACGCATCATTATACACTTAATTATCTGAAAAGAAAGCGCGTGACATCAATCAACGATTTATTTGGGAAGCCCTCAATTCTAGGGTTCTTCACTGCTACTCGTTCTTCCCTTTATTTATTTGTCATGATTTTATTTTCTCTTTGTGTTTATTAAATTTCTTTGACCAAATGTCTTGACCAAAAGATATAAATAAAACCTCCACCGTCATATGTTTACTTCATTGATGGGCTTTCTTGGACCCCAAATGTTCCATACGTCTCATACTCTTGTGGTGTTGGGATTTTCATGGGCCAAGGATAAAACTTCCATCCGTTTCTTTATTACTATGTTATTGGGCCCTTGTTGGGCTTTTGACCCAAAAGTATATAGATTATTTCCACAATTGGGCTTTCAGGCCCAATAAGTACATGTGGGACCCACTTGGCCCATTTAAATTTATAAGCTTGAATCCCGTCTTAAAACGACTTGTCTTTTGGCTCTCGATAGAATCTTCAAATCCCGTGTCGATATTTGCCGGTTTTTTGTGATCTTGGTATCTACACACATGAAACAAAAAACAAGCATATACAATACCATATTCATGTGAAATATGCATTTTGTGTCCATTTAATGATACAAATGATATGAGTAAATACACTCATATCAAACTCCCCCTTTCTAAGCAATTGCCGTGTCCTCACGCAATGATAAAATAAAGCTACTAACTACACTTTTATTCAACTTTTTGATACTTAATTTAACAAAGACATAATGTATTGCTTTCATTATTGAAAAATAACTTTTAGGATTATAGAACTCAAATAGATTCATCGTCCTCGACTTTTCACTCTTTCCATGCTAAGTTTAAAATCAAGATCAATGTCAATCATAAGTCCCAATGTTAAGACCACTCATACAAGTAATTTGTGTTAAACTCAATCTCCTTTATTCGTAGTTGTATCTCTAGATTTTAAATTTTGTCATTCACCCAAAGGCTCATTTGACTTATTTAATAATTATTATTCCAAAAATAAAGGCAAAAACGGTGTAAACCCAACACTCAAAACCTAACCTCGACCTCGAAAACCGTTGTCACTAAAGAAAGCCCACATCAAGGATAACTTAACACGATTTTAGGAATAAATTCCCGGATCCGAAATTTGGCTAATAGGACTATTTAAAGCAACAATAATTCCTCCAAAGTCGATTTGACCTTATTATGGAGTTAGCAACATTTACATCATACACCTCGAGGCTCTTTAAGATGTAAAAGTTCTCCTTATCTGTGATCCACACCCTAAGGCTCTTTGGACATAAACAAGGGAATTGACATTCACCATCCGCCCTAAGGCTCATGATGATGAAGCATTTTTTATTAAACACTCACCATGCCATACACCCTAAGGCTCTAATGACAAGGCTAGTGCTACATGACTCCCACCCGAAGGCTCATAGAGAACATGTTTTTATTTATTCTTCTTTATTAATGATATATATAGTAAGCCAAATTTCTGCAATCCCATGATCAAAAAGTCCATGACACTGACACCCTCAATGTGTTCTTACTTTAATTACAAGGGAAGAAAAAGAAAGAGTTACGAGTTAAGATATTAAGCCCAAACCGCTAAAAACTTCATTTATTAAGCAATTTAATATTCAAGCATGAAAAATAAATACGAGGAGAAAGAATCAAACACAAAAATACTTATACAAGGAAGACTTAAACTCAAAACTTATGATTCAACTTTATCATCTCTTGTTCTCCATATTGTAAAATCTCAAAGATGTGAGACTAATGGATACTTAGCCTACTAAATCAAAGTTTTGGGTTTTCAAGTCATCTATAGGATCTTGCATCTTCTTGGACTTTTTCAAGTTTAGAATTTGCATTTTAAAGTTCCCTTGATAAATGACTTTCTAGGATCAATTATAGGAACATGCGAAAAGTTCTTGTTCTTAAACCCGTATGAGTTAAGACTTTCGTGTTTTAAAGTTCCCTATATAAAAGTCTAGCAAAACTTGATTTAAACACGTTAAGGAAAGAGCTAAGGTAAAAACCGAGTCGAGTTAAAAACTATTCTTATTTTCACCAACGGAAAGCCTACATTTGTGTCAAAAACACTTATTTTCTTTATTATTAAATACAAAACTGCACTAAAAATTTAAAATTTCTATGAAAAACGAGAAAAATGATTACATTAGAACACGACAAAAGCAATTGCAAGCGATTATATCGATTGACTCCCCCATGCTAAAACCAAACATTGTCCTCAATGTTTCCTAGCTCAAGAGTAACACACCCTTGCTAAAACGCGAAGAGTCGAATGCAAAAGTCCTAACATGGAAAGAGTACGCAAATCTATAAGCCGTTTATTAATTATGCTTCAAGATAAAATGTTAGTCGATAAAAATCAAAGGAAAGTGAGTGCCCCTTTTGACAACCAAAGTATGGAAGCTCAAGTGGACCGGTCAAAAACCAAACACGAGAGTCTTTAAAGATTAGGGTCATACCTAAGATTCACATCACAACTAAACACGCGCACAAACTTGAAAAGATCAAGCCTTATCAGTGTTAGAAAATAGAAAGAAGATAGAATGTATGGGACTCCCCTACAAGGCACCTCCTTTTTGTTAACCGAGTCATGAGCTCGACTCGATCCCCGAATTCATTGGTCCTTAGGGAAAGTTTAGAGATCCGTAACAACCTCCGTAGGTATGTCCCCTCCAAAATAGTGCTTCACTCGATGACCATTCACCATAAAGTTAGGCCTGTGTTTTTGAGCTAGCTCAACGGTGCCATAAGGGAAAACTTGTGAAATGGTGAATGGTCCAGACCAACGGGACTTAAGCTTGCCCGAGAAAATCTTATGTCTAGAGTTGAATAAGAGGACTTGATCACCAACATTGAAAATGCGGTTTTTGTTCTTAGAGTCATGAATCCTCTTAGTCTTCTCTTTATAGATCAAATAGTTCTCATAAGCTTGATCCCTTAATTCACTTAGTTTATTCAATTGAACCTTGCGATGATCACCCGCGGTCCTCAAATCAAAGTTACAATGCTTAAGAGCCCAATACGCCTTATGTTCAAGTTCAATTGGCAAGTGGCATGCCTTTCCATAGACCAACCTAAATGGTGTACAACCAATTGGCGTCTTATAGGCCATACAAAAATCCCACAATGCATCGTCCAATTTATCCGACCATGAAGTGCGATTTTCTCCTATAGAACGTTCCAAAATCCTCTTAAGAGCTCGGTTTAAAACCTCCACTTTACCACTCGTTTGAGGGTGATAAGCCGTAGAAAGTCGATGAGTGACACCATATTTCTTTAGAACTTTTTCAAATTGTTCATTACAAAAATGGGTCCCACGATCACTTATTATAGCCCGTGGAGTTCCAAACCTAGCAAAGAGTTGTTTCAAAAATTTCACCACAACTCGAGCATCATTAGTAGGCAAAGCCTTAGCTTCAACCCATTTAGACAAATAGTCTACGACTACGAGAATATAATTATTTCCTTTAGATGATGGAAATGGCCCCATAAAATCGATCCCCCATACGTCAAACATTTCACAAACTTGAATATGTTTTGGGGAATTTCATCCCTTTGTGAATTCTTTCCTTGACGTTGACAAGCATCACAAGTCTTGAGCAAGTCTTGGGCATCTCGATATATAGAAGGCCAAAAGAAACCGGAATCAAAGACTTTTTTCGCGGTGGCGTTGGCACCATGATGTCCCCCGGTGGGTCCTTCATGACAAGCTTTAAGAATATCTTTAGCTTCTTTGCCAAACACACACCTACGAATAACTTGATCCGCGCACACTCAAAACAAAAAGGGGTCGTCCCAAAAATAGTAAGATATGTCCTTGAAAAATTTCCGTTTTTGTTGGGACGACATACCCTTAATCACGAACTTCCCAGCATGGTAATTTGCGATGTCCGCAAACCATGGGGTACTATCATCACCACGAAAAGCAATCATACCAAGCGTCTCGAGAGGAAATGTTTCATTAATTTCCTTGTTCTCTCGATCGATTTGGTGAGGATTCTCAACTCGAGATAGATGATCGGCCACGAGATTTTCGGCTCCTTTTTGTCTAGAATTTTGACATTAAATTCTTAAAGGAGGAGAATCCACCAGAGTAACCTCGGCTTAGCATCTTGTTTATTAACAAGATATTTGATATCCGAGTGGTCCGTATACACTATGGTTTTAGACAAGACGAGGTATGGTCTAAATTTTTCGAAAGCATATACAACGGCAAGTAACTCCTTTTCCGTTGTAGTATACTTAGTTTGAGCTTCCGTCATAGTCTTACTTGCATAGTGTATAGACAAGAAATTTTTGGTCTTACGTTGTCCCAAAACCGCTCCTACAGCGTAATCACTAGCATCACACATTATTTCGAAAGGTAGATCCCAATCCGGGCAACTAAAATTGGTGATTCGGTTAATTTCTTTTTAAGCATCTCAAAGGATTTGATGCACTCATCCGAAAAGAGGAATGGAGTCTCTTTTTCCAAAAGATGGGCCATAGGCCGAGCTATCTTAGAGAAGTCTTGGATAAAACGTCTATAGAAGCCGGCATGGCCGAGAAAACTCCTAACTCCCTTAACGATGGTGGGTGGAGGAAATTTGACAATCACGTCGATTTTGGCCCTATCTACCTCAATACCGGTCTTAGAGATCTTATGTCCTAAATCAATGCCTTCTTTGCACATGAAATGGCATTTTTCATAGTTAAGCACGAAATTTGTTTCCTCACAACGTTGTAACATTATTTCCAAGTTAGAGAGACATGAAGTGAAAGACTCTCCAAAAACCGAGAAATCATCCATGAAGACTTCCATGGTTTTCTCAATCATATCATGAAAAATGGCCATCATACACCTTTGGAACGTCCCCGGAGCATTGCATAACCCAAAATGCATTCTACGATAAGCAAATTTCCATAAGGACAAGTGAATGTGGTTTTTGGATCACGAGGGTCTATAGGAATTTGGAAATAGCCGGAAAATCCATCCAAAAAGCAATAAAATTCATTTCCTGCTAGTCTCTCTAACATTTAATCCATAAAAGGTAATGGAAAATGATCCTTCCTAGTGGCATCATTAAGTTTTCTATAGTCAATACAAACACGCCATCCGGTCACAAGTCTAGTAGGAATCAATTCATTATCCTCATTCGTCACTATCGTCATTCCTCCTTTCTTTGGAACACAATGCACGGGGCTAACCCATGGGTTATCGGAGATAGGGTAGATCATTCTGGTGTCTAGAAGTTTCATAACTGCAAATGTTAATGGTTTATTTATTTAATTTATTCCTTTTAAAACATTAATTCTTCTTTAATTTAGTAAAAAAATGTTAATTTCGACATTTTTTACGAAAGTAAAAAACAGGGTAAAAAATATACGTGTCAAAAAGAAAAAAGACTAAACTTAGGAAAAGGCGGGTGGATTATTATAAAACTTAAAGGTTGAGACAATCAAGTTTTAAAACTTGATTGAAATAGGCGACGTTATAAAACTAATGTCACCGGATCTCCTCATGACTGAACTGTAGATACATAACATAAGCGTAATGATATGGAATTGCCAAGGATACGTTTGACATTGGCTTACAATGACATGGATATTTTTAGTCTGTAATGTGATAAGATAATTGAAGGTATGTTTTTTAATGTCATTAATTATAAGTATTATGTTTGGTTCAATTGTTATGTCATCGATATAGCATACTTATCAAAATCAGCTAAATTGATTAATTGTTCACTAAAATTAAGCTACAAATCATATTAAAGTATCAAGTTTTATGTTTTTTAAAGGATTCATTATGCGAGTGTTTTATTTATAAATTTAATGATTAGATTTAGGGTTTAAGTTTTTTGTTAATTATCTTATAGTGTTTTGATTGTGTGCAAGGTGAATGTAATAAGAAATGAGAAAAAAAACTCAAGCTATTTATAATTTCATCTCAAAATCAGTTTTAGGTATTGTTAATATCGTCAATATAAGGGGTTCAAGAAGGACTGGTCATTAGGGTATTAGGCAGAGGGTGTTGGCTTTATACAAAAGTAATTATGAGTGTTGGTTTTTGATGTGAGTATTAACGGAAGGATAAAGTAAAGCGTAATATACAAGGTAAATTCACATGGGTCAAAATGGATTTGAACGACTTCAGTAAAGTAGCGTTTAACACTCGACTCTTTTAGTTTTCTTTTAAATTTTAAACTAACCAAAATATTAAAGGAAATTTGTAGGAATAGGCATATTTAAGAATTGCTTAATTGTTTTAATATGTTTTAGCTACATAATTAATGAAAAGCAAGTAAATACCGTGAACTAATCTATGTCAAGGAGAGTACACCATGAATATAGAGTATGTACTTGCTGCTCATTTGCAATAGCAGACTATAAGGGTTACTAGACCACACTAAGACCGTGGGCATATCTTGAGGTTTACCCCACTAAAATTGGCGAAACAAGTTTTCAACTTAGAACTTGCCAAATGGTCAGGTCCTTCGGATTGGGTAAGAGTTTAAAATGGTCCATTTAGGTTAAACATCTATTTCTTTATGAGGAATGTGATCTATATCTTTGTTACATAAAAAGGATGCAGTTTTCTATTGTATTGTCCAGTTAGCTTTAATTTGTTATGTGTTATTTGCCTATTTGTAATTGATTTTTCACAATGACTAAGAAGTTATCTTAAAAAACATAATTTTGGACCATTAAGGTATATTTACAAGACGTGGTACCAGCATAATAACTCGTCTAAAAGAATTAGGAAGGAGTATGCTCAAGGAGAGTCCTTTTCATTATTTCATATGTCTTTTGGATATGAACCTTAAAAAGTACAAACACCCAAATCGACTCATTCGTGACAGGCATACCATATAGCAACACAAAGGTTTGTATTGCTTTTTGATAAGTGATTGTTTGTTTAGTTATGGCAGGAAGGATTGATCATGAAAATCTCAAACCCCCAAAACAAAACCCAAGTGGAATAAACATACAATGGTGACAATCCATTGTTACATGAAGGATTGTTCACTAATTTGGCAATGCCTGAAATTACAGTTTGGTTCATATTTGAAATGGTTCAGGGAGGTTTGGAGGTACCACTATAGCCTAAGGATGGTAATGACATTATTGCATGATACTTGCTAAAGAGTAAAGACCAGCAGACATTGAGACACAATCCTTGCACAAGGCTTGAATGTAACAGTTCAAATCGAGCTATGTTTCTAATTCTATTACGTTAATTATAAAACTAAATTATACTTTAGAAACTATTTGGAATATTGTATTGCACTATTCTTTCAATAATATCATTTTGTCTATGTGATGACATATAGTCCCTAGTCGGGTTGGATAGTCCGACTCACGGGTACTACCCGTATCCATCAGGAATGGGTTAATGCTTATGCGATGTGCGCACGGCCCATGAGGCCCGGTAAGTTGTTGTCGCACATACGGTTCATTGCTTAAACTGTATCCTCGTCGCACTACGACAGGATCAGGAAATAATATAATCTATCACGTAGATATATTCGCCTAAAGGAAAGAGATATACACTTACCTTAGTTACGCGATAAGGATCAAGCTATTTTGAGTCATTAACTCTTCCTTAGGCCGCAAGAACAGGGAGCCCGACCTGGACTCTCTCGGGTATAAAAAGAACCCCCATGGTTCCACAAAGGTACAATATACACAATACCCTAAACACTATACACTCAAATCGATTACTTACTATCACGCTGGAGTCTAATCGTGGATCACTGATGTGTGGGAAAGTGTCGGTGTATTTTAATATAATACGTTATAGAGCAAATTTAGGATATTACATTTAGGAAAAAGTAATAATCCAAAATAAGCCAAAGACGGATTAATTAAACACAAGAGTGATCCCGGTTCGTTGTACACGAAGAAATTGTGAATTTGATACTTTCATTTTGAATTGGACAATCGATTTGAATTTGGCTTCGGTTTTTTTATTTAAAAGCCTATGTTTTTAATCCTAAAGTGCATGAATCGTCTACCCAAATAAATTTAAAAGAAAAATTTAAACTATTTTTTTTACTTTATTTTTTATTTAACTTTTTGATTTAACAAAATTATTTAAGCCATATTAATTTTTAAAGTAATTAAATATTTATAATTTATTTTTAAAACTTTATTTATTTATTATAAGCTAATAATTTGAAGCTAAATAAAATAAACTATATTTATTAAAAGTAAATAATATTTCTTGTTAATTAAAAATTAAAAACTTAACAAATGTAAAGAAAATCGTTTGTTATAAAACTGACAGGTCAAAATTTCAATAGTATATTAATTACTTAATGCAGAATTAAACAAACATGAGCCTTTAGCTCAGATGGTTATCACGTTGGGATTATAAATGGTAAGTCTCGAGTTTGAGACCTGCAAGTGACCAATTTTGTTGTTTATTTTTTTGGAGTCCAGATTTTTTAACCAAATGAACTCAATTATAGCAGACAAGGTAAATAAGTAAATAACAGCAATCAAAGATAAACAAAACAACAAAGAAATTCAAGAATCCACAAGATCAGTGATAAGCAGGTTACTAATACAGCAACATCAAATAGCACTTCAAGACCTTTATAGGAAACTTATCAATCTATAACAACAGCCATAATAACAAACGCTAGCCCAGCAGGTGCATTATATCAGCAGGCTAAATAGAACTACGCAACAATTACAGAAAATCGAGATCGAATAGGCAGCTAACATACAAGCATCTCAAAAGCAGTAGCAAACATTCATATTATAAAAACAAGAAATACGATGCATCAGGTTAACAGATTCATGATGAAAAGAGAGTTTAATGAACATTCAGCATCATTAGTCCAAAACAATAACCAGCAGACTAGTAAATCAAAAAACAAAACAGGCAACCATCAAACTCAACAGCTAAACAGACTATTATATCAGAATTATAAGAACTCTTTAAAAACTTATATTAAATTACTTAAACTTAGATATAATCATCAGACTATCTATTCAAACATATTCATCAACGATCTAACCCAAAAAGAAATCAATAACAGATTTTCAAACAGATTAATATCATCACTCGATTTTGCATCAGTTAACCAATCCAATTTAGCAGATATGTAAAACAAACCAACAATACAATAAATCAATTCAAAACAGATCTATATCATATCATCATAACAGATCCATAGTACATTAACCAAATACTAACTAATTCATGAAATAATATTCAAACAGATTATAAGCAGATTATACTAAAAAAAAGCTTTGAAAAAAAAACGAGCTTGACCTTTTAATGATGAAACCGTTGATGATGTAGGTGAGCGTTGAGCTCCCTATAAAACTTAAAACGACACCAAACTACAAGAACCACCAATCTCGAACATCACCCGAACCATGAATCAGCAGCATAGTTTAAACTTAAGAATGGCAAACTCCAACAATCGTTGATTCAACGAATACCCGATTATTAAGAGAAAATTGAACAATAAACCCTAACCTGGATTCAAGTCAATTAACAAAGACTAAAAGTCTGTTTTTTTATTCATAACTTCATAATCCTTACAATGAATCAAAGTCCTAATTTTATAGGAAAACTAAACTTAGGGAAAAAGAAAACAATATTCTTCCCAGGAAACACAAATAAAAACATTAAATAAAAGATACACAAAATAAGAAAAACTAAACAAAAGATGCCACAAAATAAAACAAAATAAGAAGTTTATTCTTATGCTCCTCCATCAAGGTTTAAGTTTTTATCCCTAATCTCACTTGAATATTCACATAAGCTATCACATTCAGCTTATATAAACATTCCAACATATATAATATCAATTTATTTTAGATCGAAACTGCATAAATTTAAGCAGAATAATAAACGCAAGATAAAAAAAGGGATGAGACAAAAAATAACTTTTATTAACTCATAAAAATCATTACAATACTTTTGAAATAAAAATTACATCTAAATTAAAATTGACATTATAACACTATAGAAAGAAAAGGGATACATTTACTGAATAATTGGGGGTTTTTTATAGCCTAACCGAGAGGGGTGGGTGTTGATGAAGAGTGGTTTGTGGCCCTTGGATCATCTCATCTTCCTTCTCTCTCTTTTCTGTTTAAATCCCACGGCTGAAATATGCCCTTGTGCACACGGATTGCCACCGTGGCACAAGGTGTGCTAGTTTCTTGCTAAAGTGGAGGGATTTCATTGGTTCTATGACTGGTTGAAAAGTAATTGACCAATAGGGGATGGGATGTGACGCTTCATGGTACCACGTGGGAGCCTTGTTCTTGGAATCCAAGTGTAGACCACACATCATTATACCCTTAATTATCTGAAAAGCAAGCGCGTGACATCAATCGACGATTTATTTGGGAAGCCCTAAATTCTAGGGTTCTTCACTGCTACTCGTTCTTCCCTTTATTTTTCTGTCACGATTTTATTTTCTCTTTGTGTTTATTAACTTTCTTTGACCAAATGTCTTGACCAAAAGATATAATAATAAACCTCCACCGCCATATGTTTACTTCATTGATGGGCTTTCTTGGACCCCAAAAGTTCCATACGTCTCATACTCTTGTGGTGTTGGGCTTTTCATGGGCCAACGATAAAACTTCCATCCGTTTCTTTATTACTATGTTATTGGGCCCTTGTTGGGCTTTTGACCCAAAAGTATATAGATTATTTCCACAATTGGGCTTTCAGGCCCAATAAGTACATGTGGGACCCACTTGGCCCATTTAACTTTATAAACTTAAATCTCGTCTTAAAGCGACTTGTCTTTTGGCTCTCGATAGAATCTTTAAATCCCGTGTCGATATTTGCCGGTTTTTGTGATCTTGGTATCTACACACATGAAACAAAAAACAAGCATATACAATACCATATTCATGTGAAATATGCATTTTTATGTCCATTTAATGATACAAATGATATGAGTAAATACACTCATATCAAACTCCCTTTGCTAAGCAACTGCCGTGTCCTCACGCAATGATAAAATAAAGCTACTAACTACACTTTTATTCAACTTTTTGATACTTAATTTAACAAAGACATAATGTATTGCTTTCATTATTGAAAAATAACTTTTAGGATCATAAAACTCAAATAGATTCATCGTCCTCGACTTTTCACTCTTTCCATGCTAAGTTTAAAATCAAGATCAATGTCAATCATAAGTCCCAATGTTAAGACCACTCATACAAGTAATTTGTGTTAAACTCAATATCCTTTATTCCTAGTTGTATCTTTAGATTTTAAATTTTGTCATTCACCCAAAGGCTCATTTCACTTATTTAATAATTATTAATCCAAAAATGAAGGCAAAAACGGTGTAAACCCAACACTCAAAACCTAACCTCGACCTAAAAAACCGTTGTCACTAAAGAAAGCCCCACATCAAGTATAACTTAACACGATTTTAGGAATAAATTCCCGGATCCGAAATTTGGCTAATAGGACTACTTAAAGTAACAATAATTCCACCAAAGTCGATTTGACCTTATTATGGAGTTAGCAACATTTATATCATACACCTTGAGCCTCTTTAAGATGTAAAAGTGATCCTTATCTATGATCCACACCCTAAGGCTCTCTGGACATAAACAAGGGAATTGACATTCACCATCCGCCCTAAGGCTCATGATGATGAAGAAATTTTTATTAAACTCGTCACCATGCCATACACCCTAAGGCACTAATGACAATGCTAGTGCTACATGACTCCCACCCCGAAGGCTCATAGAGAACATGTTTTTATTTATTCTTCTTTATTAATGATATATATAGTAAGCCAAATTTCCGCAATCCCATGATCAAAAAGTCCATGACACTGACACCCTTAATGTGTTCTTACTTTAATTACAAGGGAAGAAAAAGAAAGAGTTACGAGTTAAGATATTAAGCCCAAACCACTAAAAACTTCATTTATTAAGCAATTTAATATTCAAGCGTGAAAAATAAATACGAGGAGAAAGAATTAAACACAAATATAACTTATACAAGGAAGACTTAAACTCAAAACTCATGATTCAACTTTATCATCTCTTGTTCTCCATATTGTAAAATCTCAAAGATGTGAGACTAATGGATACTTAGCCTATTAAATCAAAGTTTTGGGTTTTCAAGTCATCTATAGGATCTTGCATCTTCTTGGCCTTTTTCAAGTTTAGAATTTGCATTTTAAAGCTCCCTTGATAAATGACTTTCTATGATCAATTATAGGAACTTGCGAAAAGTTCTTGTTCTTAAACCCGTATGAGTTAAGATTTCGTATTTTAAAGTTCCCTATATAAAAGTCTAGCAAAACTTGATTTAAACACGTTAAGGAAAGAGCTAAGGTAAAAAACCGAGTCGAGTCAAAAAACTATTCTTATTTTCACCAACGGAAAGCCTACATTATGTGTCAAAAACACTTATTTTCTTTAGTATTAAACACAAAATTGCACTAAAAATCTAAAATTTCTATGAAAAACGAGAAGAACGATTACGCTAGAACACGACAAAAGCAATTGCAAGCGATTATTTTAAAGTGCATGAACCTTTTACCCAAATTTATTCTAAAAGACGAATTACACCTATATTATTTTTTTTATTTTTTGTATTTTTATTTATACCACTAATAAATTGTAACAAAAATATGTAAACTATATTAATTTTTAAAAGTAACTAAAAATTTTATTTTATTTTAAACTTTATTTATCTATATATATTTTTTATTATATTATTTAAACTAATATTTTTTATACCAAATTTAAAACAAACAATTTTATAAATAAAACTAATTAATATACTTTTAATTTACTTTAAAACTAAACAATTTATGAAAATAGAAGTTTATAACTAAAACTGTTAATCTGAAAAGGTAAGTATATTAAAACGTAACAAGGTGAATAAACAAAAAGAGCTCACAGCTCAGGTGGTAAGGCGCTTGTCTGTTAAGCGAGAGGTCTTGAGGTCGAGACGCAATGGAGACATATTTTTTGCAATTTACTTTTTTGGATCAAATATTGTTATCCAGCAAACCAAACAGACCAAATGAGTCTGCTTGCCAATATCACACAGAAATCATAGAAAATAAGCAGCACAAAAACGAACCAATAACAGAAATTAGTTCAAGCAAATTCAGAATTAAATGGCAGCACAAAATTAATATAAATAAATAGCAGAAAATCAACAAACACAAGCCCATCAGGTACAAAATATCAGCAGATTTAATAAAACTAAGTAGCAATTATTCAAAGCAATATCAATCAATAAATCAGCTTAGAGATAACTTCCAAATAATACAATCAACCAATACAGTGAAGACAAATATCTAAAATAAAGCAATTATATAAACTGAAAATCTCAGCAAACAAAATCACTGCTCAAACCCAAACTGAAACCTATAACGCTTGAATACCAGCAGTACAAATTATCTAAACACAACATATAACGTATCAGCAAGCAGATTTATTGAACAAATAACGCGAAAAACTTAGCAAACAATTTAAATCACCCATCAGATAATAAAACCAAATACTCTTATGAAATTAGACAGTTCGACGATACCTACAAAGCAACTATAACAGATTCTTTCAAAATTCCACTAAAATGTAAGCTATGAAAATCTATATCATTAGTGAACAATATCTCAGAAACAACACTAAAAACATTCAATAATAACAGCTAAGAATACATATAAATGCAGCAACATCAACTAAAAAGCACCATATCACAGATTATTATAACAAGCAGATCCATCAACAATCAAAGACAAATTTAAACAACTATATACAACAACTAACGAAACAGAGAAACAAATACATTATCATTAACATTCAAACTTACATCTGATTATCAGTCAGAAACAAATCCATAAATTCATTAACCTAATTCTGACTAATCCATAAACATGTATCCAAACAGAATATCAGATTTAACTAAAAAAAGCATAGAAAGAAAAAACGAGCTTAACCTTTTGATGATAGTCACTGATGTAGAAGGTACCTTAGACATAAAACGACACCTAACACGATCAAACCACCATCACGAACCACAATACACCTCGAACCATAAACATCTCTTCGAACCAGCAGCTTCAGTTTTTAACATCTACCAGCGGGATAGATGTATTATCCCTATTACTTACTCAAATGTTCACTTAAGCTATTGATTTAGCTTAAATGACTCTTTCTCAGTTATAAACAATAGTTATTATTAGATTTAAATTGAATAAAAATTTAAAAAAACGCAGGTAAAAGATTTCGAGACTAAAAAGAAAATTACAATTTTAATCCAAAAACTATCATTATAACGATAAAGTAAATAAGGGGTACATTTACTGAATAATTGTGGGGGTGGGGGGGGGGGGGGGGGGGGGGTGTTATAGCCTAACCGAGAGGGGTGGGTGTTGATGAAGAGTGGTTTGTGGCCCTTGGATCATCTCATCTGGCTTCTCTCTATTTTCTGTTTAAATCCCACGGCTGAAATATGCCCTTGTGCACACGGATTGCCACCGTGGCACAATGTGTGCTAGTTTCTTGTTGAAGTGGAGGGATTTCATTGGTTCTCTGACTGATTGACAAGTAATTGACCAATAGGGGATGGGATGTGACGCTTCATAGTGCCACATGGGAGCCTTGTTCTTGGAATCCAAGTGTAGACCACGCATCATTATACCCTTAATTATCTAAAAAGCAAGCGCGTGACATCAATCGACGATTTATTTAGGAAGCCCTAAATTCTAAGGTTCTTCACTGCTACTCGTTCTTCCCTTTATTTTTCTATCACGGTTTTATTTTCTCTTTGTGTTTATTAACTTTCTTTGACCAAATGTCTTGACCAAAAGATATAAATAAAACCTCCACCGTCATATGTTTACTTCATTGATGGGCTTTCTTGAGCCCCAAATGTTCCATACGTCTCATACTCTTGTGGTGTTAGGCTTTTCATGGGCCAAGGATAAAACTTCCATCCATTTCTTTATTACTATGTTATTGGGTCCTTGTTGGGCTTTTGACCCAAAAGTATATAGATTATTTCTAAAATTGGGCTTTTAGGCCCAATTAGTACATGTGGGACCCACTTGGCCCATTTAACTTTATAAACTTGAATCCCGTCTTAAAACGACTTGTCTTTTGGCTCTTGATAGAATCTTCAAATCCCGTGTCGATATTTGTCGGTTTTTTGTGATCTTGGTATCTACACACATGAAACAAGAAACAAGCATATACAAACCATATTCATGTGAAATATGCATTTTATGTCCATCTAATGATACAAATGATATGAGTGAATACACTCATATCAAACTCCCCCTTTCTAAACAATTGTCGTGTCCTCACGTAATGATAAAATAAAGCTACTAACTACACTTTTATTCAACTTTTTGATACTTAATTTAACGAAGACATAATGTATTGCTTTCATTATTGAAAAATAACTTTTATGATCATAAAACTCAAATAGATTCATCGTCCTCGACTTTTCCCTCTTTCCATGCCAAGTTTAAAATCAAGATCAATGTCAATCAAAAGTCCCAATGTTAAGACCACTCATACAAGTAATTTGTGTTAAACTCAATCTCCTTTATTCCTAGTTGTATCTCTAGATTTTAAATTTTGTCATTCACCCAAAGGATCATTTGAATTATTTAATAATTATTATTCCAAAAATGAAGGCAAAAAACGGTGTAAACCCAACACTCAAAACCTAACCTCGACCTCGAAAACCGTCGTCACTAAAGAAAGCCCACATCAAGGATAACTTAACACGATTTTAGGAATAAATTCCCGGATCCGAAATTTGGCTAATAGGACTACTTAAAGCAACAATAATTCCTCCAAAGTCGATTTGACCTTATTATGGAGTTAGCAACATTTACATCATACACCTTGAGGCTCTTTAAGATGTAAAAGTGCTCCATATCTATGATCCACACCCTAAGGCTCTTTGGACATAAACAAGGGAATTGACATTCACCATCCACCCTAAGGCTCATGATGATGAAGCAATTTTTATTAAACACGTCACCATGCCATACATCCCAAGGATCTAATGACAAGGCTATTGCTACATGACTCCCACCCAAAGGCTCATAGACAACATGCTTTTATTTATTCTTCTTTTTTAATGATATATATAGTAAGCCAAATTTCCGCAATCCCATGATCAAAAAGTCCATGACGCTGACACCCTCAATTTGTTCTTACTTTAATTACAAGGGAAGAAAAAGAAAGAGTTACGAGTTAAGATATTAAGCCCAAACCGCTAAAAAACTTCATTTATTAAGCAATTTAATATTCGAGCATGAAAAATAAATACGAGGAGAAAGAATCAAACACAAAAATACTTATACAAGGAAGACTTAAACTCAAAACTTTTGATTCAACTTTATCATCTCTTGTTCTCCATATTGTAAAATCTTAAAGATGTGAGACTAATGGATACTTAGCCTATTAAATCAAAGTTTTGGGTTTTCAAGTCATCTATAGGATCTTGCATCTTCTTGGACTTTTTGAAGTTTTGAATTTGCATTTTAAAGTTCCCTTGATAAATGACTTTCTAGGATCAATTATAGGAACTTGCGAAAAGTTCTTGTTTATAAACCCGTATGAGTTAAGACTTTCGCGTTTTAAAGTTCCCTATATAAAAGTCTAGCAAAACTTGATTTAAACACGTTAAGGAAAGAGCTAAGGTAAAAACCGAGTCGAGTTAAAAACTATTCTTATTTTCACCAACGGAAAGCCTACATTTGTGTCAAAAACACTTATTTTCTTTATTATTAAACACAAAATGGCACTAAAAATTTAAAATTTATATGAAAAACGATTACGTTAGAACACGACAAAAGCAATTGCAAGCGATTATATCGATTGACTCCCCCATGCTAAAACCAAACATTGTCCTCAATGTTTCCTAGCTCAAGAGTAACACCCCCTTGCTAATACACAAAGAGTCGAATGCAAAAGTCCTAACATGGAAAGAGTACGCAAATCTATAAGCCGTTTATTAATTATGCTTCAAGATAAAACGTTAGTCGATAAAAATCAAAGGAAAGTGAGTGCCCCTTTTGACAATCAAAGTATAGAACGTCAAGCGGACCGGGAAAAACCAAACACGAGAATCTTCAATGATTAGGGTCATACCTAAGATTCACATCACAACAAAACACGAGCACGAACTTGAAAAGATCAAGCCTTATTAGTGTTAGAAAATAGAAAGAAGATAGAATGTATGGGACTCCCCCACAAGGCACCTCCTTTTTGTTAACCGAGTCATGAGCTTGACTCGATCCCCGAATTAATTAGTCCTTAGGGAAAGTTTAGAGATCCGGAACAACCTCCGTAGGTATGTCCCCTCCAAAATATTACTTCACTCGATGACCATTCACCTTAAAGTTAGGCCCGTGTTTTTGAGCTAGCTCAACGGTGCCACAAGGGAAAACTTGTGAAATGGTGAATGGTCCGGACCAACGGGACTTAAGCTTGCCCGAGAAAATCTTAAGTCTAGAGTTGAATAGGAGGACTTGATCACCAACATTGAAAATGCGGTTTTTGATCTTAGAGTCATGAATCCTCTTAGTCTTCTCTTTATAGATCAAAGAAGCTTGATCCCTTAATTCCCTTAGTTCATTCAATAAAACCTTGCGATGATCACCCGCGGTCCTCAAATCAAAGTTACAATGCTTAAGAGCCCAATACGCCTTATGTTCGAGTTCAATTGGCAAGTGGCATGCCTTTCCTTAGACCAACCTAAATGGTGTACAACCAATTGGCGTCTTATAGGCCATACAGAAAGCCCACAATGCATCGTCCAATTTATCCGACCATGAAGTGCGATTTTCTCCTATAGAACGTCCCAAAATCCTCTTAAGAGCTCTGTTTGAAACCTCCACTTTACCACTCGTTTGAGGGTGATAAGCCGTAGAAAGTCGATGAGTGACACCATATTTCTTTAGAACTTTTTCAAATTGTTCATTACAAAAATGGGTCCCACGATCACTTATTATAGCCCGTGGAGTTCCAAACCTAGCAAAGAGTTGTTTCAAAAATTTCACCACAACTCGAGCATCATTAGTAGGCAAAGCCTTAGCTTCAACCCATTTAGACAAATAGTCCACGGGTACGAGAATATACTTATTTCCTTTAGATGATGGAAATGGCCCAATAAAATCGATTCCCCATACGTAAAAAATTTCACAAACTTGAATAATGTTTTGGGGAATTTCATCCCTTTGTGAATTCTTTCCTTGACGTTGACAAGCATCACAAGTCTTGAGCAAGTCTTCGGCATCTCGATATATGGAAGGCCAAAAGAAACCGGAATCAAAGAGTTTTTTCGCGGTGGCGTTGGCACCATGATGTCCCCCGGTGGGTCCTTCATGACAAGCTTTAAGAATATCTTTAGCTTCTTTGCCAAACACACACCTACGAATCACTTGATCCACGCACACTCGAAACAAAAAGGGGTCGTCCCAAAAATAGTAAGATATGTCCTTGAAAATTTCCATTTTTGTTGGGACGACATACCCTTAATCACGAACTTTCCCGCATGGTAATTTGCGATGTCCGCAAACCATGGGGTACTATCATCACCACGAAAAGCAATCATACCAAGCGTCTCGAGAGGAAATGTTTCATTAATTTCCTTGTTCTCTCGATCGCTTTGGTGAGGATTCTCAAGTCGAGATAGATGATCGGCCGCGAGATTCTCGGCTCCTTTTTGTCTAGAATTTTGACATTAAATTCTTGCAGGAGGAGAATCCACCAGAGTAACCTCGGCTTAGCATCTTGTTTATTAAGAAGATATTTGATAGCCGAGTGGTCTGTATACACTATGGTTTTAGACAAGACGAGGTATGGTCTAAATTTTTCGAAATCATATACAAGGGCAAGTAACTCCTTTTTCCGTTGTAGTATACTTAGTTTGAGCATCCGTCATAGTCTTACTTGCATAGTGTATAGACAAGAAATTTTTGGTCTTACGTTGCCCCAAAACCGCTCCTACCGCGTAATCACTAGCTTCACACATTATTTCAAAAGGTAGATCCCAATCCGGGCAACTAAAATTGGTGATTCGGTTAATTTCTTTTTAAGCATCTCAAAGGCTTTGATGCACTCATCTGAAACGAGGAATAGAGTCTTTTTTTTCAAAAGATGGGCCATAGGCCGAGCTATCTTAGATAAGTCTTGGATAAAACGTCTATAGAAGCCGGCATGGCCGAGAAAACTCCTAACTCCCTTAACGGTGGTGGTTGGAGGCAATTTGGCAATCACGTCGATTTTGGCCCTATATACCTCAATACCGACCTTAGAGATCTTATATCCTAAAACAATGCCTTCTTTGCACATGAAATGGCATTTTTCATAGTTAAGCACGAGATTTGTTTCCTCACAATGTTGTAACATTCTTTCCAAGTTAGAGAGACATGAAGTGAAAGACTCCCCACAAACCGAGAAATCATCCATGAAGACTTCCATTATTTTCTCAATCATATCATGAAAAATGGCCATCATACACCTTTGGAACGTCCCCGGAGCATTGCATAACCCAAAAGGCATTCTACGATAAGCAAATGTTCCATAAGGACAAGTGAATGTGGTTTTTTTGATCACGAGGGTCTATAGGAATTTGGAAATAACCGGAAAATCCATCCAAAAAGGAATAAAATTCATTTCCCGCTAGTCTCTCTAACATTTGATCCATAAAAGGTAATGGAAAATGATCCTTCCTAGTGGCATCATTAAGTTTTCTATAGTCAATACAAACACGCCATACGGTCACAAGTTTAGTAGGAATCAGTTCATTATCCTCATTAGTCACTACCGTCATTCCTCCTTTCTTTGGAACACAATGCACGGGGCTAACCCAGGGGCTATCAGAGATAGGGTAGATCATTCCGGCATCTAGAAGTTTCATAACTTCCTTTTTGATCACCTCGTGAATCTTTGGATTAACCCTTCTTTGATTTTGGATAGCGGGTTTATAATCGTCCTCCATCAAAATTTTATGAGTACAAAATTTTGGGTCAATACCCTTGATGTCAGAGATTTTCCATGCAATAGCTCGTTTATGTTTCTTTAAGACCTTAACAAGTTCATTCTTTTCATTATCTTTCAATCCTTTTGCAATAATCACCGGTAATTTATCCGTTCCCTCTAGAAAAGCATACTCCAAATGAGTGGGAAGATCCGTAAGTTCTAGTTCGGGTGCTTCTTCAAGTGAAGTTTTCACTTTTATTTCATTCTCGTTCACAACTTTTAAGTCCATCGGAGGGAGTGAAAATGGGTCCATATTTAACAGCTTTTCAATTAAAGCAATATCTCCCTCCGGATCGAAATTCTCACTATCAAACTCACTAGCATCAAAGGGTGTACTAAGGTAATCATCAATTTCCTTATCAATTTTTGAATGAATATTATCCTCTAGCTCTTCTAGAACGAAGTCCCCTCCCTCAAATGGAGTAAGTGGAGGTGTAGCTAAAGAGATAATTGGATTCGACAAAGTGGGATTGCCACTTTTGGAAATATCCAAAAAACCAAGCATATCTTGTGAAACTTCTTCACTAGCAACATCAATCACATCGATTTGATTGATTGATTCCTCGTAGTACTTGGAAGAATATCTCGAAATATGACCAATATCAAACGTGATATTTTCATCATCAACACGTAAAGTCAATTTCCTCGCTTTCGTATCAACTAAAGCACTAGCCGTGTATAAAAACGGTCTTCCCAAAATAAGAGGTTGATGAGACTGCTTTTATACATGGTCTCATCGTCCAAAACGGCCTTAAAATGCATAAAATATCATAAAATAGACCAAATATATGCTCGTGTTTGTTACTTGTGTATTTTTAGGTACGGATATTGAGGAATTGGCAAAAGATCACAAGAATCATTCAAAAACGAACACGGGAAACGAAGTCACACAATGAACCGGGCCCAAGTTTGGAATTTTGCAAAATGACCCTTGAAGAATTGAAGATTGTCAAGTTTAGTCCCTCATCTTTGAAGAACTTGTCACATTTGACCCTCCACATATCAAATGTACAAGTATGATCCTTTATGTTTGAAGATATTACAAGTTCAGCCGTTGGGAATCAAGAATATACATTTAATACCCTTTGAAAAGTTTTTGGAAGAGTTTGTGCCATTTTTGACAAGTGCTTAAAAGTTGACAAAGGCTAAATGGGCGCTGATGGACAATTATTACAAAGTGGAAAGAAGTGAGAAACGTGGGGACCAAATGTGCCAACTGACCAAACAAACCCACCAACCAGACAGTGACACCTCAGCCCTACCCACCTTTTTACCCAACAACCCACACACCCGACCCTACCCACATCCATACCCGGTTTATTATTTAAACTGGTCAACCGGTCAAACCCCCACTTAACCCCATTCCCTCCTAAACAAAAATTTAAAAACAAATTATACCCAATTTGGATTAAACACTGGCTAATCCCACATAAACCCTACTCACCCTCCAGTTCCAATTCACCTCAAAACAAAGGGATATTACCCCTAATGCTCCAGATCCCTAATTTACGTCCCTCTCAACCAAACCCACCTCACCCAACAGTATCACATGGCTTGTGGGACCCTCCCCAAGCCTCCCCTGCTCCATCACTTTCACACAAAACCCCACCCCCGACCAGATAAACGATTGGATGGAATCCCTTTGTCCCCAAGACCAAACCAACGTCCAAGATTAACCAAGAAGAGCTGGCATCCAGTACAAGACTCACAAGATGCGTTTTTGACCCATTTTCAGTCAAATCTTCAAGGGCATGTTAGGAATTTCAGAAACTAGGGTTTTATCATCTAGATAGTTCTATTGTTAGTATAAATAGGGGATGAGCCTGTTCATACCCCTCTTGTTCCAGTTTCTTAGCATTTTTTCTCTTGTAATTCCTTTTTTAAATTAATTAAGTTTGGTGTTTGAGAAAGTCAAGTGTAATTCCTTTGATTAAGTTAAAAAGTTTGTGTATTGAGTTATATGCTAAGGCTGAGTTCCATTAAAGTGTTAAAGATTTGTTTGAGGATTTTTCAAAAAGTCTTTAAAAAGCTTTTAAATTTTATAAATCAAGTTTCTTTGAAGTGAAAGTGGAAAAAGATTGTTGGTTTGTGAATTTAGAAAGTTTTTGAAACGTATTAAGAAGGTTTGGAAGTTTTTGTGGAAGTTTCTAAGAAAGAAAAAGGTTAAACAGAATATACATAGATTGTTCTTGTTTTGTTTTTCTTTGGATTTTTCAGGGTGTTGAAGGTTGTTGATCCTTGTTTCAGCACCAACCCGAGTTGGTATAGGAGGTGGATTTTCATCCACCAAGGACTTGGATGTAAGTCCTTGAGGTAATCTTCTTTTTCCTTTTTAAAATTTCAGAAAAGTGAAAGCTCTTATGAAATTTTGTAAAAAGTGTTGATTGTGTTTGTAAGTTGTTTGGATTTGAGTTATTGTGTGTTATATGCATGTTAGATGCCAATTTAGTCAGTTTTTAGAAGTGTTGAAAGGAATTGAAGTGTTAAAAATCGATTTCAAGATTTAAAGTGGTGTTTGGATAAGTGTTTTAGCAGGATCATAGTTTTGATTTGAGGTATAAAAAGGTGATAGAAAGGTCAATTAGAGTTGTTTAGGTTGTATGCTAGTCTTGTTGTCAACTTGAAAGAGTTTTGAAACAATTTGAATGGTAAAAAGAGAAATAGCTAGTTAGAAAACTGCATACTCCATAATCTGCTTGTTTTTCCTCATTTTTGTGCTTGAATCCTTAAATCTGTTAAGTGTTAGGTTGTATGGGTTGTGGAACTTGCTAGTGTACCATTTTGTGAGGTTGTGTGCCAAATTTGGGTCCTTGAATCTCATTAGTGTGCCTTTGGTCTAGCAAATAACCACCAGACCTAGTTATTTGATCACAGAAACTGAAAAACGTCTTGGAGTGCTTTGGTTTGCTTATTTTGTGTGCTAGGTGTGTATTATCTGCTCTTTTTGACTCCTTGTGCTCCAAAGAGCACAAGGGTGCCCTTTTGTCCAGAAAACAACACCAAAATAAGCCATTCCAAGACCTCTTGGAAGCCTTTTTCCACCTGTGAAGAAAAAGCAAGAACACAAAAGACTTGTGTTCTCCAAAAAAGTTGAACCTGGCCATGATTTGATTCATAACTTGGGCTTAATCTAGCTAAAAAAGGTTTTGTGTTTGTGTTTATAAGCTATAGAGGTTACTGTTTGGTCTGTAAAAGAAAAAAATAAAAAAAAGAAAAACTTTTATAAAAAGTCGCCCGTACTGGACTCGAACCCCAGACCTCTCGAAGGAGGGTTAGGAGCTCTACCGGTAATCTAGACGCTTTTTCATGTTATGGATTGCAAACAAACTTTTTTTAACCCCATTTTTCATTCCTAGCTTTATAAAAAGCCGTAGCTTTTTTCCACTTTTCTAGCTTATTTATTAAGCTAATTTTGTGTAGCTTATTTTTCCTAGGACCATTATAGGTTTATAGATTTTTCCAGCTTGGTTTCATTTTTTTCCCTTTATTTAATTATTTTCTACAATTTATTTATTAGCCGTTTTTTATAAAAGCATTAAAAAATAGAAAAAAGAGTTTTAATTTTTAGGAAAAATAATTTTTAGCTTTTAAAATAATATTTTGAGGTTTACAGCTTATTAGGTTTTCAATTTGGCTTATTTTTAATTTTATAAGATTTTAGGGTTTTTAAGCAACTTTAAAATTCAATATAAAATTATTTAATAGGTTTCAGGAAATTTGGTTTGCATTTTTGTTCTAATTAGAATATTTAGGATTTTTGAGAATTTTTTAGAATTTATTTAAGAACTTTTAATTTTTTAGAATATTTTAATATTATTTTATTCATTAAAATAAAAAGTTTTATTTTTAACTTTTTTTCATTTTTCCTAGATTCTAGACATTAAAATAAGACCTTTTTTACTTTCCAATTAATTTTTAGGCTTTTCAATTAATTTTTAGAATTAATTTAAGATTTAATAGATTTTAATAGTTTTTAGGAGTTTAAAAATAGTTTAATTTGGTTTTAAAATTTTTAAAAATATTTTTTAGCTTAATTAGGTCATTTTTGAGGTTTAAAAACTATAAAATCTTGTTTAGGGCTTTTTAATATTTAAAAGTGATTTTTAGGGCTTTAATTAGCATTAAAAAGTCATTATTAAATTAATTAAAAGGTTTTGGCAAGTTTGGATTTTTTGCAAACTCTTAGAATATTATTTGGGATTTTTAGTAATTTTTAGGAATTTTTAGATTAAAATTTTAAATTTTGCACTTTTTACGTTTCTTCGTCGTAACTTTCTAGTAGTGTTTTTGCCTTATTTTTCTATTTTTTTTCGTCTTCGTCATTTTCTCTTCTTTTATTCTCATTAATAATCAAAAACATAAATCAATCATTCATTACACAACACACGTGCCTCCTCGAGAACGAACTCACCTCATTTGGGTCATAACTTGTGGTTTTCCTAAACCGCTCGTTAATACTTTCCACTATTTGTGTTGCTTTGTTTTTCCTAAAATAAAGTATATACAAAATCACTACATCATTTTTGGCGCCGCTGCCGGGGAGGCGTGTTGTGTTTTGATTGAACATTGTTGTTTTCTATATTAGCCATAATAGTAATTGTATTAATAGCACTCTATTAATACGTATTATCGTTTTTCGGTTTTTGTGTGAATACTATTACTATATTGTATACGTAGAACAATAAATACACAAGTACTCCAAATACGTGAGCAATCACAACCTTGATTCGGGATTTCATCACTCGATCATTGTATTCGAATCTCAAACCAAAGAAAAAGGCAAAAATAGATAAATACTTTCGTGAAGCTTAATCTTGATAATACAAACTATAAGGTGGGTATAAGGCGGTTGTATTTCACAACCTAAAGGAAAAAGGCTCTTAAGTGCTTCGCGCCGCCTCGTTTCCTCCGCTTGCTTGTGCGTATTTGATTTTGAGAGTGAATCGAGGGTTTTGCCGCCCAAAGTATTATTACATATCATATATATTTTCTTGGTTTCATATTGATAAAACCCTCTTGAACGATTTGGTGTTCCACCATCGTTCTAAAGTCATCGAAGGCGTTCACTCCACGTGATCGTTTTCATTCCTTGAGGCCTTTTTAATCAAGAGATTTGATTAGTGAGGAGATTTGTGGACTTGTTGTCTACTTAATACATTCACCAATTTCCAAAAAGGTTAATACAATCAAAAACCACAAAAAAATTGAAAAAACACAAAATACCAAAAAGAATCTTCTTTGCTCGCCTTCTCGTTGTACGTGACGTTTATGCAAACTCGCTCTAAAGCTAGACGTGCTCGTAAACGAAGAAACAAATCACTCACTCAATCTAGTGAGGAGTCTCCAAGTGAGGAACCTATTGTAGAACAAGAAGCTATCATGGCTAATCGTACTATGATGGAGTTGCTTCAAGCACCCACCGAGGGTTTTGGAGAGGCCATTGTGATTCCCACCATCCTTGCGGAGAACTTTGAGATCAAGACGGGTTTAATGTCTATGCTTCAAGCAAACAAGTTTCGCGGTCATGAAAAAGACAACCCACATTATCACATTAGGCAATTTAATCGTCTCACCGCGACAAGCAAGTTTAAAGATGTACCACACGATGCCATTAAGATGATGTTGTTTCCTTACTCGTTAGATGGACCCGCCAAGATATGGCTTGAGAAAGAACCGCCGAATTCGATTTTGACATGGGCCGATCTCGTGTCTAAATTTGTGAATCAATTTTTTCCACCATCTAAGACAACACATTTGAAAAACGAGATTTCACGTTTTACACAAAGACCTAATGAAAGTTTTTCAATGGCTTGGGAAAGGTTTAAAGAAATGTTACATGAATGTCCACACCATGATTTTTCCGAATTGCATCAAATTGACACTTTTTATAATGGGCTTAATGAACATGAACGAGATTATTTAAATGCCGCCGCGGGTGGTAATTTTTTGTGCAAAACGACCAATGAGGCTTTGAAAATCATAGAAAATAGGTCTAAGGTCTATAGCCCTCGTAACACACCGAGTGTTGCCAATTTGGGCTCGTCATCATCTCGTTCCATTAATGCCTTGCAAGATGAAGCAAATGAGGAGAATCGGTTTTTCGATAGGTTTTCGACTCTTATGTCTCATTGGAAAGCTCAAGAAGCTTCAAACACCGCTTCGGTTAAAGTGGTTGCTAAGAGTTGTATTTCGTGTGGTGGAGCTCATGATTTTTCCGAGTGCATTACCGCGGATGGTAACACTTCGAATGCTTATGTAGCCACGGGAACTTATAACCAAATCGGTCAAGGTTCCCGCCAAAATCAAGCTCCACAAAATCAAAATGCTAATAACTATCGAAACAACAATCAAGGTGGAAATTACCAAGGAAATCAAAGGAATTATAACAAAGGTAATTACCAAAGTGGTAATGGGCAAATTTCAAACCAAAACCAAAACCGTGATTTTCAAACTCCTACTCAAGGTTTTCAAAATGCTCACACTAAAAATTTGCAAGGAGAATTTTTAGATTATGCTAAGGCTAATGATGCTAAGTTTGACAACATGCAACGTGAGATGATTAGCTTAAGGTCCGAATTGAAAAACGAGCTTAAAACCGAACTTGCTAATGAACTTAAAACTCATGCTAATAAAATGGAAGGAAATGTCACACGACTCCAACAAAATCAACAAAAAATGGAGCAAGGACAACATGAGATTAAGCAAGAATTGTTAAAAGCGGATGCTAGGCAATCTAAGTTTTAAGACCGTATGGCTAAAATGTTTGAAGCTATCATGTGTAAGCCCTCTTCTTCGGGTGGTCTTCCTAGTGATACCATCGTGAACCCGAAAGGAGAATTGAAGGTTATTACTACTCGTAGTGGTAAAACTTTCAAAGAACCCATTTCTCGTCCAAGTACTTCTATGGAGAAGGAAAAAGAGAAAGAACCCGAGGTTGTGGTTGAAAAGGAGCACATCTCAAGCCCACGAAGTACCGCTCATACCACACCTACGGTTGAACCAATACCAATCATGGAACCCGAGATTCCAAGGCCGATGCCTATGCCTAATTTGCCCCAACCCACACCACCTTTACCCTACCCATCAAGACGAGACAAGGAAAAGGCACAAGAACGAAATAATTATCAATTTGAACTCTTTATGAAAATGTTTCGTGGCATTTCAATATAAGTTTTGCCGACGCCTTAGTCATGATGCCTCGATTTGCCGCGAACTTCAAAAGTATGTTGAATAACAAAGAAAAATTGCAAAAATCGTCTAGTTGTTCATCGGTTTTTCTAAGCCGCATACCTCAAAAAGTCGGTGATCCTGGAAAGTTTTTAATCCCATGTGCTATCCAAGACATGGAAGAATGCTACGCCTTGGCCGATCTTGGTGCTAGTATTAATTTGATGCCTCTCGAGATTTTTAAATCGCTCAATCTTCTAAATCTCACTCCTTCAAGAATGTCAATCGAAATGGCCGATCATTCTACGATTCTAGCTTGTGGAGTTGCCGAGGACGTCTTCGTGAAAGTAGGGAAATTCTATTATCCCATGGACTTCATTGTTGTTGATATTCCCATCGATCCTAAAGTTCCGTTAATTTTAGGTCGATCTTTTTTGGATACCTCGAGAGCACTTATCGATGTGCATGCAAGAAAAATCACTCTTCGTTTCAATGAGGAAGAACTCGTCATTAATGCAACCCAAAACTCCACTCTTTCTCATGTTTATTCTATCACATCTTTGTACAATGTCGATTCCACCAAAAACATTTGCAAAAAGATTTCCAATAGAGTTTTAGGAGTTGATAAAAATGAAGTTCCGTCCCCTCCGCCGATGGAGGTTAAGAGTGTTAAGCCTATGATTCCAATCTCGAGTGATTCTTCGGATGATGAATACGTTGATCCCGATGGGGAGGTTTTCTTTGTTGACAAAAGATTTGAAAACTTACCACCACCTAAACCAAAACGCTTTCAAAATGTGAGAATTTTTAGTGTGACTAACATTGTTTTAGATACACCAAATATTTTTGACATAATTAAATCGGGTTTTCACAAGGAGAGTGTTAAAGATGAAAAAGGAAAAGATTTTGAATTAAATTTAAAAGATTTTTCTACAATTCTAACTCCGTCATCACCGCGTTTATTGAGTACTACAAGCTCGTCTACTCCTTTTGACGATGCTTTGTGTGGACCTAGTGTGGGGGAAGCCCCTTATGTTCCCTCCACTTTCTCCACCGAGGACGAGATATTTGATCCTGGAATCGCTTATATAGGGAAATCTCGGTCTTCCACCGATGCAATAAATGGAAAATCTTTTCATTTGATTGGTGCGAGTCTACCTCGAGTAGCTCAATGTTTTGCCTTACCCATTGTCCCACCCTTCTATTTCTTCTCTCCTATTTTCTTCTATCCCATTGGGATTTGTGTTGGAGTTGTGTTGTCTCGTCTTTCATCCGAGAACAAGGACGCTATCTTTGACCCCGGTATACGTTTATCGGATTTTTAAAGTACTTCACGTACTTTTGGGCCTTGTTTATCATGTAAGTCCCACCAAAAATTGACCACACCATGATTATCCCTAAATGATCACATTTATGGGGATTCGAGTCGAGCTTTTGACTCGGTTATCAAAAACAAGGTGCCTCGTGGGGGAGACCCATGCTTATCCATGTACATATTATTGCTTTCTAATTAGTGTAATGTGAGGGGATTTGTGCCCTTCCAACCTTTGTTCCGTGGTTGTTTGTGAATTGTGTCTTTTAGATCATCATCTTCACGATTGGAGCCTCTCGTGTTCGTTTCATGGGAGCACTCGATCGTTTGCTTTGGAGGCCTTTCCCAATATCCATATGATATATCCTTTTATGTTCTAACCTTAGGTTTATAGCACACTTCATAAACGGCTATTACTTATTGGTTACACCCTTTCCATGCTAGATTAGGCATTCGACTACGTCTCTAGTATGGGGGTGTTTGCACCCCTAGACTCGAAACATTGAGGACAATGTTTAACTTTAGTATGGGGGGGTGAATAGATACTTGCCTTGCCAAACCTTCACGCTTTCCAAAGTTTATCGTTTTGTTACCGTTTTGTTGCAAAATAAGGCTAAAAATGGCCAAATTTTAAAATTTTTCTCATGTTTCATAAGTGTTTGAAGACACGAATGTAGATTTTCCGATGGCGAGAATAAGAGTAATTTTTGACTCGACCGTGCGTGTTGAGCACTTAGCTTTGATTCCTTAACTACATTAGGCTAAGTCTCTTAAATGAGGACGAGAAATGATAGAGTTAATTATAAGTTACTATGCTAAACGTAGAGTACTCGTATTCTTTCAAAAACTCATGTGTTCTCGTTGTTTGCTTATTCTCCCTTCGCTTGTAAATATTTTTGCTTAATAAATATTGATTTAGCGGTTTAGTTAGGATTGTTGGGTTTCTAGTCTTTTCTAGTAGCTTCCGTGTAATTAAATTGGGAAGACATTAAGGTATCGCCAGCGTCACGGTTTTGAAGTATTGGCACCCTAATAATCGAAAGCTTCACCTAATAATAAGATTTCAAGTGCTCACCTAAATCAAGCAAACAATTTGAAGCCCCACAAGGCCTAAAATCTATGCAAAATTGAAAGTGAATCAAGCCTTAATCTTCGAAGCTTTAAAGATCCAAAATTCGCTTTAGCGTGAGGATATACGTCTTTGGCTAATAAAACCACCGATGAGGCGGATAATAAAAGGCAAGGCAAGACCGAAGTCATAATAAAAGCTTCATGGCGAAGTTGAATAAAAGATGGAGGTAAACCAAAGATAATAAGGTCCTTCCGTTAGGGGGCGTATAAAAGTCTTGGTAATAAGTCTCATGTTCAAAACTGTTATAAAACCGTGTTTATCGATTCTTCTTGTCAACTTAATTTTTTAACATCGTTGTCTATTAGGAGGGGTTATTGATTTGATGGTCTTAGTTACACCGTTAGGACTCTATTTTTAGACCTAAATCTCTATTATCGCATAAGTCAATGATGTATCCTCGTGATCATTAAGACATAATAAAATATAAGAGATACAACTTAGGAATAATGGGAGAATAAGTACGTGATTAGGGCATATGAGTAGTGTTAGCATTACTAACTTATAATGACAATGATCTCGTTGCACGCTTGGCATGGAATTAAGGTAAAAATCGAGGACGACGAAATTATTTCTAACGAAGCATTCACGTGTTCTTATTCTATGAACCTAAACGTCCCATTTTGCGATGAAAATCATACATTATGTCTAAAACGCAAGTAGTAGCAATAGTGTAATGTAGCTAGTTTACCATTTCAATAAAGTAATTAAATTTTGAGATGCTTTGATACTTTATTCTAGCATTGCGTGAGGGCACGGCAATGGTTTAGTATGGGGGAGTGATGAGACTGCTTTTATACATGGTCTCATCGTCCAAAACGGCCTTAAAATGCATAAAATATCATAAAATAGACCAAATATATGCTCGTGTTTGTTACTTGTGTATTTTTAGGTACGGATATTGAGGAATTGGCAAAAGATCACCAGAATCATTCAAAAACGAACACGGGAAACGAAGTCGCACAATGAACCGGGCCCAAGTTTGGAATTTTGCAAAATGACCCTTGAAGAATTGAAGATTGTCAAGTTTAGTCCCTCATCTTTGAAGAACTTGTCACATTTGACCCTCCACATATCAAATGTACAAGTATGATCCTTTATGTTTGAAGATATTACAAGTTCAGCCCTTGGGAATCAAGAATATACATTTAATACCCTTTGAAAAGTTTTTGGAAGAGTTTGTGCCATTTTTGACAAGTGCTCAAAAGTTGACAAAGGCTAAATGGGCGCTGATGGACAATTATTACAAAGTGGAAAGAAGTGAGAAACGTGGGGACCAAATGTGCCAACTGACCAAACAAACCCACCAACCAGACAGTGACACCTCAGCCCTACCCACCTTTTTACCCAACAACCCACACACCCGACCCTACCCACATCCATACCCGGTTTATTATTTAAACTGGTCAACCGGTCAAACCCCCACTTAACCCCATTCCCTCCTAAACAAAAATTTAAAAACAAATTATACCCAATTTGGATTAAACACTGGCTAATCCCACATAAACCCTACTCACCCTCCAGTTCCAATTCACCTCAAAACAAAGGGATATTACCCCTAATGCTCCAGATCCCTAATTTACGTCCCTCTCAACCAAACCCACCTCACCCAACAGTATCACATGGCTTGTGGGACCCTCCCCAAGCCTCCCCTGCTCCATCACTTTCACACAAAACCCCACCCCCGACCAGATAAATGATTGGATGGAATCCCTTTGTCCCCAAGACCAAACCAACGTCCAAGATTAACCAAGAAGAGCTGGCATCCAGTACAAGACTCACAAGATGCGTTTTTGACCTATTTTCAGTCAAATCTTCAAGGGCATGTTAGGAATTTCAGAAACTAGGGTTTTATCATCTAGATAGTTCTATTGTTAGTATAAATAGGGGATGAGCCTGTTCATACCCCTCTTGTTCCAGTTTCTTAGCATTTTTTCTCTTGTAATTCCTTTTTTAAATTAATTAAGTTTGGTGTTTGAGAAAGTCAAGTGTAATTCCTTTGATTAAGTTAAAAAGTTTGTGTATTGAGTTATATGCTAAGGCTGAGTTCCATTAAAGTGTTAAAGATTTGTTTGAGGATTTTTCAAAAAGTCTTTAAAAAGCTTTTAAATTTTATAAATCAAGTTTCTTTGAAGTGAAAGTGGAAAAAGATTGTTGGTTTGTGAATTTAGAAAGTTTTTGAAACGTATTAAGAAGGTTTGGAAGTTTTTGTGGAAGTTTCTAAGAAAGAAAAAGGTTAAACAGAATATACATAGATTGTTCTTGTTTTGTTTTTCTTTGGATTTTTCAGGGTGTTGAAGGTTGTTGATCCTTGTTTCAGCACCAACCCGAGTTGGTATAGGAGGTGGATTTTCATCCACCAAGTACTTGGATGTAAGTCCTTGAGGTAATCTTCTTTTTCCTTTTTAAAATTTCAGAAAAGTGAAAGCTCTTATGAAATTTTGTAAAAAGTGTTGATTGTGTTTGTAAGTTGTTTGGATTTGAGTTATTGTGTGTTATATGCATGTTAGATGCCAATTTAGTCAGTTTTTAGAAGTGTTGAAAGGAATTGAAGTGTTAAAAATCGATTTCAAGATTTAAAGTGGTGTTTGGATAAGTGTTTTAGCAGGATCATAGTTTTGATTTGAGGTATAAAAAGGTGATAGAAAGGTCAATTAGAGTTGTTTAGGTTGTATGCTAGTCTTGTTGTCAACTTGAAAGAGTTTTGAAACAATTTGAATGGAAAAAAGAGAAATAGCTAGTTAGAAAACTACATACTCCATAATCTGCTTGTTTTTCCTCATTTTTGTGCTTGAATCCTTAAATCTGTTAAGTGTTAGGTTGTATGGGTTGTGGAACTTGCTAGTGTACCATTTTGTGAGGTTGTGTGCCAAATTTGGGTCCTTGAATCTCATTAGTGTGCCTTTGGTCTAGCAAATAACCACCAGACCTAGTTATTTGATCACAGAAACTGAAAAACGTCTTGGAGTGCTTTGGTTTGCTTATTTTGTGTGCTAGGTGTGTATTATCTGCTCTTTTTGACTCCTTGTGCTCCAAAGAGCACAAGGGTGCCCTTTTGTCCAGAAAACAACACCAAAATAAGCCATTCCAAGACCTCTTGGAAGCCTTTTTCCACCTGTGAAGAAAAAGCAAGAACACAAAAGACTTGTGTTCTCCAAAAAAGTTGAACCTGGCCATGATTTGATTCATAACTTGGGCTTAATCTAGCTAAAAAAGGTTTTGTGTTTGTGTTTATAAGCTATAGAGGTTACTGTTTGGTCTGTAAAAGAAAAAAATAAAAAAAAGAAAAACTTTTATAAAAAGTCGCCCGTACTGGACTCGAACCCCAGACCTCTCGAAGGAGGGTTAGGAGCTCTACCGGTAATCTAGACGCTTTTTCATGTTATGGATTGCAAACAAACTTTTTTTAACCCCATTTTTCATTCCTAGCTTTATAAAAAGCCGTAGCTTTTTTCCACTTTTCTAGCTTATTTATTAAGCTAATTTTGTGTAGCTTATTTTTCCTAGGACCATTATAGGTTTATAGATTTTTCCAGCTTGGTTTCATTTTTTCCCTTTATTTAATTATTTTCTACAATTTATTTATTAGCCGTTTTTTATAAAAGCATTAAAAAATAGAAAAAAGAGTTTTAATTTTTAGGAAATATAATTTTTAGCTTTTAAAATAATATTTTGAGGTTTACAGCTTATTAGGTTTTCAATTTGGCTTATTTTTAATTTTATAAGATTTTAGGGTTTTTAAGCAACTTTAAAATTCAATATAAAATTATTTAATAGGTTTCAGGAAATTTGGTTTGCATTTTTGTTCTAATTAGAATATTTAGGATTTTTGAGAATTTTTTAGAATTTATTTAAGAACTTTTAATTTTTTAGAATATTTTAATATTATTTTATTCATTAAAATAAAAAGTTTTATTTTTAACTTTTTTTCATTTTTCCTAGATTCTAGACATTAAAATAAGACCTTTTTTACTTTCCAATTAATTTTTAGGCTTTTCAATTAATTTTTAGAATTAATTTAAGATTTAATAGATTTTAATAGTTTTTAGGAGTTTAAAAATAGTTTAATTTGGTTTTAAAATTTTTAAAAATAGTTTTTAGCTTAATTAGGTCATTTTTGAGGTTTACAAACTATAAAATCTTGTTTAGGTCTTTTTAATATTTAAAAGTGATTTTTCGGGCTTTAATTATCATTAAAAAGTCATTATTAAATTAATTAAAAGGTTTTGGCAAGTTTGGATTTTTTGCAAACTCTTAGAATATTATTTGGGATTTTTAGTAATTTTTAGGAATTTTTAGATTAAAATTTTAAATTTTGCACTTTTTACGTTTCTTCGTCGTAACTTTCTAGTAGTGTTTTTGCCTTATTTTTCTATTTTTTTTTCGTCTTCGTCATTTTCTCTTCTTTTATTCTCATTAATAATCAAAAACATAAATCAATCATTCATTACACAACACACGTGCCTCCTCGAGAGAACGATCCCCATTTAGGGTCATAACTTGTGGTTTTCCTAAACCGCTCGTTAATACTTACCCTATTTACGTTCTTTTTCCTAAAAGACGTATTTCTACGACTATCAGAGGTACACAAGAATCTTCTGGATAATCACAAACCACAAAATCTGTTGGAAATACGAGTTTCCCTACTTTGACAAACACATCCTCGGCTATTCCTTTTGGAATGGCGGTCTATCGATCCACAAGCTCGAGAGTCATCTTATTAGGTGTAAGCTCGGGAAGTGATAACCTTTTCCACATGGAAAGAGGCATCAAATTAATGCTAGCGCCAAGATCGGATAATGCTAAGCATTCTTCCATATTAGGGAAATCACATGGTACAAGAAACTTGCCCGAGTCTCCAAGCTTTTCGAGAAGCTTTTGTGTAAGAACCGCGGAACAATTAGCATCTAAAGATGTAGAAACTTCAACCAATTTCCCTTTGTCGTTCATCAACTTCTTGATCGTTGAAGCAAACTTAAGCATGTAAAGCAATGCATCCGCGAAACTAACATTAATATGAAGATTCTTAAACATCTCAAGAAACATGGACATTTGAGCATTGTATTTTTCGTGGAGCTTCTCTTGGTTAAGTCTCGAAGGGTAGGGTAGTGTTGGTTTAGTCTTCGGAAGCTCGGGTTCCGGAATAGGCAATTGGTCTACCTTTGGTGGATTAGGAATTTCCTTTTCTTTAACCACCTCGGGTTCTTGCTTCACTTCCCTCACCGGAGAGGTACTAACATGTGGCAGCAAAGGTCCGTCTAAAGCCTTACCACTACTTGTGCTAATAGCTTTCATCTCACCCTTCGGGTTTGGAATGATGTTGCTATGTAAGCCACCCGAAGAAGAGGAAGGTTTGTTCATTATTGCTTCAAACATCGAAAGTATTTTGTTCTCAAACTTAGCTTGATTTCCCTCAATACGGTTTTGGCTTTGCTCAATCTTGTTATTTTGCCCTTTGATCGTATTTTGAAAATCAAGTTTCAAAGTGTTCATTTGTCCTTGAAGATTATTTTGAAAAGCTTTCAAATTTGCCTCATTTGTATTGATGTAGCTTAACAAATCATTTTGATTGTTGTTTTGAAAACCTTGATTGTTTTGATTGCCATAAAATCCATTTCCTTGATTAATATTTCCTGTGTTACCACGGTTAAAACTATTCCCATTGTTTCCATTGTTGTATCTATTTTGAACCGGTGGAAGGCCCGGTGGAGCCACATGATTTTGACGAGGGGCTTGACCGTTAGGGCCATAAGTTCCCGTCGCGGCAAAAGCACTAGCTTGATCAAACCCCGTGGTTGAACAAGCATAATTCTGATGTGCTCCATCACACAATACACAAAAATTCTCAACCGCATTAATCGATCCATGAGGATTCTTCCTAATCTCATTCAAAATCGTGTCAATCTTAGAGTCCAATCTAGCAATCTCGGTATTGGATGAATTCACATTAGAAACAATCGGTGTGTTCCGTAAATATTTCACTCTAGACTTATTTCAATGATACCCCACGCGTCTCTTGGAGATTTTCTTAAAAGATTACCACCCGCGGCGGCATTTAAAGAATCTTGTTCAACCATATTAAGTCCATTATAAAAAGTATTAATTTGGTGTAACTCCGTGAAACCGTGGTGTGGACATTGTCTCAACAAATCCTTAAACCTTTCCCAAGCATCTCCAAACGATTCATGCACTTTTTGTTCAAATCTAGTTATTTCATTCTTAAAGTGAGTTGTTTTAGATGGTGGAAAAAAGTAATTCATGAACTTATACACTAGATCGTCCCATGTCAAAATCGAACCCGATGGTTCCTTTTCATACCAACGCTTAGCGTTTCCCTCGAGCGAGTATGGAAAAAGCATGAGCTTAATCGCGTCATTCGGCAAATCTCTAAACTTGAGAGTCGAGGTGATACGAAGAAAATTCTGAATGTGAGAATGTGGGTTATCCGTCTCATTGCCTCGAAATTGGTCGGCACGAATGAGTGATAAAAGACCCGTCTTAATCTCATATTGATCCGCCAAAATAGCCGGCACAACGATTGCTTCCCCGTCCTTCGGTGGGTGCACGGAGCAATTCCTCCATTGTTCGGTTATACGCCATATTAACAAAAATTGGTGGAAGCTCGGGTTCCACTACTCTTTTTTGATGATTCCTATTTCTACGAGGAATGTTTTCAAGTCTACCGTGATTAATCAAAAGTCGATTAAAACGTAATTGCATAAACCAAAATGACGAGAATTTAGAGGGTTGAAGAAAAGAAAATAGATAAGAAGAAGATTATTTTTGGTATTTTTATTTGGTATTGCTCAATCAAAGATTGGTAAAAACAAGGAGTAAGGGTAATTACTATAGAAGTAAACTACCCTCGGTCGACTTTGAAACGTAGGTGAAAACCTAAACGTCTCGAGGTTCAATAAGTAAACAACGACAAAAATAAGGTTTATTACTACTTGAGTTGGCAAACCAATAATCGGTCGTCCCTCTCAATATACACACAAGCAAGCGGAGAAACGAGGTGGCACAAAGCACATAAAAACCTTTTTCCTTAGACGTCCTTTTATAGCTCGTCGCCTTATACCCACCTTATAGTTTGTATAAATCGAGTTCAAACTTTTTATTAGTATTTATCTATTTTGCCTTTATTCTTTTGTTTTGGATTCGAATACAATAGCTAGGTGATGAAATCCCAACTAAGGTTTGCGTTTTCACGCATTTGGAAGTATGTGAATTTATTGTTCTACATAATGTAATATATTAATCACAAAAAACACGAAAAACGATATATATATACTATATATAGAAAAATAACAAAACTTTCCGAGGACGGAAAGGGTCTTCAAATCAACGATCAACAAATCGCCACGAAAGAATTGTACACAAAATCCCCGGCAGCGGCGCCAAAATTTTTTATGTGTGGGAAAGTGTCGGTGTATTTTAACATAATACGTTATAGAGCAAATTTAGGAAATTACCTTTAGGAAAAAGTAATAATCCAAAATAAGCCAAAAACAGATTAATTAAACACGAGAATGATCCTGGTTCGTTGTACACGAAGAAATTGTGAATTTGATACTTTTGTTTTGAATTGGATCATCGATTTGAATTTGGCTTCGGTTTTTTTTATCTAAAATCCTACGTTTTCAATCCTAGTGTGCATGAATCGTCTACCCAAATAAATCTAAAAGACAAATTTAAACTTATTTTTTTTAACTTTATTTTTTATTTAACTTTTTAATGTAACAAAATTATTTAAGCCATATTAATTTTTAAAGTAATTAAATATTTATAATTTTTTTGAACTTTATTTATTTATTATAAGCTAATAATTTAAAGATAAATAAAATATACTATATTTATTAAAAGTGTTAGCCTCAAAATATTGAGTCAAACAAGAATGTTCGGTCATAGGTTTCTATTGTAATATTTATTAGAACGTTGTAATAGGTAGTTATTTAGTCGTGGTTCACGGGCTTGGATTTAAACTAATTAAAGTCCAAAAGACAAACCCGACCCAATATATAGTCCATTAAAGCCCGCATGTGGGTGGACTATATATACTACCCTCCTAGCATGTTAGGAGGGTGAATGGTCATTTGTAACAAATTCTTTTCTCTAATATAATCTCACCAAGTTAATCATCTCCTCTCTACTTTCTCTCACTACTTTCTCTCTCTAGGAATTCATCTTCTTCTTCATCTATTTTCTTTCTTTATTCATTGCTTAATCATCACAAATTTATGGGACAACATTTGGTATCAATCGCCATGGGGTAGTTTTGTGATTCGTTGTTGATTTTACTTGGTTCGTGTGATTTTCTCTTATAATCATCTCGAATTCAAGATTCTTTTTGTGTTTCTATGCTCTAAATCTTGATATAAATCTTCTACATAGCCATGGTAGGGATTTGGTCGCATTTGGTTGGTTAAAATCGTGGATTTCTTGTCGAAAAATTCATTTTTTACCCCAAAATCTCGTAACAGCACTATTATTCCGATTGGTGTAAACGGAAAAGGGATTATAGATTCCGATTGGGATTCCGATCAGTAGCATCGGAAAAGGGTTTCAACATTCCGACCAACTTTCCGATCATCATTCCGATTTGGTATTCCCACAAGGTCTTTCCGATCAGCATTCCGATTTGGTATTCCGACAAGGCCGTTCCGATCATCATTCCGATTAGACATTCCGATCATCATTCCGATCATCATTCCGATTAGACATTCCGATCAGACATTCCGATTAGACATTCCGATTGGACATTCCGATTAGACATTCTGACGAAGTGATTCCGATGACATGTTTTGCTAATTTTTGTTTGAGTATTTTTTAGACTTAGCCACCATCTAGACTAGTTTCGGAATATCGTTTACACGAAGATCAAAAAAAAAAAAAAAGTTAAAATTTATCCGTCAAGTAAATTCAAATTTTTTCCATACTAGTTTTAGGACATTTCTAGCTCAATTTCAAAATTTGGCGATACAAAATTTTTTGGTCTACCGTTTTTGTCGGACTGGAGAATTTATTGTCGGCCTGGAGAAAAATTGCAATTTTCGGAATTTAAACCACAACAACAATCACAACAAATATACTTAAGATCCATATTCACTTCATCATTTCAGAGAATATTGAGATGGATTCTACTGCCGAATATCGTGTGACGAACAACAACATAATGGTGGCGGGTAACAAAGAGAGACCACCAATGCTTGTATCTGGTCGGTATGCTCAATGGCAATCACGTTTCATACGATATCTTGATACAAGACCTAATGGTGATGCCTTGAGGAAATGTATTACTCATGGACCATATATATTTAAGAAGATCTCAGTTCCTCCAAGAGCAGCCACAGATACTACTGATCCAATACCTGCAAGTGAACGTGATGAAACAAGAGCTGATCTCACACCTGAAAATTGTGCTTGGCATGATGCGGAGAAGGAAGCCATCTATATGGTTTTAAGTGGGATTGGAGATGATATTTACTCCACGGTTGATGCATGCCCGACAGCACATGAAATGTGGACTGCTATTGAACGCTTGCAACAAGGAGAATCACTCAACAAACAAGATGTCAAAACAAAATTGTTTTGAAATTTTGGCAAGTTTACTTCAAGGGATGGAGAATCAATTGACTCTTACTACTCCAGGTTTTATAAGATGATGAATGACATGACAAGAAATAATCTGCAAGTCTCCACCATGCAAGTCAATGTTCAATTTCTTCAACAACTTCAACCCGAGTGGACACGATTCGTCACTTTGGTGAAACAACAAGAAAAGTTAGACGAGGTCTCATATCATCGACTCTTTGACATCTTGAAGCAATTTCAGAATGAAGCAAATGAGATTCGAACTGAACGTGTTGCCAAGACGGCTAATCCACTTGCTTTACTGACTACCACTCAACATGTTCAAGATCCTCACTCTCGTGCTCCTAAGCCATACTCCAATACATCATCCTCATCACAATATTCCACATCATCTAAGTCTTCATCTTCCACAAAATCTCGAGGTAAAGCGCCAAGAGCACCATCACCACCATCTGAGTCCTCATCTGAAGAAGATAGTGATGAAGACCAAGCTCAAAAGAACCGAGAGATGAAACAACAAATTGCTTACATAATGAAGACTTACAAGAAAATCTACAAACCCACCAACAACAATCTTCGCACATCATCTAACACAAAGAACCGATATGTTGAGAGTCCTCCAAGGTATGACATACGTCGACGTGGTGAAAGTCCTTCTAGGTATGATCGACATAATCCAACGCATGTTGAGGGTTCTGCAAGATATGATCGACAAACTGCAAAGTATGATACTCAGAGGATTGCTGCTGCTACTGGGAATAGGGAAACGGTTGGAAGTCAAGTGGTTCAGCAGGGCGGGATTCAATGTTTTAATTTCCAAGGATATGGGCATATGGCAAAGGAATGTAGGAAGCCGAAAAGGGTTAGAGACTACAGCTATCACAAGGAAAAGATGTTGCTATGCAAGAAAATGGAAGCAGGGGTTAAATTTTCAGCTGAAGAAGGAGCCATGCTTGATGATACTGATGATGAAGATTCTGATCAAGAGCTTGATGCACATTACTCGTACATGGCAAAGGTTGAAGAAGTTCTCAAAGTCACTGAAGATGACAATGGCCCTATCTTTGACACTGAGCCAATCGATAGGGTACACACTACTGATGAATATAATGTGTTTGGTGATATTCCTGAGCATAGTGATCTACCCAATGCCAGTAATGACACGTGTATGATGGAAACGGTTGATAGCAATACCACACCCGATTCATCAGACATGTGCAATAATGAGTCTGAGGATGATCAACATGCAAATGAATATGATAAAGAGGAACGTATTGCGCTTGCTAATTTAATTGCTACTTTACAAAAAGATGTCACTGAAAATAAAAAGAGTCAAAAGCAATTAAAGAAGGCAAACGCTACGCTCACTCAAAGTTTTGAAGAATGTAAAGCTGCTCTTATCAAATCTACTGAGATGACTGAAAGCTATAGAGATGAGCTCCTTCAGAAAACCAAAGAGCTTGAGGGGTACAAGGGAAGTGCGTTAAAAAATCAAAAGGATGATTTTGAAAACAAATATAATACAACTCTTGAGTTATTAGCTAAAGAGAAGCGTCAATATAATGTTTTCTTAATGGATGAACGTCAAAAAACGTACCTTGCCAATACCCAAGTTAATGAACTTGAACAAAAGCTCTCTATGACCACTACTGATTCTGCTAAAATTCTAGAGGATAAGAAACAAGAGGTAGATGCGTTAAAACAAGACTTCAAAAGTAGATATGATAAAGAAACCGAAAAAGTTACAAAACTAGAAGCACAAGTCGACTTTTTGAAGAACGCTGTTTATAAAACGCATGATTCTATTCAATCCGTAAGAATGCTAGCACCTCCATCGATGTTTAAGGGTCAAGCTAGCTTTGCAAGCCCTGAGTACCTTGCCAAAGCTCAAGCTGCGAACCCGTGTCTCTATCTTGATGAGACTGAAAGGACCGATCTTGATTGCATGCCGGTAAGTGCCGATAGTGAAGAGACTGCCCTTTGGGATGATGATAGTCAACCACTTGTTAATAAGGAGTTTGTGAAACCATATAATTATGCTTATGAGAATAGTCTTTATGGCCTTTTCAATAAACAAACTCAGAAAACTCGTGAGGAAGTGTTCATTGAATGCAAACAAAAGAGAATTCAATGGAAGAAAGCATTTGCCCCTAAGAAATCTAATGTTTACAAATACATAAACTACCTCCCTCTAGATGAATCTAAAAGCAAGAGTAGGAAAACATTAGGTATTCTTAAACACCACATAGATAATGTTAAATCTATTGTTGAAAGAGACTGGGCAAAACGTGAAAATGCTGAGTGGACACGTCCGATTCCTCATGATATTACCTTGCTTGTCAAAGAACTCTTAATTCCAAACACGGCGTTGATTAAAGAAACTATTCTTCAACTTGAGGAGTTCATTCGGACTGAAATGTTTGATGATTTAAAATATGTTGAATATATTGAGAAACACATTGATGATCTTCAAATGGAGAAGTCTGATTTCTCAGATGAATATGATTTACTCTTGCAAGAATGCGTTTCTAAAGATGTTATGTGTGCTTATTTTACATCTTGTGCTGATATTGATGAATATTATGAAGTTGCATGCCAATATCTTGATAAGATCAAAGAATGTGAACGTCTTGAAATTGAGCTTTCGAAACGTAAAGAAAATGTTGACAAAAAGGCTTTTGAGTTACTTCAACACAAAACTGATTTCCTTCAAAAACATTTTCATTCACTTGAACTTGCTTTGCAAAAAGACGTTGGTCGTTTTCCACATGATTATAAATTGCAAGAAAAACTTTCCGAAACATTTCGAGAAATGAATGAACATAATTTGGAAATTACAGGGTTGAAAGCTCAATTACAAGACAGGGACAGACCGATAGCAGAGTTGCAGAAACTCATTGCTAAAATGGGTGGGAAAATTGTGGAACCTAGCATTAAGAAAAATGTTGTTAGACAACCCAATGCCTCTAAAGAGAATAGATCCTCTATCTTGGGAAAACCATCTGCTTTATCTAATTCCTCGTTTGCAAAACCTGTGTTTGCCCCCAAGATGGATGGAAAGGAAAGGTTACCACAAGCTCAACCCATAAGGAATCCTATAGCACCAAGCGTTAAGCACAATAATGTGATTAAACCAGGGATGTATAGGATGACCACGAAGCCCACAAACAAAGATACTCACTCGCCTCAGACTTCTAGAAACACTAATATTCGTGTGTCTTCTACTACAGGAATAGTTTCCACTACTAGTGTTAGCCGGCCTCAGCTTAAGCGCACTCAAGTGAATGATAAGGTCTGGAAACACAAGAATCAAGGGGAGATGCAGGAAGTAGAAGAACACCCTAGGAATTTGAACGTTTTTAAGAATAAAAAGTCTGTAATTGCATGTAATGACGATTTGAATGCTGTGAATGATTTGAATGCTATGAATGTGAAATTTGTTTGTGTAAAATGTGGAAAGTGTGCTAATGCTAATCATTCTATGTGTGCTATAAATAAAGTCAAAGGCGTAGATACTAGAACTAAGAAACAAGTTGCAATGCCTATTAGAGCTATTAAACCCAAACGCAAAGTGAACCATTCTGGTGCAACCCCCACTAAGAAAAGTAATGCATCAGACTCCACCACTAAGAATCCTAGAAGCAAAATTAAGGAATTATATGAGTCTGCCAGTAAGTCTTGGAAATGGTGGTTTGCTAATCAATGTCCTCCCGGATATAAATGGATGCCTAAAGTTAGGACAGAAAATGTGAAAACGAGTGTTAGTTTTCCTTTAAATGTTGATAAGGACACTAATGATTCTACTATCACAACTAATGTGGTATCCAATTTAGCAAATGCTCCATCGTGTTCTAACTCTTCTGCAGGTGATACAAATAATTCTCTTCATAATGGACTCCGGATGCACGAAGCACATGACGGGGAATCTCAAGCTTCTAATTAACTTCGTGGATAAGTTCCTAGGTACGGTCCGATTCGGAAATGATCAATTTGCACCGATCCTAGGATATGGAGATTTGGTTCAGGGGAATATCACGATTAAAAGGGTATACTACGTCGAAGGGCTCAATCACAATCTTTTCTCGGTTGGTCAATTCTGTGATGCGGATTTGGAAGTTGCTTTCAGAAAAAAGACATGTTTTGTTCATGATTATGATGGGAATGACTTACTTACCGGTACACGGGGTACTGATCTTTACACAATTTCACTTCAAGACACAACTTCATCAACTCCAATTTGCTTCATGGCTAAAGCTTCAACGACTCAGGCATGGTTATGGCATCAACGTCTTTCTCATCTCAACTTTGATACCATTAACTTGCTTTCCAAGAAAGATATTGTGAGAGGCCTTCCAAGCTTGAAATTCATCAAAGATCATCTTTGTTCTTCTTGTGAACTTTGTAAAGCTAAACGAAGTAGCTTCAAAACAAAGACCACACCAAGCTCTAAAGGACGGTTAGATCTTCTTCACATGGATCTGTGTGGTCCAATGCGTGTTCAGAGTATCAATGGAAAGAAATATATTCTGGTAATTGTCGATGATTACTCAAGGTACACATGGACTCACTTCTTGAGGTCCAAGGATGAAACACCTGAAGTTCTCATCAGCTTCCTTAAATTGATACAACGTGGTCTTCAGGCTCAAGTTAAAGTGGTTCGTACTGACAGAGGTACAGAATTTTTGAATTCAAATCTGAGAAAGTATTTTGAAGCCGAAGGGATTGAACATGAAACATCTATTGCTCGAACACCCGAACAAAACGGCGTTGTTGAAAGACGAAACCGTACTTTGGTTGAAGCTGCTCGAACATTATTATCTGCTTCAAAACTTCCACTATATTTTTGGGCCGAAGCCGTGTCAACCGCATGCTACACACAAAACCGATCCTTAATTATCCCAAGACATGAAAAGACACCATATCACATAATTCATGATCGAAAACCTTCACTCAAACACCTTCATGTGTTTGGATGTACTTGCTACATTATTCGAGATGGTGAAAATTTAGATAAGATGAAAGAGAAAGGTGATGCATGTATTCTTGTGGGATATGCAACTCAGTCAAAGGGATATAGAGTATACAACAAGAGAACAAAATTGATTGTCGAGACTATTCACATCCGATTTGATGAATTACAAGAAATGGCACTTGAACAAAACAGTTTAAGTCCCGATCCACAATGACAAACGACTTCCGTTCACAATCGCACGGAACTCGGAACTCAAGACCACAGCAATGAACCGTCAAGTTCAACGCTGGTTCCAGAAAATGTTCCTAGAGCTAATATGACAGTCGACACGACCATTGAAGAGTTGGAAATGTTATATGGACCAATGTATGATGAATATTTCACGGGGGAGAAACAAGTTGTATCGAAGTCTTCCGCTGTCACTCATGATATGAATGATGATATCGATCATCGTCAACAAAAGGATACAACTTCATCTACTTCAACACGGGTTGCTGCAGATTTACCTCCTCAGAATATCACTTCAACAATCGATCCTACAACATCCACAACTACTGTCATTGCTCCAGCAAACACAAATCAAGCAGACAATGCATTATCTGACGAAGACGAATTTATCAACCCATTCGGTACACCGGTACACGAAACTGGAGAGTCTTCTACTCGACATGTTGATCCGTCAAATATGCACACATTCTACCAACGACATCCTTCAACACATCATTGGACCCGAGATCATCCTTTGGTTCATGTCATTGGAAACCCTTCACAGCCCGTTCGCACAAGACGACAGCTTAACACAGATGTCGATGTTTGTATGTTCGCACTCGCCGTGAGTTCAGCTGAACCGAAAAACATCAAAGAAGCATTAGCTGATCATGCTTGGATTGAATCGATGACGGATGAACTTCAACAATTTGAAAGACTTAAAGTCTGGGAACTTGTTGACAGACCATACGATGTAACACCATTAAATCTTCGATGGATCTGGAAAAACAAGATGGATGAAGAGAACACGATCATCAAGAATAAATCTAGACTAGTGGCTAAAGGGTATGGACAGAAAGAGGGTATTGATTTTGAAGAATCATTTGCACCAGTAGCTCGAATGGAAGCGGTCAGGATTTTCCTTGCTTATGCTGCACATAAGGGATTCATCGTTTATCAAATGGACGTAAAGACGGCGTTTCTTAACGGTCCTTTGAAGGAAGAAGTTTATGTCACGCAGCCGGAAGGATTCGTCAATCCTCATTATCCTGACAAGGTGTATCGTCTCCACAAAGCACTATATGGACTCAAGCAAGCTCCAAGGGCGTGGTACGACGAGCTCTCGAAATTTCTGGTCTCCAAAGGTTTCTCAAAAGGTTCCATTGATTTAACTTTATTCACTTATAAATATGGGGATGACATTCTACTTGTGCAAATTTATGTTGATGACATTATTTTCGGGTCTACAAACCCAAAACTTTCAAAATGGTTTGAAAAAGTTATGCACAGCAGATTTGAAATGTCTATGATGGGTGAACTAAAATTCTTTCTAGGAATTCAAGTTCACCAATCCCCAAGTGGTATCTTCATTAACCAAGCTAAGTATTGTCAAGAGATAATCAAAAAGCATGGTATGACATCATGTGACCCCGTTGGGACACCATTATCAACCACATCCCTAGATGCTGATTTGGAGGGATTACCCATTGATCAAACGAGATATCATTCCATGATCGGGTCCCTCAGGTACTTGACAGCAAGCAGACCTGATATTCATCATGCTACATGTTATTGTGCACGATATCAAGCACGACCCACTGAAAAGCACCTCAAGGAGGTTAAACGGATCTTTCGGTACCTTAAGAATACCATTCACATGGGACTCTGGTATCCGAGGGAAACCGGTTTCTTTCTAACGGCCTATTCAGATTCTGATCATGCAGGGTGTCTTGATACACGTAAAAGTACTTATGGTTGTGCACAATTTCTAGGTCAAGACAAGCTTGTGGGATGGTCTTCCAAGAAGCAAGATTGCACGTCACTTTCATCAGCCGAAGCGGAGTATGTGTCTCTATCTGCGTGTTGTGCTCAAGTTCTTTGGATGAGAACACAACTCACGGATTATGGCTTCTATTTTGATAAAGTACCTATGTACTGTGACTCAAAGTCGGCCATAGCCATCTCCTGTAATCTGGTTCAGCATTCCCGCACGAAGCACATTGATGTCCGATATCACTTCATTAAGGAACAAGTTGAAAGAGGTATTGTTGAATTATACTTTGTTGGAACTGATTACCAATTAGCTGACTTGTTTACAAAGCTCTTTCGAAAGAGAGGTTTGCGTATCTAGTTAGGCAAATTGGTATGAGATGTTTGACTCCAGCAGAACTGGAGGTTCTGGCAAAGAAGCCTGCTTGATTCATCTATCAAACATCTACCTGTAAATATTAATCAAAAAGCAAAATACAAAAGTAAAAAAATCTTTGATAATACAAAAATATTCTTCTCGACATGTCTTTCAGTATCGATAATATGGACGTACCTAGAAATGTCGCTCAATAACGACACGGGTGTGTACATAAAGCTCGAATGAAAGTTGTAAATATTTTTCAAAACATGTCATTTCTATCTTTTTTAAAAGAAATTGTCTATTTTGGACAATATTTCCAAAAACGGGTAGAGCAATCTATCTTGGGTTGAGCTTGTCACAAAACATTCAACGTTTTGAGCTCAACACAATGGCTTGCAATCACTTTCAGATTGCAACCCGGATCTAAATTCACGGGGGAGTGTACGCTTTTGTACTCTTACCCTTAGCAAAAGAAGTTAAATCTTCTTACACTTGAGTGGATTCGTCAAGACATTCAAAGTCTATGAACTCAAGTTTATGCTTTAGAAAAACCTTTTCGTCAAAAAGAATTGATTTTTCAAAAAGTGTTGAACACAATTTTTTCAAGAATTTCTCAATAATATTCAAAATCTTTCAAAAATTGTGTGTTCAACAACTCCTATCCTCAAAAGTTTAATGTGGATCAAATCCTCGTAATGACAATTCCATTGGATCAATTTTTGAGGGGGAGCAATTCAACTTCATGCATAAGATTAACACATCTTTCTCCCGAAGATTTTCAAGACTATTTTTCAAAATATATTTTAATCAAATTTGGTATCTCTAATATCAAAAGATTTTATATATTAGAGATAGGGGGAGAAAATGTGATTAAAATGTGATCTTATATAAGACTCAAGCACTTTAACTCTTACCTACATGTGCGAAACACATTCGATTATCGATGCACATGTGAAGGGGGAGCATTTCTGAAACGACAAAACTAGCAAGGTGTTAAATGTTTTTCAAACACTTTGTTAGAATTTAAAGTGGTTTTCATGGTTACGATCAAATACCCACAACATCTTTAATTCACGACGTTATTGGTGTCAAAAGGGTGGTTAGGTTTAAGTCCTATGATCCAACCAGAACCGGAGGGATCTTCCCAGAGACAATCCAATATATTATTAGAAGTCCTTAGGAAAGATGGAGTAGAATGTGAGCGTAGCTGAATGCCGACTAAGTACTGATGCTCGCACTGGAACAATCACAACAAGGTGTTAGTAATGATGTCTTGGTAAGCATTGAAGGGGTTGAAGAATGAAAAAGAAATGTAAGGATAAAGGGTGTAAAGAAAGAAGCCCTCCATACAACTTAGGCAGAAACCGGGTCAACTCATCATGAAGACAAACTCATCATGGACCCAGTGATGTGAAGTGTGACGCCCCCAAATTGAGTCAACGCAGCGGAAAATAATATTTGGGTGTCACGTAGGTGGATCAACAGCACACATAATATAGAGCAACAGATAAAAGATTATCCTTACATTTATTACATGACTGAAAGTGCAAATAGTATTACAGTAGTCTTTAACATTGTCTGAAAGTTTGAATTTATTCCCAATTTATAAAACCCCAGATGAGCTCTATAAATGCAATCTATCATGATGCTTGACTTCATGCACACCATTACCTGCTTCAGTTACCTGAGAAAACATGCTTAGAAAGTCAACATAAAGTTGGTGAATTCATAGGTTTAATTAAGTTAAGGTTGGACAGTAGATATTCCCCGAAGTAGTAATGAACAAAGCAATAATACTTAAAAGTGATTACATTTCCATATTGCCCGAAACTGAAACTTGACAGTTAAGTCCTTGACAGATAAGGACCCTTCGCCATAAAAGGCACCCAGAACAAAATAAGTGCTGACATGTGAAACATCTGTTGTCCCGGCCGAGGCACAGTGAGCATGACTCACCCAGATGGGGACGGTCAATCCCAAATAGATCTATTTATAACATTCAGGTAATTCAATAATTCTAACAGTTTCGGATGCACGGGTCATGCTGTTCATCTACAATAGGCATGGTAATCAAAGGTTTCACAGTTCAATCTATGTCCAGAAAATCAAATATGTTGCATGTTTTCTTCCCCATTAAAAGATTTAAAAGTTTGTCAATATATAAAGTGGGGCCATGAACTCACCTCAGTAGTACAACAATAAGTCAGAAGATAAATCTGATAAGGATGCTCACGATACAGTCAATGACCTAAATAATTACAAGGTCTCAGTAATTGCATTAACATAATGCATAAAAGTTCCAGAATAAATCTGTACATGTTTAAACGGGTTTAAGTATTTAATAACAATACTTGTAATTTGTTCGTCGAAGTACAAGTTCTAATAGTATTTATTTTAGGTGTAAAATAAATAATAAGGTTTAATTAATTAATTCGCTTAATTAATATTTTGTACTTACGTTGTTATAAAACACTTTAAGTATTCATATAGGATGGTTTTATATACATTTAAAGCGATAAGAAAATAAATATAATTAATATATTTATTTTATAAGTTAACCAATTACAATTTATATTTAATATATATAAATAAGGTTTATAAAGGTATAACATTTATTTAAAATCCATGCTTACGTAAGGTTCACATTTATTAAATTATAGGTTTGAAAAATACAACTGTTACATTTATTTAAGTTTTACGTTTAAATAAATGGCTTAAAATATATAAGGTTTTAAGGTTCGTAATAATTGTATAAAAGTATGTTTTGGTCCTTTTAAATAAACGGATACTCGCGATTAAATTACTTTTATACCCCTAGGGTTTCTAAATCTTTCAAGTATTTACAGTTTTGGTCCCTCCTAGTTACACGTGTAACTAGGGTTTCTTAAAGTTTCATAAAGTGTCAATTTTGGTCCTTATAGTATGCGGCATATTCTAGGGTTTATAATAGTTTCACTTAATGGCAGTTTTAGTCCCTGAAGTTTCGGCTAGTATTAGGGTTTATTATAAGTTACAATTATGCCCCCTAGGGCTTGTTTATGTTTCGGCTTTAGGCAGGTTTAGTCCCTAGGGTTGCTTAGTGTTGTATTAAGTTTAGTAACTTGACACTTTTAGTCCCTAAGGTTAATATTATGTCACAGCTTGTGTCCAAAGTGGTCCTTAGGCTTTCCAAAATTTACACAACTTACCGTAATATTTTAGTAATCTCTTTTTAGTCCTTTTTAACTTCACTAAGTTTCGGATATGTGCAAAACACACCCTTGGACTCTCGGCATATTTTTAAAAGTGGATTAAAGTTTATGTTTTTGAAATACCAAGTTCTATACTTATTCATTTAGCTCCCTTTTACTTACTAAAATTACACTTTAGTCCAAAAGTATTATTTATGCCATTTTTAACCCGAAAGTTTATATATATACTATTTTAGTCCAAAACTTCTTAGATCTATCATTTAAATCCAAAACAATCATAGATCCATATTTTTAACATGTAACCTTATAAAATCATATTTTGACACTAAGAGTCTTATAAAACATTTATTTAATAAAAATGATTATTTATCTAAGCAAGGTATTATAGTGAGCTTAAACTAATCTTATAAGGCCTAGTAGTGAATCTTAATATTTTAAGGCACCTAATAACATGAAGCTATTATTTCTAGTTATATCTAAATATTATAAGGTCACTCAAAATCATCATATGAGCTTAAAGCTCTCGTCCCATTTTATTTGCATGGTTAGGTTTTCATGATTTTACAAGTTAAACAAGATCATGTTGATGTGTTCTTCCAAGTTGACAAGTTTTTACATCAAGTTTTGTCATTTATAAAAATGAGCCGTGGGTTTTACTTAGGTTTGTAGGGTTTCCATACTTGTTTAAATGTTAAGTTTACCAAAGTAAACATGTACACATCAATATATATGAATGTAATGTATTAGAAAAGATAGGTTTTAACTTGGACTTACTTGTTTAGTTAGGTTTAGGAATGATATGAAGATGAGTAGAGACAAGTGACAAGCTTTCAACAATGGAGGTCTAGGAAAACATAAGTATGCCGTGGGCTTCAAGGAGTCTCCTAGGGTTCTTGTTCTTGCTTCAATGATCAAGGCTTCTTGTAGGTTGAGTTTAGGATTAACCTTTAGGTTGTAGAAGACATACTATAGGAGTAGTAGTAATTTTTGGAGGTTTAAAAATGGTGGAAAGCTTGTTTAGCCGTGAGTTGAGAGAGATGGAGTGAGATTGAGAAAATGTTTTGTGTTGTGTGGGTTGTGTGTGTTTCGGCCTATAAACAAGAGAGAGAGAGATCTATTATGATCTTGGTACTATGTCCTTAGTATCTCTACCAAGATACATCATATCTTGAGTAAGATATTTGGTTGGTTAGTTTAAACATGTGTCCATTTAGCAAAACGTACTCCTTCCCAAATTTGGTATATGGCCGTGTGCTTCCAAAGTCAAAATGGGGGACAAGTGTTGTCATTGAGTGTGTAAGTAAACTTGTAAGGTAAAGGTATGGGGTTGGTAGAAAAAGGTATGATTATGCATGTAAGTGTGTAAGTAAGCATGGTTAAGGTGTAAGTAGGGTAGGGTTATGCATGCATTAGCATAGGGTATTAGTGGAGTGTGTATGATTACACTAGGTTATTTGTAACTAGTTAAATCAAATGATGGTAGTGCATGCATGCATACATACACACATTTCATTGTAGGCATAGGAAGGGTTTTGGTTAAATTTTGCCAAGTGTTGTATGATAATAATAGTCATTGTATATTATTATAGGTACTTGTTGTGTTGTAGGTATTTTTGTTGAAGCTTTTAGATAACTTAGTGAAAGTGTATTATTAAATACATTACTAAAATTAATTTACTTTATTAAAGTAAATAGGTGACAATGTAAAATAATATACATTGTTTTTAAAGTGTTTAGGCATTTAATCCTTTTAAGTATTATATGTAAATATGTACATATAAAAATAATAATTCAAGTACTTAATAAAATAAATCAAGTAAGGTTACAATTTTATCTCAAATATGTACTGAGGTGATGAATTTCATTATTCAATCAAGTGGCCAGTCAATTGCCAAGGTAGTCAACAAATGACTAGAGGTTCATATGCTATTCGATCAAGTGGCCAGTCAATTGCCAAGGTAGTCAATAATGACTAAAGGTTCACATATATATAAAATAATTATGAAAGGTAGTATGAAAATAGGTATATGATAATTAATAATTCATATAAAGGTGAAATTATGTAAATTCCAAGTATAAATAGTACTACAGTTGACATAGTCAATGAGGGTAAAAACAGAGGTTTTACAGCACCATCTCGTTATTTTAGCTTTGTCCTCAAAGCTTAAGATGAAGCCATTGGTCAGGTGAAAAAGTGTGGATACTTGGTCTTGAACGAGTCTTCTCGTTCCCAAGTGAACTCAGGTCCTCTCCTAGAGTTCCAACGTACTTTGACCAACGGGATGTGACTGCGTTTCAACTTCTTAACTATCCTCTCCATGATTTCTACTGGTTCTTCTACAAACTGGAGTTTGTCGTCAAATTGAACTCCTTCCAATGGCATAGCCAATGGTTCTTCAGCATAACACTTCTATAGGTTAGAAACATGAAAGGTAGAATGTACCCGACTCAGTTGCTAGGGCAACTCTAAACGATACGCTACTTCCCCGATCCTGGCTATTACTTTGAAAGGGCCAACATAACGTGGATTCAGTTTCCCACGTTTGCCAAAACGTACAACACCCTTCCAAGGTGATACCTTGAGCATAACACGGTCACCTACTTCAAATTGCATAGGTTTGCGTTTTAGGTCCGCGTAGCTCTTTTGTCGATCGCGAGCAGCTTGAATTCTTTGTCTGATGAGGACGATCTTGTCAGTAGTCTCCTGGATTAACTCGGGTCCAGTGAGCTGAAATTCACCTACTTCTGCCCAGCACACAGGCGAACGACATTTGCGACCGTACAGTGCTTCAAAAGGGGCAGCCTTAATGCTAGCATGATAACTGTTGTTGTAGGAGAATTCCACTAACGGAATATGGTCAACCCATCCATTTCCAAAATCAATCACACATGCTCGTAGCATGTCCTCTAGAGTCTGGATGGTTCGTTCACTTTGACCATCAGTCTGTGGATGATAAGCAGTGCTCATATCCAAATTGGTACCTAAGGCTCGTTGAAAAGCCTTCCAAAAGTTTGACGTGAACCTACCATCTCGATCACAGATTATCGACACTGGTATTCCATGTTTGGTCACAATCTCCTTTAGGTACGTCTTTGCTAGTTTGGCAAGGGAATCATTCTCCCTAATCGGCAGGAAATGAGCGGACTTGGTGAGTCGATCGACGATTACCCATATAGTATCGTAACCGTGAGATGACTTTGGGAGTTTGGTAACGAAGTCCATAGTGATGTTTTCCCATTTCCATTCTGGTATCTTGGGTTGTACAAGTAAACCCGATGGTCTCTGGTGTTCAGCCTTGACACGAGCACAGGTCAAACATTTCTGAACGTAGGTGGCAATGTTGGCTTTCATATTCGGCCACCAATATAACTTCTTCATATCCTGATACACCTTTTCAGATCCAGGATGTATAGAATATTTAGACTTATGAGATTCGTGCATGATCAAGTCCCTCAAATCTCCATAACAAGGTAACCAACATCGTTCGTGAAGGCATAGGGTTCCGTCTGCTCTAGGCTCTAACTTTTCTTTGCTAAGATCAGTTCTGAGCATTCCCCCGACATCTTCCTTCACGAGGTTTTCAGGCAATTGGGCTTGAGTCTGAGCTTCTAAAATTTGTTTGGGTAGATCCAAACTGATTGTCATCACCAATGCCCGAACTCTCATAGGAGGGTCCGTTTCTTTACGACTTAAAGCATCAGCAACCACGTTTGCTTTTCCCGGGTGGTATTTGATCTCGCAGTCGTAGTCACTCAGTAACTCAATCCAACGGCGTTGTCTCATGTTCAACTCCTTCTGATCCAATATGTGTTGCAAACTTTTGTGGTCAGTATGCACTGTGCACTTTGTTCCGTATAGGTAATGCCTCCAGATTTTGAGAGCAAAAACTACGGATCTAAGTTCTAGATCATGAGTGGTGTAATTCTTCTCATGTTTGTTCAATTGCCTTGAAGCGTAGGCAATCACTTTCATCCTCTGCATCAATACGGCTCCTAAGCCTTTGTGCGAGGCATCACAGTATACAACGAAATCATCGTTGCCTTCAGGCAAGGCCAGTATAGGTGCACTGCATAACTTCTGCTTGATCAGTTGGAAAGCTGATTCTTCCTTCTCTCCCCACTCGAACTTTATTCCCTTCTGCATAAGTTTGGTCATCGGTTTGGCTATCTTGGAAATTCTTCGATGAATCTACGATAGTATCCGGCAAGGCCTAAAAATTGGCGGATCTCCGTTGGTGATTTAGGAGATACCCAATCCTTGACAGATTCGACCTTTGCTGGATCCACATGAATACCGTCACAATCGATGACATGACCAAGGAATTGCACTCTAGGAATCCAAAATTCACATTTGGAGAATTTGGCATAGAGCTGCTCCTCCTTGAGTACCTTTAGTACTTGTGCAAGATGTTCCCCATGTTCTTGTTCGTTCTTGGAATAAATGAGTATGTCGTCGATGAAGACTATCACGAATTTATCCAGGTAGGGTCTGCACACACGGTTCATAAGGTCCATGAAAATAGCTGGTGCATTGGTCAACCCAAATGGCATAATAGAATTCGTAATGGCCGTAACGGGTTCTAAAAGCTGTCTTTGGAATATCTTCCTCCCTGACTCGTAGCTGGTGGTATCCAGATCTCAAGTCAATCTTGGAGTACACACTTGACCCTTGCAGTTGGTCAAATAGGTCGTCAATGCGAGGAAGCGGATAACGATTCTTCACAGTCAACTTATTCAGCTCTCTGTAATCGATGCACATTCGAAAAGAACCATCTTTCTTTTTGACAAATAACACAGGAGCTCCCCATGGTGAGGAACTGGGTCGTATGAATCCTTTTTCAGACAGTTCTTGAAGTTGTTCAGCTAATTCCTTCATCTCTGATGGTGCCAACCGGTATGGAGCTTTAGCTACAGGTGCTGCTCCGGGAATCAAATCAATTTGAAATTCCACTTGTCGAGTCGGTGGTAAGCCTGGCAACTCATCAGGAAAGACTTCTGGAAAATCTCGGACAATGGGTACGTCCTTGATTTGCTTCTTCTCGGGTTTTTCTTCTTCATCTGTTCGAGAAATATGGGCCAAGAAGATAGGACATCCTCTCAACAAATATTTCTGAGCTTTGGTACAAGAGACAACACTAAGTCTAGTGTCAGCGAGGTCGGTGTTACCGTCACCTCGAATGATTAGAGTTTCGTTTCCCCACAGAATACGGACTAGTTTCTCGTCACAAACAATGACTACGCGGTATCTCGCTAACCAGTCCATGCCGATAATAATATCGAAGATACCAAGGTTTACGGGGATAAGGTCAATGTTGAACGGGTGTTTGGAAAGATTTAAGGTGCAACCTCTAATGATAGTGTCAGCATCTACTATTTTACCGTCAGCTAATTCTACAGAGTAACGGTGATCTAAGCTTGTAGGGACAACTTCTAGTACTTGACTAAATTCAGTGGATATAAAACTTCGGTCTGCTCCAGTATCAAATAAGACAGATGCATAACGATTGTTCAATAGAAACGTACCAGTTACGACATTTGAATTAGGGTTGGCTTTTGCATTGCCGACCACGTACACTCTAGATGAAGCCCCTCCACTGTTCTTGTTCTGGCTTGCCCGCTTAGGGCAACCTGGTCTCGTGTGTCCTGGTGCTCCACACTCGTAGCACACAACTCCTTTCTTGGGTCCATTGTTGTTTCCTCCAGTAGCATTACGGTTCCCCTGCTGTCCATTCCCGTTCCCACGGGCATTGTATCCACCCCTGTTGTTGTAGCTTCCAGTGTTTTGAGTGGGTCGGGCCTGGGTGACAGCATTAACTTGACAGGTTTTAGCAAAGTGACCTACTTGTCCACATCTGTAGCAGGTCTGACAAGGGCTATCAAAAGTATGATGATAGTTGCACTTTGAGCACAAAGGTTTGGTGCCCACGTACGAGTTAGTTCCCACAGTAGTAGCACTGTAAACTTGCCCAGCATTCTGCTTCTTAGGATGCTGTTGGTGCTGATAGCGGAAGTGCTCGTCTGCCTTTCGCTTGTTGTCAGTCTGCCTCTCAGATAGGGTACGGACTCTTTTGTTTATCAACTCAGTAGCGAACTCAATGGCACTCTCGACGGTAGTAGGTCGAGATGCGAGCACGCTGTCGTGAATGGCGTCTGGGAGTCCACCCACGTACTTCTCAATCTTTTCATCCTCCTCTACAAACATCCTGACGCACATTAGGGTCAACTCTTGGAACCTTTGGTTGTACGCAGTGATGTCATTGTTCTTGCATCTAAGATCCCATAACTCGATCTCCAGCTTCTTCATTTCTCCCCTTGGGCAATATTTCTCAGTCATCCTCTCCTTCAACTCAGTCCAGTTGAGAGTATAGGCAGCATCGTGTCCAAGAGTAGCAACAACAGAGTTCCACCAAGTAAGAGCACTCTCAAGTAGGGTGCAGGCGGAAAACTTCACTTTGTTCTCTTCTGCACAATCATTGATGCGAAATACCGTTTCCATCCTCTCAAACCACTGCATCAGTTCCACCACTCCTTCTTTGCCCTTGTAATAGGAAGGTTTACATTTCAAGAAGTCGGGGTAAGAGCAACCCCTGGTGGTCTGATTATTACGGCAGTTGTTGGAATTTTGACTGTCATCTACGTTCCTGCTGGCAGCCATCGCAGATGCGATGCCTTGGTCAATCATTTCCCTTAATTGGGCAGCAGTGAAGTTTTGGGCAGTCTCGGCATTGACGAGGTTCGTTCTAGTGTTTACCATTTTTCTATAATTATACAAAAAATGAAATCATTAGTTCAAGGTGTTAGCACAGTTTTATATAATTACACGAAAAGGAATTTCATGCATATACTTTGCAACAAATTGGATAACCTGTTTAAAGTTCACAATATAATACAGTACGGATATAACAAAAGTTAATGAGTACATGCCATAAGTCTAGAATAGGAATACAGTACAAAATGCACAACCTAATCCAAGACAGAGCACAGCCCGCCTGTCTGGGATGGTGGTACATGAAATCTAAGTACATCATCTATGAATCCCTAATCTAAATAGTACAGTACAGGAATACAACTGACTAAAGAAAAGTACAAATACCAGAGACCCTATATCATGATAGCCGGGGTGCAACCCTAATAGCTTATCATGATGTACAAAAGATCTAGCACATCTAATCTACTGATGCCTAACTGACTCCTCGGATACGGCTGGCGCCACAGGCGGAGATGAGACAGCCGGTGCCTGCATGGCATCCTGCATCGCGGTCATAGCAGCCCTGGTCTCTCTGAGCAGTCGGAGTGCCTCACGGAACTGGTCTCTGAGAGTCTGCTGAACTCCCCGGAGATGAGCGGTCTCTGACGTCAACCCCTGATGGCGGACATCCTGGAGGTCGAAGAATATGGCAAGAGTCTGCTCCATGGTCATAAGGGCGGTGTGAGTCTCTGTCTGCTGACTCTGCAGTAGGTAGATCTGCTCTCGAAGGAACTCGTTCTCATCCAGCAACCACTGGAGAGAATGATAAGTAGTCGACCACACTCCTCGGGCAGCGTGTGCCTCTGAGCTCACGGTCCACGATCAAAAGGTCCTGGCGCTGCTGTAGAACAGTGCGCTCAGTCTGTCCGGCCGCTAGCAGAGCAAGAATGTCTGCTACGTCCTGGGCCTGGCGTGCGGCAAGTGCCGTGATCTGGGCCTGGACAGGATCAGCATGTCTGGCCCAGGAGCCCTCACCGATCTCAAAGGTGGAATCGAGAGGTGCCTCGTACCTCCTCTTACGAGGTGGCAGAGACTCGGGTGCATGCTCCCGTAGCACAGTCACGAGGGGTACAGGTGGTGTAACAGTAGGAGGCTGGACCTCTTCCCCAGCGGGGGAAACAGGTGGTGAAGAAATAAGCGCCTCAATGGATGCAGCGTCGACAGATGCGTGACTATCGCCGGAGTTACTAGCAGATAACCATCCACACAAGACGGTCGTCGGAGATACGGCAGCAGGTGTATCAGTAGGCGAAGTCATGATAAATCTGAAAGTAATATAGTTTTAATTGATATAAGTATAAACTTACTCAAGTTAAAATTTTTGAGAAATATAATTTAAAATTATATAATAATGCCATTTAACACTCGCCATGCTAAAGGTTACGTTAATACTTATAAGATTAATTAACCGGATGTTAATAATCAATGCACAGGCAATCACACAATCGATGTATGCTCTACGATCTATATGCTTAACTATTCTAGTCCCGAAAATCCCAAAAGATTTTTAAAGCAGTTATAGTTCAGATTATATAAAAATTTTATTTTTATATTTATTTTAAACTTGGTTCTGATTCTCTATAACTGTCGCTCTGATACCATTTTTGTGACGCCCCCAAATTGAGTCAACGCAGCGGAAAATAATATTTGGGTGTCACGTAGGTGGATCAACAGCACACAGAATATAGAACAACAGATAAAAGATTATCCTTACATTTATTACATGACTGAAAGTGCAAATAGTATTACAGTAGTCTTTAACATTGTCTGAAAGTTTGAATTTATTCCCAATTTATAAAACCCCAGATGAGCTCTATAAATGCAATCTATCATGATGCTTGACTTCATGCACACCATTACCTGCTTCAGTTACCTGAGAAAACATGCTTAGAAAGTCAACATAAAGTTGGTGAATTCATAGGTTTAATTAAGTTAAGGTTGGACAGTAGATATTCCCCGAAGTAGTAATGCACAAAGCAATAATACTTAAAAGTGATTACATTTCCATATTGCCCGAAACTGAAACTTGACAGTTAAGTCCTTAACAGATAAGGACCCTTCGCCATAAAAGGCACCCAGAACAAAATAAGTGCTGACATGTGAAACATCTGTTGTCCCGGCCGAGGCACAGTGAGCATGACTCACCCAGATGGGGACGGTCAATCCCAAATAGATCTATTTATAACATTCAGGTAATTCAATAATTCTAACAGTTTCGGATGCACGGGTCATGCTGTTCATCTACAATAGGCATGGTAATCAAAGGTTTCACAGTTCAATCTATGTCCAGAAAATCAAATATGTTGCATGTTTTCTTCCCCATTAAAAGATTTAAAAGTTTGTCAATATATAAAGTGGGGCCATGAACTCACCTCAGTAGTACAACAATAAGTCAGAAGATAAATCTGATAAGGATGCTCACGATACAGTCAATGACCTAAATAATTACAAGGTCTCAGTAATTGCATTAACATAATGCATAAAAGTTCCAGAATAAATCTGTACATGTTTAAACGGGTTTAAGTATTTAATAACAATACTTGTAATTTGTTCGTCAAAGTACAAGTTCTAATAGTATTTATTTTAGGTGTAAAATAAATAATAAGGTTTAATTAATTAATTCGCTTAATTAATATTTTGTACTTACGTTGTAATAAAACACTTTAAGTATTCATATAGGATGGTTTTATATACATTTAAAGCGATAGGAAAATAAATATAATTAATATATTTATTTTATAAGTTAACCAATTACAATTTATATTTAATATATATAAATAAGGTTTATAAAGGTATAACATTTATTTAAAATCCATGCTTACGTAAGGTTCACATTTATTAAATTATAGGTTTGAAAAATACAACTGTTACATTTATTTAAGTTTTACGTTTAAATAAATGGCTTAAAATATATAAGGTTTTAAGGTTCGTAATAATTGTATAAAAGTACGTTTTGGTCCTTTTAAATAAACGGATACTCGCGATTAAATTACTTTTATACCCCTAGGGTTTCTAAATCTTTCAAGTATTTACAGTTTTGGTCCCTCCTAGTTACACGTGTAACTAGGGTTTCTTAAAGTTTCATAAAGTGTCAATTTTGGTCCTTATAGTATGCGGCATATTCTAGGGTTTATAATAGTTTCACTTAATGGCAGTTTTAGTCCCTGAAGTTTCGGCTAGTATTAGGGTTTATTATAAGTTACAATTATGCCCCCTAGGGCTTGTTTATGTTTCGGCTTTAGGCAGGTTTAGTCCCTAGGGTTGCTTAGTGTTGTATTAAGTTTAGTAACTTGACACTTTTAGTCCCTAAGGTTAATATTATGTCACGGCTTGTGTCCAAAGTGGTCCTTAGGCTTTCCAAAATTTACACAACTTACCCTAATATTTTAGTAATCTCTTTTTAGTCCTTTTTAACTTCACTAAGTTTCAGATATGTGCAAAACACACCCTTGGACTCTCGGCATATTTTTAAAAGTGGATTAAAGTTTATGTTTTTGAAATACCAAGTTCTATACTTATTCATTTAGCTCCCTTTTACTTACGAAAATTACACTTTAGTCCAAAAGTATTATTTATGCCATTTTTAACCCGAAAGTTTATATATATACTATTTTAGTCCAAAACTTCTTAGATCTATCATTTAAATTCAAAACAATCATAGATCCATATTTTTAACATGTAACCTTATAAAATCATATTTTGACACTAAGAGTCTTATAAAACATTTATTTAATAAAAATGATTATTTATCTAAGCAAGGTATTATAGTGAGCTTAAACTAATCTTATAAGGCCTAGTAGTGAATCTTAATATTTTAAGGCACCTAATAACATGAAGCTATTATTTCTAGTTATATCTAAATATTATAAGGTCACTCAAAATCATCATATGAGCTTAAAGCTCTCGTCCCATTTTATTTGCATGGTTAGGTTTTCATGATTTTACAAGTTAAACAAGATCATGTTGATGTGTTCTTCCAAGTTGACAAGTTTTTACATCAAGTTTTGTCATTTATAAAAATGAGCCGTGGGTTTTACTTAGGTTTGTAGGGTTTCCATACTTGTTTAAATGTTAACTTTACCAAAATAAACATGTACACATCAATATATATGAATGTAATGTATTAGAAAAGATAGGTTTTAACTTGGACTTACTTGTTTAGTTAGGTTTAGGAATGATATGAAGATGAGTAGAGACAAGTGACAAGCTTTCAACAATGGAGGTCTAGGAAAACATAAGTATGACGTGGGCTTCAAGGAGTCTCCTAGGGTTCTTGTTCTTGCTTCAATGATCAAGGCTTCTTGTAGGTTGAGTTTAGGATTAACCTTTAGGTTGTAGAAGACATACTATAGGAGTAGTAGTAATTTTTGGAGGTTTAAAAATGGTGGAAAGCTTGTTTAGCCGTGAGTTGAGAGAGATGGAGTTAGATTGAGAAAATGTTTTGTGTTGTGTGGGTTGTGTGTGTTTCGGCCTATAAACAAGAGAGAGAGATCTATTATGATCTTGGTACTATGTCCTTAGTATCTCTACCAAGATACATCATATCTTGAGTAAGATATTTGGTTGGTTAGTTTAAACATGTGTCCATTTAGCAAAACATACTCCTTCCCAAATTTGGTATATGGCCGTGTGCTTCCAAAGTCAAAATGGGGGACAAGTGTTGTCATTGAGTGTGTAAGTAAACTTGTAAGGTAAAGGTATGGGGTTGGTAGAAAAAGGTATGATTATGCATGTAAGTGTGTAAGTAAGCATGGTTAAGGTGTAAGTAGGGTAGGGTTATGCATGCATTAGCATAGGCTATTAGTGGAGTGTGTATGATTACACTAGGTTATTTGTAACTAGTTAAATCAAATGATGGTAGTTGATGTGTCGTGGATGTGTATAGTGATTTATTTGGATACGTTATAGGGTAAATTAGAAAATTACCTTTAGGAAAAAGTAATAGACTAATTTTACCAATGACGAATTCAATTAAACACGTGAATGAACCAAGTTCGTTGTACACGAAGATCGAGTGAATTTGAGACGTTTTGTTTTGACTTGGACAATTGATTTGAATGGTTTCGGTTTTTAAACTACAATTAAATTCTATGATTTTTAAACTATTTAAAGACAACCTAAAGTGCATGAATCGTTAACCCCGCCTATTTAAAAGTAAATCTAAACAATTACTTGAAATTAAAACCTATTTAAAATTTAAACTAATTAAAAATTTAAAAATAACTTTTAATCTATTAAAAATCTAAATACATTTTGTTTTTTTTTATATTTTATTTTTTTATATTTTATTATTATTATTTATTTTATCTATTAGTTAACTAAAATATACTTAAAATAAAACACTAATTAAAAGTTTATTTAAAAGAAAAACGGTTTTAAAAGTAAATAAAAGCTACTAAAACTAAATCTGCTGAAATAAACTACACTATATTAATGACAATAATGAGAATGAAATCAAAAAGGCCAACAGCCCAGCTGGATAACACGTTTGACCTCTAAAGGGGAGGTCTCGAGTTCGAAACCCCCATGAGACATAATTTTGGGATAATTATTCTTTTTGACAGCTAAAAAAAACTGGGGTCTTAGGAAAGACCTTTTGTGATGGCTTATTTGCTTATGGCTGTGATGACACAGCTTATATTGAACTTATCAAAATGATAGGTTTTGATAAGCAGTACATATGAACCAAATAAAAGAAACTAAGCAGTAACAAGATCATCACTTATATATCAGTTACATTTAAACCAAATAAATCTAAATCCAGCAAATTTAAAGGAAATTAACAGATTATCTAACAAAAATCAGATAAAAAATAATGTATCAGCAGAACAAAGTAAACGTCCTACTCAGCAGATAAATCAGTAAAATAATTCCAAATCAAACTGAATTAAACAGAATCTATATTCAGCCAAATAAAATGGAGTAAAACCATTTAACAAGCAGATTAACTGAACCAGCAAAGATAGTTAAAAGCTCTACAAATTATTAGTTACAATTCAGTAACGGGTTTTAGGCAAAACTGCTTATATCAGCCACGAAACTCAAGCAAAGGACTAAATCATAACCTATTTACTCTCATAGCAAACGAATCTAAAATTAAATCCAGGTACAACTTTTTACCAAAGTACCATTTGCATTCTTATAATCCCAAACAACCTCTCAAAATCAGATAATCACGTAACAGAATATTAATTTAACTTCCAGCAAAACGCAATCTCAACATAACAATGTTACTGAACGGATTCATAACTCAAACATAATCAAGAAGATCTATCCAGCTTAGCAGATTCATGATTATAAGTCCTAAAAAACACTAAACAGTTCTATATAATTTAACTGAGAACTCAGCAATAATATTCAAAAACTAATGAACATACAACAATTAGATCTAATCTAAATAACACATTTATCCAAACTCTTGAATCCAAACATCAGTTATTTAGCAGATAGGAAAAAAAAATCATATGGCATAAAAACTTTAAACAATAAAATAAATGAGACCGGACCTTTGGTCGATAACCTTTGGGAAGCAGGTCAGCGCTGAGCTGCCTGGTGAACCAAAACGAAACCTCCTTTCACCATTACAAAGCCAAACGAACCATCAACAAAATATGTAACCATAATAATAATTAACCCTGCTTCAATTTTTATTTATCCAGTGGGGATAAACATGGATCCAATCTTTACTTTAAAATTAAATAAAAACTATCATTTAGCTTATATCCAATTTCATAAACTTACCCTGGTGGAACAGAAATCAGACTTAATTTGTAAATCAAAACTGAACAGTAAGCGAGATTTAAAAAAAATAAGACACGAATTAAAGTAAAAATGATTTAAACTTTCATTAATATTTCTGAAATATTACAATACTTAATCAAAAAGATAATACAAGAATTAAATCTATAACTATTTCAGCAGAGTAACAATAAAGTAAAAAAATGGATAATAAATACAGGGAAAATGGGGGTATTTATAGCCCCCCCATAGGCTTGATGATGCGGATATTCGGATCTCCATAGGAATATTCCAAACGATCTTGAGCCATCGATCTTCTCTTTTCTCTTTCTCTCTCTTTTCAGTTTGGATCCAAGGGTTGTGATTAGTTTCTCCTCACACGGATTGCCAAGGTGGCAATCCTTGTGTTTGTTGTGCTTCTTTTGGGGCTTTTGATTGGTGGGATTAGGAGGATGAAGTGTTGTAACCAATAAGAAATGGCCACGTAGCTTACTCGTTCCACAGCCTCTCTTCCTTAAACCATGGGGGTTTTATTCCCCATGGTGTGAATTAATTAAATAACTAAAAAGCCCTTTGATTGACTTATTTTTTTTACTGGCTAGGGTTTTGAACAGTAAGGATTTTTTTACAGGTTTTGTGGAGGATGGATTGGGGAAGAAAGAACATAGGTTTTAACGTTTAATAAATATGGCTGTGTGAGATATGAGAGATGTGAGTGGGATAGATAAAACAAACGGATAAGGAAATAAATGGAGTCATTGGTGAAAACGTGTGGTGAAAGTTTGAAAGGACGCGTTTAATAAAAACGTTTAAAGTAAAGAAAATAACTTATTCAAAACCCTAGGCCCAGATGGTCTCTTTGTTTCTTTTCATTTGTTGTTTGGGCTTGCAGCCCAACTATCATTCGTCCGTTTATTTCTTTTGGTTTGGGCTTTGACCCAAACTTTGTAAAGCATGAATACTTTTCCAATATTGATGGGCTTTTCAGGCCCATTTAGCCCATGTGGGACCCACTTGGCTCATTTTCTTGCATTTTTATTAAATCCACTATTGTCGAGCTCGATTTTTGGCTTCTTGATCTTTTTCATCATTCTCGTGTCGATTATTGCCGATTTTTGCGAACTTGTGTACCTACACACATGAAACAAGAAATATACAAACAAAAGGCATTTTTGATACATTATGAGCATAATTTCATTGTTTTAAGCTATAAATGATATGATAAAAACACTCATATCAAATTCCCCCATGCTAAGCAATTGCCGTGTCCTCACGCAATGATAAAATAACATTATGGCTACACCATTATTTAACTTTTGACTATTGTATTTTGCAAAGACATAAAATAACCTTAAGAATCATTAAAGCTCAAATAGATTCATCGTCCTCGACTTTTCACTTTTCCATGCCAAGTGCAAAAACAAGATCATTGTTATTATAAGTTGGTAGACTAACACGAACTCATGTGGGCCAATTAATCACTTAGACTCCCTTATTCCTATGTGTATCTCTTATATTTTATTGTTGTCTAAAATGATCACGAGGATGCATTGTTGACTTATTTCGATAATTTATTAGGCCGAAAATAAAGTGAACGATTTAATCAATAGTTAGCTAAAGGACAAAATCTTTTAAAACTGCTTCTCGGGCTCTCATAAAGTTCATATCTTGGCATAACTTGCTTCGCGATTTGAGACCTTTCTCGGATCGATATTTGGCAATGACTTAATACTTCCAACCTTGAGAGGCGTTCTTGAAATAATGGTCTTCTCTTCATAATATTTCTTCACTTGAATTTCTGAGAGATTCATACTTGGACCATGACTTCTTCATTTTTCTCCAATCTTTACTTGGGATTTTGATTAACAACGATCCGCCTCCTTTTTGGACTTGGCTTCATTTATCCTCATACCTTATTTTTGGTCTTTTTGGATAGACTTCTCCATGACTTTTTGGGAGTATTTTGCTTTTCGTCGTGTGTCTCGATCCTTCATATTGATTTTTGATAAATGAGTCTTCACATCACTTGAGATCTTTAGCAATAAAACATAGCCCTCATGTCTTGTTAGGACCTTTTTGGACTCGCCAATCTTCGCATCCCGCTTCAATAAGTTATGCCTTGGCTATGAACTCTAATCCATATCGAGCAACTTCTAAACGATCTTGGGCTAGAAGCTAAGTAACTTTTCAAATCGTTCAACATTATTTATTGCAATTAAAATTTATTAACAAGTGATGGGAGAATAGGCTTATAATTAACTCACATAAATTCCCGAAAGAATACCGAACTTATAATTGGCTCTATCATCTCTTGTTCTCCATATTGTAAAATTCCAAGAATGAAATCAATGGATACTTAGCCTATTAAATCAAAGTTTTGGGTTTTCAAGTCATCTATAGGATCTTGCAACTTCTTATACTTTTGCAAGTTTTAGAATTTGCGTTTTAAAGTTCCCTTGATAAACGACTTTCTAGGATCAATTATAGGAGCTTGCGAAAAGTTCTTGTCCTTAACTCATATGAATTAAGACCTTCGCGTTTTAAAGCTCCCTATATAATAGCCTAGCAAAACTTAATTCAAATACGTTAAGGAAAAGCTAAGGTTAAAAACCGAGTCGAGTCAAAAACTATTCTTATTAAAAACCACATTCGTGTCAAAACACTTATTTCCTTTATTAAAACTTAAAAATAACAAAAAAATTAAAATTTTATTGAAAAATGAGAAAACTATACGTTTGGACACAACAAAAGCAATTGCAAGCGATTATATCGATTGACTCCCCCATGCTAAAACCAAACATTGTCCTCAATGTTTCTTAGCTCAAGAGTGACACCCCCTTGCTAAGACACGAAGAGTCTAATGCAAATTCCTAGCATGGAAAGAGCACGCAAATCTATAAGCCGTTTATTAATTATGCCTCAAGATAAAACGTTAGTCAATAATAATCAAGGGTAAGAAAGTGTGCCCCTTTTTTGGCATTCAAAGAATGGAAGATCAAGTGGACCGGCAAAAACCGAACACGAGAATCTTCAAATATTAGGGTCATACCTAAGATCACAACACAACAAAACACGAGCACGAGCTTGAAAGATCAAGCCTTATTAGGTGTTAGAAAATAGAAAGAAGATAGAATGTATGGGACTCCCCCACAAGGCACCTCGTTTTTGTTAACCGAGTCATGAGCTCGACTCGATCCCCGCATTCATTGGTCCTTAGGGAAAGTTTGAAGATCCGGAACAACCTCCGTAGGTATGTCCCCTCCAAAGTAGTGTTTCACACGATGACCATTCACCTTAAAGTTAGGCCCGTCTTTTTGAGCTAGCTCAACGGTGCCATAAGGGAAAACTTGTGCAATGGTGAATGGTCCGGACCAACGGGATTTAAGCTTGCCCGAAAAAATCTTAAGTCTAGAGTTGAATAAGAGGACTTGATCACCAACATTGAAAATGCGGTTATTGATCTTAGAGTCATGAATCCTCTTAGTCTTCTCTTTGTAGATCAAAGAATTTTCATAAGCTTGATCCCTTAATTCACTTAGTTCATTCAATTGAACCTTGCGATGATCACCCGCGGTCCCCAAATCAAAGTTACAATGCTTAAGAGCTCAATACGCCTTATGTTCGAGTTCAATTGGCAAGTGGCATGCTTTTCCGTAGACCAACCTAAATGGTGTACAACCAATCGGCGTCTTGTGAGCCGTACGGAAAGCCCACAATGCATCGTCCAATTTATCCGACCATGAAGTGCGATTCTCTCCAATAGAACGCTCCAAAATCCTTTTAAGAGCTCGGTTTGAAACCTCCACTTGACCACTCGTTTGAGGGTGATAAGCCGTAGAAAGTCGATGAGTGACACCATATTTCTTTAGAACTTTTGCAAATTGTTCATTACAAAAATGGGTCCCACGATCACTTATAATAGCCCGCGGAGTTCCAAACCTAGCAAAAAGTTGTTTCAAAAATTTCACCACAACTCGAGCATCATTCGTGGGCAAAGCCTTAGCTTCGACCCATTTAGACAAATAGTCCACGGCTACGAGAATGTATTTGTTTCCTTTTGATGATGGAAACGGCCCCATAAAATCGATCCCCCATATGTCAAAGATTTCACAAACTTAGATAATGTTTTGAGGCATTTCATCCCTTTGTGAGTTCTTTCCTTGACGTTGACAAGCATCACAAGTCTTGATCAAGTCTTGGGCATCACGATATATGGAAGGCCAAAAGAAGCCGGCATCAAAGACTTTCTTCGCGGTGGCGTTAGCACCATGATGTCCCCCGGTGGGTCCCTCATGACAAGATTTAAGGATATCTTGAGCTTCTTTGCCAAACACGCACCTACGAATCACTTGATCCGCGCACACACGAAACAAATAGGGGTCGTCCCAAAAGTAGTAGGAAATATCCTTGAAAAACTTTCGTTTTTGTTGGGACGACATACCCTTGATCACAAACTTCCCCGCATGGTAATTTGCGATATCCGCAAACCATGGGGTACTATCATCTCCACGAAAAGTAACCATACCAAGCGTCTCAAGAGGAAATGTTTCATTGATTTCCTTGTTCTCTCGATCGCTTTGGTGAGGATTCTCAAGTCGGGATAAATGATCGGCCGCGAGATTCTCGGCTCCTTTTTTGTCTAGAATTTGAACATTAAATTCTTGAAGGAGGAGAATCCACCGGAGCAACCTCGGCTTAGCATCTTGTTTATTAAAAAGGTATTTGATAGCCGAGTGGTCCGTATACAATATGGTTTGGGACAAGACGAGATATGGTCTAAACTTTTCAAAAGCATACACAACGGCAAGAAACTCCTTTTCCGTTGTAGTATACTTTGTTTGAGCATCTGTCATAGTCTTACTTGCATAATGTATAGGCAAGAAATGTTTTAGCTTACGTTGCCCCAAAACCACACCTACCGCATAATCACTAGCATCACACATAATTTCAAAAGGTAGATCCCAATCCGGGGCAACTAAGATAGGAGATTTGGTTAACTTCTTTTTAAGCATCTCAAAGGCTTGAATACACTCATCCGAAAAGATGAAAGGAGTCTCTTTTTCCAAAAGATGGGTCATAGGCCGAGCTATCTTAGAGAAGTCTTGTATAAAACGACGATAGAAGCCGGCATGGCCGAGAAAACTCCTTACTCCCTTAACGGTGGTGGGTGGAGGCAATTTGGCAATCACGTCGATTTTAGCCCTATCAACCTCAATACCGGCCTTAGAGATCTTATGTCCTAACACAATTCCCTCTTTGCACATGAAGTGACATTTTTCATAATTAAGCACAAGATTCGTTTCCGCACAACGTTGCAACATTCTTTCAAGGTTAGAGAGACATGAAGTGAAAGAATCCCCAAAAACCGAAAAGTCATCCATGAAGACTTCCATGGTTTTCTCGATCATATCATGGAAAATGGCCGTCATGCACCTTTGGAACGTCCCCGGAGCATTGCATAGTCCAAAAGGCATGCGACGATAGGCAAATGTTCCATAAGGACAAGTGAATGTGGTATTTTCTTGATCACGAGGGTCAATGGGGATTTGGAAATAGCCGGAAAATCCATCCAAAAAGCAATAGAATTCATTACCCGCTAGTCTCTCTAACATTTGATCCATAAAAGGTAATGGAAAATGATCCTTCCTAGTGGCATCATTAAGCTTCCTATAATCAATACAAACACGCCAACCGGTCACAAGTCTAGTAGGAATCAATTCATTATCCTCATTAGCAACAACCGTCATTCCTCCTTTCTTTGGAACACAATGCACGGGGCTAACCCATGGACTATCCGAGATAGGGTAGATCATTCCGGCGTCTAGAAGTTTAGTGAGTTCCTTTTTGATCACCTCATGAATCTTTGGATTGACCCTTCTTTGATGTTGGATAGCGGGTTTATAATCATCCTCCATTAGAATTTTATGAGTACAAAATTTGGGATCTATACCCTTAATGTCGGAGATTTTCCATGCAATGGCCCGTTTATGTTTCTTAAGCACTTTAATAAGCTCATCCTTTTCATTTTCCTTTAATCCCTTAGCAATAATCACCGGTAACTTATCCGTTCCTTCAAGAAAACCATACTCCAAATGAGTGGGTAATTCCTTAAGTTCTAATTCGGGTGCTTCCTCAATAGATGTTTTCACTTTAGTTTCATTAACACTCACAACTTTTAGTTCCATAGGTGGTGATTCAAAATGATCCATATTCAACAATTTTTCAATCAACGCAATATCTCCCTCGGGGTCAAAATTCTCACTATCAAACTCACTAGGATCAAACGGTGTGCTAAGGTAATCATCAATTTCCTTCTCGATTTTTGAATAACCATTATTCTCAAGCTCTTCAAGAACGAAGTCACCTCCCTCAAATGGAGTGAGTGGAGGCTTAGCCGAAGAGATAATAGGATTCGATGAAGTGGGATTGCCACTTTTAGAAGTATCCGAAAAACCAAGCATATCTTGCGAAACCTCTCCACTAGCAACATCAATCACATCGACTTGATTGATTGATTCCTCATCGTCTTCGGACGAAAACTTTGAGATGTTACCAACATTAAGAGTGATACTTTCATCATCAAAACGTAAAGTCAATTTTCCCTCTCTCATGTCAACTAAAGAACTAGCCGTATTTAAAAACGGTCGTCCCAAAATAAGAGGCACTCGAGAATTTTCCGGATAATCACAAATGACAAAATCCGCCGGAAAAATGAGCTTTCCTACTTTGACTAATACGTGCTCGGCTATACCTTTTGGAAAGGCGATCGATCGATCCGCTAGCTCGATAGTCATCTTAGTAGGTGAAAGCTCGGGAAGTGATAACCTTTTCCATACGGAAAGAGGCATCAAGTTAATGCTAGCGCCAAGATCGGCTAATGCTAAGCGGTCTCCCATATTAGGGAAATCACATGGTATCAAAAATTGACCGGGGTCTCCAAGCTTTTTGGGAAACTTTTTAGAGAGAACCGCGGAACAACTTTCATTTAAAGAGGTAGATACTTCAACTAACTTCTCCTTATCATTCATCAACCTTTTAATTGTAGAAGCAAATTTAGGCATGCTAAGCAATGCATCCGCGAAACTAAGATTAATATACATTTTCTTAAACACATCTAAAAACGTAGAAACTTGAGCATTGGTCTTTTCGCGGAGCTTCTCTTTGGTAAGTCTCGAAGGGTAGGGTAGTGTGGGTTTAGTCTTCGGAAGCTCGGGTTCCGGAATAGGCAATTGGTCTACCTTTGGTGGAGTAGGAATTTCCTTTTCTTTAACCACCTCGGGTTCTTGCTCCACTTCCCTCACCGGAGAGGTACTCACATGTGGAAGCAAAGGTCCGTCCAAAGCTTTCCCACTACGTGTGGTTATAGCTTTCATCTCACCCTTCGGGTTTGGAATGGTGTTACTAGGTAAGCAACCCGAAGACGAGGAAGGTTGACTCATAAAGGATTCAAACATTGAAAGCAATTTGTTTTGACCTTGTTCCAAACTTTGTTGCATACGATTTTGACCTTGCTCTAATCTTTGCTCAAAACGGTTTTGGTTTTGTTCAAGTCTTTGTTGATTAAGCTCAATCTTATTGTTTTGCCCTTTAATCGTATTTTGAAACTCGTTTTTCAAAGTTGCCATTTGTCCTTGAATGTTATTTTGAAATGCTTTTAAACTTTCCTCATTAATGTAGCTTGACAAATCATTTTGATTATGGCTTTGAAAACCTTGATTGTTTCGATTAACATTAAATCCATTTCCTTGATTATAATTCCCTTGGTTACCACGGTTAAAATTATTCCCATTATTCCCATTGTTGTACCTATTTTGAACCGGTGGAAAACCCGGTGGAGCAACATGATTTTGACGAGGAACTTGACCGTTGGAGCCATAAGTTCCCGTCGCGGCAAAAGCACTAGCTTGATCAAACCCCGCGTTTAAACAAGCATAATTAGGATGTGCTCCACCACATGATACACAAACATTCCCAATCATATTAATCGATCCATGAGGATTCTTCCTAATCTCATTCAAAATCGTGTCAATCTTAGAGTCCAATCTAGCAATCTCGTGATTAGATGAATTCACATTGGAAACAACCGGTGTGTTTCGTGAATATTGTGCTCTAGACTTATCCTCAATTATTCTCCACGCGTCTCTCGGTGTTTTTCTTAAAAGATTACCACCCGCGGCGGCATTTAAAGAATCTTGTTCAATCATATTAAGCCCATTATAGAAAGTATTTATTTGATGTAATTCCGAGAAACCGTGGTGTGGACATTGTCTTAACAAATCCTTAAATCTCTCCCAAGCAACCCCAAACGATTCATGCACTTTTTGTTCAAATCTAGTTATCTCATTCTTAAAATGTGTTGTCTTGGACGGTGGAAAGAAGTAATTCATAAACTTTGACACTAAATCATCCCAAGTTAAAATCGAACCCGGTGGTTCTTTCTCATACCAAAGCTTAGTATTACCCTCGAGCGAGTACGGAAAAAGCATGAGCTTAATCACGTCATTCGGCACATCTCTAAACTTGAGAGTCGAGGTAATTCGATTAAAATTCCGAATGTGAGAATGCGGACTATCGGCCTCATTGCCACGAAATTGGTCGGCACGAATGAGCGATACAAGATCCGTCTTAATCTCAAAATGATCCGCCAAAATAGCCGGCACAACGATTGCTTCCCCATACCCTTCGGTGGGTGCACGGAGCAATTCCTCCATTGTACGGTTATCGGCCATCTCTACAACAATAGGTGGAATCTCGGGTTCCACTATTCGTTGTTGACGATTTCTATTTCTACGAGGTATATTTTCAAGCCTATTAAAATCTATCACAAGACGAGAAGAACGTAATTGCATACACTACAAAAGACGAGAATTTAGAGGGTTGAAGAAAAGAAATTAGACAAGAAAGAAGATTATTTTTGGTATTTTATTTGGTATTGCTCAATAAAAAATGATCGATAAAAACAAGGAATAAGGATAACTACTATGGAAGTAAATTACCCTCGGTCGACTTTGAAACGATAGGTGAAAACCTAAACGTCTCGAGGTTCAATAAGTAAACAACAAAAATAAGATTTATTACTACTTGAGTCGGCAAACCAATAATAGGTCGTCCCTCTCAATATACGCACAAGCAAGCGGGGAAACGAGGTGGCACAAAGCACTTAAAAACCTTTTTCCTTAGACGGCCTTTTATAGCACGTCGCCTTATACCCACCTTATAGTTTGTATAAATCGAGTTCAAACTTCTTATTAGTATTTATCTATTTTGCCTTTATTTTTGTTTTGGGTTCGAATACAATAGCTAGGTGATGAAATCCCAACTAAGGCTTATTTGAAAAGTATTTAAAATTATTGTTCTACGTAATACAATATATTATTCACAAAAAACGAGAAAAACGATACATACTACGTAATAGAAAAATAACAAAACTTTCCGAGGACCGGAAGGGTCTTCAAATCCACGATCAACAAATCTCAACAAAATCGAATCGTACACAAGATCCCCGGCAGCGGCGCCAAAATTTTTGATGTGTCGTGGATGTGTATAGTGATTTATTTGGATACGTTATAGGGTAAATTAGAAAATTACCTTTAGGAAAAAGTAATAGACTAATTTTACCAATGACGAATTCAATTAAACACGTGAATGAACCAAGTTCGTTGTACACGAAGATCGAGTGAATTTGAGACGTTTTGTTTTGACTTGGACAATTGATTTGAATGGTTTCGGTTTTTAAACTACAATTAAATTCTACGAATTTTAAACTATTTAAAGACAACCTAAAGTGCATGAATCGTTAACCCCGCCTATTTAAAAGTAAATCTAAACAATTACTTGAAATTAAAACCTATTTAAAATTTAAACTAATTAAAAATTTAAAAATAACTTTTAATCTATTAAAAATCTAAATACATTTTGTTTTTTTTTATATTTTATTTTTTTATATTTTATTATTATTATTTATTTTATCTATTAGTTAACTAAAATATACTTAAAATAAAACACTAATTAAAAGTTTATTTAAAAGAAAAACGGTTTTAAAAGTAAATAAAAGCTACTAAAACTAAATCTGCTGAAATAAACTACACTATATTAATGACAATAATGAGAATGAAATCAAAAAGGCCAACAGCCCAGCTGGATAACACGTTTGACCTCTAAAGGGGAGGTGTCGAGTTCGAAACCCCCATGAGACATAATTTTGGGATAATTATTCTTTTTGACAGCTAAAAAAAACTGGGGTCTTAGGAAAGACCTTTTGTGATGGCTTATTTGCTTATGGCTGTGATGACACAGCTTATATTGAACTTATCAAAATGATACGTTTTGATAAGCAGTACATATGAACCAAATAAAAGAAACTAAGCAGTAACAAGATCATCACTTATATATCAGTTACATTTAAACCAAATAAATCTAAATCCAGCAAATTTAAAGGAAATTAACAGATTATCTAACAAAAATCAGATAAAAAATAATGTATCAGCAGAACAAAGTAAACGTCCTACTCAGCAGATAAATCAGTAAAATAATTCCAAATCAAACTGAATTAAACAGAATCTATATTCAGCCAAATAAAATGGAGTAAAACCATTTAACAAGCAGATTAACTGAACCAGCAAAGATAGTTAAAAGCTCTACAAATTATTAGTTACAATTCAGTAACGGGTTTTAGGCAAAACTGCTTATATCAGCCACGAAACTCAAGCAAAGGACTAAATCATAACCTATTTACTCTCATAGCAAACGAATCTAAAATTAAATCCAGGTACAACTTTTTACCAAAGTACCATTTGCATTCTTATAATCCCAAACAACCTCTCAAAATCAGATAATCACGTAACAGAATATTAATTTAACTTCCAGCAAAACGCAATCTCAACATAACAATGTTACTGAACGGATTCATAACTCAAACATAATCAAGAAGATCTATCCAGCTTAGCAGATTCATGATTATAAGTCCTAAAAAACACTAAACAGTTCTATATAATTTAACTGAGAACTCAGCAATAATATTCAAAAACTAATGAACATACAGCAATTAGATCTAATCTAAATAACACATTTATCCAAACTCTTGAATCCAAACATCAGTTATTTAGCAGATAGGAAAAAAAATCATATGGCATAAAAACTTTAAACAATAAAATAAATGAGACCGAACCTTTGGTCGATAACCTTTGGGAAGCAGGTCAGCGCTGAGCTGCCTGGTGAACCAAAACGAAACCTCCTTTCACCATTACAAAGCCAAACGAACCATCAACAAAATATGTAACCATAATAATAATTAACTCTGCTTCAATTTTTATTTATCCAGTGGGGATAAACATGGATCCAATCTTTACTTTAAAATTAAATAAAAACTATCATTTAGCTTATATCCAATTTCATAAACTTACCCTGGTGGAACAGAAATCAGACTTAATTTGTAAATCAAAACTGAACAGTAAGCGAGATTTAAAAAAAATAAGACACGAATTAAAGTAAAAATGATTTAAACTTTCATTAATATTTCTGAAATATTACAATACTTAATCAAAAAGATAATACAAGAATTAAATCTATAACTATTTCAGCAGAGTAACAATAAAGTAAAAAAATGGATAATAAATACAGGGAAAATGGGGGTATTTATAGCCCCCCCATAGGCTTGATGATGCGGATATTCGGATCTCCATAGGAATATTCCAAACGATCTTGAGCCATCGATCTTCTCTTTTCTCTTTCTCTCTCTTTTCAGTTTGGATCCAAGGGTTGTGATTAGTTTCTCCTCACACGGATTGCCAAGGTGGCAATCCTTGTGTTTGTTGTGCTTCTTTTGGGGCTTTTGATTGGTAGGATTAGGAGGATGAAGTGTTGTAACCAATAAGAAATGGCCACGTAGCTTACTCGTTCCACAGCCTCTCTTCCTTAAACCATGGGGGTTTTATTCCCCATGGTGTGAATTAATTAAATAACTAAAAAGCCCTTTGATTGACTTATTTTTTTTACTGGCTAGGGTTTTGAACAGTAAGGATTTTTTTACAGGTTTTGTGGAGGATGGATTGGGGAAGAAAGAACATAGGTTTTAACGTTTAATAAATATGGCTGTGTGAGATATGAGAGATGTGAGTGGGATAGATAAAACAAACGGATAAGGAAATAAATGGAGTCATTGGTGAAAACGTGTGGTGAAAGTTTGAAAGGACGCGTTTAATAAAAACGTTTAAAGTAAATAAAATAACTTATTCAAAACCCTAGGCCCAGATGGTCTCTTTGTTTCTTTTCATTTGTTGTTTGGGCTTGCAGCCCAACTATCATTCGTCCGTTTATTTCTTTTGGTTTGGGCTTTGACCCAAACTTTGTAAAGCATGAATACTTTTCCAATATTGATGGGCTTTTCAGGCCCATTTAGCCCATGTGGGACCCACTTGGCTCATTTTCTTGCATTTTTATTAAATCCACTATTGTCGAGCTCGATTTTTGGCTTCTTGATCTTTTTCATCATTCTCGTGTCGATTATTGCCGATTTTTGCGAACTTGTGTACCTACACACATGAAACAAGAAATATACAAACAAAAGGCATTTTTGATACATTATGAGCATAATTTCATTGTTTTAAGCTATAAATGATATGAATAAAAACACTCATATCAGTAGTGCATGCATGCATACATACACACGTTTCATTGTAGGCATAGGAAGGGTTTTGGTTAAATTTTGCCAAGTGTTGTATGATAATAATAGTCATTGTATATTATTATAGATACTTGTTGTGTTGTAGGTATTTTTGTTGAAGCTTTTAGATAACTTAGTGAAAGTGTATTATTAAATACATTACTAAAATTAATTTACTTTATTAAAGTAAATAGGTGACAATGTAAAATAATATACATTGTTTTTAAAGTGTTTAGGCATTTAATCCTTTTAAGTATTATATGTAAATATGTACATATAAAAATAATAATTCAAGTACTTACTAAAATAAATCAAGTAAGGTTACAGTTTTATCTCAAATATGTATTGAGGTGATGAATTTCATTATTCAATCAAGTGGCCAGTCAATTGCCAAGGTAGTCAACAAATGACTAGAGGTTCATATGCTATTCGATCAAGTGGCCAGTCAATTGCCAAGGTAGTCAATAATGACTAAAGGTTCACATATATATAAAATAATTATGAAAGGTAGTATGACAATAGGTATATGATAATTAATAATTCATATAAAGGTGAAATTATGTAAATTCCAAGTATAAATAGTACTACAGTTGACATAGTCAATGATGGTAAAAACAGAGGTTTTACATGAAGCACAACCCTTTCCTAGCTACTCAGACTTCTCTCAAAAGAAGTTTGTTTTATTGTCACGGGGTTCAACACGACTTCTATTGACTTTCTCACTCCGAGATTGTTGATATTGAATAGGTGGCATCTGCTCCAGCCTCCGACCACTAAAAGTGCACAAATCGAGTCTAGAGCCAAGAGATCAATCAAATCTCGTTAGGACACACGGATGAAGATCAAGAGAGTCCTACGCTATATCCTTGTGATATTGCTAGAACACTCAGAGTGATACTACTTAGTATTCACAATGATGAGTGGAAATCCTTCCAGTGTTAACATCAAACAACACTGCGGTAGGTCATATGTAAGATTCTTTATGAATTGAACATATGTAAAACTGAAAAGCAACAGTGGTTTGATTCTGAATTGATTCAAACTCGTTTCAGGTTTCTACGCAATATCTTTATGGTCTTTCCAGAACATTCAGAGTGATATTCATTAATACTCACAGTGACGAATGGAAATCCTTCTAGCGTCAACATCAAACAGCGCTACGGTAGGTGACTTGTGAGATTCTTATGAATCAAACTTGTGTCAACTGGAAAGCAACAATGGTAAGATTCTTAATGAATCAAACTTGTTCCAGGAATTTGAATTGACGACTTTAATCAAGCGGATATTTATCCAATTGATTCACTCTTTATGTTCGCAGTCTTGCTTTGAGACGGTCGAGTAAAGAGAACGGCTAGTACAGCCGCGAAACCCTGTCAAGGAGATTCTTAATTGAATCTACCTAATCACAGGTACGGTATTTAATATCGTATAACGGTCTTCACCGACCGGAGGTAAAACTCTACCGATTTAGGACGAATGTCAAAGCCATTCAGTCCGTGTCTATGTTTTGTCTCGAGAAGGTGGCGTCACGGTGTACTCAGCAAAGTCAAAGATTCACAACCACATATTCATGCCCAAAGACTTATCCAACAATTGATAGTGTGAGCATGTGGATAAAGACACAAGATCACAAGATGGCAAAGACAAGTAAAGAATGATTTGAAGATCTCAAGACTTAAAGACAAAGTCGAAAGACAACGACAAAGGCTCAAAGATCACAGCACGAAGGAACAAAACTACTGTTACACGTTCAAGACTCATTTATGACGAAATTCATAAATCTCCATTGGAATCCAAATATCAAAGAGGAATGACCTCACATTGGGGGAGATTGTTAGCCTCAAAATATTGAGTCAAACAAGAATGTTCGGTCATAGGTTTCTATTGTAATATTTATTAGAACGTTGTAATAGGTAGTTATTTAGTCGTGGTTCACGGGCTTGGATTTAAACTAATTAAAGTCCAAAAGACAAGCCCGGCCCAATATATAGTCAATTAAAGCCCGCATATGGGTGGACTATATATACTACCCTCCTAGCATGTTAGGAGGGTGAATGGTCATTTGTAACAAATTCTTTTCTCTAATCTAATCTCACCAAGTTAATCATCTCCTCTCTACTTTATCTCACTACTTTCTCTCTCTAGGAATTCATCTTCTTCTTCATCTATTTTCTTTCTTTATTCATTGCTTAATCATCACAAATTTATGGGACAACAAAAAGTAAATAATATTTATTATTAATTAAAAATTAAAAATTTAACTAATGTAAAGAAAATCGTTTTTATAGAACTGACAGGTCAAAATTTCAATAGTATATTAATTACTTAATGCAGAATTAAACAAACATGGGCCTTTAGCTCAGATGGTTATCACGTTGGGATTATGAATGGCATGTCTCGAGTTCGTGACCTGCAAGTGACCAATTTTGTTGTTTATTTTTTTGGAGTCCAGATATTTTAACCAAATGAACTCAATTATAGCAGACAATGTAAATAAGTAAATAACAGCAATCAAAGATAAACAAATCAGCAAAGAAATTCAAGAATCCACAAGACCAATGATAATCAGGTTACTAATACAGCAACATCAAATAGCACTTCAAGACCTTTATAGGAAACTTATCAATCTATAACAACATCCATAATAGCAAACGTTAGCCCAACAGGTGCATTATACCAGCAGGCTAAATAGAACTAAGCAGCAATTAAAGAAAATCGAGATCGAATAGGCAGCTAGCATACAAGCATCTCAAAAGCAGTAGCAAACATTCATATTATAAAAACAAGAAATAAGATGCATCAGGTTAACAAATTCATGATGAAAAGAGAGTTTAATGAAAATTCAGCATCATTAGTCCAAAACAATAACCAGCAGACTACTAAATCGAAAATCAAAACAGGCAACCATCAAACTCAACAGCAAAACAGACTATTATATCAGAATTATAAGAACTCTTTAAAAATTATATTAAGTTACTTAAACTTAGATATAATCATCATCAGACTATCCATTCAAACATATTCATCAACGATCTAACCCAAAAAGAAATCAATAACAGATTTTCAAACAGATTCATATCATCACTTGATTTTGCATCAGTTAACCAATCCAATTTAGCATATATGTAAAACAAACCAACAATACAATAAATCAATTCAAAACAGATCCTTATCATATCATCATACTAGATCCATAGTTACATTAACCAAATACTAACTAATTCGTGAAATAATATTCAAACGGATTATAAGCAGATTATACTAAAAAAACTTAGAAAGAAAAAACGAGCTTAACCTTTTAATGATGAAACCGTTGATGATATAGGTGAGCGCTGAGCTCCCTATAAAACTTAAAACGACACCAAACTACAAGAACCACCAATCTCGAACATCACCCGAACCATGAATCAGCAGCATAGTTTAAACTTAAACAGTAGGTTTAAGTTTTTGTCCCTAATCTCACTTGAATATTCACATAAGCTATCACATTCAGCTTATATAAATATTCCAATATATATAATATCAATTTATTTTTGATCTAAACTGCATAAATTTAAGCAGAATAATAAAGCAAGATAAAAAAGGGATGAGACAGAAAATCACTTTTATTAACTCATAAAAATCATTACAATACTTTTGAAATAAAAATTACATCTAAATTAAAATTGACATTATAACACTATAGAAAAAAAAGGGATACATTTACTGAATAATTGGGGGTGGGGGAGTTTTATAGCCTAACCGAGAGGGGTGGGTGTTGATGAAGAGTGGTTTATGGCTCTTGGATCATCTCATCTTCCTTCTCTCTCTTTTCTGTTTAAATCTCACGGCTGAAATATGCCCTGTGCACACGGATTTCCACCGTGGCACAAGGTGTGCTAGTTTCTTGCTGAAGTGGAGGGATTTCATTGGCTCTATGACTGATTGACAAGTAATTGACCAATAGGGGATAGGATGTGACGCTTCATGGTGCCACGTGGGAGCCTTGTTCTTGGAATCCTAGTGTAGACCATGCATCATTATACTCTTAATTATCTGAAAAGCAAGCGCATGACATCAATCAACGATTTATTTGGGAAGCCCTAAATTCTAGGGTTCTTCACTGCTACTCGTTCTTCCCTTTATTTTTCTGTCACGATTTTATTTTCTCTTTGTGTTTATTAACTTTCTTTGACCAAATGTCTTGACCAAAAGATATAAATAAAACCTCCACCGTCATATGTTTACTTCATTGATGGGATTTCTTGGACCCCAAATTTTCCATACGTCTCATACTCTTGTGGTGTTGGGCTTTTCATGGGCCAAGGATAAAACTTCCATCCGTTTCTTTATTACTATGTTACTGGGCCCTTGTTGGGCTTTTGACCCAAAAGTATATAGATTATTTCCACAATTGGGCTTTCAGACCCAATAAGTACATGTGGGACCCACTTGGCCCATTTAACTTTATAAACTTGAATCCCGTCTTAAAACGACTTGTCTTTTGGCTCTCGATAGAATCTTCAAATCCCATGTCGATATTTGTCGGTTTTTGTGATCTTGGTATCTACACACATGAAACAAGAAACAAGCATATACAATACCATGTTCATGTGAAATATGCATTTTATGTCCATTTAATGATACAAATGATATGATTAAATACACTCATATCAGTCACAATCCCACGGTAAGCCTAACGGTGTTTGTTCAGTTCGTAGGATCCTCAAAGCAAGTTTCACTTGGTGCAAGAGCCAGAGTCCACAAGACCCCAAATTAAGCCTAATTCGGGTCAAGCTAGGCCCATCCAACTTTTGTATCAACAAGTTGGAGCCATCCGTGGGACCCTACACTAAATCTATAAGCAATGACGAAAAACGGTATGCATGAAGGCCATCGAAGGTCCTCGACGGTAGATGGTCATATCACATCCGCGAATGTTACTCCTGGATCTGCCAGTGAGGAAAACACTCGGGATGTAACAAATCCACCATTCGGAGAAACATATGTACTATTCTTAACTCCCCTACCTACGATGGAGGAAAGAAAAGTAGAGCGAGAGTCAATCCAGCCTCCTCTTGAATAAACGAAAAAGAAGGATACTCCACGAAGAAAGCGAGAAAGTTGTTGCTACGGAAGCACGCGCAATGGAGGAATATGTAGCCACTAACCTACAAACCCTCGTACCGCTGGTTTCCAAACACAGAAAGAACCAGAAGCGAATGAATGGAAAGGAGCGCGCAGAGCGCGGGGAATCCTCTGAAGGCAGTCCATCAGGATCGAGTGATAACCACCTTGCAAAGCGCGGGCGCGAATATTACTCCTCAGATGACCAAAGCTTCTCACAACCTTGGAGAAGAGCCAAAAAATGCTTTCACAAGACGCATACAATATTACGCGGATATAAGAAAGCATCGCATGCCAGCAAACGTGAAAACGTATGATGGCACCTCAGATCCGGAAGACCACTTAAAAGTCTTCGAATCTCAAGCAGGCATTGAACAATGGCTAGAACATGTATGGTGCAATATGTTCAACTCTACGCTCGTAGGAAATGCGCGGATCTGTTTGACAGACTTCCGCCGCGAACAATTAATGGGTATGAAGTATTGCGGAAAGCATTCAAAAGAAACTATGTGCAGCAAAAAAGGCATGATAGGAATGCTGCATCACTTGCCAGAAGCAAATAGAACTAGGGCGAGTACCTGGAGGATTTTTTAGAACGCTTCAAGAGCGAGTGTCTTCAAATAAAAGAATGCCCAGAGATCTTGAAAGTATCTTGCTTCAAGGCAGGTATACGCAACACTGATATAATAAAAAAGCTGAATGAAAAAACACCCGAAACCTTTGATGGAGTACTACGGAGGGTAAGATCCTTCATACAGGGGGGTTCAGCTGCCTCAGAAGTCTTTCAAAACTCTCATGACTACATATCTCGCGACGCGTCCAATAAAGGGCCAAGTAGGCTAATAGGCTGGGAGGCCTCGATTATCGAGGAAATAAAAGGGAGAGGCGAGCCAGTAACTTCAGGCTTACTCCCCTTAACTTAACCCCAAGGGAAATCCACATATCAGAAGGTGCAAATTTCCCAAGACCATTACCAATGACCACCCTGATAGAAAGATGCGTCGGCAACATATATTGTGAATATCATGATCAGAAGGGGTACGCTACAAACGAATGTATTCTGCTACAAAAACATATCGAGAATATGGTGAAAGAAGGCAAGCTAAAACACCTTTTAAAGAAACCATAGAGGGTGAGAAACAAAAAACCGCTAACACACATGTTTACATGGTGGAAGCATGGCAGCGAAGGACAAAGCAAAAGGTGAGCAAAAAATTCTCGAAAGGAAGAGACATCTCCTCCCCCCCCCCCCCCCCCCCTCAGCGTGAGGAATGTGGCAGAAGGCCCGTTAGTTGTAGAAATAAACATTAGCGAACACAACGTACATCGTATGTATGTTGATGGAGGCTCATCAGCGGAAATAATGTATGAGCACTGTTTCCTGAAACTCAGTGCAGAAGTAAAGAGCCAAATGGTGCCTGCAACCTCCCCGCTCATTGGATTCAGTGGGGAAGCGGTGTGGCCTTTAGGCCAACTGAAGCTAGTAGTAAAAGTGGGAAACGATGAACATTCAATAGAAGTTTCTATGAACTTTTTAATCATACGGTCGCCATCGCAGTATAACAGAATTATTGGGCGACCTGCCATACTAGCAATGCGAGCGGTACCTTCTACGGCTCATGGCATAATAAAATTCCTAGTAGAGGGAGGAATTGTGACAATCTTCAACACAACGACAACGCTCCCGGAGTGCAACACGATCACGGAACCCCCTTGGGTTACAATGGAACCCAAGGTAAACTCGCCGCCGAATCTAAAAGTAGTAGTCCCCATAATATCCAGATCAAGAGATAACTATTGGGGGAACATTGTCTGACAAGGGAAAGGCAGACATGTGTCTCCTTTTAAAGGATAACCTAAAAGTCTTCACATGGGAACCTAAAGACATGACGGGGGTACCAAGATCAATAGCTGAACACAAGCTTCAAATCCGCGAAAGATACCCCCCAGTTAGGCAAAAGAAAAGAGGACAGGCCCCAGAACGCAACAAGGTGATACTTGAGGAAATAAAGAAATTGGTAGACGCAGGATTCATGAGAGAAGTTTACTACCATGATTGGCTCGCTAACCCAGTAATGGTTAAAAAAAACATGATGGCAGCTGGCGCATGTGTGTTGACTTCACAAACCTTAATAAGGCTTGCCCACAAGATTGCTATCCACTCCCAAAGATAGATTAGAAAGTAGAATTGTTGTGTGGATATCCTTTTAAGTGTTTCCTGGACGCATACAAAGGATACCACCAGATACAAATGGAAGAACAAGATGAAGAAAAAACAGCATTTCATACAAGCTAGGACGTGTTTTCCTATGCAAAAATGCCATTTGGACTCAAGAACGCAGGGGCCACGTATCAACGGTTGGTTGATAAAGAATTCGAAGGTCAAATAGGGCGAAATTTGGAGGTGTATGTTGATGACCTGGTAATAAAAGTCACACAGAGAGTGAACTTATCCGAGATATTGAAGAAACATTCTCAACACTTAGGAGAATAAACATGAAGTTGAATCCAAAGAAATACACTTTTGGGGCCACAGAAGGCATGTTCCTAGGATACATGATTGACCCTAATGGCATCAAACCCTGCACGGAAAAGACAGATGCGGCCATCCAACTTCAAAGCCCAAAGACCAAAAAGTAAATATAGACGCTAAATGGGAAGCTCGCAGGGTTGAATAGAATCCTGTCCAAATCCGCGGAGAAGTCGCTCCCTTTATTTAAAACACTCAAGAAGTGCATCAAGAAAGGAGACTTCAATGGGACAAAGGAAGCTTAGAAAGCCTTTGAGGAACTGAAAACACATTTAGCTTCACTCCCTATGTTAGTCGCGCCACGTCCTAAAGAAGAACTGATAATGTATTTATCTGTCACACACGGAGCAATCAACGCGGTGCTAATGATGGATAGGGGAAATGTGCAAACACCAGTATACTTCATAAGCAGAGCATTACAGAGCTCGGAACTAAATTATACCCCAATGGAGAAATTGGTACTCTCACTAGTATACGCAGCAGAAAGGTTGTGCAGGTACTTCCAAGCGCATCCGATAGTGGTGATAACGGATCAGCCCATAAAACAGATAATATCAAAACCAGACGTCGCAAGTAGATAACAAAAGTGGAGTGTTCTATTGGGGGAACACAACATCACCTATAGACCACGCAATGCCGTAAAAGGACAAATTCTAGCAGATTTCATCATCGAAAAACCAGAAGAGGACATTCAGGAGTTGGGACAAAGGGAAGAAGACCAAGACCCATGGATCTTATTCACTAATGGGTCCTCTTGCAATGATGGATCTGGTGTAGGGCTCATACTCACCAACCGTGAAGGAATGGAATTCACACACGCACTACGCTTTGAGTTCACATCCACAAATAACGAGGCAGAATACGAGGCGCGAATAGCAGGACTACGAATTACAGCACAAATGGGTGTGCGCAACCTCGAGGAAAACGTAGATTCTCGCCTGGTAGCAAACCACATACTTGGCGAATATGAGGCGAAAGAAGAAAACATGGTACAATACTTTCAAAAAGTCAAGACGCTGATTGAAGGATTCGATAAGTTTCTAATACGCCAAGTACCTAGGGGGGAGAACAAGAAAGCAGGCGCACTTAGCAAAATAGCGTCCACCAGTTTTGCACACCTATCAAAACAGGTCTTGGTAGAGATCCTAAAAGACAAATATATAAAAGAACAGGAGGTCACATCGGTGGTAGAGGAAGAAGGTCCTACATGGATGACACCGATTGTGGATTATTTGACGAAGGATTTTGTAAAACCCGTAATAATAAGGTCATAATTTAATTATAATTTTCAATTATTTTGAAGTATTTTATAACGTTAAATATTATTATGTTTAACGGTTTAAGTTGAAACCGATATTAAATATTATAATTTAATATTTTGACGAGTAACGAGGACTACTAGTGATCGCGATACCGACGGATGCCAAAAATTTTATATTTTATTATCGATCGTTTCGATATTTAATATTTTCGAAGATATCGTTTTAATTACGTGTCGAGTCGTTATATTATTATTTTTCGTGTGCGTTTAAACTTTTTAGTATTTTTACGAAACCCGAGCCCCGTAAATATTTTCAAAATTGACTAGTGACAATTTCCCACCTTTTTAACTAGCTAATTTCATTTTAAGCCAAGCTTTTGCCAAAATTGCACTTTGGTCCTTCCCCACTAACTAAAAATTTAATAAATAAATCACACACACACACACACATTTTTTTTTCACTTTCAAAATTTTTTTTCTCTCTCTTTCTTTCTTCCATTTTGCCGAAACTCAAACACCCACCCAAATCCATACACATTTTTCCAATTATCTTGAGTTTGAGGTTGAATCTAGCTAAACCAAGCATAGACCCATCTCTATTTTTGATCAAGGATCACAAAGGTATAAAAATTTTACACATGCAAGCACTTTTTATTTTTATGATGTTGGTAGGTGGAAGCCATGGTTATGCATGGTGTTTTTAGCATGATCCATGGTGGTTCTTGCTAGAAATCTTGTTAAAAATTATATTTTGATCCAAATATTTTTATTTTTGTTATGATTTTGATGTTATGGTGGATGTATGATGATATTAGAGTATATAAATGATCATTTCTATGGTTGGTTTTGGTTAAAAAGTTGATTTTGTACAAGATTTTGGTACCCATTTTATAGCAGTAAGTAAACTGAAAAATCCGAATTTTTATGTTTTGAAAATGACTTAACTTATAGCCTAGGGTTGTAGAAAATTTCCTTAGCTTCGATTTGATATAAGGTAGAGCTTCTAACTCAAAACGAGCGCGAAGTTATGATGTTTTGAATAATCGTGTACCGGGAGACGAGTATCGACACTACATATAGTTGTTGTCGATATTTGGATCGAATCCCGGGGACTCTAAATGGATGTTTTAAAATGTGTAACCTACTGATAATGAGGTATTTATTTATTTAGTTGAGTTTACTTTAAAATCCGAGTGTCGGTTTTGTAAACGGAGTCGTTTAAATAAGTTAAAACGGTCGTATGAAAAATTAACGCAAATCTGTCCGGATTTTGTGGTTTGAAAACGAGTCGAGTAAAGGACTTTAAAAGTAATTTCATTTGATGAACTTGTAGGAGGACTTTCTATATATAGTAAGTTAGCTTATCGAGTCGTTTCATAAACGGTTGACAAGTTTAAAAGGGGTAAATAAGCTAGTACATGTAGTATGTACCGGCGGATTTTGTTAAAAGTATAAAATGGTAAAGTAAATGAGTAGTAAAGTATAAGGAAGTTATTTATATCGTTTACTCTCGAGTATATCGTGGTTTTATGAGTTCGAGTTTTATTTTATTAAGTATCATTTATTTCTCGAGTCTATTATTACTAAAGTACGCACCTTATTTGCTAGGTTGCGGTTATCGTGATTATCGGGCATCTACTATCGTCGGCGATCGTCTCATTACCACTATTGGCTAAGGTGAGTCTATAGCCTCGCTTGTGCACATTAAATTGTTTTAAAAACCTGCGAGGGGGAATACATGTTTTATAAACTTAGAACACAAGATTTTTATGGTATGCTTTGTCCCTCTATGAATGGACCCGTGGTTGCCTTTAAATTGCATTAAGTAATTGCCATTGTTAAAGCCTCAATTATGGACCGTTAATTAACCTATGATGGGTTAACCGCTAGTACAATTAATAGATCTATGGGGGAAGCCGCCCCGGTTCAGTTTGTGTGGACTTGTCACAGAAGCTTAGGCCCGACCTCCACACTGTTTGAACATATTGTATTGAGAAGTCAGGTATACGGCAATGTACCAATAATCTGGAGGTAACGACAATTAATAAATCTCTCGTCTTATTAGACTGATATGGGAGTGTTTAAGGGCTCGGTTCCATGAGCTTATTGCAATTTATGCTATATACAATTATCATTGTTGATGCAAATTATTATTTGATGCTTATAAGCAAGCCACAAACTTATAATCTTTGCTTGTGTTCAAATTGATTACATAAACCTATAGATTCACTCGGCATTTTTGCTGATTGTTTTACTCACATGTATTTCAGGTAATCAAGAAGTGGAAGCTTGGAGGTCACGGAGAATGAAGTTGTGCACTGCTATGTTGTTCAAACTCTTTGATTTATTTATCGTTCAATTTTTAAAACAAACTAATATGTTGTTTTAACTTATCTTTTGGTAACGATTACTTGGGACTACGCTACTCTGATAAATGTTTTAGGAACGATAAATTTGAAACGTCTCTTTTCGAGTCGTTCTTTATAAATTATGTGTTGTTGTATCATTGTTTAGCACCCAAAGATGTATTCCGCTGCGTGTAAATTTGGGGGTGTTAAAGATTGGTACCAGAGCCATGAGTTATAGAGAACTAGGTCTTTATTTTAAAAACCTAAACTATAACTGTCAGTTTTTATTTTTCAAAGAGTCGGTGCACCGGACTTCGCGTGACTTCAGGTTCAAGCTACTTCTGAGATTACAATTTTAGTATACGTTATTACGTATACCTTATTGCCAAGTATTTATAAATAAATACTATGATCCACTTATGGATATATATTTATATCTAGGATCTTTTTATCGATATATATTTATGTCGTTAAACTTTTCGATAAAAGTTTATCATTTATTAATGATTAACTTAAATAAATACATTGAATTTTCAAGATCTTTCTGTATTTATTTTTGAAGTATTTAAATTGCTTTTATTGCAAATTTTATATTATGACCTTACATACCTTCATCTGCGCACGTTACTTTTATTGCTTAACCCTTTGAGATGTCTATATAGATATCCAAATCGTCTTCCGACTGTTTGTATTTAGACGTCTTGAAACGTAATTTCTAGACCATTGTGTAGCTCAATGTGTCTTTGGAATAGACTAACCACTATCGTGTGAGTCACACATTTTGAAACATTTCTTAGAATCGTGTTGAATAATATCATGGTTTTTCATAATATTTTGTTGATTTTTATTATCGTTTTATACGACATGCGAAGATTTAATTCGTTGACATTTATATGTATCGACACCGGAGTGTATTGTTCGCTTATATCTCGGTAACGTCATCGTCATTTTATAAATCATCGTCTAGACTATGGCGCTAGAATCGGAATGCGATTTTACTTATATAAAATTGTATCATTTGTTTTTCATTAACCTTCTCGCTCCCGGAGTGTAGCATGTTAATGTTCCATTCTTTTCTTATTGTGTTTTGGTGTTTTTGAAGAATCATGACACCAAGGAGGTTTGCCTTCATTGCATTTTGAAACCTAAATTACGAACGTCTTACACCGTTTTGCTTCCTAAATTTCGTGTTGAATACCTTGAAGCATTTTTTGTCATTCATCATGCTATATTTTATTTGATGCTCATTACGAGATTTATTTTTCGTTGTTGTAAAATCCACAAGACATGTGTGTGTATATGTATATATATATTTTGAGCCGTTAAGAAGTGTCGAAAAATACACTTTATGCAGAAACTGTAGGGGCAGTATAAACAGGTCAAAACTTAAAAGTAAAACCTGCGTTTTTAAAATAAAATAGTCAAACCTGCACAAAACTTGCAGGGGTATTTTGGTCATTTTACATTGGTTTTCAGGTCTCGGGTAAAACTAGAAAGTCGTCTGAAACATCGTTTCGCATCAAAATGCTTTAGACTCCGAGTCTTGGAGATGTCGTTTATCGGGTCAATTAATCGGCTCATATTTAAAAGTTAAATCTGATAGAAAATTCAGAACATGAGTTTTAAATGTTTCTAAACTGTTTTGATTTCATTTGAGATCGTAAAATTTTAACAAATGTTATTTTACAACTAACGAATACTAGTTGCATGTGAAAATGTTTAAAAATAGAAACATTATAGGATTAGCAATTACCGGATTAATTGTGTAATTTGAAAATGAATAATATATTTTCTTAAAAGCATGTTGTGTCGAGTATCTTACATAGAATACACATATGGATTGATTTACTCTTTTTATATATATGACTCATTTGTCATTCGATGTTATTTTATTTTCGTTTTCTTCTAACCTTCCACTGATTTGGGTTGAGATTTGAAGTTTTGTCTTCACATTCTTCGTCGATATTCTCATCACGTGTCTCATGGCGTTTTCGTCTAAACCTTATAACCTTTTGAAACCTTAACGACTTGTAACCATTTCATTGATTGTTTTATGAGCTACTATTTGCTACTTTTTGCAAACCTTTGGCTACCTTATACGTTGTCATACTGTCACCTTATAAATAAATCTGATATTGTTTTACGATTATTTTCACCAATTGTTTTTACTTTGGTCTTATAAAATACTTTTCGTAACATTAAAAGTTGCTTATTAAGTATCTCATAAATTACTTGTATCCTATAAATTTATAAACTATTTTAAAATTCCATTTTACAAATGGCATGGTTTATATAAACATAAGAAACGTAATACTCTTCGACGAAACTGAGCACTGCATTGCTAGCCCTAAATTATACATGGCCTGATCACCTATATCTAATTTAGAAGGAGCCATGCTAGGCTGAATAGTAGTCACCTTAAAAATCTTGATGATAATCAACTTTTTACTTATAATTATGATAAAGATAAATAAAATGAAATAAATTGAAAAGAAGTTTTGAAAACCTTTATATTTTATGCAGTAACACAATTTCTATGCATCCGCATATGTTTTCTTACCTTTTGTTAAATGAATTACGTGATTATAAGTACGTTTTTACTCGATGATTGTTTTTCTACTTGTTACTTCATTTTGTCTTATAAACTGATTCCTTTTGACCGTTCGTCTAATTATTAACTGTTAATAAATGACTTGAAAGTCTCGATATTTTATCTTTCCGTCTCGTCCAATCTTCTTTATGCGACTGGGTAGATCTTTGGAATGTCTCCGCACGTGAATAATGAATTATCACTAGAGTGATTTCCGTATATCCGGGATGACGTCCGTCACTCTCGTTTGTCTCGAAATCCACTCTTGTGAACCGTGCTTTGACTTCTCTCTTTAAACACTAACATCGTTCATTTGATTTGTTTTAATTACAAGTGATTGTTAGGAATTTTATTAAAATTTTTGTATGGATCTTATTTCCGATCGTGTATCGACCACCGCTAAGTTAACAAACCGATATTGGTGAACCATCGACCACACTAACAAAATCGACAACTTGTTTAATCTATTATTTCTTATCGTCTTACCATCAACGCCTTTATTTTATTATTCTCTTTAAGAATTCATACGACATTTGCTTCGTTTTCTTTCGTGCCACTGATTTCGTACTAATTGTTGACCATTATTTCCATTCGTATTCATTTGTTATCTTGTCACATTTCGAAACCCGAATATATCCCATGTTATTTTGAAATAATAAACACCTTTATATATTTCTACAAAGTATTATAAAATTTTATGGAACTTGTCTACAATTTTTAATGATTTTTAATTATCAAAATAACCATCACAAGTAAAAGGTCAAATTTATACATCATATTTTGTATAAACTAAAACTAATGTTTAAAATGAAATCATGTTCTATCTATTGAAGTAATTAATTTATCATACTTTACATTTAATATAATGAAATTACATGTTTAATTTATATTCCTAATAATGATTTAATTTAGAAATTATATTTTCTAATTGTAACTATCAATACGAGTTTAATTAATAAATTCATGTCAATATTTCAAAGTTTCTTAAGACAACCAAAATAAATTATGAAGCTATTTAACTTCTATTTTTAATATATCATCTTTATCAAGAAAGTACCTCAATTAAATTTTAAGGTAATACCAAATCCGGGATAGATAATTGTGACAAATGTTACTTTAATGTTAATATATAATTCATTCTTCGCTCTCATTGTTCTAGTATTGCGAATTATTATGTTTTATGGTTACGTGAGTCGAGATCCCTCGTCGATCGTCAACCTTAGATCATTTTACCACATCTTGTCCGTTTATGTGTTTATTGAATTCATTTTTATCTCGTTCTATTCCTCGTATTGAAGATCACTATTTTATTCGGAGTTTACAATGAATCTCGGGAAGCAGTGTATAAGAAGAAACGATAAGTGTCACCAGGATTTATGTGTGTACTTGTGGAATGATTGAGGACCGAGTTATCAATGGCAACTTATCATGGATATGAAGTTTTTGTAATCTTACTTGCTACTATCGAAGGATCATAAAATACTCTTGAGATCAAGTAGTTATTATCAAGGGTTCGTTCAAGGTTTTCTCGATGATTAACGATGGAGATCTATAATCGATGTTTATGTTCGACCTTTTCTTTTATGTACTTATATGGTGTGTGATCTAGTCAAATGATCGTAAGTTGTGAGAACTTGAGGCGGCATCATCCGATGACGTCTGATCATGTAGAACACATATTATGTAATATCTTTTTGACTTTCAACGACGATATTTATTGAGACTTTAATGCGCGTTGGCGAAAGTGAGATGGTGTCTTTGTATTATCGTTTTGAGTAAGGACCCGCGTGTGAGCACCCTCCAATGACGAAAATGTTTTTCTTGTTAGTTCTTTTGATGTGTGTCCATGACTATCCGGCCGATGGATATCCTTTAATTTGCAACATTCTTTTTAACTCGACTTACCCGAAAATCCTGTCACCTATTCTTGTCGTCGAATGAGCTTCGTGTGATTCATAAAAATTTTCATGTGTCGAGCTTGACGGGTGACTGGTGGATAAGTATTTATTTATTCCTTTTTGGTGAGATATAACTTGACGACAAGTTGCGTTTTGTAAAAGAACCAGTGGAGATCGTGGATCGAGATACACGCGGGAACGTAAGGACTTCTTATCAAGGAATGCTGTCATCCTTCCGGGTAGTGAACAACTCGTGTATGAGGCGAGTTGAGCGCCGGGACGTCGCTCCCTTAAGGTGGTGAGGATGTAAAACCCGTAAAAATAAGGTCATAATTTAATTATAATTTTCAATTATTTTGAAGTATTTTATAACGTTAAATATTATTATGTTTAACGGTTTAAGTTGAAACCGATATTAAATATTATAATTTAATATTTTGACGAGTAACGAGGACTACTAGTGATCGCGATACCGACGGATGCCAAAAATTTTATATTTTATTATCGATCGTTTCGATATTTAATATTTTCGACGATATCGTTTTAATTACGTGTCGAGTCGTTATATTATTATTTTTCGTGTGCGTTTAAATTTTTTAGTATTTTTAAGAAACCCAACCCCCGTAAATATTTTCAAAATTGACTAGTGACAATTTCCCACCTTTTTAACTAGCTAATTTCATTTTAAGCCAAGCTTTTGCCAAAATTGCACTTTGGTCCTTCCCCACTAACTAAAAATTTAATAAATAAATCACACACACACACACACACACATTTTTTTTCACTTTCAAAATTTTTTTTCTCTCTCTTTCATTCTTCCATTTTGCCGAAACTCAAACACCCACCCAAATCCATACACATTTTTCCAATTATCTTGAGTTTGAGGTTGAATCTAGCTAAACCAAGCATAGACCCATCTCTATTTTTGATCAAGGATCACAAAGGTATAAAAATTTTACACATGCAAGCACTTTTTATTTTTATGATGTTGGTAGGTGGAAGCCATGGTTATGCATGGTGTTTTTAGCATAATCCATGGTGGTTCTTGCTAGAAATCTTGTTAAAAATTATATTTTGATCCAAAGATTTTTATTTTTGTTATGATTTTGATGTTATGGTGGATGTATGATGATATTAGAGTATATAAATGATCATTTCTATGGTTGGTTTTGGTCAAAAAGTTGATTTTGTACAAGATTTTGGTACCCATTTTATAGCAGTAAGTAAACGGAAAAATCCGAATTTTTATGTTTTGAAAATGACTTAACTTATAGACTAGGGTTGTAGATAATTTCCTTAGCTTCGATTTGGTATAAGGTAGAGCTTCTAACTCAAAACGAGCGCGAAGTTATGATGTTTTGAATAATCGTGTACCGGGAGACGAGTATCGACACTACATATAGTTGTTGTCGATATTTGGATCGAATCCCGGGGACTCTAAATGGATGTTTTAAAATGTGTAACCTACTGATAATGAGGTATTTATTTATTTAGTTGAGTTTACTTTAAAATCCGAGTGTCGGTTTTGTAAACGGAGTCGTTTAAATAAGTTAAAACGGTCGTATGAAAAATTAACGCAAACCTGTCCGGATTTTGTGGTTTGAAAACGAGTCGAGTAAAGGACTTTAAAAGTAATTTCATTTGATGAACTTGTAGGAGGACTTTCTATATATAGTAAGTTAGCTTATCGAGTCGTTTCATAAACGGTTGACAAGTTTAAAAGGGGTAAATAAGCTAGTACATGTAGTATGTACCGGCGGATTTTGTTAAAAGTATAAAATGGTAAAGTAAATGAGTAGTAAAGTATAAGGAAGTTATTTATATCGTTTACTCTCGAGTATATCGTGGTTTTATGAGTTCGAGTTTGATTTTATTAAGTATCATTTATTTCTCGAGTCTATTATTACTAAAGTACGCACCTTATTTGCTAGGTTGCGGTTATCGTGATTATCGGGCATCTACTATCGTCGGCGATCGTCTCATTACCACTATTGGCTAAGGTGAGTCTATATCCTCGCTTGTGCACATTAAATTATTTTAAAAACCCGCGAGGGGGAATACATGTTTTATAAACTTAGAACACAAGATTTTTATGGTATGCTTTGTCCCTCTATGAATGGACCCGTGGTTGCCTTTAAATTGCATTAAGTAATTGCCATTGTTAAAGCCTCAATTATGGACCGTTAATTAACCTATGATGGGTTAACCGCTAGTACAATTAATAGATCTATGGGGGAAGCCGCCCCGGTTCAGTTTGTGTGGACTTGTCACAGAAGCTTAGGCCTGACCTCCACACTGTTTGAACATATTGTATTGAGAAGTCAGGTATACGGCAATGTACCAATAATCTGGAGGTAACGACAATTAATAAATCTCTCGTCTTATTAGACTGATATGGGAGTGTTTAAGGGCTCGGTTCCATGAGCTTATTGCAATTTATGCTATATACAATTATCATTGTTGATGCAAATTATTATTTGATGCTTATAAGCATGCCACAAACTTATAATCTTTGCTTGTGTTCAAATTGATTACATAAACCTATAGATTCACTCGGCATTTTTGCTGATTGTTTTACTCACATGTATTTCAGGTAATCAAGAAGTGGAAGCTTGGAGGTCACGGAGAATGAAGTTGTGCACTGCTATGTTGTTCAAACTCTTTGATTTATTTATCGTTCAATTTTTAAAACAAACTAATATGTTGTTTTAACTTATCTTTTGGTAACGATTACTTGGGACTACGCTACTCTGATAAATGTTCTAGGAACGATAAATTTGAAACGTCTCTTTTCGAGTCGTTCTTTATAAATTATGTGTTGTTGTATCATTGTTTAGCACCCAAAGATGTATTCCGCTGCGTGTAAATTTGGGGGTGTTAAAGATTTGCTCCCGCATGACGAAATCGAAGCGCGGAAAATACGGAGACGCTCGAGGCAATTTGAAGTCAGAGACGGGACCCTTTACAAACAATCATTCCTTCAACCATGGTTAAGATGCGTGGGGCCGCGGCAAGCGCAGTATGTCATCAACGAAATACACGAGGGGTCCTGTGGCATGCACGCAGGACCAAGGTTCATGGTGGCAATATCGTTGTGCTGTGGGTATTACTGGCCAACCATGCACGCAGATGCACGAATGCTCATTAACAAATGCAACGACTGCCAGGTACACAGGCCGATACCCCGACAACCCCAAGAGGAACTGACACCCATTACTTCTCCATGGCCATTCTTCAAATAAGGAATAGACATCGCAGAACCTTTTCCCGTAGCTGCAGGATAAGTTCCTAATAGTCGCAATAGATTACTTCACGAGGTGCATTGAAACAAAGGCAGCCGCAACAATCACAGGGAACCAAGTAAAAAGGTTCGTGTGGGACAATATAGTATGTAGCTTCGGACTACCTAGGGAGATAGTTTCTGATAATGGAAAACAATTCGCGGATAACCCATTTAAAGATTGGTGCGCGAAAAATAACATGCACCAAAGGTTCACATCGGTAGCTCAACCGCAAACAAATGGACTCGTGGAAAGAGTAAATAGGAGTCTAGGAGATGGCATAAAGGCGCGATTAGGGGACCACAATAAAAAATGGGTCGATGAGTTATCACATGTCTTGCGGGTACATCGCACAATGATAAAAACAACTACGGACGATACCCCTTTCGCTCTAACATACGGAACAGAGGTAGTTATCCCAGCCAAGATTGGATTACAAACACTTCGCACAGCAAAAGTGGACATGGTCACAAATGACGATGAATTGCGATTGAACCTAGACATAATCGAGGAGCGAAGAGAGTTGGCAGCTATCCACGAAGCCAAGTCAAAGGCAAAAACGAAGGGTTTCTACGATGCTAGGGTACGAAAGACTTCCTTTAGGCCAGATGATTTCGTGTATCGCTCAAACACGACCAGCCGAGCTGAGAATACATGAAACTTGGACCCAAGTGGGAGGGACCTTACATGGTGACAAATACATTGGGGAACGACGCATATCGACTACGCGACATGGATGGTCGCGACCTACAACGGCCTTGGAACATATGCCACCTAAAGAAGTGCTATCTTTAGCGATGAACTTCTGGAACCAATGTATTGTTTTTTCTTTTATTTCATGTATTAAAGACCTTGCAACTATTAATAAAACTGTTGTGGTTCCTAGCTAGTTCCGCGACGTATTATCAAAACATTTTTTTTATCAAAACGCTTGCACAACGTTTCCAGGCGAAATAAGAGGAATGAGCCTACCCTACTCATTAGACTCGTCGAGTAAGTGGGATGCAACCCCATCGACCATGGATCATGTATCCTTTTTAGGCCCCTTGCTATTCATGAGGTCGTAGAAAGTTATGCAGCCAGTAGACTCTGAGACTGTTACGACACAATCGTGCACACCTAACAATTGGTCAACCTCACCTGGCCGCCCTTATGGTAGTAGCGGTATACCGCACGTAATGAGATTGCCTCACCCATAAGGACCATTTATGAGTTTACATTAACTCATTATACGAATTTGTGATGTAAACATTAAACATAGTTGTCATAACAAAAATGAAGTGTTTATTACAAATAAAGGCGCACATTCGCACTTAAAAACAACAAATTTACAAATCAGTCAAGCGGTTGGAGAGCAAATGGGTTTCAGACGAGGACCTCTTCATTTTCAGCAAGGGAGGGCAGTAAGCTATGGCGCGGTGTTCTCTCATGCCCTTCTCCATCACGTCTAGCACACGTGAGTCCCTCTCTAGCAGCAGTAAAGGTAGCACAAGGATGGCGGAGGCAAGGTGGGTCGTACCAACAGAAGGTGCAGCCTCTATGTTCAGCATAGCCTTCTTAGCAGCAGCGCGGCTTTCATGTGCCGCGAGCACCTCAGACAATGGCACTTCCTTCTCAACCCTAAATGGATCGAGTGCGTCCCTGGGATAAGAAAATATGGGTACTATCAACTGCTCCACAGAAGGCTTTAGGTGGAAATCTGGTTGTGCTTCTGCGCCCTCTGCCTTGTGGCGCGCTAAAGTAAGGCCCTCCATCACAATCTCGAGGGGCAGCTCATGGTCCTAATCATCAAGACCAAAGGATGGCAGCGGATAGGCACGCATATCTTTTAGGGCCGTCGTGAGCTTGGACTCAGCATTTGGATCATAAAAGGGCACCTCTACTAACTCTTTCTTCAGAAGATCCGCCTTGTGCGCTTTCATCAAACCCTTTGAAGTGCCCTCATTCACCGAGGCTATCACAGACTTGGAGAAGGTGGTTCGTAAAGTAGGGTCTTCCAAAGCACCCATCGCAGCTAGGCGTAAACCATAGCGTACCAGCCACCGCTTCTCGGCTACCTCCTTCATCAAACGAGGATACAAGTTTTCATCCAGCTCAATGCTCAGCCTCTTTAGCTGGCGGCTAAGGTCACCCACATCCTCTTTCACCCTGGCGCCCAGCGCATCAACATCCTCCACGAACTTGTTCTTTCGCTCCTCAAAGGCCCTATGGAAATATGATTGGAGTCCTTTAGCTGGTTGAGTTGGGCGCGCTCCTCTTCTAGATCGGAGGACAGCTTTTCCTTCTCTTCTGTTAAGGAGTGGATGATCAAAGCGTCCTGTCGCCCTCTTTCGGCCTCTTGGGTGATCATTTCTTGCATTTCCCCAAGGGAGAGGGACTTCTCCTCAGTAACCTGCCTAAGTATCTCCTCAGTAGTGCGGACTTGGGCAGATAGCTCTAGGTGCCTCTTCTTGAGATGTGACATCAATGTCACATGCTGCACTGATAAGTAGCTAACTTCGTCTGCCAGAACGGAGTCACTCATCCCCTCTAGAATTACGGCTCAGCCAGGGGGTACGATCTTGTCCAAAAAGCTTGAGCAGTCGAACGCGCTGGTTAACTCAAAAGACACGGGCAATTCCCAGTCAGGAGCAAAGATAGGTTCTTGAGGAAACCCGCTTCCCCCGCTGATGAAGTCTCCTTTTGGGGGGACGGCATGGTATCAGCCTTCGCAGAAGACTTCTCCTGGTCGTCGCTGGTACATAGAAAAGGTGGTTAGGAAGACATAAGGGGACATGGATAATAGTCTTCATATATGGAAAAGTGTTTACCTTATATTAATGGTGGCAGGAGGAGTGCGCGCAGGAGTCCTCGAAAGATTTTCCTCGAACTCTTCCTCGGTTGTGCGCATTTCTGCCCATGTGGGCCTGGCCCCTATGCGCGCGGCTTTGCACGAAGATGATGGGGGACTCCTTTGCCTTTTCCCTAATTAAGAGTTCTCCTCTTCCTCAAATTCTTCCGCGACCTTCTCAGCGTCCTCGGTAAGATTATCATACGACAACGAGGAGCTGAGAAAGGGTGGTGGTTGCTGTTGTGTTGGTGGTTGTTGTTGTAATTGTTGTAATGGTGGTGGTAGTGGCTGGTCCACGCCTGTATCCTCGTGCTCTTGTGCGGCGGAAGCCTCCCCAACTTCCAAGTCCATGGTGTTCTTCTTTGTGCGTTCCTGGATTGTAGAATCATATATTCTTAGGATTGTAGATGTGTTTGATTTATCTAAAGAGATGGATGGAGAAGAAAGAACTAAAGAGAGAAAGCTAGAGAGAGAAAGGAGAGGAGAATGAAAGTGTGATTAATGAAATGTGTGAAATACAAATGACCAACCCCTTCTATCATGCTAGGAGGGGGTATATAACCCACCCTACATGTGGGCTATATGGGCTATATTGATTACATATTGGATCACGAGCCCAATACTTGAATATATCATTGGAGTGACCGATCCTTTCTAAATACGTAAAAACGTATTTCCAACAATCTCCCCCTAAGGGAGGTCACTCCAAGTTACAATGTCCTAAATAGTCTATAGCTCGTGATCTATGCTAATTATGATGTGACCGATACTTTCTTTGGAAAAACGTATTTCCAACAATCTTCCCGTAAGGGAGGTCACACCATTTTATAAAATCTTAAACCTAGCATACTATGCTTGAGTCTTCGATCTTGTTCTTGTGAATATACTTGATGTGATCTTTGACTTTAGTCTTGAGCATGTTTTCTTGCCTTGACCTTGTGCATTCATCACTTGTGAAATTTGCCTCCTCGTGGCTTCATGTTCTACGTACTTATACTTTTATAAATTATTGAAAGCTTCAGAGTTTGATACAGCAGAAGACTTGACTTTTAGACTTTCTTGAATTTGTTGAAGTATTAAGTGCATACAGTATAAGCATGTGTTGACGAATTCTTCTGGATTGTACACCGTAATGCCACCTTCTTGTTACGCTGCATAAGACTGTTAGCAACAAAACATATACACGGATGAAATGGCCTTGAACATTTCATTCTAATTTGGTAGCATTTTACCTCCGGCCGGTGAAGACCGTTGGACGATATTAAATATCGTACTTGTGGCAGGTAGTTTCAATTAAGAACCTCCTTGACAAGATTTCGCGGGTAAACCCGTTCTCTTTACTCGACCGTCCAAAGCTGACTGCAACGTAAAGAGTGAATCATTTGGATAGAATTATCCGCATGATTGAATCCGTCAAATCATGTTCTTGGAACAAGTGAAATTCAATTAAGAACCACATCGTCGTTGCTTTCCAGTTGTCACAAGCTTGATTCATATAGAATCTTGCAAGTTACCCTACCAAGTGTTGTTTGAGGTTAACACTAGAAGGATTTCCACTCATCACTGTGAACACTAAGGTATCACTCTGAGTGTTCTGGCAAGATCACTAAGATATTGCGTAGAGGCCTGGAACGTGTTTAAGTTCAGTTAAGAATTAAACCACTGTTGCTTTCCAGTTATCACAAGTTTGATTCATAAAGAATCTCACAAGTCACCTACCATGAGCCTTTTGATATTCGCTCAAGAAGGATTTCCATCTTCATTGTAAATACTTTCGTATTACTCAGATGTTCAGGCAAGATCATGAAGATTTTGCGTAGGACTCTTAAGATCTTTCTTACTTTTCACAGTGTGTGAAGAAGCAAGGAATTATGAAAGTGTGTCCTAATGAGATACTTGATGATCTCAAATGGCTCTAGACTCAATCGTGCATTTTGTATTTTAGTGATCGGAGGCTGGAGAGGAGTGCCACCATTTCAATACCAATTTATTCAGAGTGAATAAATCAATAGATAATGTGTTGTCTCCGTGTGATTAAAACAAATACCTTTTGAGAGATATCTGAGTTAGCTAGGATGGGTTGTGCATTGCATCACTGGGTCCATGACGTCTTATCTTCAATATCAAGCATCATTAAAATGATCTCAATAGCATATGTATTGACCCGGTTTCTGCCTAAGGTTGTAAGGAAGGCTTATTTCTTTAGACCCTTTATCATTACAATTCTTTTTCATTCTTCAACCCCTTAAATGCTTACCAATACGTCATAACTAGCACCTTGTTGTGATTGTTCCAGTGCTAACTTAAGTACTTGGTCGGCATTCAGCTACATTCACAATCTTTCTCCATCTTTCCTAAGGACTACTATTTCTATCTATGGAATGTCCTTGGGAAGATTCCTCTGGTTCTAGAGGAATCATTGGACTTTAACCTATCCCATCCTTATGTCACCACAATCTTCACCGTCGTGAATAGAGATGTTTTGGGTAAGTTTATGTCACCATGAAATCCATTTTTATATCCAAATCCATTTTGCTCCCCCTTAACATATGCCACGATATTCGAAAACGTTTCGCACATGTCGAGATGAGCTATCACGTTAAGTCAAACCATTTGTGATTAATCATTTCCTATATTAAATCACATTTTCTCCCCCATATTAAAAATATTAACTCAATCGATGTTTTTAATATCAGTTGATTTAATAGCATTTTAAGAAAATTTGGGAAGAAAAATACGAATCCAATTATCTTCGTGATTTTCACAAGCTCCCCTCAAATGAATGAGGGTGTACTTGAAACATAAAATAAATACCTTTTAAACACAAGTGTAAGGTACTTATCACGTGCAAATATCATATATGATAATGTATTCACAAGATTTGCGATTTCTGAGGTTGGACCTGAATGATGGAGAACATCATATGAAAGAAGCACATGGATCTTGTTCACGAATGTTGGTCGCCTCATCACGTCTGAAGTTATCTCTTGACTCCATGTGTACGAATTATATCGTTGTCTTGACACCAATATGTGAACTTGGCACTTTCGGCGTCAAAGATTCTGAATGGTGGACAATTGCTCCCCCTCAATTGTTGACCCGTGTTCTATTGAAAGAGTTGTAGTCACCGTTTGAGTAGTCGCATCGTCAAGTATGTAGATATCAATTGTAAGTTGCTACGGTTGGTGGAGATGATAACTTCATAAAAACAAGATTTCTCTTGTTTTAACAAATAAATGCACTGACACGTACATATATTCGTGTTAGATTTTGTTATTACGTAAACACAATCCCTTACATGGTTATAAAGTAAACCATGCCCGAGAAAATTAATTCCCATTGTTGAGTCAAAGCTTTCCGGTGAAATGCTTGGCTTGAGTATGAAAATCGGGTTACTATCTGAAATAATAGCAAGCCATTTTGAGCATGTTTTAAAACATTTGAACTTCTGCTCGAACTTTATTTACAACCCCGTGTCATTATTGAAGGACATTTCTAGTATCGTAAATATTATCGATTCCAAAAGACATGCTCTTTTTATCAAAACATTTTTCTGAACACACAATTTTGAAAGATTTAGAAAAACCTTTTGAGAAATTCTCGAAAAATTGTGTTCAATGTTTTGAAAACCAATTACTTGAGTTTAAGATGTTGAATATCTTACAAAACGAGCTCAGGTCCGAGAATTTGTAAACTTCCCGTTGTGAGGATAAGTTTATCATCGGCGATAAACCTTCCTTTTAACTGAAGAACGAGTCCTAAGTGGATATTTACTTAGAAGTTGTTTTCATGAGCTTGAAAACTTTTGAATGTTTTAACGTAAAGCTCATGACCGAGAAAGGTGAATTTCTCGTTATGAAGAAAAGTTCTCTTATTTAAAAGATACACTTTCCTTTATGAGCTTAAAACTTGGAATGTTTTAATACAAGCTCATGACCGAGAAAAATGAATTTCCCGTTAAGAGGATAAGTTATCATTAAAGATAAGCTTTCCTAAAATTGGAGTTCGAGTTACAGTTTGATATTTAACTGTAAGTCATTGTGCATGAGCTTAAAAACTTCGAATGTTTTTAATATTAGCTCATGCCCGAGAAAAATTAATTTCTCGTTGTAAGGATAAGTTTATCATCAGCGATAAACTTTCCTTTCTTTGAAGTCCGGGGCATAATCTGAAATATAATTATACACCATTTACACGAGCTTAAAACTTTTTAATAGTTTCAATGTAAGCTCGTATCCGAGATAAATTAATTTCTCGTTAATGAGGATAAGTTTATCATTAGCGATAAACTTTCCTTTCTTAGAATCGCGGGTTACAATCTGACATGTGACTGTAAGCCATTGTGCATGAGCTTAAAAACATCGAATGTTTTTAATATAAGCTCATGCCCGAGAAAAACTAATTTCTCGTTGTGAGGGTAAGTTATCGTTGACAAGATAAACTTCCCTTTATTTGAAGTCCGGGTCATTGTTTGACATTTAACAATGAACCGTATACACGAGCTTAAAACATTTGAATAGTTTAAATGTAAACTCGTGTCCGAGAAAATTTAATTTCTCGTTTTTGAGGATAAGTTTATCATCGGCGATAAACTTTCCTTTATTTGAAGATCGGGTCATCGTCTGAAATTTAACAATGAACCATATACACGAGCTTAAAACCTTTGAATAGTCTTAGTGTAAGCTCGTGTATGAGAAAAATTAATTTCTCGTTTTTTGAGGATAAGTTTATCATCGGCGATAAACTTTACTTTATGTGAAGATCGGTCATCGTCTGACATTTAACAATGAGCCTTATACACGAGCTTAAAACCTTTGAATAGTCTTAAATTTAAGCTCGTGTCCGAGAAAATTTAATTTCTCGTATTTGAGGATAAGTTATCGTTGACGAGATAAACTTCCCTTTCTCTGAAGTTCGGGTCACAGACTGTGATTTGACTGTGAGCCATTGTGCATGAGCTTAAAAACTTGGAATGTTTTTTATATAAGCTCATGCCCGAGAAAAATTAATTTCTCGTGGTAAGGATAAGTTTATCATCGGCGATAAACTTTCCTTTCTTTGATGAACGAGTTACAGTCTGTGATGTGACTATAAGTCCTGTACACTAAGTTTAACTGCGAATCCCCTGAGACACTTGTTTCTCTGATATCAGCTTCTTCAGTAACCAAACTCAGAGAGTGTCCTTAGTTGAACGATTGTAAAGATCGGACCGCTGTGTTCTTGTTGAACGTGGACTTTGGTACCTGCATTCTCATTAGGAGTTTGTATGCTTTTATGTGGGTTAGCGATATCTATCTTAGAACCCTGCCGGGATTCACAGTTTTCTTTTCTTGTGCCAGAGGTGACCTGGGGAGATGATTCACTTATCTTAGCTGGCAAGCGTTTCCTTTTATAGAAAACCTTAAGTTCAGGCTTAAGTGATGTATCATCCTTTTCAATTTCCTCCCTAGTAGTCTTAGTAGAATCGGAGTCTATCCTAGTTAAAGGGCACTCGTTTCCTACAAGAGTGAAAGTGGGGCGCCAAACTTTACCAATGGGTTTGATTTTAGCTATCCACTGGGATTTAAGTCTAGCACGGGAGTTCACCTCATTAAGTAATTTCTTGACACAAGAGTCATGATTTGCCGTAAAGACACATTTTCTACATGTTTTACAAGTAGCATATTTAATGTCTGAGTAATTCCTAGATGATTGATCGATGCTCCTAGGAGATGACATGCTACGGTTGTAGTGTTGGGTAATCTAGAAGGCATCTGACTAGGTTTGACATTGCTATCTCTTACATGTGTCTTTTGCTTAGCTTCCCTTAGAACAGAGTTATGGCGAACGTCATTTGAACTAGTTCTAGACGTGGTCTTGGTGTTTTTAGAGAAACTAGAGGCAATCATGTGATTGGGTCTTGCTAAAGCTGTTTTGGTCACATTGGGCCTAGTTGCTGGAGTGACTGGTCTAGAAAGATGAACCATGTCAACTTGGTAGGCAAACCATTGGGCCTAGTTACTGGAGTGACTGGTCTAGAAAGATGAACCGTATCAACTTAGGAGGCAAACCGCGGTCTCGAGGATTGTGGTCGCTCGGATCTAAATGCAGTCGGTTGTCTAACAGACTGAATTTGAGGCGGTTTCCCCAAGATTGATGGTTTTTCAAGCTTAGTGTCCACACTAGTTCCTTTAGTTTTCCTTAATTCATTTCTCAAAGCAGCTATAACAAAAACCTTTTCTTGAACCTGAGCCTTTAAAGTCTCATTCTCTTTGAGCAAGTTATCTTGGGATGCCAATGTAGATTCTAGCAACTTAATTTGTTTTATAAGATTATCCTTTTCAGCTTTAGAATCTAGAACAGTTTGATCCAATTTTCGTTCAAGAACAACGTTTGAATTTTCAAGTTTTTCAAAATATGTTTCAAATTTCTCCATTTTCTTTGAAAATTCAATTTTGGCATCCTCAAGCTCTTTGGATTGCTGAGCTAAAATCGTTTCGAGCTCTTTAATCTTGGAATCAGAAGCAGTTAATGAAGCAGTCATAAAGCATTTATCATGATGTACTATAGCATTCTGAACAATCTCTCCCCCATTATGACGCACATCAGATGAATCTAAAGTGATAAAACTATCACCCTTTTCCATCCCATGTTTATCATAATTAGGTTCGAAATGCTCAACATGCGGTAGTTCATCGGCATAGACATCATATACAACATTACATTGTACCATATTTGTAGGCTCTTCGTCATAAATGGGTATGGTGTCATCATAAGAGATGTTTGTAACATTCCCTGATGTGTTGCTGATGTCATGCTTAACTGTTGATTCCATGTCCTTGCAATCTTTAGCAGCCTCCAAATCGTTAGTCGTATGACCATTTTGCTCTTGCATCTTAGAATCTTGCACTCCATTATCACACGCTTGCTGAAGTCGGGATTTTTCATAAATCGAAGATGAGACCGATGTCATGAGTTTCAATAGTGTACCACGGAAAACTTAAAGCTCGGTACGTGTGTCTCAAAAAAATGACTGGAAAATCACTGAACTTTCAGACGTGATGATATTGAATTGGAGGAAAGGCGTGAGTTGTGTCACGAGAGCTTGATATGCAGATTCTGATGCAGAATGATTAAAGTCCGCTTTGTGAAGTTGCTCAGCTAGTTGGTTCAAGGGAGTATGGAATCAATGAATGTATAACGATCTTGACCAAAGAGTGTCACAAATTCGCTCCCTCCTTGAATCCATGAAAGAGTCACAAGATGAGACTAAAATAGTTGAAATGAAGTGATGCCATTATCACTAGCTTTGTCTTGCATTTTATGCGCTTCTCCCTTTTGAAATGTCGAATCTAATGAATCCATTGAATATCGATGAAAAATAAGGAAGGGTTACTTATTGAAAGTAAGGATTACTTAGCGATGAAAAAATTTGTCTTCTCTTTCAAATAATAACACCCAATCAAAAATCCGTAGCCACTAAAAATAAATCCCGTCACTTTGACTCGTCTTTTTGTCTACAAATCTTGACACTGTTTGTCTCGTTACTTTATCACGTTTGCTGTCTCTTTGTCCCGTGTAAATCCGAATACCACTTAATATCACGAATTTAGTCCAAAATAAATTTTTGAATAAAGTTCAGATATAAATTTTATCAACGAATGAATACGAAATACATCCAAATGATAATTTTTGATAAAGTTTAGATGAATTTGGATATATTCCAATTTAAGCTTGTTAATCCAAAAATTAAATAATATCACACAATCCAAAAAAAATAAATAATTTCTTCCAGTGCCAATTATCAATATCTCTTATTAGGCTTTTTCTATGCTAAGATGTCGACTTTAAAGTTTAATAAATAGTGTTCCCAAACACCTCCTCTCACAAAAACAGATCACCGAAATTAAATATCACCAGACACGTGGCTGTCTTAAACTCACCACTAGTACAAAAATGGGTTTCGGTCACACAGACCGAAATTGGTGTAGTCACAATTAAATTTTTTGTGTGACTGAATTCGCCAGTCATAAATAAACAGTCACACTTGAAGTCAGTTTGTATGACCATTACGTATTTTGTTTGTCACACATATGAATATTTACGTGACTAGGGCTAACAAATGCTTTTTGGATGAGTCGTTAGTCACTTAATAATTTTAGAGTGTTACCGAATCAAAGTCTAGTTCAAGTAGTAGTCACATTATACCTATACATGTGTGACAAATATTTGTCATACACACATCGAATGTGACCAAAAATCATATATGGTCACATAGACTTATTTTACAAGTGACAAATTGATAAACAAGGTTGTCACACACATTATTTTAATGTGACTAGTATATTTTGTTAAATTTTAACCACACATGAATTTTGTATGTGTTGCAAGTGAAAAGTAGGTATTGAAACATTTGCCACTATATTTATTTAAATGTGACAAATATTTTACAATTACTTGAAGACTATGATCAAATATAATACATGATCATACTCAATAACCAAAAAATTATGTAACTATATGTTTTCCAATAGTCACAACATTTGAGAAATGTGAAACTAAATTATATTTATGGTCACATTATAATGGGATTATATGCGACCAACAAATTGAAAAAGTTACACAGTAAAATATTCATGTGACAAATGTTTAGAACCAAATGTAATCTCAATTTTCACTAATGTTGATATGAGTCACATTTTTTAGTGTTTGTATGACTAAAGTCACTACACGTAGTCACAACAAGTATTTTTCTATGTGACAAACTAAGCCCATAAAATAATAGTTTGTCTCAACAAGTATTTTTTTATGTGACTAACTAAGCCCATCAAAATAAATTTGTCACACACATTTACAAGTGTGTGTCGAAGCTTCCTTGATACTATTCCCTACATGCACTGAGTTCAGAAAATTTGCTGCAACTCTTCATTTGCCCCAATAAAAAACTGTGGTTGTTATGGGTTGTATAAATACCCTGCCTATGGTTATATAATATATAACATCACCAACTAACAGATCATCTTCCCCAAATCAAAAACACATTATTACTTTTTATTAACAGATCAATCCATGGCAGATTCTCAAGGAAGTACTTCTGATGCAAATGCCACCCCTGTGTTGGACGAGATTTTGCAACTCACTGGTGGTGCAAATATTTTGTATGCCACCAGGGCATACTTGGAGCAACTGATTATTGAAGAGAAGGCCTTTACTAATGATATCCGGGATTTGATTGAACCGGTTAAGGTAAGCCTAAAAAGGGTGCGTACTGCACTTTCTGAAATGAAGACCAAGCATCCAGCTGCTGATTGGGAGGAGTCTATTAAAGCTTTTACTGATTTAAAGAAGAGGTTGGAGACGAAGCTTTACCGTTTGAACATTATTGTTCAGGAACAAGTTGAAGGTGTGGATGAGTTGAAAGCTTTGTCCACTGAAATGGAAATGGTTCCACCAGCAGAAGAAAATGTTTGATGATTGTTGTGCATGGGCACATATCTTTTTGTTGTTTTAGCCCATCAATATGCAGTTTGGGTATGTCGTGTCTAAAACAGCTCTTTTGTTTAAGTTAAAGTACTATGTACCCATTTTTTGCTTAACTGCATATCTAATATGTATATAATGTCTAATGGTAATGGTATTGACATTTATGTTTAATTTGGTTTAATATTTAATGTCTGCTATTGTGTTTATCTTAATTTTTATTACATCTAATTAAATTGTTCTTTAACTTATACTTTATGCTTAATATCAGTATCTGTTGTAATTTTTGGGGGTTAAGATAGCAGAATGTGGTGTGTGTATGAAATTAAAGAAGGTACATGAACTGATTTAAGTATGAATTTGAGCACAAACTTGACAAGTATGACAAAATTCTGTATTATAGATTATGCAAACTTCTTGCAGACACAAATTTATACTCATTATGTCAATAGCTAGTGCACTTCAGTAATGTGCAGATTTTTGCAATACATGCTAATCACAAAATTTGTGAATACAGACTGAAATAAAAACCAACTATAACCTATTGTAACTAAACACTAGGTGTGCAGGCAATAGGAGGTTTAAATCATGTTGTCAATAAGCTTAAACATACAGTCCCAAACACCCCTTATATTGAGCAGTATATCAAAATTACAAAGGAATAATGAAATTTAAGCAAATTCAGGGCATGCAACCAATATGAAATATAAAGGTGAGCAACAAAAGACTTAAATAAGCTGGATAATCAATAAAATAAGCATTCACAAGCCAAACCACTAGTGGAGTTGAAACTGATACAAACTGATGCAATAACTATATTTACATTATGTAGTTCAGTAATTGCAACTCAAATCATCAAATTGAACACTATGTAGTATGTCACTAGCTATATAAACAGATATGCAACTCAACTCACCAATCTGAACATTCTTTTTGAACACAAAGTTTCACTAGTATGACAGAATTCAATATCACAGATTATGAAAACTTACATGTAGTTAGCTATATCAGCAGGACACAATTGAAATCTAATTTTCATAAAAACATAATTAAAAGAACCACTGAATGTTAAAGAAATTTTACATTCAAATAAAAGAGATTACAAGTGTTTTTGCAGAAAAAATGAAAGATTAAATGTGTGATATGCACACAAACATAAATCCTTAAACAAGTACTAGAACCTATCCTCTAAAAGAACAAGTTAAATACGATAAAAAGGCCGATTGTGCCAACTTGAGCATGACAGGCTTCACTTGGTTTTGCGTATGACAACTCCTTCACCGTCTGCTCGATAGTAGTCATTGTGTGAATCATCACCTACATGTGCATCTAGCAAAGTGTTATCATTGTTCTCGTGAATAACTGTACTAAATTCTTCATCGACTTCGTCATATTTATCTTTGTAATTCTTGCTAGGGGTCCTGAAGACAATAGACATATTTTTGTGTACCCGGTCTTGGACATAAAACACTTGTCCTGCTTGTGAGCCAAATATGAACGGATCATCCTTGTGGCCTAAGTTATTCAGGTCTACCAATGTATATCCAAGAAGCTTATCTTTTTTGACCGCATGTTTCTTGTGATTAACCCAATCACACTTGAAAAGAGGTATTCTCCTGAAACGGTAATCTAGTACCCATATCTCTTATAAAACCCCATAATAAAATAGTTTTTTTTGGTTTCAACTTCTTTGGATATATGAGTATCTTCTACCTCAACACAAACCCCACTGTTCTGGTGAACTTTTCCATCATTTATTTTTGTACGAAATGTATACCCATTGATGTTATATGCATCGTATTTCACTACCGTGGCGCGTGGTCCAAATGATATCCACCTAACAGTATCTGGTACACTATCTGATATTGCTAACTCTCTCTAAACCTGAATTTCAACAGTTAAAGAATAGTGTTTCAGATAAAGAAATGGTGTGCTGGTGGACTTCTACCTAGCTAATGACAACGCTTCTAATTGCTACTAAGAGTTGGAGATCGCCGCATTATGTTGTAAGTGCTTATTTATTATTCTCTACTACTAGCTTAGTATTGGTTTTTGAGATGTTAAGTTAACCAATATTTAGCAAAAAACAAACAATTATAAACATCATACAAGTAATTACCTCATCATGTAACCACTTAGCAAAAGTTTTACAATGCTCAGCCTCCAGCAATGCTATTCGTATTGATGGCTGGAGAATGAGGGACTGAAAAAAAATTATGTGATGAGTTTAAAATTTTTGGGAGTTATTTTCAATGTTCACTAAATAACATTTTGGATGTAAATTTTCAATTTTCAACAAAATAAAATTTTGGAGGCATGTTTTAAATTTCACTCAATAAAATTTTGAAGATTCAACAAAATAAAAGGTTTTAAAATTTGACCCGAAAATGTAGGTTATTTATTATCTGAAAATGTAGGTTATTTAACCCAAAAATTTGACCCAAAAATTTGACCCGAAAATGAATATTCAACAAAATAAAAGGTTTTAAAAGTTTGAAGATTCAACAAAACAAAATCTGACCATCATAAGAATTTGTGTATTTATGACTTATACCCTTTTATAAATATGTTATTTATGATTTATTAAACATAAGTCTAGATGGGCTTATGTGTCATAAGCTTACAATTTGTGGTTTATATCTATTAAAAAATTAATATAATGCATGAAATATATTTAAGGAATTATTATTTTAGACGGGCCAATGCGGTGGAGTCGTATTATCAGGTAACCATATAACATAAACAAATATGTTAAAAGTGATAGTATCAATATTAAGACAAAAAAAGTCAACAAACGACAATTATTATGAAAGACGAAGTATATAAAACTTGATAAAATTTATATTAATGAAAATACATTAATTATGTTTAAATAAGTAATATATAATATATGCAAACGTTTTATACCGCTTTTAAAAGGTCGGTGCTTAAAAGGTTTTATGACTTATTTCACCAAGACCACGTCTGAACGTAACATAAATGATGAGTAATTTGTTATCTTACTTAATTTAAAACCTAAACGTTAAACAATTTAACCCTAAACCATATAACCCTTGAACCATAAACCTTAATTAAACCATAATTCATAATCCTACATACCATAATCCCTAATCCTTAAACATTAAACCCTAAACATTAAACCTCAATAAACACTAAACCTTAACCTAATGAACCCTAAACACTAAATCATAAACCGGTACATATAAACCTTAAATCCTATTTAACCCTTAAGCCATAAACCCTAGCTAACTAAACCATAAATCATAAATCTTAAAACATAAACCAATAAACCTTAAACCCTAATTAAGCCCTAAACCTTAAAGTAATGCACCCTAAACACTATATCATACAATACACCTTAAACCTATAAACCTTAAATCCTATTTAACCCTTAAACCACAAACCCTAGCTAATTAAACCATAAATCATAAACCTTAAACCATAAACCAATAAACCTTAAACCCTAATTAAGCCTAAACCTTTAAAGTAATGCACCCTAATTAAACACTATATCATACACCTTAAACCATTTAACCTTAAATCCTATTTAACCCTTAAAACCACAAACCCTAGCTAATTAAACCATAAATCCTAAACCTTAAACCTTAAACCATAAACCAATGAACCTTAAACCCTAAACCCTAAACCAATGCACTCTAAACACTATATCATACACCTTAAACCTATAAACCTTAAATCCTATTTAACCCATAAACCATAAACCAATGAACGTTAAACCCTAAACCCTAAGCCCTAAACCTTAAACCAATGCACCCTAAACACTATATCATACACCTTAAACAATTTAACCTTAAATACTATTTAACCCTTAAAACCCTAAACCTTAGCTAATTAAACCATAAATCCTAAACCTTGAACCATAAACCAATGAACCTTAAACCCTAAACCCTATAAGCCCTAAACCCTATAAACCTTAAATCATAATTAATCCTTAAACCACAAACCCTAGCTAATTAAACCATAAATCCTAAACCTAATTAAACCTTAAACAATAAACCAATGAACCTTAAACCCTAAACCCTATAAGCCCTAAACCATATAAACCTTAAATCATAATTAATCCTTAAACCACAAACCCTAGCTAATTAAACCATAAATCCTAATTAAACCTTAATAAACCACACTATCTAATTAAACCATAAATCCTAAAATTTAAACCCTGATTAAACATAAACCACTTCATTAACCCTAAACCATAAACCCGAAATCATAAATCCTAAACCTTAACCCTCAACCCTATACCTTAAACCATAAACCCCAACCCTAAACCATAAACCCTAACACATTACTAAACTATAATTTTGTCACCCTAACCTTATTAAACCGACCATTTAAAATCGACCTTATTCTTATTTAAGTTATTTAACTAAAATTTTATGTTTAAAATTAATTAAAGTAATATAGTCAATGCCTGAAAAACTAAATGTAATTCCAAAGAATTACAGAGCAATCGTCAATGCCGAACACTGGGTTGCTTTTGTAAACCACACGGCGACAGAAGAATTTAAGGTTGTTAATTTATATTTCGTTTTACATTTATAAACACAGTCTGTCACGTACTAGCAACTTCTCATCCAGTAATCTCTTTTGTTAGGTGAAATCAGCTGCCAATAAATTGGCGCGTTCCACGTCTCTTTATCAGTATACAATGGGACGTGGTGGTTGATGACCGTTTTTAGTATAATCGTTTTCCTCAACTCACTCGAATTGAAATCTAATTTTATCGTTAAGATTATTTGTTTTTGGTTAAAAAATACTTGATTGGTATCTATGTCTATTTAAGCACAAAGCAAGCAAAAATGGGAAAATACTATATAATATGTATACGTATATTCTAAAACAAAGTGCACGTACCGCAAGTAAAAATCACAGAATAAAAAAAATGCGCAAGTAAATGTAAACGAGAATTACTAAAATTCTAAATGAAAATAAAAGTGACAATGTAAAATATTAAAATGCTAGAAATGTAAATGTAAAATTATTCTAAAGAAAAAATTTCCAAATTTAATCTAAAAATGTAAAAGTTAATTTTTTTATTCTTTTTATATTCTTTTTTTATTATTTAATAAAACTATTTTTTAATTAAAACTAACTTCTGTATTTTTATTTTTTATTTTAAAATTGAAATTGTAAAATCAAATGAAACTAAATTAAATCCAAATGTTTTGAACTAAAAAAAACGTATATTTTGTTTTTTGTTTTTTTTGAAATGAAAACTAATGGAGCCCTTTATTGGTTTTTGTGCGTATGAATTCATTTAGGTTACAATCAAACGCAGCCCTTATATTGTATATGCAGGCCCAATTGTATTTAAAGCAAAAGCAGGCCCAAAAATGAAATTCCAATTTACGTAGACCTATTTGTAGTGTAAACCAAACGCAACCCTTCAATTGGATATAAAACCATATGCAGCTTTTTTATACAAGACAGTACGCAGCACTTTTTTTTACAAATTTATAACAGTTCAAACTAACAAATTATAACAGTAAGGAATAAGCTGGAAAATGAGATCAAGAAGAAACAAATTTCAGACAAGATTTTAAACTCAATCGCAACTAGAACTAAAAATCGCATATGAAGTAACTCGAGATCTAAACAGAACAGTTAATGCACACAAGATAAATCCTACTGAATCAAATATTCATGACAGAAACGAATGATCTAAATGAAGCTAATATGAACAAAACAATTCACTTGACTCAATGAATTATTCAAAGACAGATAACAAAGATCAAGCATCTAAGCAATTCAAGCATTTAACATATCGTTTTACACTACACTAAGCTACTACCAGATTAAGCTATAATTGCAGAATGTAAATGAAAACTATCATGTATCCAGGCCACCACTGATGTCGAGCTAGCTATGAAGTATTCGAACTGATTTCGAGGCTACGAACCGGTCTCGAACTGAACAGGAAACTAATACGAAGCTGCACCGAACCAAAACCAACCCAACGAAACTACTGCCGAATCCGAGCTGAACTATTATCAAACCGAATCACGATCTTGTACAATCTATTTCAGAAAGTATCCCTTAACGCGAACGAACCAGAAATCGAAACTTGAACCAAAACTTCTAAGTTGCACAATCAAATGGCTGTTTGCTTCAACAACAAAGTGTAACATAATTTTAATGAATTAAGGGCAGAGACTAGTTACAAGCTTAACATGAACGAATCTATTCTAACTAACTGCTGATCCTAACAAGTAGCTAAACTACTGTGTGAAATTCACTAATGTTACCAATATGAACGAAAAGATTGCAGATGGAATAACAGCTTTCTAACTTAAATCTTTGGAAAACAAACTATTTGAAAATTAGAACAATTCACACAATTCATCAAATAATCAAAATCACAATCATCATCATTCCCGAATCATCAACATGAACTTTATCACCGAAACTCAAAAACTTAAACATCAACCTAAAATATAACCTGCTATTCCAAAATCAAACTCACTACAAACTGCAACAATCTTCGATATTCGAAGTTACAACCAAATATTAGAAACCTTCAAACGAGAACAACAGATACGAAAGCTACATCAAACCGAAACCTGTAGAAAAATTATATAACTGAATCCAAACTCACTTTTATTAAACGAATACCCAACTTTCATTAAAAACATAAACTGAAAATCTTCAATGATTCAAATCGAATCCAAAGTAACGAATAAGAGATTGCAATTTTATTAAAAAAAAAAGAAGAGAACATAAAATAAATAAATAAATCCTATCCTACTCTACTACCTACGAATGAAAAAATAACAGAAAGAAAAGATGGAATGAAAGATGTTGTGTTTGTTTTAAGCTAATCTATATTACTTGAAAAAAAACAGGGAAAGATAAAAAGATATATATAATGAGATGCGTCCTCCCTAAGCAATATGATTTTCATCTTATGGGCGGGCTGTTTGGTCATTAAATATGCGTCGGTCCGTTTAACTAATATTGGGTCGGCTCGACCCATTTAAATGGTGTCGGGTCGGCCCAATAAAATATGAAGGCACCGTTGGACTTAATTTTCCGTGCTCTTTCCATGTCTCGTGTCCACTTTGGCTCTTTAGCTTCGTTTTAGCTCCTTTTCTTTATTATTCGTACCTACAATAATAAACAACACATATAAACGATAGATGCACTAAAACATACACGTTTTGCTATTTATTATGCCGAAAACGAAGGGATATTAACACTAAAAACTTGAATAATTACGTGTCTAACACACCCCTACACTTAAGACGTTGCTTGCCCCCAAGCAACTATTATCACAAACGTTAAAGCCAAAAATAATTTAAAACTACTTTATTCGAAATTGCTAAAATAAAATAGAAATAAAAATCTATAGTTACCCGCCATGCTCGACTTATTATTCAAGGTATAAGGATCATAGAACGGGAAACACGCAAACTGGGTGTCTCCAGGGAATAAATATCGTCATCCTCTTTTTATTACTCCCAACTAAGCTAAAATTTCTTGTGCAAACGTTTTGACCAAATGCTAACACTACTTATACTAATAACCTATGTAAACATAACTTTTTACTCCTATAATTATAAAAGACTAGGCAAGTGTGTTCATTTTCAATTTTTTTTTATCGTTCAAATCGACATTTGTTATGGTTGCTAATCATCTAAGTGGGGTATTAGACTCACCGAAAATGACGAGATTTAAGATTCAAAAATGGCCTTTCCCATGTAGCGGCTTTCTTCTCGGGACGTCCCAACCTCATCGGTTAAGTGCCCGGGCTTTTGACACCCCACGGAGAATAGTACCGGGATCGGCAGGATTTTGAAATCAAAGATCTTGAAATCACCGCTAAGCTAATAAAAGACACTTAGATGAAAAACAACGACGGTAATTAGAGAATGAAGATTCAAAGGAGAGATCACTCCATGTAGCGACTTTCTTCTTAGCTTGTCCTTTAGCAAAGCTTAGGAGGCTAGGTTTTTACACCCTCAAGAATATTATCGGAGTTCACGGGACCTTTGACTTCTACATTCTCAATTACCGTCTAAACTCTTATAAAAAATTGACGAATTCTAGTTCAACTTCGGATTTAAATTTAAGAAAAAGCAAGTTTCTCACAATTATAATTAAAGCAACAAAAAACATAAAACTCTTATTCATTCACTCGACTTTTCTAACGCTATTGAACACTTTTTTTTTTCAATTTCTTTTTTTTTCAATTTTTTTTTTCTTTTTTTTCAATTTTTTTTTCATTTTTTTTTTCAATTTTTTTTTCATTTTTTTTTTCACTCGACATTATTTCAAATTTAATAAAGTATGCTTTCACTCAAATTTAAATAAAAAGTTGAACTAGGACTCTATATCAAAATTGGATAAGAATTTATTTTTGCATAACAACACAATTTTTAACGTTCAAAGGCTTGAAAAAAACACACTTATTAAGTCTAGTTACAATCTAGGAAGAAAAGCTACAGGTTATTCATATAAGCTCTAAAGAGAACCAACTACTCCACGTTTAGCATTTTTATTTGCACAATTCCTAAAAGCTTAGTCTAAAAGTAAAGGGAGCAGCCAGATCAACACTCAGGCAGAGTCAGGATCCCCTTTGTTCTAGCCTACGAGACAAGTCAATCACGCACGGTCAAAAACGTTTTATTATTATTTAATAAAATAAAATAAAATAAACACACATTTGCTCAAAATAGGATGCTAGAGGGCAAACAAGTAGGCATGAATATGATCCATATGATATAAACCCCCTACACTTAGAACCAAACATTGGCCTCAATGTTTAAAAGTGATAAGGTGCTACCCCTACACTTAAGAATACAAAAGGCTAATGCTAGAAATCCAAGTGTAAGAAGGAGAACACAATCAGATATGCATGGATAAAGATGAGAACTGAGTACTCCCCTGATATAGACATAAAGATCGATCAGAGACTGAATGAAGAAAATGATGGAAAACACCAACATCAACCCTCTGAAAGTCTTCTCGATCCAAGGGAACCTGCACACAAAAACAAAAACCAACAAGCACACATGGAGAGAAGCACACGCCCCTACACTTATGTTAGAAAATAAATAAAAAGGATAGATCATCGGGTTGCCTCCCGAGAAGCGCTTGTTTTTGTTAACCGAGTCATGAGCCTGACTCGACCCCGAATTAAATGGTCCATGGGGGAGCAAGAGAATCACCACTGGCTCAAAACAGATATGCCAGGGTCAAAGATCTTATCCTCATTACCGGATGAGAATAAAGAAGAAGAATCTACAGTATAAGTGAAGAAAAGCAGAAGGATTCTTATAACATACGAGAAATAGGTATAAAGGCGATCCTTAAGAATACTCGTCTTCGCCAAGGGCGGGAGGGTGTGAGAAAAAGATATCAAAGTGTCACCCGAGGATACTTGATAGAAACTCAAAGCAAGAGTCGATGAGGTAACCGGTAAAACATCACAAGTAATAGCAACATCAACGTCTCCTCCAGGATCAAAACACTCATCCTCATTTCCCGGTATGAAATGAGGCGAGTAAAAGCGATACATCACTTGCTTGGGTGTGCACGCAGTAGGACGGGGTGGCAACATAATATGAGAAATATCAGAAGAAATATCGACCACCGGCGTCACCTCTCCAGACCGAATCAAACGGAAGGTAGGGTCAAATCTCTCCACCTCCTCTACGATGGGAGGTGGCATGGCTAACAACGAATGCTCATAAATAGCAGGAGAGTCGGAGTTATCAATGTCCTCAATCCCCTCTTCAAAGAGAGGATTCACCTCACTAGAGATGTAGGCGTCATCAAAATCAAATAAAGGGTTCGAATAAATCTTGAAATTTTCCTTCTGAATGTCTTCATCGGATAGTGACTCGACATCACTAGAAGTAAAATCATCATCGAGATCAAAAAGGGGATTAGAGAAAGCCAAAGAATCGTCTCCCAAGATGTCGGTGGGAGATAATGAATCATCACTAGAAAGAGATTCACACTGATCGTCATTGTCGGATGTCGCCTCAGATTCACTTGGAATTTGGACAAGGTTATCAGCACTAGACTTTATGAATTCGTCAGATTCCGTTGAAGTAATTGTGCTAAGATCCTCATCCCCTAGGATGGTTGAATCCTTAGGCTCGAGAGCCGGCAAGTCGAGAGAAGGAATTACAATTGCACTAGGACATTGAGCACAAAGATCATTCCAAGAAATAGTATTCTTATCGTCATCATCATCATAATAGTAAGAACGCACAAGAGGAGGAGTAGAAACACTAAGAGTAGATACTTGCTCTTGTTGTCTTTCGTCATGCAAGCTAATTTTGAGTTGTTTTAAGCTTTCTAGAATGTCATCCAAACTAGTGATTTGTTCCTTAAAAGAAGGTTGATGAACGACGGAGTTTTGTGGGGGTTCAAAATTTTGAAAACCGGAATTATAGCACGGATGTGGATCATAATTCATCGGTTGACAATAAGAAGTATCGTGAGGGCCCCCACAATGATTGCAACACGGGTATTGAGAAAAATCTGGTGCTTGTGGAGGATAGGGATTGTCATAGACGGGAGGGGGGGGGGGAGAAATTTGTGTAAGAGAAGAAGTACGAATTTCTTGAATGGCACAATGGACAAAATCCAAATTGTGTATTGTCGATATCAGAACCACACTTCGCACAAGTACACCATGGACATATTGGAAAACCAAGCCATGGTCTCCCACACCGAACGCAAGACGAATCCATGAAGAATTATAAATAAGAGGGGTAGAAAAAAGAATTAAACACAATAGAGGATAAAGAAGAATATTTTTTATATAATACTTTAGGAAAAGTATTACTTTTGGATTTTTTTTAATTTAATTTTTTTTGGTGCAAATCTTAGGAAAGAATTTGCTTTAGATGATTTTTTTAATTTTTTTTTTGTATTTTAATATTTGTTTTTTTATGTTTTTGATTTTTTAACAAGAAAAATAACGTTCAAAATCGAACGGATCCCAAAATCCAAATCGTCTCACGACAAATCGTCAATCGTAACGAGCGAAGCGGCAGCGGCGCCATTTTGATGACCGTTTTTTAGTATAATCGTTTTCCTCAACTCACTCGAATTGAAATCCAATTTTATCGTTAAGATTATTTGTTTTTGGTTAAAAAAATACTTGATTGGTATCTATGTCTATTTAAGCACAAAGCAAGCAAAAATGTGAAAATACTATATAATATGTATACGTATATTCTAAAACAAAGTGCACGTACCGCAAGTAAAAATCACAAAATAAAAAAAATGCGCAAGTAAATGTAAACGAGAATTACTAAAATTCTAAATGAAAATAAAAGTGACCATGTAAAATATTAAAATGCTAGAAATGTAAATGCAAAATTATTCTAAAGAGAAAATTTCCAAATTTAATCTAAAAATGTAAAAGTTAATTTTTTTATTCTTTTTATATTCTTTTTTTATTATTTAATAAAACTATTTTTAATTAAAACTAACTTCTATATTTTTATTTTTTATTTTAAACTTGAAATTGTAAAATCAAATGAAACTAAATTAAATCCAAATGTTTTGAACTAAAAAAAACGTATCTTTTGTTTTTCGTTTTTTTTAAATGAAAACTAATGGAGCCCTTTATTGGTTTTTGTGCGTATGAATTCATTTAGGTTACAATCAAACGCAGCCCTTATATTGTATATGCAGGCCCAATTGTATTTAAAGCAAAAGCAGGCCCAAAAATGAAATTCCAATTTACGCAGCCCTATTTGTTGTGTAAACCAAACGCAACCCTTCAATTGGATATAAAACCATATGCAGCTTTTTTATACAAGACAATACGCAACACTTTTTTTTACAAATTTATAACAGTTCAAACTAACAAATTATAACAGTAAGGAATAAGCTGGAAAATGAGATCAAGAAGAAACAAATTTCAGACAAGATTTTAAATTCAATCGCAACTAGAACTAAAAATCGCATATGAAGTAACTCGAGATCTAAACAGAACAGTAATGCACACAAGATAAATCCTACTGAATCAAATATTCATGACAGAAACGAATGATCTAAATGAAGCTGATATGAACAAAACAATTCACTTGACTCAATGAATTATTCAAAGACAGATAACAAAGATCAAGAATCTAAGCAATTCAAGCATTTAACATATTGTTTTACACTACACTAAGCTATACCAGATTAAGCTATAATTGCAGAATGTAAATGAAAACTATCCTGTATCCAGGCCACCACTGATGTTGAGCTAGCTATGAAGTATTCGAACTGATTTGGAGGCTACGAACCGGTCTCGAACTGAACAGGAAACTAATACGAAGCTGCACCGAACCAAAACCAACCCAACGAAACTACTGCCGAATCCGAGCTGAACTATTATCAAACCGAATCACGATCTTGTACAATCTATTTCAGACAGTATCCCTTAACGCGAACGAACCAGAAATCGAAACTTGAACCAAAACTTCTAAGTTGCACAATCAAATGGCTGTTTGCTTCAACTACAAAGTGTAACATAATTTTAATGAATTAAGGTCAGAGACTAGTTACAAGCTTAACATGAACGAATCTATTCTAACTAACTGCTGATCCTAACAAGTAGCTAAACTACTGTGTGAAATTCACTAATGCTACTAATAGGAACGAAAAGATTGCAGATGGAATAACAACTTTCTAACTTAAATCTTTGGAAAACAAACTATTTGAAAATTAGAACAATTCACACAATTCATCAAATAATCAAAATCACAATCATCATCATTCCCGAATCATCAACATGAACTTTATCACCGAAACTCAAAAACTTAAACATCAACCTAAGATATAACCTGCTATTCCAAAATCAAACTCACTACAAACTGCAACAATCTTTGATATTCGAAGTTACAACCGAATATCATAAACCTTCAAACGAGAACAACAGATACGAAAGCTACATCAAACCGAAACCTATAGAAAAATTATATAACTGAATCCAAACTCACTTTTATTAAACGAATACCCAACTTTCATTAAAAACATAAATTGAAAATCTTCAATGATTCAAATCGAATCCAAAGTAACGAATAAGAGATTGCAATTTTATAAAAAAAAAGAAGAGAACATAAAATAAATAAATAAATCCTATCCTACTCTACTACCTACGAATGAAAAAATAACAGAAAGAAAAGATGGAATGATAGATGCTGCGTTTGTTTTAAGCTAATCTATATTACTTGAAAGAAAACAGGGAAAGATAAAAAGATATATATAATGAGATGCGTCCTCCCTAAGCAATCTGATTTCCATCTTATGGGCCTTCTTGGGCTGTGCTGCTTGATGCGTCCTATTTTTTGTTGCTGGGCTTGCAGCTTCTTGTTGGGCTGTTTGGTCATTAAATATGGGTCGGCCCGTTTAACTAATATTGGGTCGGCTCGACCCATTTAAATGGAGTCGGGTCGGCCCAATAAAATATGAAGGCACCGTTGGACTTAATTTTCCGTGCTCTTTCCATGTCTCGTGTCCATTTTGGCTCTTTAGCTTCGTTTTAGCTCCTTTTCTTTATTATTGGTACCTACAATAATAAACAACACATATAAACGATAGATGCACTAAAACATACACGTTTTGCTATTTATTATGCCGAAAACGAAGGGATATTAACACTAAAAACTTGAATAATTACGTGTCTAACAGTGGTTATGTATATATAAAAGAGCAAATGGTAAGGTTATATTGGTTTAATATCCTAACACTGTTGTCCATGTTGATTTAACTTTTCATCTGTATGTATTTGATGTTTGGAAGATCATAAAAAAAGAAATTACACCAGATCAAGAACCCCCTCGTGGTGTATTGTGGTTGTTGGGAATAAATTAAGGCCAGATCACTTGAGCGCTGACAAGAGTAAATCAAGCGTTGACAGGAGTAAAACAAACGCTGACAGCTCAAGCGTTGACAAGATAAAGTCAAGCGTTGATACATTGAAGACAAGCACTGATGGGAAGATATACTCTACGTGTTTATTGTATTCTAGATTACTTCTAGTGAAGATAGGAACAACAATGTATTTTCTATATTTATCTTTACCTAGAATAGCTGATACGTAGATTATTATACAAGGCTTCTTATGTCTATAAAAGAAGACCTTTAGGTTAATGTTTGATATAAGTTTTTCATTCGTAAACTACTTTCATTGTAAGCAAGTTTGATATCATTAATCAAAGTGAAAGTTTGTTTATATCATTGTGTGTTCTTGTTTAAGTGTTAATTCCGCATAACACTTAGATTATCATAAGCATATACAAAGGTTTCTCTAAGTGTATTACTTGATCTAATCTCGTATACATAAAGCTAAATCGATCTAAGTTTGGGATCAACAAGTGATATCAGAGCTTGTTGAGGAACTTTTGATCTTAAAGAACACAAGAACCCTAAAAATCACCAAAACCCTAATTTTCTTAAAAACCCTAACAACGTCATGTCAGAAACAATAACCTCCTCCTCCTCACCTTTACCAAACATCAAGATTCCCATGCTTGATGCAACCAACTTTGAATTGTGGAAATTCAATTTTGAACAATATCTAGGGATCTATGACTACACACTCTGGGAGATCATTGAATATGGAAACACATTTGATAAAGCCCAAAAGATTGATGATGCTATTACTCAAAGATCAGCTGTTGATGGATGTTCTGAAGAAGATAAGAAAGAAAAACCTGAAGATGGTAGAGCTGTGTCTGCTGATGACATAGCAAAGAAAAGGGTTGACATGAAAACCCTAAATATTCTGAAACTCTCGTTGGGACAAGAGAACCAACATAAATATAGAGGTTATGATTCTGCTAAGCATCTTTGGGAAGCTCTTGAAGTTGCATATGGTGGTAATGCAAATACTAGGGAAGAAAAGAAGAAACAACTTATGCATGATTATGATGTTTTTAAAGCACAACCCAATGAGAAGCTGAGTAGTGTGAGAAGCAGATTGCTTGACATTACAAGCAAATTGTCCTTCATGGGGACACAAGTTGGTGATGTTGACATCAATGCTACTTTTCTTAAAAGTCTTGGTGAGGTGTGGAAGATTGAGGCAAGATCCATTCTTGCCAATAATACTTACAAAAGTTCCACATTTGATGACATTTACAACAAACTGAGGCTGTTGGAAGATGAAACTCTTTTAGAGCATAGAAACAAGTCTACCAACAATAATATGGCCTTCTTCTCTCACAGTGAAGGTCAATTCAATCAGAAGGACTCTTACATGAATCCAGTTACTGGATCATCATGTGTCAGCGCTGGAACAAGTCCTGTCAACGTCTCCTTTTCAGACGCTGACACATTCAAAAGTGACTCCCCAAGAGTTAAACCTGCTGGTTTGGATTTGGATACTGTATGTGCTTATATTGCTTCTTTGCCCAATGGTTCAGTGATTACATATGAGGACCTTGAGCAGATAAGTGATGATCACTTGGAAGAGATGGACATTAAGTGGAACATGGCTCTTGCTAGTATAAGAGCAAACAGGTGGAACAGAAGGTTTAAGAAGAAGATGACCTTCAATGCAAAAGACACAGCTGGATTTGATAAATCCAAAGTTGAATGCTACAACTGTCATCGTATGGGTCACTTCATGAGAGAATGCAGATCTCCTAGAAGATCTGATGTTGGTAAGCCCTCAAGTCAAGTTGTTAAAGCTCAAGATCCTAAAGCCATGGTTGCAGTTCAAGGAATTGATGGTATGGGATGGGATTAGAGCTATCTGGCTAAGAATGTTGAAGAGGATAAAGCTTTGGTTGTTGAGGTTGAAGAAGAAGAGCATGTTGAATATGCTCTCATGGCACACTCCTCCTCTTCATCTGATAAGAGGTACACAATGATGCTTTTTGTAGTAAAGGTTGTAGGTTAAACACTGAAAAGCTTAACAAAGAGGTGTTAAAATTATTAAGTGATGTGAGTACTGAAAAGTGCAAACTGTCTAATTACCAACTAGCTCTCACTCAAACTGAGAAAACAGTTTCTGAATACAAGAAAATGGAATTTGACTTAAAAGATAAAATAAATATCTTAAAACATGAGTTAAATGCTAGTATGGATATTAGAAACATCATGGAAAGGGTTAATGGTGAGTTACAGGCTAAGCTAGATGAGGCCATTAAGAATAAAGACAATGTTGGCCTTAAAATTCAAAGATTTGATAGAGCCACTCAAACCCTAGGAGACTGTGTGAGTAAACAAAGAGATCCTAAGGACATGACTGGGATTGGGATGAACGATTACTCTGTGGTTCCACCACCAGCTGGTGACTTCTATGGTGTCCAACAAAAGGACCTATCTTGGACTGGTTTGCCAAAATTCCAAGAGGAGGAATTCATTCCTCCACCAAGAGTTGTCACTCCAGTTGAAGAGTACCAACAAAAGTTGACTGATCTGAATGAATGGAAGAAAGCTAACCCTACTTTGTTTGTTAAGGGTGGCTTGCTATGTGAAAGTCCCAATGAGTCAACACCCATTAAGGTTACTAACCCAATCACTGGTAAAGCTGTTGATCTTGGCTCCAACACTGATAGAAAACCTAGCATTAAGTATGCAGAGATGTATAGGAATACTAGGTCACCCAAGAGCCAAGTTAGCAATAATGGAACAGGCTTCTTCTCTTCTAGACCTAGGGTTGTGTCTAGAAAAGCTTGTTATACTTGTGGTAGCTTTTCACACTTGGCATATAAGTGTGTCAACGCTCCCAAAGCCAGCGCTGACAGGAATAAATTCAGCGCTGACAGGAACAAAGTCAACATTGTTAGGAAGTCAAACGTTGTCAGACCCAAACCTTGTGTGCAGCAAAGTCCACAAGTGATTAGACCTGCCCCATTCTTTACTAGAGGGCCTAACACTCATGGACAAAGGCCATTTCAAAAAACAAACACCTGGTCTAATAGGCAATGGGTTTCTGTAGCAAACCCTAGATTCAACGCTGACAAGGGTGATCTCAGCGTTGACAAGACCAATTCCAACGCTGACAGAAACGTGACCAGACCTAAATATTTGCAACCACAGGGTAAGGGGTCTAAAGCTTCTTCAAGCTTAACATGGAGACCCAAGAAAGATCAAAACCCTAATGATAATGGTATTTCAATGACCTACAACAGATTTAATTACATTTCAAAGGTCATTACAAAACCTATTGGGGTTAACTGGGTATTTCATCCTAAGAAGGATGAAAATGGGGTTGTTGTGAGAACTAAGTCTGTTCTTATTGAAAAACCAGATGAATCCAAGTCTTCTAAGGCTTGGGTTCTCAAAGAAAACTAATTTGTTTTCTTTATGTGCAGGGCATTCAAAGACAGGTCAATGATTATGGATATTGGATAGTGGATGCTCAAGGCACATGACAGGGAAGGAAGACTATTTGATCAACTTCACTCCCATTAAGGATGGTGATAAGGTTTACTTTGGAGGCGGATATGGTACTATCACAGGCAAAGGTACCCTTCTCACCAAGAACTTGCGTTTTGAAAACGTATTTTTGGTAAAAGAGCTTGATTACAATCTTTTTAGTGTATCACAAGTTTGTGATAACAAGAATAAAGCTCTGTTTACTGATACTGAGTGTTTGGTGTTAAGCAAGGATTATAAGATCCCTGATGAGAAATATATTGAGTATAGAACACCTAGGCATAAAGACATATACAATCTGAATCTGAATAGGATTAGAATGAATAATAATATGTCTTGTTTTTATGCTAAAGCCTCAGTAGATGAGAGTAATTTGTGGCACAGGAGACTAGGGCACATAAATTTTAAAAATATAAATAGGCTTGTGAGACTTGGCTTGGTTGATGGTTTGCCTGAGAAGGCCTTCCATAATGACCACTCTTGTGTTGCATGTCTTAAAGGCAAGCAGCACAAGGTCGCATTCAAGTCTAAACAGGTGCATACTAGTTCTAGACCTCTTCATTTGCTTCACATGGACCTCTTTGGTCCAACCAATATAGAAAGTTTGAATGGTAAGTCATATTGCTTTGTCATCACAGATGACTTTTCTACTTGGACATTCTTTCTAGCTATGAAGAGTAACACAGCTGATATTCTAATTGATTTTATCACTCAGATTGAGAAGAGATCTGGCAATGAAGTTAAAATGCTTAGGAGTGATAATGGTGGTGAATTTAGGAATAAGAAGCTAGATGATTTCTGTGCCAGGAAAGGAATTACTAGGCAATTTAGTATTGCTAGAACCCCACAGCAAAATGGGGTTGTTGAGAGGAAAAATAGAACCCTAATTGAAGCAGCCAGAACAATGTTGGCTGATGCTCATTTTCCTATAGACTTTTGGGCTGAGGCTGTTAATACAGCTTGTTATGTTCAAAATAGAGCATTGGTTAACAAAATTCAGAACAAAACACCTTATGAGTTACTTTGGGGAAGAAAACCTAATATTGGTTTTCTCAGACCTTTTGGTTGTCATGTAGTAGTTTTAGACACTAGTGATGCCTTAGGTAAATTTAGTGCAAAAGGTGATGAAGGCTACTTCATGGGGTATTCAGTGCAGAGCAAGGGATATAGGGTTTATCTTAAAGAAGAAAAACGTATACTTGAAAGAGTACATGTTAGGTTTTTAGAAAATAAACCTAGTGATCCTGAAAGTGGTCCTAATTGGTTGTTTGACCTGGAACCTTTATCTAAAACTTTAAATTATATGTCTGTCACTAATCCAGACATTGTGAAGGTAACTTCAAATGTTATGGAGGAACAAGTTGTTGATGTTTCAGGTACACAGGTTCATGAAAAGGTTGGATCACAAGAAGAAAAGACATCTCCTATACAAGAATATGTTACAATTCCCATTTGGACAGATGCTTTTGCTGCTGCTGGTAAAGATAATGGTGGTCTCCAAGTACCACCAGATACAAACATGCATGGTCCTACAGGCGCTGACAAAGGCAAATCGAGCTCTGACAAGACCAATTCAGACGTTGATGGTTCAGACATTGACAACAACAGTTCAAGCGTTGTTAGCCCAAGCGATGACAAACAAGGTTCAGGCGTTGACAACACTTCTGCACATCTTTTCTCTTCCATTTTTGAATAAGGTGAACCTTCTAATATCTATGAAGAGGTTCATCCTCATGTTGATTAAAGAGAGTCTGATGAAGAAGATATTGGCAACATGGAGAATGAGGTTGAGGACACCAGACTTTTTGAGGGAGGAGTTCTCACTTCCACTATGAAGAATCACCCCACTTCTCAAATCATTGGTGATATTATGACTCCAGTTCAGACTAGAAGATCTCATCAAGGTCTTGGTGGGTTTATTGCCAATATACACAAGAAGGTTGATACCCCTCTTGTGCAAGCATGTTTGTTTGCCTGTTTTCTGTCACAACAGGAACCCAAGAAAATATTTGATGCTCTCAAAGAACCAAGTTGGGTGGAAGCAATGCAGGATGAGCTTCACCAATTTGCAATTCAGGATGTTTGGGAGCTGGTTGATTGTCCCAGATATGTCAGACCTATAGGGACAAGATGGGTTCTAAGGAACAAGAGAGATGAAAGAGGCATTGTGGTCAGAAACAAGGCAAGGTTAGTGGCTCAGGGATATACACAAGAGGAGGGGATAAACTATGAGGAAGTCTTTGCACCAGTTGCAAGGATTGAAGCTATCAGGATCTTTTTAGCCTATGCATCCTACATGGGCTTCATTGTCTATCAAATGGATGTCAAGAGTGCCTTCCTCTATGGAACTATTGTTGAGGAGGTATATGTGATGTAGCCTCCTGGTTTTGAGGATCCAGAGAATCTAGATAAAGTGTATAGAGTTAAGAAGGCTATGTATGGACTTCATCAAGCCCCAAGAGCATGGTATGGTACTTTGTCTACCTATTTGGTGGACAATGGGTTCAAGAGGGGCACCATAGACCAGACACTATTTATAAAGAAGAAAGGCAAGGATGTGTTGCTTGTCCAGGTCTATGTTGATGATATCATTTTTGGGTCTACTGATCCAAAGATGAGTGAGGATTTCTCCAAGCTTATGACAGACAAATTCAAGATAAATGCTATGGGGGAGATGAACTTCTTTCTTGGTTTACAAGTTCAGCAGAAAGAAGATGGTATCTTCATCTCCCAGGATAAATATGTGGCTGAGATCTTGAAGAAGTTTGGCTTTTCTCCACATGAAAAGAGGGCTACTACTCCTATGGATAAAGAACACCCTTGGGGAAAGATTGGAGATTGGAAAGATGTTGATGTCAGGCACTACAGATCCATGATTGGATCCTTGATGTATCTTACAGCCTCCAGACCTGACATCATGTTTGATGTGTGTGCTTGTGCACGCCATTAAGTGACTCCCAAAGAATGTCACCTTTATGCTGTGAAGAGGATCTTTAGGTACCTAAGATGCTATCCTAGTCTTGGTGTGTGGTACCTAAAGGATTCACCATTGGAGCTGATTGCATATTCAGATAGTGACTATGGAGGTGATAAATTTGATAGGAAATCCACAACTGGTGGATGTCAGTTTCTTGGGAGCAGGTTGATATCTTGGCAGTGCAAGAAACAAACAGTGGTGGCTACTACAACTGAAGCTGAGTATGTGGCTGCAGCTGCTTGTTGTGGACAAGTTTTGTGGATTCAGAACGAGCTGTTGGACTATGGGTATAATTTTATGCATACCAAGATATTTGTTGACAATAACAGCACTTTATGCATCATTAAGAATCCTGTACATCATTCTAAAACTAAACACATAGAAATTAGACACCATTTTATAAGAGATTGTTTTGAAAAAGGTTTAATACAACCAGATAGGGTTGACACTGAGGAAAATGTGTCAGATTTACTAACTAAACCTTTTGATGCTGGGAGGTTTCAATACTTGGTAACAAGTATTGGAATGATCAATCTCACATAATATGTGTTTTGGAGTCTTTATGTAAAAGTATGTACATGATGATGCATTGTTATTAGTCTTATTGATGATTTAGATTTTCCACTATATTTTTCTAACACTGACAAAGGTTACTTGAACGCCGATAAGTGTTTTTGTAACGTTGTCAGCAATATAATTGTCTAACGCCGACAAAGCTTCCCTCAACGCTGTCATGTGTTATCGGGGCGTTGTCAGCAACAATGTTAGTTTTGTGGTTTTCAATCTAAATGTGCAGATGGTGTTAGCAGTATACCATTGGATACAGAGTTGCTTATGGATCAATGGAGAAGAATTTGGACAAGTTTTCATTTATGGATGATGGTTGGAATGTTTAATTCCTATCTTGACATAAATTTTTATGTTCATGCATGTTTTTAGCAACTTATGTATCATTGTTTAAGGGGAGGTTTTAGGAACCTTTAGGATGTTTGGGTATCAATATGATACTCGTATCACAAATCTAGATTGTGTCCACAGGTGAGTATGAGTTAGTTTTACTAAATCATGAGGCACTGTAGCATGCAAAGTTGATATACTATACATGCTGCCAAGACATTTTTGGCCTAGAATTGGTTGTGGTCTGTTGGGAGACTTGGGAATAATTTTGTTATGGAATTTACCTGGGAGTAACAAGGAATTTTATAAGGTAACTTGGTTGTTAAGAGTTTTGGTTAGCAAGGGACACTAGAGGACTGTTATGTCTATCTTGCTTAAGCAAGTGTGCATAACTGGACAGTGCTTGCCGCCCTATAATAATTATCAGCTTTTTGGTTATCTTCTCTAGGATAAATTATTTTGTTAAGGTCATTTTTCATTTTTAAACATTTTTATTTTTGGACGCTGACAAGTATTTTTCCAAGCGTTGTTGTGACCAATTTAGACGCTGACATGGCTATAGGCAAACGTTGACAAGATTATAGCCGTTGGGCGTTGATATGTTATTTTTTACCGTTGATACTCAATGGGTCCTACCCAGTTGTTACTTTTTGACATATTTTTAGGCCGTAATTTTGGGAGTTGTTACCTTTCATTTAATGCATGAGATGAACTTATACTTTTTCAATATTTTCATAATTGTGTTTTTGAAAATACTTGCCTATTTTTGGGCCAATCACATGCATTTTCTTCTCCTATAAATTTGGCTCCTATTTTTAAACAGGGTATCTATAATTCTTGTCTAACACAATTTTCTCTTATCAACTTCATCTTCATCAATTAATTTTAACAGCTTTCAACAATGGCACCAAAGTTTAAACCATCAGAATTGGAATTGGGGTTCAGAAGTCAACACAACATGATCGCGTATCTTGAAGCTGATGATACTCTGTTTCCCCAATACACACAAATGGTGGCGTATTTGAACGCATCCCCCATAAGGTATGCTCTTTCTCATGCACCACTCATTCCTGTCACACATATTAAACAGTTTTGGAACACTGTTAGTTCCTCAACAGTTAATAGAGTGACTACATTGACTTCTATTGTTCATGGGAGACCTTGGGTGGTTACAGAGGCTTTGGTCCGCCAAGCCTTGCATCTTGATGATGCTGATGGTATATCCACCCTTCCCATTAGTGAAATAGAACAAGGACTAAGGGCTTTGGGTTATCCTTTTCCTGATGAAGGAACTTTAAACAAGTATCATAAACAGGAGTTTCCCCCAGCCTGGAAGTACCTCATACATGTCCTCCTTCAATGTTTGAGTCCCAAATGCACTGCACACAATGAGATCATTAGATCTATTGCTAGTGCTATTGTGTGTATTGCCACTGGGCAAAAATTTAATTATTCTAAAATGATTTTTGAGGGCATGTGTAAAAATAAGGGGAACAAAATGACTTTAGCTTATCCCCGATTTTTACAAATGGTTTTTGATGTTCAAGGATACTGCACAAGGGATCATAATAATTTTTATGAGATCCCTGTGCAAAAGAAAGCTATTTTTATGAAGATGAACTCACCCCCCCATCGTAACCTACCCTTAACCCAAGCTATGCTTGCTGTCATTGCAGTAGCTCAACCCCAACCAGACCCCCAACCACAAATTGACCCAATACCTGAACCATTACCTTCACCTGAACATATGCAACTTGACCAAGAACCCTTCAACGTTGACACATTAAATGTTGGCGTTGATGTGCCTATTTCCAACGTTGACACACAACCTTCACAAACCCAAACACCCCTTAACCAACCCACATCCACTCCATCTTCCACACCCCCTGAATATAGGTTGATGAAACGCCAAAGGACTACTGGAGTGTTCTCCTCTGGTGGTCCTAGCCATGTAGCAGAGAGAACCACCACCACAAGTGTGGTTGGTGATATGGATGAGGCTGGGACTATTGGTTCTGGCTTTGAAGCTGGCCAAGGCAGTCCCACCATCCTTAAGTCCTCATCCATGCCCAATGAACCTGACTTGGGAGGTCAAATCCCCATTTTAGAAGAGGGCAGACTGGAACAAATGACTCTTGTGGAATTGACGGTAGTCTGCATGAGCTTGCAAAAGCAAAATGCAGACTTAGTACAAGTTGTCAGCTCACAAGGCCTTGAACTCAAGCAATTGAGGGAGAGGATTGTTGTTTTGGAGACTGCAAGTGCAAGGAGAGGTATGGAGGAATCTTCCAAAGGGGAGGAAGATCCAATAAATCTGAGTGATAAGGGCAGCCATGATGGTCAATCTTTGGATGTTGCTGAGGCCCTTACAAGTTTGAAGAAACAGACAGGTTTTGATACGTCCTTAGTCTCTCCTACCAACTTGAATTTATCGTTTACAGCTATGTTGGAAGAGATTGCAAAAGGCGCTGAGGCAGGAAATTTGGGCGTTGACAATGAGAATTTGGACGCTTGCAGAAATATTTTGGGCGCTGACACAGCAAAATTGGGCGTTGACAGACCTACACATGAGGGTGATGTATCCCAGTCATCATCCATCATCAAGGAGGTTTCTTCACAGGTATCACCATCTACCTTACCAACAATTGCTCCATTAGATAAGGGTAAGGGTATTATGGTAGAAGAGGTTGTTCTAAAGGATGCAGCTCAAGTTGAGTTTGATAGACGATTGGCTGCACAAATCATGAGATAGAAAGGAGGTGAAAGAGTCACCATTTGTTGTTACTTCAGAAAAAGGAAGTGATGGAGCTAGCTCTGACTCAAGTGTTACGATTATAGAACCAGAAATACTTGAGTATGGAGATGAGTTGGCCAAGGAGAAATTGAGAGAATTGAAATTACAGGTTGACTTTGATATGCCAGAGGTGGTTCAAGTGTATAATGCTTGGGAAGAAAGATGTATGGAGAATCCACACTTGACCACTTCAGATCAAATATGGGGTTTGGAGATTCTCCTCAGAGTTCAAAAGGATTGCCAGGTAATTTTGAAACACAAGGCAAGCAATATTCTCTCAGAGTTGAAAAGGGATAGAAGGGAGTTATATTGCATGTTGCTCAGATGTCATGGAGTAGGATGGACTTATCAGAAATTGAGGGCATTGACATTTGATGAGTTGGAATGCAAGGCTTATCCCATTTGGGTGAGAGTGCAGGAAGCAAACACTCTCAGACTTCTTTCTGATGAAAGAAAAGAAGAACTTGCAGAAGAAATGGAGCTCAAGAAAGCAATGTTTGTTCCCAGACCAGTGAAAAAGGGAATTTCTCTTGAGTTTCCCAAAGATATGGATCCACTATATCCAAGTGAAGCTGTTATAAGAAAGAGCCTCAAGCTCTCACCATTAGAAGCTTCAGATATGGTGCAAGTGTTACCACTAGATTCTAGAAACCTAATTGTGAGCTATGAAGAAGATGAATGTGGGTTTTGGAAAATTGGCAGCTATGGCAAAGAGGTACACACTTTTACCACTCTCATATCTTTGTTTGAAAGTTGTGATAGAGAAGACTTGGTAGACCTATGGAGGTTGCTAGAGACCAAGTATGAGGCTGAAGCACCAACTTCAGCTAATGGAATAAAACTGTGGTCCACATTCAAGAGAATGTGTGGACCAAAAGATGAGGATCCTGCTATTTGGAAGGATCTTGAAGATGACCTCAGTGGTCTTCAATGGAGATTATATTCAGCTGCTGGTGTTTACCATTTGAGTTCTACAAAGTTTGCTGAGTATCTACTTGTGGATTGTCAGTATTTCATATCTAAGGCTATCTTGGAGAAGATAAAGAACACTCAGCTAGAAATTGATTATTCAAGTGACGTGGCAAAAGACTTGATCAGATTTATTTATTACCAATATGAGAAGGTTTGTAAGATTCCTCCTAGTCCTTAATGCTTATTCAGAAACTTGATCATAAGAGTGGATATCAAGTTTAGGGGAGGATTGTTAGGAATAAATTAAGGCCATATCACTTGAGCGCTGACAAGAGTAAATCAAGCGTTGACAGGAGTAAAACAAACACTGACAGCTCAAGCGTTGACAAGATAAAGTCAAGCGTTGATACATTGAAGACAAGCACTGATGGGAAGATATACTCTACGTGTTTATTGTATTCTAGATTACTTCTAGTAAAGATAGGAACAACAATGTATTTTCTATATTTATCTTTACCTAGAATAGCTGATACGTAGATTATTGTACAAGGCTTCTTATGTCTATAAAAGAAGACCTTTAGGTTAATGTTTGATATAAGTTTTTCATTCGTAAACTACTCTCATTGTAAGCAAGTTTGATATCATTAATCAAAGTGAAAGTTTGTTTATATCATTGTGTGTTCTTGTTTAAGTGTTAATTCCGCATAACACTTAGATTATCATAAGCATATACAAAGGTTTCTTTAAGTGTATTACTTGATCTAATATCGTATACATAAAGCTAAATCGATCTAAGTTTGGGATCAACAGTGGTTTCATGGAAGGGTTAGAAAGAAGGAAAATAGACAGATGATGAAATAATCAAAGTTGGCACTAAGATTGTAAGTGCAAGTGACAATTTTTGTATATAATGTTTATATTCGTATAATAAATTATTTACCATTTTTTGTGTTCAGCTGGAAGCAGAGGAACAACTCAGGGATGGAACCTTGACGGTTGATAGTGGTTCAGATTCATTATCACATGTATTTGGAAAGGAAAAGGGAGGGTATGCACGAGGAGTGGGAGGCAGAGTTACGTGCAAGAAGTTCTTTGATCTACCTAGAAGGAAACAAGGAACTGATGTAAGGATTGCGTTGCTTGAAAATGAACTTGAGAAGGAGAGATAGGCGCGTAAAGATAAAGAGATTACTGTCGCTGAATTAAACACCAAGATGTCACAAACACAGGAAACTATTGATAAAATGTGGAAAGTTATGTCTGCACAAGGGTTTAATATAGCCGAGTTAATGCCAAGTCAGTCAAATGTAAGACTAGTTTTCTAATTTTAATTTGATGATTTTCAGTCTGTAATACCAATAACAATTAACATACTTATATATTGCAGGTATTACAACTAGAAAATAATACATTAACTACAAAACCTAGTGAAGAACAAAGGACATCGATCAGTGGTGATGGTCTTCAGAAGGGTGTGTTAAAGTCAACTGCAACTTTGAACAAGGATTTGGACACTGCAACTGCAGCTGCAATCGCAACTGCAACTGTGAACCAGATAAGTTATAAAAAAAGCATGTTTGGTTTCTAAATTGTACTATACAGGAATTATTTACTGTCTTATGTATATATGCAGGGACCTGGTAGAACTAGGGGAGCAAAAAAAAGACTAGATCGTTAGAAAAGAAGTCTCCACTTCAAAATTCCCAATCTCAGTTAGATATTTCTCCAACTTCCGGTTCACAACAAAATTTGTCTCCCTCGACAAAACAAGACGTACCTATTTCATCATTACGAAAGAAGCGTACACCTTCTAAATCCAAAGTAAATCAGTCTCCACCATCACTACCAGATGTAAGTATTTAATCTTTTTTCATATAATTACTTGTTTAATTTATTTCTCATTAACGCATGTAAACATATTTTCTTCAGACATTTCAGTGCAAACTGTGGAACATATCTAGGACAATTATCATTGGTATCGGTAGGGTACACAAGGCTAAGGATGGAGACAATGTAATGATTCATAACCAACCACTACCAAAAAATTGCTACAAAGTTTCAGTTGATGAATCCCTAGTGGATGCAGCATTCATACCTGATGACGGAAATAATGGTTTACAAACTGTTAAGGATGTAAAAGGTAGTTTTGCATGGCCAAAGGAAAATGTTATTTTTTTACAAGAGGTACATACACTTGATTTATCATCCTACGTATACATATAAATATCTTTTCATATTTAGTTCAATGTTTAATACACGACATTTTTTTCCCTACAGGAAACAACACCACCAAATACCATAAAAGCTGTTGTTGAAAGTGCACCAAATATAGGATCTAAGCGCTTGATGAACGTTCCAGCAGGCAGTAAATTTACGACTATTCCTCATATGCAGAAACAAGATAGGAATAACAAGGCTCAAAAGACTTTACAATACGGTGATTCAAAGTCTTTACAAATGTGATTCTATGTGAAAAGTATGTTACTTGAGAATAATACGACATTACATTTGTTGATTTGCTTATGTACATTCAATTTTATATATTAATGCAATTGAAATTTGATTTCCAGAATTTTGTTTTATGTTTTTATTGAATTCTGAAAGGTTACTAGAAGATGAAACATAGTCACACTTATTCACATTACAATGTGTAACTACATGTCATAAAAGGTCACACAAACATACAATTTATGTGACTATTGGATGCATATAGTCACACAAAATACAATTTGCTTGACTTGATAAAGCATACAGTCACACTTATTACTACTATTGGTAACTCTTTGGTTAGTTCTATGTGACAAACTTAATGCCATTAGCATGATTTGTGTGACTACATGTCATAAAAGGTCACACAAACATACAATTCTATGTGACTATTGCATGCATATAGTCACATAAAATACAATTTGCTTGACTTGACAAAGCATACAGTCACACTTATTTCTACTATTGGTAACTCTTTGATTAATTGTATGTGACAAACTTAGTGCCATTAGCATGATTTGTGTGACTACATGTTATAAAAGGTCACACAAACATACAATTCATGTGACTATTAGATGCATATAGTTACACAAAATATAATTGGCTTGACTTGACAAAGCATACAGTCACACTTATTTATACTATTGGTAACTCTTTGGTTAATTGTATGTGACAAACTTAGTGCCGTTAGCATGATTTGTGTGACTACATGTTATAAAAGGTCACACAAACATACAATTCATGTGACTATTGGATGCATATAGTCACACAAAATACAATTTGATTGACTTGACAAAGCATACAGTCACACTTATTTCTACTATTGGTAACTCTTTGGTTAATTGTATGTGACAAACTTAGTGCTATTAGCATGATTTGTGTGACTACATGTTATAAAAGGCACACAAACATACAATTCATGTGACTATTGGATGTATATAGTCACAAAAAATACAATTGGTTTGACTTGACAAAGCATACAGTCACACTTATTTCTACTATTGGTAACTCTTTGATTAAATGTATGTGACAAACTCAATACCATTAGCATGATTTGTGTGACTACATATCATAAAAGGTCACACAAACATACAATTCATGTGACTATTAGATGCATATAGTCACACAAAATACACTAATCACATAGTAAATGTCACACATATCGTATATTCATGTGAAAAACTTATAAAAAATAGTCACTCTTAAACAAAACTCGTGTAACTGTAGAGTGTTTACCGTCACACATATTCACTAAAACACCAAATATTGTACCTAGTTTGTCACACATATTCGAGTATTGGTCACTCATTTTTGATAGCTAAGGTCACTAAGACGAGCTTGTGACCAAAAGGTACCTACGATCGCGGGACCTTTGGTCACAAAGCCTAAAAAATCGCGTGTGACTATATGCCTACGGTCACTCTTTTTGAGTGTGACGGATACCATTTTTTGTACTAGTGCACTCACCTTTGGCTTTGTTTCCTCCGCCCCCCTTTTCTATATATAAATCTCAAAAACCCAATTCACATTTTCTCTCCAAGAAAATTACTCTGCTCCCATTGTCTTCTAACTGCAACGCTAAACTTTGTAACCTCCATCCCCTAAATCCTCAGCCACAAACTATCTTCAATTCAATCAAATCATCGCATATGAAGAACACACGATCCATTCATCCAATCAACTCATATCTCATCTCAGAAAAACAAAGACAAAACTCAACCTTTTAAACCCCCAATATTGGTCTCGTGATTTCAATTACTCACAACGAGTTTATGAACGAGATGAAGACTAGCTGGAGAAGCTTCAAGATCTTGTTATGAGGTCTCGGGTAGGTTTTTCGATTTGAGTTTGTTGGTCAATGATGGTTCGCAAAGAACTGAGATCTTGAAAAAGAGGTTTGGTGTTTTCGAGTCTTGTCAGAGTCTTTTTTTTGTGTGTTTGTGTTTAAGTCGAGTCGAGTCGTAAAAGCTTTAGAGTGTTTTGTCTGTATTGAAGTCGAGTCAGTTTTAAAAAAAATGGAGTCTTGTGTCTGGTTTTTGAAGCGTTGGTATAGAGTTTGTGTTTAGGGTCTGATGGGTGTTGGGATTTCGAGGCAGTGTTGTAGTCGAATTGAGAGTCGAGTCTAGTGTTGTTGGTTTCTAAAATGTGTCGAGTGGAGTCTTGTGTTATGTGTCGTGTGTTGTATGTGTCAGTGGGTTCGAGAGTGATTGAGGGGAGGCTAAGTTTTGTGTGAGTCGAGAAACAAGGCAAGAGTCTGAGTTTTGTGTGAGTTTTTTGAGTCGAGTCAGTTGTCGAGTCTTGCGGGTGGATACGAGAGTCTGTTTCGAGGGTGTCTTTTCGGTGTTGTGGGAGTCGAGGTTTTGTTGAGTTGAATAGTTTTCGAGTCTATTTTCTGAGACCTTGTTCGGAATATAAAATTACAAGTCGGAATACTAATTCCTATCACAAGTCAGAATACAACAATCGACACCTAAGTCTGAATAAACCATGCTACACACAATTCGGAATACATTGTGCCACACTTAAGTCAGAATGCATTATGCTGAACATAAGTTGGAATAATAAATTCGTATCACAAGTCGGAATGAGATTTTGTTTTGGAGGGAAAAATAAAAAATAGTTCGGAATATGTTTGACAAAAATATAAGTCGGAATACTAATCGTATCACAAGTCTGAATACAACTTCGTATCACAAGTCGGAATACATGTTATGTATGGAAATCGGAATAAAGGTGAGACAAAAAAAATAGTTCAGAATACTGGACAAAAAGATAAGTCATAATATATGACCAAATATTAGTTCGGAATGTCAATCATTTTGGAGGGAATAAGAAAATAAGTATAACGGAATCCAAATAAAAAATAGTTCGGAATATTGTAAACCCTCTTATTCCGAATAATACCAAATAGTTTCAAAAACTTGTAATTTTTACCCAAAAGTCAATCTAAAAATTCCAACTTTTTCGTGTTTTTACCAAAACAAATACCCAAAATCACTACCACAACTATTTAAATGATTTTTAGAAAGATTAAACCATAAAAAAACACAAAAAAATTTTTTGAATCGAATGATTTTAGATCAAAACCCACAAATCAATGAAAAACAAACACAAGAACAACCTAATCAACCATGGCTCTTGATACCAATTGTTAAATCATATACTCTTAGGATTGTAGATGTGTTTGATTTATCTAAAGAGATGGATGGAGAAGAAAGAACTAGAGAGAGAAAGCTAGAGAGAGAAAGGAGAGGAGAATGAAAGTGTGATTAATGAAATGTGTGAAATACAAATGACCAACCCCTCCTAACATGCTAGGAGGGGGTATATATAGCCCTCCCTACATGTGGGCTATATGGGCTATATTGATTACATATTGGATCACGAGCCCAATACTTGAATATACCATTGGAGTGACTGATCCTTTCTAAATACGTAAAAACGTATTTCCAACATGGATGGACTTCTCATTCTCCATCTTAGGGCGAGAGAATACAATCAAATCTTCCGGGAAGGCACTACGAATAAGGTCCAGAATGTCCATAGCTGTGCAGAAAACAAACAAACAATCAGGAGAATATATTTTAGTTTTTTGGCACAGGATTTACTTACAGAAAGCTACGATGAACGCGGGAAGAACCACTAACCCTGGCCACTCTGGGTGCGGAAGACGGGTATCCTATGCATGCCACATCTGACTACACGGCTTAGGCCAAGGGTGACCAACAAGGCCTCAGGATACGGTTGCACGGGGATGCGGTTGTTGCTAAATGTCTCCGCGTCCTCAGAGTTGTAGGAGTTGCGGCCAGGTAGGGGGTCCTTCCTCACCATTCCAGGGGTCAAAAAGGGGAAGTGGACAGGGAAGGCAGCATTATCAACCCAAAAGAACCTATCGTTCCAATCCCTTAAGGAGTCTATCTTCCCATCATAGCACTGCATCCCACCCTTTCGCTTAGCGAAGGACACCCAACCATTGGCTAGTTGTTGTTGGTAAAAGACGCGGAATAGATCTACGGTTGGATCTATATCTAGGGTGCGGCAGTTTATTTTGAAATTCGAAATTTTGGTCGCCCCTATGCAATGTAATTGGGAGACGTGAGTCTCGTAATGCATCAGAACACTAAGGAGAAAGCGAGACATGGGTATACGCTAATTGGCATAGTAAAAAAACTGGTTATACACTCTTATCTTTCCCACTGGAGCCTGGCTTGTATTGTGTCGAGGGTTAGGGATTTCCGGGTGGAGATAATTAGGTATGTAGTAGTCGGTCGTGAATTGGTCTAGCTCCCCTATGGTCAAGGTTGATGTTACATCAGATAAATGTTCCACCATGGTGGCGTATATAATATAAGGTGGTCGCAGGGATTACCTTCGAAGAGATCTGGTAACAATGAAGTGTTTTGTGACAATCCGTCAATTTACGGTTGATATTTTATTTTCAAGTGTTATTTAAAAACATTATTTTAATGTTATATTATGAACTCACTTATTTTGGAAAGAAAATTTGGATTTACGTCTTGAAGTAGCATCGACTACGTCTATACCGGAGGATTCTACGTTACGTGCTTACGTTTACATACACCATTTTTTGTGACAGCCCGACATTTCAGGAAATAAATTTATCCGTGAATATTATTTTGGGATTTTAAATTTGTGTTGGTTCATAAACTCACTAATTTACGAGAAGAGATTAGGACTTACGTGAATAATTTAACGTCCTTTACGATTAAACCAGAAACCTTAGGATTACGTATTTACGTTTTTGAACTCCGTTTTTGATGAGACAATTTTTATTAGATTCGTTTTGTGTCGTTGATTCATAATTTATAAAAACGTTTTTCGTAAAACGACCCGAGGGCACGCAAATCGAGGAAACTAAAAATTGAGGAATACCTGTAAATTAGTGGGATGAGACAAAACAAGTTTTGCCCCACCCCACTAACATGGGACGGCCAAAACAAGCCTTGGTGGCAAGTTTATACATAAACTTGCAAGACACATGTAAAAATATGTCTTGAAAGTTTATGTATAAACTTGCCACCAAGGCTTGTTTTGGCCGTCCCATGTTAGTGGGGTGGGGCAAAACCACTAACTTCAAACCAATACCTCCATTCCATACATGCAAACCAAGAAAATAAATCACACAACTCTCTCCTCTCTCTCTAAAATTCGTCCCACCACCACCACTAAACACCCTATTTGATCTATTTTAGCCATAAAATCATGTGTTATTCATACACATGATGATGCCCCTTTGAAGCCTTGAAGATTAGAGGTGATTCTAACATCCAAGATGGTGATTTGGTGATGTCCAAGGACTGATTTCTACAAGAAGTTTACAAATATTGGTCGTCTTCAAAGTTGGTGTTGATCTATCACAAGTTTTGACATCAAAAATCCAAGCCTTGATCATAAACTACTTAATCTCAGTGGTATAAAGATTGTTCTTCCTATCCTCTTGTTATTTTGATTATGTAATCTTGTATTTCCTTTATTTATGTATATGTATATGATGATGAATGATGATAAAAATATTATGTGGGGATTTGGTGTTAATAAACATGGATAAAAAGATGGAAAACCACATGTAAAATGGTTAAAATCTTGCTTAATATGATGGTTGTATAAAAACAGTAAGTAACCAAATGCTAAACTGATAAAATGGAATAGTGGAATCAATTTACAGTAATTATTAGGTGTTATACACATGTGAGAGTTGGCCATGTAATGGAATCATAAAAATGAGTGAGATATGATCAAAACAAGATTAGAGTGCAAATCTGCCTATACTGTTTTGGACGAATTTATTAAAATATTTAGAGGTTGATTCATCAGTAGCTATAAAGAAGTAAAATGAAGCACATATTATTTAGTTACTGTCATAAAAAATTGAGGTCCTATCTCATTATAGAACTCTAGATATGGACATTTTAGTGGACTTAAAATTCGGGACTGATTTTGTATATAAATAGTATATAATATAAGCACTCAAAAATTTATATAAAATATACATATATAAACCCCACTAGTTGATAAAAATTATAAATAAAGAGTTACATATATATATTGATATTAAAATGGGATACATTATACAAATTAAAAGTACAAATGTTTTTCCAAGTTATAAAACTATATACTTAAGTTTTACGTCTTTTCGGCTAAAACCGAAAGGTTAACGTTTTTAGTCAAATAAAACCTAGACGGTCGTACCCGTCTAATGTAAACTTTTATAAACTCACATACTGATATATGAACTTATACAACAAGTAAAAACCGATAAAACCCGAGCTTTACAACACATAGACATTAACGGGCCAAAGTAGCCTTATTGGACTATTAACCCGACTAGTTTGGTAAAACACTTATAAACTTATTTATTGGGCTTAACCCACTTGGGCCCGATATGTAAAGTATAATACTGATAATAAAAGTGTAAAATGGACTAATATAATGTCATGGGCTTATAATAGGCTTAATGGGCCTTGACATGTAAATAAGTAAAACTAGTAAACTAGTATAAAAATTACCAACATATAACACTAAAATGAGTGAATGAGAATGTATAAACCCACTTGATCATCATCATATGTATAAAGTCATCATATATATACATAGCCATTATTTTTATAAGGTCATTGGACAAAAGTCTAAGACGAGTATTATTTGTCTAGGTTTCCGTGATTGAAGCACGTACCGTACATCCGAATTGCCGATAACCCGCTTTCCCACATCAACGTACTTGAAAGTAATTCTCGGGAAGACAACAAGAATTCATGGCCCGCACTTAAATAATAATTTCCATTAAAATGCTTTGTAAAACTTGTATGAAATACTATGACTTGGGACCTATGTAAATCTGATATTTATGATTGGAAATGCTTTATTATTAAACGACGCGATTTTTAAGCGTTGTCTATGATGTGAGTAATGTGCTATCCCGTAACACCAACGAGTCTTCCGCTGTATTGAATTGTGTAAATTTGGGGGTGTTACAGTTTGGTACCGGAGCTCTCGTTATAGAGAACGAAAGATTTTTTAAAACCAAGGTTTTGAATAAAACATTTCAAAATCTTTTAACTATAAACATTTTTCACAAAATGTCTAAAAATCTTTTGACTATAACGGTGCCGAAGAATTCCCGAGTTACCGACAAGGCCAGACTGACAAATGTTATTTTAATATATATATAACTTGGATTATATATATATGATGTAATTTGATTACATGATTGTTTGATGATTATTTTGATATTTATACGAGGTATTTGAACGACGTAGATTGTCACAAGAAACCCTAACTTCCCTAGTAATTAATCAAAGCTATTTTCGTAGGAATTCTAGCTATTCCAGATCTAAACCAAGTTGTGGATATCTATGATCCCAACGAAATGGTTGATATTTGTAGGAATGTTGATAATAGTTGATTGTGATATTAAAGAAGAATTGGCGAGATTAAATCTGATATCGATGTCATGACGATCTTTCCTTATAGAGTGGAGTTTGACAAAACCTTACCACCTGGAAAGGTGTCATCTGATTCGTTGTCACCCAATTCTTAAATTTGAAGTCGAAAGGGTGAATGTTGCACTTGAGGCTGTTATTGGAACCATTACCCAAAAGCCTCATGCCACTAGTATCTTTCCGAGAAGTCTAATTGAATGTGTGAGTCATTTCATACTAGTGACTCATTTGATAATTGTTGTTGTAAGAACTATTGGATTGGAAATTAAGTGTTGATCATATCGAGCTTTTATTGCCCTTTCAAGGTCTAGAAATAAGGTTGAAAGTATTGGAAAATGAGGTAGGATATCGAATTGAGTATAAGTTGGTTGAAACTTGAATGAAGTAAAAATTTAATTTGTATGGAATAAGAAATTATTAAGAGGAAGTCGTTGAGTCCTGTGATTGAATTATAAGGTTTTAAATGATTGTTTATTCGTGTTAAGGGTTATTCCTAGGCCATTGTCCAATGACGAGTATGCCCAGTGTCCAATAAATAAATTGAAGAAATCTTCTTCTGAATTGGGACCGATAGATCTTCTGGGACAAGTGGAACACCTAATGACTCTTGTAGATTAGTATTCATTGTGGTATATTTTAAAAATCCCTAACTAAACTGAGACATCAGTTGGTAGGATGAGTTCTTGGAATTGTATGACAAAGTGACACGTAATATTTTACGGTACAATTTTAACTCGTTTGTGATTAATGAAAAGATTACCTTTGATTGCTAAATCCTACATATATCGATGTTATCTATCTTTTATTGCTCCATCCTAATGTTCGCATTAGTGATGCAACCATTAAACAAGTACTCATCTCGAATTGAGTTACGTTGTGGATTATTCTTTTTGAGTGCCATCGAGGTCATGAACCTCATGATTATTTGGCTAAGCTCATTTCCTATCATATTGTAGTTAGTTCTTGGTGAACAACTCTTCATCACTCTTTTGCAGATCACTCATTGTTTTTATAAGTTAAAACAGTATCCCTTGAGAAAAATTGAATTTTCATCACCATATAGATTATTCAAAGTCAGATTTATAAGTAATCATTATCGAAATGAAGTTGTTTATGAAACACCTTGGAAAACTTAATTGTTTCCATGATAAAGAACATATCTGTAAATTCATTTTGAATTAAGCATGAATATATATTTTAAACATGATGACAAAGTTTTGACGAACTGAGTATTGCATCGTTAATCTTGAAATTGTATGTAGTTGTGCGCCTACATACAATTCGGAAGGAACCATGCAAGGCTGATTAGTAGTCACCATGAAATTATTATTAAACACTACATTTTCTTTGAAGTTATGAAAAGATTAAAAATTTATGAGATCTGCAAGAAGTGAAAAGTAGGGACATATTGATAGGGACACCTACATATGTTCCCGTACTATTTATTCTTCTGAGTCGAATTTACTCATCTGTGGAATTTGTCTTAAGTGATAATTGATATTCCCTTCTTGTCCAATTCTCCCATGGTGAGATTCTTTGGAGAAGTATATGATTACCGAGTGTTGATACCCGACTGGATGTGTCAACGTTCCTATCATTTCTTTTGATTAGATTTCATTTGAATGACCTGGGTAACGATCCGAGGATCTTTCGAATGCGTACTCAACTCATGAAAACATGGGATATATTCATGTTCGTTAATGTTTTCGTCTTTATCTGATTTGAAATTCTCTCGCGTAAATTATGCGTTGACCTTACTCATTTAATGTTAGCTATGTCTCCAGATATCCTTGAATTTGTGAAGGATTATGAGTTATTATTAGTCTTTTGAGAAGTTCACATCTTATCAACGGTAACGAAACTGGAGAGTTGATAGTGCCAGTGGGATGGATTGATTGATTATGACATGACGACATTGTCTTAATCGATGGGAACTCGAGTAGAATTCCCCTAAATGATAAGATGTTGATTATCAAAAGTGATCTAAATAATTCTTGATGGATGACCATATCCTGCATTTAGACTTGAAAATATACCCTGAATGGTTGTGAATTAGTCATAGATATTATAATCTAGAAAGAACTTAAAGAAAATTTATTAAAAGATGTTTCCGTTATCTGAAACTTTAGGAGGTATTTGTTGGTGAATTACCTAGAGTTTCTCCATTAAGGAAAGTTGAATTTGGTATTGATTATATTCTCGGTGTTGTACTTTTGGCATGTGCACTGTACATCAGCATCATTTAAATCGAAAGTGTTACCGTACAACTGAAAGAGTTGTCGGGGAAAGCTTTTATTCTACCGAGCTCGTCATTATAAAGAGCTATGGTGTTATTATTACTTATATTTGTTGAATTACCATGAACTAGGTAAATTGATGATAAAAATCTATATCCACTACCCAAGATGATAGATTTGTTCGATCATTTACAAGGTTCAAGCGTATATTCAAGATTTGATCCTCGGCATGGTTATCATCAACTTCGCGTCCGCGAAAAAGATTATCTATTCCAATTAATACATCCAGAACTTGTAATGAACATTATGAGTTTCACGTGATGTCGTTTGGATTGACTAATACACATGTAGCATCCATAAATTTGGTGAATCACGTGTGTAGGCTGTAATTTGATAAATTCATGCTTGTGATCATTAAGGACCATTTGTTTGTTCATAAGAATAAGAAGGAGTTAATAATTATTTGTAGAATGCCTCGAATTGTCCGACAATGTAAACCTGTAACTTGAATAGTTAACATGTGATTTAAGGCTTAATCCTTTACATGATTTGACCATGTGATTAATAAGATAATGGGATCTATATAGACTTTTCAAAGATTAGAGCCATTAAGGCTTTGGGATATACCAAAAAGAAAAGTGCAAATATGTTTTGACAAATGTTTTAACAAAAGATTTTTAAGGAATCATTCCATATACCTAAATCATTTAACTAAACTCTTGTTTAGGGGTAAATGTTTGTGTATACCTCAAGACAACCTAACAGGGATTGAGGAAACCATTTAAACCATGGCTTGAAATTTGAAACGACAATTTTTGCTTGTCAACTAAGAAAATTTTGACCAAAGTGTAAACAAAGATTTTTCAAACATTTACGGATCTTATTAATTATTTTAATTATTTTCGATAAATCATCAAAAATCTTGTTAATAAAATTCAAATTATTTTGAACATTTTTATATAATTTGTCGAACTAAGAAATTTAAAATTTTTAAGTTTACGTTTACGTTTCATAAAAATTAAATATTTATTATTTAATTACTTGTAATAATTATCGATGCTTTAAAACGTCGGATCGAGCAAAACTGATAAAAATAATAGTTGAAACAAAACTAAAACTTAGAAAATATGAGGAAAGAATTTCTGAGTAATATTGACCATGATATTTATTTCATCAAGGAAGGTGAATGTAGATACTGACACATTATGAAGAAAGGATAAAGAATTAATTAGGATATGTTCCTTAAATATGACGGTGCAAAATAAATTGCCAAGCAATTTAAAAATAGCCGATGCTTGAAAAGGAGGATAATATAAATAATAAAAAGGGGGTTCGCGGCTACTGTGAACCATTAGTAATAAGAGCCGGTGGCGTTAAATGATTAAAAGACCACTTGTGGTTGCCTAAATATGGAGATTGTGAGATGTAGTCATGTTGGAATCTCGTAAGTATAAGTATTTGATTCATGTCATTTCTGATTAAAAGTATCTTTGTCTGAAGAAGTTGTACTGATGGCAAATTATGAAGGCAGACATCGCCTCATACATTAGTAAACGTCTAACTATTGCAAAGGTCATCATCTGAATTTGATTCGATTTGGTTCATCGTCGACAGACTGACCAAATCTGCTAATATCATTCCTGTTAATGATAGATTCTTGATGAAGAAATTGACTCTTTTGTATTTAAAGGAGTTGTGTAAACATAGTGTGCCTGTATCGACCATCACTATCAAGATCCTCGCTTCGCACCGAATTTCTAGAGATTTGCTCAGAAGTCATTGAGAACGAACCTTGATGAGAGTACTGTTTACCACCCCAATCGAAGGGACGAGGTAACGTAATGATACAAAACACTAGAAGTCTTATTTTATGATTGAATGATTGACCTTTGGTAATGCACCGTATGATCGTTTTCCTCTGGAGAGATTATAATTGATAATTATCGTATTAGGATTGGGATCGAATCTTGTGAGGATATATATGAGAGCATCTGTAAGCAGGAATTGGGATGAAGACATCCGACATACACCCATTGTGAGTTGGACATGTCTTTTAGGTTTAAGGTTACCTAAACCTTACAAAATACCCGACCCGCGAGACCTGAAATGGTTGTTGAAATTAGGATCTGATTAATGACTGTCGTTAGTGGGCAGGAGGTTATGTAAATATGAAGTGTAGACCTTGAAGTGCAGGATGGGTAGCGAAGTTATGGCAAAAATTTTCACCTTGGAAAAATGAATAGATGATCTAAAAGATCATGGGAAATAAGTCCCCGTTGTATGGGACCATTGAGATGATGTAAAAGTTGGTTTGAAGGGCATATAAGTTGGATCTACCCTAGGACTTCAAGGGCTGCGTAAATTATGATTCGTATATCTAACTTGATGAAATGTCTATCAAGTGAAAATTTTATTACCTCTTGATGAAGTTAGATCGACGAAAATTTGCATTCATCAAAAACCCGTGAACATCATGGATAGAGAAAGTAAGTCAACATTAAGCCTGATCGTATTTCCGTAGTTATGTTTGATGAAACTCGCGTATTGTAATGAATTACACTTGTGAGAAAAGACCGAATGTGGAGGAAATACCCACATGGCTCTAACTCTGTAAGAAGCGAGTAGTAAGATAAATTGATCTTTGAGGTAAAAGACCCTGTTTAGGGGTAAAAGCTGTGACAATCCGTCAATTTATGGTCGATATTTTAGTCTCAAGTGTTATTTAAAAACATTATTTTAATGTTATATTATGAACTCACTTATTTTGGGAAGAAAATTTAGATTTACGTCTTGAAGTAGCATCGACTACGTCTAAACCGGAGGATTCTACGTTACGTGCTTACGTTTACATACACCTTTTTTGGTGACAGGCCGACATTCCAGGAAATAAATTTATCCGTGAATATTATTTTGGGATTTTAAATTTGTGTTGGTTCATAAACTCACTAATTACGAGAAGAGATTAGGACTTACGTGAATAATTTAGCGTCCTTTACGATTAAACCGGAAACCTTAGGATTACGTATTTACGTTTTTGAACTCCGTTTTTGATGAGACAATTTTTATTAGATTCGCTTTGTGCCGTTGATTCATCATTTATAAAAACGTTTTTCGTAAAACGACCCGAGGGCACGCAAATCGAGGAAACTAGAATCGAGGAATACCCGTAAATTAGTGGGATGAGACAAAACAAGTTTTGCCCCACCCCACTAACATGGGACGGCCAAAACAAGCCTTGGTGGCAAGTTTATACATAAACTTGCAAGACACATGTCTTGTAAGCTTAATAAACAAGCTACCAACACCAAAACCACTAACTTCAAACCAATACCTCCATTCCATACATGCAAACCAAGAAAATAAAACACAACTCTCTCCTCTCTCTCTCTAAAATTTGTCCCACCACCACCACCAAACACCCTATTTGATCTATTTTAGCCATAAAACCATGTGTTATTCATACACATGATGATGCCCCTTTGAAGCCTTGAAGATTGGAGGTGATTCTAACATCCAAGATGGTGATTTGGTGATGTCCAAGGGCTGATTTCTACAAGAATTTTACAAATATTGGTGGTCTTTAAAGTTGGTGTTGATCTATCACAAGTTTTGACATCAAAAATCCAAGCCTTGATCATAAACTACTTAATCTTGGTGGTATAAAGATTGTTCTTCCTATCCTCTTGTTATTTTGATTCTGTAATCTTGTATTTCCTTTATTTATGTATATGTATATGATGATGAATGATGATAAAAATATTAGGTGGGGATTTGGTGTTAATAAACATGGGTAAAAAGATGGAAAACCACATGTAAAATGGTTAAAATCTTGCTTAATATGATGGTTGTATAAAAACAGTAAGTAACCAAATGCTAAACTGATAAAATGGCATAGTAGAATCAATTTACAGTAAGTATTAGGTGTTATACACATGTGAGAGTTGGCCATGCAATGGAATCATAAAAATGAGTGAGATATGATCAAAACAAGATTAGAGTGCAAATCTGCCTATACTGTTTTGGACGAATTTATTAAAATATTTAGAGGTTGATTCATCAGTAGCTATAAAGAAGTATAATGAAGCACATATTATGTAGTTACTGTCATAAACATTTGAGGTCCTATCTCATTATAGAACTCTAGATATGAACATTTTAGTGGACTTAAAATTCGGGACTGATTTTGTATATAAATAGTATATAATATAAGCACTCAAAAATTTATATAAAATATACATATATAAAACCCACTAGTTGATAAAAATTATAAGTAAAGAGTTACATATATATTGGTACTAAAATGGGATACATTATACAAATTACAAGTAAAAATGTTTTTCCAAGTTATAAAACTATATACTTAAGTTTTACGCCTTTTCGGCTAAAACCGAAAGATTAACGTTTTTGGTCAAATAAAATTTAGACGGTCGGACCCGTCTAATGTAAACTTTTATAAACTCACATACTGATTGATGTAGAGTTTTTACCACTCTTTAGGAAAAGAGAGCAAATTAGGGCAAGTATTAACAAGTGACTTAGGAAAATCACGAGTTATGACCCAAAGTGGGGATCGTTCTCAAGGAGGCTTAGTGTGTGTGTTAAAAAATGATTAACTTTGTGATTATATGATTATGAGAAAGAAAATAGAAATGGGATAAGAAGAGAATGACGGTTACGATGACGGATTACATTAAGACGAAAAGGTCATACACGTAAAACCGTAAAAGCACCAAAATTAAAAATTTACTCTAAAAATTCTTAAAAAATTGCAATAAATCCTAAATAATGTATTGAGAGTTTAAAAAAAATCAAAAATCACCCAAACCTTTTATTTAATTAAATAATGATTTTTTAATGCTAATTAAAGCCCTAAAAATCAATTTAATTAACAAAAATCCCAAAATGAGATTTATCACTTTGTAAACCTCTAAAATAGCCTAACTTAATTTAAAACTATTTTTGAAAATTTTAAAATTAATTAAAACTATTTAAAAACAATTAAAAACTATTAAAACTTAAAATAATTATAAAAGTTATTCTAAGAACAATAAAAATATCCTAAAAGTTGTAAAATTCCTAACTTAATGTATTTAACCTAAAAATATATAAAAACTTGAAAAATCTAAATTTTAATTTTTAATAATAAAATAATAATAAAATAATATTAAAAATCCAAAATTTATAAAAAATTCTAAAAACTTGCAAACTAGCTTAATTTAACCTAAATAAACAGAAAATGAAGTTGAAATTACAAAAATACCCCTAATGGGCCTCCAAATGGGCCAAAAGTCAAAACAGTCACCTTAATGGGCTTATTAAGGCCCAATAATAAAAATGTTGTCCAATTTAGCCCAAAAACTCCAATATGACTCAAAATTTGATTTTAAACCGAACTTTTCGAAGGCCCAAAAGCTGAAAATGTGAAATAAGCTGACTTATACCAAACAGCTTATTCTTAATAGGCTTTTTGGCCCATTAAGCTATAAGCTGATGCCATAAGCTCAAATTAGACACACAAGCTTCTTTTGAGTTGCTTAAGACTTATTTAAAAAGAAATTTGAAAAAAGTCCAAGGAATAAGCCTGAAAATGCAATAAGCAATCTACAGAAAACGATAAAATAGTCGTTTTTGAGTTCTAGGCTATCCCAAGAGCTGATTCAAATTGAAAAAGCTTTTAAATGACTTAAATAAGCTTAAACAACAAAAAGTTTTCAAATAAGTTCACTCAATAAGCTGGAATAAGCAAATAAGCACTTATGAAAAAGTCAAATGAGTTGGTTTTCTAGCAAAAAGTCAAAGTCAAAGTCTAATAAGCTCCAGTTCAAACTAATCGGTCAAATAATGAAGATCAATCACAAAAAATAAGTTGTTGCAGGTCTGGATAAGCCAAAATGGCTTATTGATAAGCTAACTGAAAAATTGCACTAGCAGGGGCTAGTTTTGGGTGTTGAGCAGTGGAAACTTTTTCCACTGCTTGACTTCTTGACTTTTTTGTCTTTAGTGACTTTTTTGGAGATTCAAGTTACACAAAGGCACCCAAATGATCAGTGGATCAAGAGGAGTCAAATACAACAAAGAAATCACAACCAACAACAGCCAATTATTACAGTTAATATCAATCACCAGATATGCACCAGACATGAACAAATAAGCAGTTGAGATTCAATAAGCACTTATAGCACAATTCAGCCAGCCAAACTTAACCAAATGCATACACAAGCAATAATAAACTTAAATAAGCAAGTCTAAACAGGTTTCATGCACTGATTCAAAGTATTGAACAAGATTTAAGCACTTAAAGTTACTGATGAACACTTAAACATGTAGTTTTTACTTTTGCTGATGCAATTGACCAACAAGCCAGATTCAATCACTCAGATCTATCACATATGTTATATAAATGATGTTTTAACAACTTTTAACCCTAAGCATGCATAAATTCTAGATTTTACCAAAATCTTAGGTCAAAATCAGTCAAACTCAACAAGATATAGCACAATGTATGATTCAAGGTTTCAAACCCAAAAACTTGTAGCAATATGCACTCAACCAAGTATTTAACAGATACAAAGCACAAATAACACTTTCCACAAACACAATAACCACTTATGATCTATAACAGGTAATCCCAAACACCCTTTTAACTTTTCAAAACCAAATTTTCAAACCAAAAGTGTTATCCAAGACCACCCAAGCCCAAATAAGCACAATAACAGATATATTAAGCAGATTTAAGCAAGATTAGACCACAATATCAGCAAGAACACAAGTAGCACCCAAATTCACCAAAAATCAAGATTTTAACAGATTTTGGGTAGAAAGGTGTGTACCTCATGGATGTGCATCCACACCCACGAATTTTGAGCTTATGTACTAGCAAGAACAAGTACAAGCTTCCACAAACAACCTTGCTAAGAATCAACAAGGTTAAGAGCACAATATAAAAAACAAAAAGGTTAAAAAGCCTTGATTAATGCAACTCTTGTATCCCACACTTGATTATCCCCAAGTTATAGGCTTCACCACACCTTGATAACTCAATATCAGGATGCTATGATCAGCTTTATAGCCCAAGAACTCCAAGGTGTACCAAGAAACTTAGCAAAATATCAAGCTTGAAGGAAAATGTGCAAACTTTTGCACACTCCTTGAAAACAAGTTTTAAGGTTTAAGATTAGCAAACAAGTAACAATAATAAGCAGTAAACAACAATGGCACTTGATTTTTCTTCAAAGATTCAAACTCATTTCATTAAACTGAAAATGGATTTATAGAATTTTGAACAAAGGAAAATTCAAGAGCAAGGATAAATGTAATAACCTAAGGCCTTTATATAGGCATACAATGAACTAGTTAAGAGCTAAAAAACGTAACCCTAATGCTTGTGAAGTCCTAGAAATACCCCTTGTAGGGTTTTGAACTTTGAAGATCATGTGACTGAATTTGGCTTGTAGCATGAGTTGGCAAGGTGAAAAGTTGATCAAAGGGTGTATATCAAGCTTAAAATGTAAGCTGGAATGAGGATGGTTGGATCACTGGCTCATTCTTGTCTTCTTGTCCAAAGGTGAAAAACAGGGGAATCTTGTGAGCTGGGTGGTGATGTGGCAAACCTTTTGAGAGTTGGGATGTGATTAAGGTCACCTTAATCACTAATCTGCACAATCTTGGGGTTTAATTTTTGGTAATTAACAAAACCTCAAATCGTGTTCTTGGTGAATAGTTGAGGTGTTTAATCTGTTTAGGATTTCAAAAATATGTTAACCGCGTAATTTAATTAACTAATTAAGTTAGTTAAATACGGGTGTGGGTGGATTGCTGATGTGGAGCAATGGGTGAAGCTGATTGGTGGAGGAGAGTTAATGGGGCACGTGTCAAGCCCCAAGTGGTCTAGGTATCTTTGTTTGTCTGCCATGTTTAACCCCTTTTCTTTCCAATCCATTTCATTTTGTAAATAAACAGCCACAAATACGAATCCTTTGTATTTCAAGTTTTCTTTTTCACACTTTTGCCCCAAATACTTTTCCAAAGTATTTTTAGGGGTAATTCTTGCCATTTCTTGATTCTTGAAGGACTGATTTGGAATTTTCTTCATTGAATATGGTCTTGACTTGTTTGTTTGACTTCTTGGAGGACTGAAATTGCTAAGTCATGATTAATGAGGGACCATTTTTGCCATTTCTTTAAAGTCTAGGGTCCTTTTGGTAATTTTGATATTTTCAAAGGACCAAACTTGTAAATTCTTGTAACTTGGAGTCCTTCTTGGTATGTTTGACTTTGAGGAGGATAAATATTGACATTTTAGTTTTGATGAGGGACTAAATTTCCAATTCTTTAAAGTGGAGGGCCCTTTTTGCAATATTGACAAACTTTAGGGACCAATCTTGTAATTATGAAGATACAAGGGTATAAAGTGTCAGTTCTTCAATATTGGAGGACCCTTCTTCATAAATCTTCAAATCTTCAAGGGTTTTCTTGGAAAATTCTTCATTAGGGCTTGGTTCAATGTGCGGCTTCGTTTCCCCTGTTCGTTTTTGCATGATTCTTGTGATCTTTTGTCATTTTCTCAATATCCGTACCAAAAATACACAAGCAACAAACACAAGCATATATTTGGGTATTTTCATGATATTTAATGCATTTTAAGCCCTTTTTAGACGATGAGACTATGTATAAGAGCAGTCTCATCACTGATATATGAACTTATATAACAAGTAAAAACCGATAAAACCCGAGCTTTACAACACATAGACATTAACGGGTCAAAGTAGCCTTATTGGACTATTAACCCGACTAGTTTGGTAAAACACTTATAAACTTACTTATTGGGCTTAACCTACTTGGGCCCAACATGTAAAGTATAATACTGATAATAAAAGTGTAAAATGGACTAATATAGTGTAATGGGCTTATAATGGGCTTAATGGGCCTTGACATGTAAATAAGTAAAACTAGTAAACTAGTATAAAAATTACCAACATATAACACTAAAATGAGTAAATGAGAATGTATAAACCCACTTGATCATCATCATATGTATAAAGTCATCATATATATACATAGCCATTATTTTTATAAGGTCATTGGACAAAAGTCTAAGACGAGTATTATTTGTCTAGGTTTCCGTGATTGAAGCACGTACCGTATATCCGAATTGCCGATAACCCGCTTTCCCACATCAACATACTTGAAGATAATTCTCGGGAAGACAACAAGAATTCATGGCCCGCACTTAAATAATAATTTCCATTCAAATGCTTTGTAAAACTTGTATGAAATACTATGACTTGGAACCTATGTAAATCTGATATTTATGAATGGAAATGCTTTATTATTAAACGACGTGATTTTTAAGCGTTGTCTATGATGTGAGTAATGTGCTATCCCGTAACACCAACGAGTCTTCCGCTGTACTGAATTGTGTAAATTTGGGGGTGTTATAGTTTTGTAGACGTTAATGGCAGTTGGAAAGGTTATGAGTGAGTAAACAGTGAAAAGAGGGGCGTTAAGGATATATATAGACCTCCTAAGTTATTGTACACGGTCTAGATATGTGCCACGTGTTACCCACTTTCTACATCCAACGGTGGAAGATGAAGAGCTAACTATGACGTGGTAGGTGCTTTTTCCAGGTATCAAGGAGGTTAGGTGAAAGGAGGGATGAATGTCTTCTTGGCGGGAGTGTTTGAATAACTCATGTATGGTTTTTGCGCGTCTGGGTTTTTCGAGCACTTGGACGATTATAGTCTAGTAGCTACGGCTAGCACCTGCGACCACTAGACTGGGGGGACATGATGACGTATAGTCCCTAGTCGGGTTGGATAGTCCGACTCACGGGTACTACCCGTATCCATCAGGAATGGGTTAATGCTCATGCGATGTTCGCACAGCCCAGGAGGCCCGGTAAGTCGTTGGCGCACATACGGTTCATTGCTTAAACCGTGTCCTTGTCGCACTGCGACTGGATCAGGCAAGAATATAATCTATCATTTAGATATATTCGCCTAAAGGAAAGAGATATTCACTTACCTTAGTTATGCGATAAGGATCAAGCTATTTTGAGTCATTATCTCTTCCTCAGGCCGCAAGAACAAGGAGCCCGGCCTGGACTCTCTCGGGTATAAAAGGAAACCCCATGTTTCCACAAAGGTACGATACACACAATACCCTAAACACTATACACTCAAATCGATTACTTACTCTCACGCCGGAGTCTAATCGTGGGTCACAAACCCACGATAAGCCTAACGGTGTTTGTTCAGTGCGCAGGGTCCTCAAAGCAAGTTTCACTTGGTGCAAGAGCCGGAGTCCACAAGACCCCGAATTAAGCCTAATTCGGGTCAAGCTCAGTCCATCCAACGTTTGTATCAACACTGTGCATTATCGTAAGCAATTAGCTAAAAGAGGTGATCTTGCTCATACTATGGTTGTGGAATTAGTTACTAATTAAGTCATTAAAGGGCACCATCAATCTCATGAGTTTTATGAAGAGGTGGTAACTCAACACGTTAGTAAAATTAATCTTTAAAGCTCGTACGTGTACCGACATTAAAACTAGTACTTTTAAAAATCAAATCTATTCGTATAACTTTCATAAATTATTATATAACACAAGTATAAGTATTTATGGTCAAAGTTCAATAACAAAGGCTTGGAATATTCTATTGTGGACACTTAATATGGGACGGAGGTAGTACTATAAACATAGTTTCACTTTGGCCCGTAAAATTTTCAGAATTACATTTTAGCCTTCGATTAAAAACAAACTAAAATCAACATATATGTATAAACCTTTTTATTTGGGTAAACTGCAAATTCCGTCCCTTGACTTTGCAAACACGGAAATTTGCCAATGAGTGGAAAGTACCCGGATATTTGCCATTGAACTTGCTAAAACCGTGCAAGCAAACCCCTAAGTCGATGTTTTGTAAATTTCGGCCGTTATCCAGCGTTAACTCCGTCACGTGCCACGCACGTGAGGGCACTTTCACCCTTTCCAGTGGCCCCATACATGCAAGCACTCTTCTACCTTTACCTTCGTGCACAAACATCCCTAAAACCATTTGTCAACCTTTCACGACTGTAGCTTCCAGTCATTATTACACTTACATCTTTTGCTCCAGAGACTAGATTTGTAACAAAATTAAACTTTCCATCTTTTACATATATTAGGTTGAAACACACACACACACACTTGTGATATAATTTCTAAATTATCCTTTAGTTAACTTGTGATATAATTGCTCGATGTGTTGAAATGGTTTGTATCTTTGGGTCATTTCACCTATCATTAATGATGGTAACACGTTACCAAGAAGAGATTGATGAGGACATGTGGCAGGCAAGATAATTGATGACTAACTCCGAATGGTTGACCGAGCGGGTCATGTGTAGGGGGATTTGATTCTCGAGCTCCAAAATGGCAATCCTTCTAGATGTGCTAGGGAAAATGTGACAAAGCTCAAGGCACTATAAACTGCCGACATGCGTAAAGCAAGGATTGTGACAATCCTCAATTTTCACATATGTGTTATAAGCTATAACTGTCTCAATATGAAAATTTGGCTAGAAATTTTAGCTTTTTATGCCTTACTTGGTAAGATAAATTGTTTCTCACAACCTGAACTGCCACTTCAACATATTCCTATACGTTGGAAATACAATGTATATATATCAAGTCTAAGATCTAAAAGTAATTTAACAAGTACATTATGAATAAGAACATCTCAAATATAACTATGATGCCCTAAATTCCCTTAGAAACCCTAGAATCCATATAAATAAGTTGTAAACTCAAGAATGGTAAACTATGAATGAAAAGTACTTATGAATAAGTCATTTTGGATTATAAAAACGTTATAAACCACACTAGGAAAACATAATAATACCTAAGAATGTTAAGTACAAATTATACAAAGCTAAGTACAAGTAAATGTATATAATAGTCTAGATCACCACCTAGAAACCTTTGGTAAACAATGTTTCAAGTAATATAACTACATAATATCTATGCACCATTATCAAAAACACTATACTCACTATAATCTATCATATAAAGGAAAGATAATTAATCACAAAATACTAATATTCACTAATTCAAAGCTAATTACAAGATAAGACCTAGTTACCAAGATTAGCATATAAAATCCATTATACATTGAATTAGAGTCTAATCTTTTGCCACTAATTATAAAACTTAATTATGTATCATTTTAAGATTATACATTTACTTCAATATAAAGTACAAGTTATTAAATTATAAGGTACAAGTTATCAAAGCATAGGATCTTAAGCTCCCATAATTATCCCTAAAATATGATTACCCTATACAAACCCTTAAACCAAGTGTGTAGAATCTTTAGAAAACTTAAACACATCATATAAGCCCTAGAATAAGTGTTTATAAAGATGCAAACACTAATTACCCAAGATAGAAAGTCATTAGGATTAATTACCTAAAAACCCTTATATTAAGAAATCTACATGGAATCACTACCTAGTCTTTTAGGACAAGCCTAAAAACACTTATATCATTCCATTAAGGTTATAATATTATATTAAGATAATTTACAAGTACCCTAAAGCACAAGGTACAACATTTTAATGCATGGCTTGTAAATTAGCTCAAAATAGGTATTTTCACCCTTTAGACATGTTTATTTAGAATAACTTAATAAAACTAATGTAGGGACTCCATGAACACATTTAGGACAATGTAGGATGTATAAATTGATTTTACATCAGTAGGTAATTGAAGGATAATCATATTTACTAAGATTTAATCATAAATCATTAAAAAACCCTAACCCGCCTAGGTTTTCTTCCCATTTTCACATCAAACCTTTGTTGAACTTCAAACCAAAGACCCAAACTTATTAATTACCATGTACATACCCAAATACATCAATAATCACATTCCTAACCCCTTAATCACCAAAATCACAAAGTATAAAGTTACAAGCCCTAATTTAGAACCGATTTTATGTTTTCCCTCCAAAAACCCATTTCAAACCATTCCCTCCCATTATAAGTTTGAAAATCAGATATTTAGGATGTTGTAAGATATTTTTCATGTGATTTAAAGTAGGTGAATCACCTACTTGAAACTACACATTACCATTCTTATCATATATGTACCGTAAGTTACTCCTAGCCACAAGACCTTGATATTTTCATCCTAGACTCTAGGAACTTTCATAGACCTTCACTATCCTTCCTTAGTCATTACTCCATTCTTGTGACACGTCCTAGGCCTTAACTTGGATCCTAAGTGTTGGAAAAGCTATAAATAGGGCCGAATGTACATAGCTAGAACTTGCACCCCGTTTCCTTATAATCTACTACTCATTCTCCATTTACACTTCTATAAACGTCCTAGGACATCCCATAAGACCAAAACCCAGGTCTATAAGGAATACATTGAAGCTCTTGAAGCTTTTATAGCAAGTTGTGCACATAGGAATCCATTATGAGCCTTTTTGGAGCTACCTAGGTAATTTCAATGTTAGCTATGTTTTGATCTTGTTATAATACTTTCTTAGAGTTGTTATAATGCCAAAATAATGTTAGAAAGATAATCTAAAAGAAACTAAGTTATTGAATCATTTTAAATAGAAGTTATAAGTTAAAGATGTCTTAAAACCCTAGTTTTGTAATTTACATGAAATAATAAGGAAAACCTCATTTCAAAAGCTATAATTCTGAAGGAATGTTGCTATTATAATTATAAACATGTTTTGAAACTTTTTTAAAATCCTAGATCATTTGGTCCATTTTTGAGATTGTTATGTGATTTTTACAAGTATAGGGACTAAAACTATCATTTTTGAAACTATTTAACATTTTGAGCCAAAAGTTTCATTTTGTGAAAGTTAAATATAATAATAAATATTGGAAAGTTTGAGGCCCTAAGGTTAAATATTGATGGTTTAAAATGCAAATATTAAAACTATATACTTAAGGGGTTAAAAGTGTAACTGTGCCAAAGTATAACTAAAAGGGCTACTTTTTGCCAATTTTGAAACTAAGGAATATTAATTATAAATATGAGAAAGTAATGAAGGTATCATGTGTGTAGGGAGCTTTGTACAAAGATGTTCCATCTCGATATTATGTTCTGATTGAGTGGTTGGGTTTATGATTTAAAGTGTCATCGCTCCTCAAACGTTTATAGAATGACCTTTGAGTATGATGGCCCGAACGATGGTGCTAGAATTACAACAAAACATTGAATAAAGAATATATAACAAACACTTAGAAATATTGAACTAAAAATCAAAGACTTGATACTATACATAATGTATTAATCCAGGTTTGTATGAGATCAAGCTGTTGTTTATGAGACCAAGTTGTGGTTTGTATGATCAAGCTGTTTATCTATGAATGAAATATATCTGATTATAGCTTGGATTCTATGGAGATAAGGTGAGTTCATAGCCTCACTTTTAAATATTTTATAAATGATTTGAAAACCCGTGAGGAGGATATATGCTAAAACGGGAATACAAGTGCTTTTTAAATGTTGTGTGATATGATTATCAGCACTATGTTTACTGTTGCCGTTAAGTCCCTTTTCAATCGTGACCGCTAATCATTTCTAGGAATGAGCACTAATATTGTGAATAGTACTATTTGGGGACTGACATCCCCTATCTGGGCAAGTCTCACTTGCTGGTATGCAAAGGTTCTGACCTAGGCTAAACGGATACATTTTATTTTGCAAACTCAGGTGTTTGGCATGCGTAAGGCAATTTGTTGGTTCCTGTATGTCAAGTACGTGGTGCATGAGCATAGTTACAGTATGAATATTATTTTATGTGGGCGTATAACAATGTAGCTCGAAAGATATACTTGTATTTAAAATATGTTTAAACCATATGAATTCACTCAACCTTTGTGTTGACTTTAAGCATATATTTCAGGAAATTGTGACTGATAACATGGAGCAGCACGAGGATGGCATGAAGAGGCATAAGCTTGAAATTATTATCTTAGATTTTGGGAACCTCGTATTGTAAAACTCTAAATTTTTAATGATATATAAAGAAAGTTGATTTGATCACTCTTTTGAGTTGTTTTCTATCATTATGACTTGCGTTCTATGAAGTAATACCCCAGATTAATGTTCCGCTGCGTAAAGGTAAAATGGGGGTGTTACATATTAGTATCAGAGCCATGGTTATAGAGAACAAGAAATAAAATCTTGACTATAACTACTTTTAAATAATTTCAAGAAAGTCTTCCATGCCAAAAGCCAGTGCTGCTACAAGAGTGATATAAATGCCTATACTTGCTACTCTTCAGAACAATGTGTAAGGATACCATGTTTATGTGTAAGTATAAAGATTTTATGTAATATTATATTTAATATAGAATAAGGATTTATCAACGTCTCTAGAAATATGTATCCTTATCTTCCTCCTATTATCATCCTATCGGATTCTCAAGATGAGCGTTCTGCAAGTACTCCTGATGATTCCATATTTCCAACCTCCCGATGAATAATCCTTATGATACTTCAGAAAATTCACCCAAAGATTAGACAATCCCAAAAACCATTTGACCTTTTGATGACGACCCCTACATGCAAGTTATATGAGCATATAATGAAGAAATATATTTTACACCTCGACAACAAAAATTTTCCATCACCTTACCCTATTAACTTACCATCACCTATATCTGAAAACTTACCTAAAACTACATATGAACAACAAAGTAAAGATGTCCTACCCTATATGAAAGAACTTCCTTCCGAGCGCATTGAAGATCTTCAAGATAAAGTTGAAGGACTTAGGAAAGGCCGAACAATTATACAACGAGATTTTGAGAAATTAGAAGAAGATTTTGAAGAAATTAAGGCTAAGTTATGGAGAAGACAAATGATACACGATGAAGAAATTGTTCAAGCTCAGCTGAAGATTTCTACTCTTGAGTTAGTCACTCAGGACATTCAAATTAGACATCGAGCCAATATACGAAGTCTTTTTGATGCCATCAAAGAACTTAAGAGGGAGAGATGAAGACATTAGATTAGAAGTTGTAAATACTTTCAACTTTTTGTCTTTACTTTTATGTTAATAGTGAAGCTTGTCTTGTAATTTAAAAAAAAACAAGTTGTTAATAAATAAAAGTTGTGTTTTTATCGAATATTGTCATTTCATATTTATTTATGAGAAATAAGAGATCCCTATTTCTTGGTTTTCTAACAAATGTTTATGAATGAAATTGCGTTAATTCTAGGAAAAGCATATACTTATATTTATAGAATTTCTGTTATCTTCTATGATAATGATAATTATCAAGTTGAATATAACCCGCAAGTTTGAAGAAAGAGTAAGGAAACTTCCCAAGTTTTCTAGAAATATTATATTCTCGATTTTTGTCTATCAAAAGGTTCTTTTTGTAGAATATATGATATGTAAAAGAGAATCTTGTTCTATAAGACGAGTTTTTACATTTTCTGTTATATTCCTCCATTCCATATCATGGAAAAATTATGTTACAATTATGTATGAGTCATATCTTTAAAAATCCATTATGAACATTGAAATTTTATTTCATAGTTGGATTTATTATCCTCATATATGAACGATAATCAACATAGTAAGTTTCCTATAAGACCCAAAAGGTATAACTTGTGTTCGATAAGCATTATATGTATCCATATACATATGTGACAGATGTTTATAGATATGAGTATACCTTGGATTCTGAATTATTTCTATTCTTTCCCCTCATTCTAAACCCTAAAAGTACTTGACGAAGAATTGACGATAACGTGGCTCCAATTCTGCAATTACAAATTACCAATAAGAAGTATTATCCGGAAGAAGACTCGATGACTAGTTAGTTTTTGATATCCAAGGAAGGAAAGATACTATTAGTATCACCCGTTGGATTGAAAGAACCAATTCAGTTTTAGAAAATTATAAAGTGAAGCTTGCTATAAGAAGATAACACTTCGTCAGTTATCTTGGTAAATTATTTATGCTCAACCCATTGAGATAAAAAGAAGTACCTAAGATCACTTGATTAAACTTCAAATATTTCTTAGAAATATGATCGAGAAGATGAAAGAAGAACTTTTCTATCTAATGATAAAAGGAATTAACCTCGAGACATACACGAGGAAATTTCAAGAGTTAATAGAATTGTATCCTATTCCATAGAATGATAAAAGCCTTCATCAGAAGATTTTATCAGGGAATTTTGTCATGGAATTTCATCTAAAATTATATTAAGAAGACTTCATCAGAAGAATTTGTTAGTTAAGGAATTTTATCGAAGGTTTTGAAGAGATATTACCACTTCCAAAATCCCAATATATTGGAAAAAGTCATTAACCTTTACCCAAAAGAGTTGATGAATAAGGTAATTAAGCACAATCTTGTGCAGAAATCTGAAAAATATTAAGCATAAATTCAGCAATAAAAGAAAACTTGTAAAATTCAAGTAAACTAGAGTACAACCTACGGTGGTTATGATAGAAATTTTCTTCTGTGTAAGAAATGAACTCTACATCACACAAGACTTGGCACCATCTGGTGTCAGATTTTCAACATAGTAGGTCGTTGGATTGGGAATTCTAAAAGTAAGTGGCCTTATAAGCTATATGTTCAATAGAATTATCAGGTATCTTATATACATGTTGTAAGGAATAAAAATATCGTCTTCTGTTTTCACGTCGTTCGTCTCTAGAAAATCGTATTCTTAGATATCATATAAAAACGTCTTACATACGCCAACGTAAGAAGGAAATTTAAGGGTATAATAAATATATTAAATACTAGAACGTTTGTCTATATTCGTATTATGACGGAAATTTCTAAGTCAATGATTTACATTTTGTTTATTTGATTGAATTAGGACGCTTCTTTAGTCAAATGAATAAATCAAAATCACCAAATTTATGGTTTCTTCCTTAAATAAGGTTGGACGCATCTTTATGTTAGTAAGAATTAATAAATGGACTTAAGAATATTCGATATAAGACAAGTATAGACCTAATGAAGCATTAGAATACTAAGTAAGATATTATGTATATTACTATATAGTATATTAGAAGATACGTCAATGTTTGTCTTAAAATTAGAATTTGTAAATACTTGGAATGTGAAGTATTCCATTCAACTCGAAGAAACTTTGCAATCCATATGCTTTTAAAGCAGAATATTAAGTCATCCAACTTACTAGTTCGACCTGAATTTCCTCCATAGAAATAAGAAAGAACAACAAGGATTTTGTTACTTCAAGTAGACATGATGCCATCTGGATCATTGTCAATTATTTTAGAACTATAAGATTTATTTAGGAAATTGATAATATGAAAACTCTGACAAGATTATATGTGAAGTAATCTATCGACATAGAGTATCAATATCTATCATCTAAGATCGTGACGAGTATTTCACATCTTAATCCTAAAAGTATACTCAAAATTTGTATAAATAGGTATACTAATGTGTTAAGTGGAAGAACTATCCAAATACTAAACTACATACTCCATGTATGTGTTATAAATTTTGGAAGGACACTTATCATTGGTAAAATATCCCGTATAACAATAGTTTTCATAATAGAATGTAACACCCCCATTTTACCTTTACGCAGCGGAATATTGATCTAGGGTATTACTTCATAGTTCACAAGTCATAGTAATAGGAAACAACTCATAAGACTGACAAAATCAACTATCTTTATATATCATTGAAAAATCAGAGTTTTATTATATAAGGTTCCCAAAAATCTAGAATAATTTCAGTCTTGTGCCGCTTCATGCCATCCTCATGCTGCTCCATTCTAACAATCTTTAATACCTGATAAATATGCTTAAAATCAACACAATGGTTGAATGAATTCATAGGTTTAAAATCATTTTGAATACAAGATCCTTTTCCTGAGCTACATTACTATTCGCTCACTAAATTAATCAATTATTCTTGCACTAGCTCATGCACCGCTACTAGACATACCGGAACCTAACAAAACGCCCTTAAGCAGGCAGTCTGCCAAACTCCTGTATAAGAAAAATAGTGTATCCGTTTAGCCTAGGACAGAGTCGTCAGCATTACAGCAAGTGCGACTTGCCCAGATAGGGGATGTCAGTCTCCAAATAGTACTATTCACAATATTAGCGTTCATTAAATGATTAACGGTCACGATTAAAAAGGGACTTAATGGCAGAGTAAACGTAATGGCAATAATCATATCTGAGAAGCATACCAAAATACTTGTATTCCAGTTTAGCATATATCCCCCTCACGGGTTTTCAAATCATTAAAAAGTAGTATATTTTAGTGAGGCCATCAACTCACCTGGGATCAATAGAGTCTGAGCTATATCAGATATATTGCATTCACAGTTAAACAACTTGCTCACACAAACCACAACTTGGTCTCATAAACAACAGCTTGATCTCACACAAACTTGGATTAACACATTTTTGTATAGTATTAAGTCTTTAATCTTTTATTTAATCTTTCTAAGTATTTGGTTATATATTCTTTAATTATTATTTGGTCGTAATTCTAGCACCATTGTCCGGGCCATCATACTTAGAAGCCATTCTATAAACGTTCGAGGAGCGAGGGCACTTTAAAGCGTAAACCCAACCACTCAGTGAACGTAATATCGAGATGGAACTCGTTGTACAAAGATCCCTACTAACATGATACCTTCATTACTTCCTCATATTTATAATTAATCTTCTTTAGTTTCAAAATTGGCAAAAATAGTTCTTTTTGTTATACTTTGGTATAATTACACTTTCAACCCCTTAAGTATATAGTTTTAGTATTTGCATTTTAAACCCTCAATATTTAACCTTACGGCCTAAAACTTTACAATATTTGTTCTTATATATTTAACTTTCACAAAATGACACTTTTGGCCCAAAATGTTAAATAGTTTCAAAAATGACAGTTATAGTCTATATACTTGTAAAAATCACATAACAACCTCAAAAATGGACCAAATGATCTAGGATTTTAAAACAAAGTTTCAAAACATGTTTATAATCATAATAAAACATTTCTTCAGAATTATATCTTTTGAAATAGGTTTTTGCTTATTATTTCATGTAAATTACAAAACTAGGGTTTTAAGACATCTTTAACTTATAAATTTCATTTAAAATGACCAAATGACTTAGTTCTTTCTAGATTATCTTTCTAACATAATTTTGGCTTTATTACAAGTCTAATATATTATTACAACAAGATCAAAGAATATCTAACATAGAAATTACCTAAGATGCTCCAAAATGGCTCCTAATGGCTTCCTATGAGCACAACTTACTATCAAAGCTTAAAAAGCTTCAATGGATACCTAATAGACCTTTTCTGGTCTTGGGACATGTCCTAGGACGTATATAGAAGTGGAAATTGAGAATGGGTAGGAGATACAAAGGAAACGGGGTGCAAGTCTCTATGTGTGCAATTCGCCTCTATTTATAGGTTTTTCAACCCTTAGGATCCAAGGTAAATCCTAGGACGTGTAAAACAACTAGGTTACTTACTAAGGAAGGCAATTGAAGGTCTATACACGTTTCTAGAGTCTATCTTCAATCCTATCCATGGTTTGTGGCTAAAAACATATCACGGGAAGATAGGGATAAGAATGGTGATGTGTAACTACAAGTATCTTATGCACTCACTTGCTTGGCACTCAAAACTATCTAGGGTAATGTAAATATGTGGTTTTTAAACTTGGAATGGAGGGAAATGGTTTAAAATGGGTTTTAGAGGGAAAATACAAAATTGGGTCCTAAATTAGGGCTTGTAACTTTGTAATTTTGGTGATTAAGGGTTTAGGAATGTGATTACTGATGTATTAGAGTTTAATTAGGGTATATATATTGTAATTATAAATTTTGGTATTTGGTTTGAAGTTTAACAAAGGTTTGATGTGAAAATGGGAAGAAAACTTAGGCGGGTTAGGTTTTTTAATGATCTAGGGCTTAATCCTTGTAAAACTCATTATCCTTGGTTTAGCTACTGATTTAAACTCATTTTATACTTCTTACATTGTCCTCAATGTGTTCATGAAGTCCCTACATTGGTTTTACTAAGTTATTCTAAGTAAACATGTCTAAAGGGTGAAATTGCCTATTTTGACATAATTTACAAGTCATGCTTTGAAATCTTGTACCTTGTGCACTACGGTACTTGTAAATTGTCTTAATATAATCTTATAACCTTAATTAAGTGCTATGGGTATTTGTAGACATGTTCTAAAAGACTAGGTAGTGATTCTATGTAGATTTCTTAATATATGGGTTTTTAGGTCATTAATCCTAATGACTTTCTATCTGGGGTATTTAGGGTTTATATCTTGATGTACACTTATTCTAAGGCTTATATAGTATGTTTATGTCTTGTATGGTTTCTACATTCTTAGTTTAAGGGTTTATATAGGTTTACCATATTCTAGGGATGATTATGGGAGCTTAAGATCCTATGCTTTGATAACTTGTACCTTATGCTTTATTAACTTGCAACTTAACTTGAAATAAATGTATAACTTTAATATGGTACTTATTTTATTTTTATAATTAGTGGCAAAAGATTAGACTCTAATTCATTATAGAATGGATTTTATATGCTAATCTTGGTTATAGGTCATTTACTTGTAATTAGCTTGAGATTAGTGCATATTAGTGTTTTGTGATCAATTAACTTTCCTTTATATGATAGATTATAATTATTATATTGTATTTGATAATACTACACAGATATTATGTAGTTATATTGCTTAAAACATTGTTTATTAAGATTTTCTAGGTGATGTTGTAGACTATTATGTACATTTACTTGTATTTAGCTTTGAATGGTTTGTTTCTTGTTGTTCTTAGGTATTATTAAGTCTTTGAAGTATAGTTTACAACTTGTTTATAATCCTTAATGACTTATTTATATGTACTTTCCATTCATAGTTTATCATTCTTGAGTTTATAATTCATTTTTAGGGATTCTAGAATTTTTAAGGGAATTTAGGGCATCATAGTTATATTTGAGATGTTATTATCAATATTGATCTTATAAGATTAGATATCAGACTTGACATATACATTGTGTTTACAACATATATGAATATGTTGTAGTGGCAGTTCAAGTTGTAAGAAGCAGTTCATCTTACCAAGTAAGGTACAAAAAGCAAAAATTTATAGCCAAATTCTCATATTGAGACAATTATAGCTTATAATACATAAGTGAAATTTGAGGATTGTCACAGTCTCTCCCCCTTAAAGAAATCTTGTCCCGAGATTTAAATAAAGAGCGATCTCATAAGACAAAAAAGAGCATAATCCTCGCGTTTCCAAATATATTCATACCATCTCTCAAGGTTTTAATAATTCACTAATTGGTAATATAACATTATACCACATAACTTAGTTTATCATTGGAAACTCTTTCATTGGGATGATAAGAGATTCATCAGATAAACATTTCTTCAAATTCGCAATGAGAAAAGTATCATGAATATTACTGATTTCTTTGGGAAACTCAAGTTAATATGTCGCTGCTCAATTCAAGATCTTGAATTGATTATCGCATTTTTCAAAATCAATTTGGGTAATTGATAGAGAAAAGATCCTTTTTACATGGATACTGTTTAATACAATGTAATTTCTCATTCATAGTGAGAAATTTTTATCAAAATAATCTCTTGGATTGTAACACCCCCAAATTTATACAACTCAGTACAGCGGAAGACTAGTTGGTGTTACGGGATAGCACATTACTCACATCATAGACAACGCATAAAAATCGCGTCGTTTAATAATAAATCATTTCCATTCATAAATATCAAAGTTACATCGGTCCCAAGTCATATTATTTCATACGAAGTTTTACAAAGTATTTGAATGGAAAATATTGTTTAAGTGCGGGCCATGAATTCTTGTCGTCTTCCCGAGAATTACCTTCAAGTACCTGAGATAAAACATGTTAAAAGAAAAGGTCAGCGATAACGCCGAGTGAATTCATAGAGTTTAATAAAATCCATCAATATAATATCAGTATAAAATTATTACTGAAAATCATTTTGTACAAATCATTTTGTACAAATCATTTTTTTATAGGCCATAAAATATCCAAAGTCATTTTATACAAATCTTCAAAAATCATAATATAGGCATTTGCCTTAAAAATCATAATACGAGCCAATGTCGTAAAAACATCATACAATACGTCTTATGACGTTGTATGAAAATAAAAAAAAAACCGTTATATGAATATGGTTATGAAAACCAAAACACGAACATAATATCAATAGTATGACCCTGTATTGCTAGTCAGGCAATACATCGTAATTCGGAGCGTCTAATAGTATTTCGTTAGTTTTGGATTATTATAAGCCGCATGACATTGTTACCTTACTAAACCAACAACGGGTAGCTAACCCGATACCAATTTTGCCCATCTAAAGTAGCGTGTCGTCACAAAGATCACGCTATGGAAACCTTCTCATACATAAATTCGCTTACCAATCAATGTGGCACGACGGGGATCAACCGTCAAGGCGTGAACTGGGGTGATCGTCCCCAAATAGTACTATTAAATGCATAAGCGTCTACCAAATCCCGGTAGTTCACAGTTCATGCTAATGGGACTTTTAGTGACATAACCTAACTTTAATAATCCATTTAATTTCATCTATCGGGTCCTTTATTCATTTATTGGGTCATACAATCGGGTCATTCAATCATTCGGGTCCAAAATCAATAAACAAACAATCGGGACAAATGGTGTCCTATTTTATAAAAACTAACATGTTATCTCCCTCGCGGGTTTATAAAACATTTATAAAACATTTAAAAGAGTGCGAGGCTATGAACTCACGTTGATATGGGAAGGCGGGTTATCGGCAATTCGGTCGTACGGTACGTGCTTCAATCACGGAAACCTATATAAATAATGATCGGTCTTAGACTCTTGTCCAATGACTTTATAAAAATAACAATTATGTATACATATGATGATTATATATATATGATGATCAAGTGGGTTTACATATTCTCGTTTACTCGTTTTAGTGTTATATGTCGGTAACTTTTATACTAGTTTACTAGTTTTACCTATTTACACGTTTTAAGTCCAATAAGCTTATTATAAGTTATTTATCTTGTTTTAATCCATTTTGTACTTATATTATCAGTATCTACACTTTACAAGTTGGGCCTAAATGGGTCAAGCCCAATAATAAGTTTATAAGTGTTTTAGTCCATTTTTGTTGTATTATTAGTCCAATAACGTTAATTTAGTCCGTTAACGTCCGTATGTCCTATAGTTCGGGTCTTATCGGTTTTTACTTGTTATATATGTTTATATATCAGTATATAAGTTTTATAAAGTTTACATTAGACGGGTCCAACCATCTAAGTTTTATTTAACAAAAACGTTAATTTTGCGGTATTAGCCGAAAAAGTCGTAAAAATCATGTTTATAGTTTTATAACTTATAAAACTTAACAAGTTACCATTTTTATTAACATGTCCACTTATTTACCATTGTAAATATTTATATAAATGTATTATATAAGTTAGTGGGTTTTAATTTATATTTTATACTATTAAATTTTGAGTGCTTATATAATATTATTATACTTTAATTTCCAAAAATCTGATTTTTATTCTCATCTTCACCAAAACTGCCATATCTAGAGTTCTATATGGAGATAAAAGCTCAAATTTTTATCACATAAACTACATGGTATGTGCTCCATTTAACTCTTCTATAGCTACTGTTGAATCATCCTCTAAGTATTTTCTAAAAATCGTCCAAAACAGTGAACTCAGATTTGTACTTTAAACTTGTTTTGATCATATCTCACTCATTACAATGATTCCATTGCATGGCCAACTCTCACATGTGTACAAGATATATTACTTACTGTATATTGCTTCTACTTTTCCATTTTATCAGTCTAACATGTGGTCCTTTACTCTTTTATACAGCCAACAATCTAAACAAGATTTACCCATTTTACATGTATTTTGTCCATCATTTTACCCATGTTTATCCAATCTATCAACACCAAATCCCCACATAACATTTTTAATCATCATTCATCATCATATACATATACATAAGTAAAAGAAATACAAGATTACATAATCAAAATAATAAGAGGATAGGAAGAACAATCTCTATACCACCATTAGTGATGAAAAGATGGGATTGATGATGAACAAGACTTGGTTTTGGGTAACCAATCTTATGAGATAGCAACACCACTTCTAGGATCACCAATTATTTGTAGCTTCCTTGTGAAATCAGCCCTTGATCTTCATGAAAACTCCTTGAGAAATCAGCCCTTGGACATCACCAAATCACCTCCTTGGATGTTAGAATCACCTCCAATCTTCAAGGCTTCAAAGGAGCATCATCATGTGTATGAATAACACATGATTTTATGGCTAAAATAGATCAAATAGGGGTGTTTGATGATGGTTTTGGGACGAATTTTAGAGAGAGGGAGGAGAGAAATGAGAGTGGTATTGCATGTGTGTTTTGTGAGATAATGGTTTAGTGTTGGATGGTTTTGAGGTAACTTTAGCTTAGATGTTAGGCTAGTACATGTGTTGAAGCTTATTAGTTAAGCTTGGACACCTCATGGGGTGAGGTGGCTTAATGTTGGATGCCACACTTAGTGGGGTGGGCAAGTGTAAAACTTGTCCCATCCCACTAATTTACGGGTATTCCTCGATTCTAGTTTCCTCGATTTGCGTGCCCTCGGGTCGTTTTACGAAAAACGTTTTTATAAATTATGAATCAACGGCACAAAACGAATCTAATAAAAATTGTCTCATCAAAAACGGAGTTCGAAAACGTAATTACGAAATCCTAAGGTTTCCGGTTTAGTCGTAAAGGACGTTAAAATAAAATCGTAAGTCCTAATCTCTTCTCGTAAATTTGTGAGTTTATGAACTAACACAAATTTAAAACTCCAAAATAATATTCACTGATAAATTTATTTTCTGAAATGTCGGACTGTCACCAAAGACGGTGTATGTAAACGTAAGCACGTAACGTTGAATACTCCGGTTTAGACGTAGCCGACGCTACTTCAAGACGTAAATCCAAATTTCTTCCCAAAAATAAGTGAGTTCATATTGTAACATTAAAATAATTTTTTCAAACAAATATCGAGAATAAAATATCAACCATAAATTAACGGATTGTCACAGCATTTACCCCTAAACAGGATCTTTGTCCTCAAAGATCATCTTACTACTTGCTTCTTATAGAGTTAAAGCCATGTGGGTATTTCCTCCACATCCTGATCTTTTCTCATAAGTGTAATCTATTACAATACGCGAGTTTCAGCAAACATAACTACGGGAATAAGATCTGGCTTAATATTGACTTACTTTCTCTATCCATGATGTTCACGGGTTTTTGATGAATGCAACTTTTCACCGATCTAAACATTACTAAGAATAATCAGATTCTCACTTGATAGATATTCCATCAAGTTCGATATACGAAACATAATTCACGCAGTCTTTGAAGTCCTAGGGTAGATCCAACTTATATGGCTTTCAAACCAATCTTTTATATCATCTCAATGGTCCCATACAACGGGGACTTATATCCCATGATTTGTCAGATCATGAATTCATTTTTCCAAGGTTAAAAATTTTGGCATAACTTCGCTACCCATTTGGCACTTCAAGATCTACATTTCATATTCACATAACCTCCTGCCCACTATCGACAGTTAATAATCAAATCCTAATTTCAACAATCATTTCAGATCTCGCGGGTCGGGTATTTTGCAAGGATAGGTTCGCCATCATAGGAAACCTTAAACCTAAAAGACATGTCCAACTCACAATGGGTGTATGTCGGGTGTCTTCATCTCAACTCCTGCTTACAGATGCTCTAATATTTAGATCCTAACAAGATTCGATCTTAATCCTAACACGATGGTTATCAATGATAATCTCTCCAAAGGAAAACGATTATACGGTTTATTATCAAAGGTCAATCATTCAAACATAAAACAGCACTTATATTACTTTGTATCGTTACTTTACCTCGTCCCTTCGATTGGGGTGGTACATAGTACTCTCATCAAGGTTCGTTCTCAATGATTTCTGAGCAAATCTCTAGAAATTTGATGCGAAGCGAGGATCTTGATAAAGATGTTCGATACAGGCACACTATGTTTACATAACTCTTTTGCATTTGTCATTAACGGGAATGATATTAGCAGATTTGGTCAGTCTGTCGACGATGACCCAAATCAAATCTAATTCAGATGATGACCTTTGCAATAGCTAGACGTTTACTAATGTATGAGGCGATGTCTGCCTTCATAATTTGTCATTAGTACAACTTCTTCAGACAAAGATACTTTTAGTCATAAATGACATAAATAGAATACTTATACTTACAAATTCCAACATCACTATATCTCACAATCCTCCATATTTATACAACCACAAGTGGCCTTTAAAACATTTAACGCTATTAGCTTCTCACTTTTAATGGTTCACATTCGTCGCGAATCCCTTTCACTATTTATATTATCCTTTTTACAAACATCGTTTATTTTTTTTTATATTGTTTGGCAATTTCTTTTGCACCGTCGCTATTAAGAAATACATCTTAATTGATTCTTTATCTTTTCTACATAATGTGTCAGTATTTATATTCATTTCTCATGATGATATAATTATCATGTCCACAATTCACTCAGATATTCTTTCTATATTATGCGTCAGTAATTACGTTCACCTTCCTGATGAAATAAATATCACAACCGTATTTATTCAAAAATCTTTCTTCATATCTTCTATGTTTTAGTTTCGTCTTTACTATCATTTTTATCCGTTTTACTCAATCCGTCGTCTAAAGCGTCGATAATTATTATAATTAATTAAATAATAATCAGTTAATTTTTATGAATCGTAAACGTAAAAATTTTAAATTTCTTAGTTCGACCAATTATATAAAATGTTCAAAATAAATTTGAATTTAATTAACAAGATTTTTGTTGATTTATCGAAAATATTTAATAAGATTCGTAAATGTTTGAAAAGAAAAAAAAATCTTTGGTTATACTTTGGTCAAAATTTTCTTATTTGAAAAACAAAAATTGTCGTTTCAAATTTAAAGTTATGGTTTAAATGGTTTTCCTCAATCCTTCTTAAGTTGTCTTAAGGTATGCAAAAACATTTACCCCTAAACAGGAGTTTAGTTAAATGTTTTGTGTATATGGTAATAATCCCTTGAAATCCTTTGTTAAACATTTGTCAAAACATATTTCCATTTCTTTTTTATAAAATACAAAGTCTTAAAAGGGCTCTTAATTTTTGAAGAGTCTATATGCGTATATCTTACCGTCATTAATCCAATGGTCATTTTATGTAAAGGATTAAGTCTTTAATCTCATGTTAATTATTCAAGGTACAGGTTTTAATTGTTCGGCCAATTCAGGTCAATTTATCAATAATTATTAACTCATTCTTATTCTTATAAACAAACATAGAGTCCTTAATGATCACGAGCATGAACTTATCAAATTACAGCCTACACACGTGATTCACCCAAATTATGAATGCTACATGTGCATTGGTCAATCCAAATGACATCACGTGAAACTCATAATATTCATTACAAGCACCGGATGTAGTGATTGGAATAGATAATCTTTTTCGCAGATGCGAAGTTGATGATAACCATGCTATGGATCAAATCTTTAAAACATACGCTAAAACCTTGTAAATGATCGAACAAATCTTCCATTTCGAGTTATGGATATCGTTTTTGATTGTCAATTTACTCAGTTCACGGTAATCTATATATATAAGGAATGATAACACCATAGCTCTTCATGATGACAGGCTTGGTATAATAAAATCTTTCTCCGACAACTCTCTCAGTTGTACGGTAATTCCTTTAATTTAGGTGGTGCTGGCGTACAGTGCACAAGCCATAGGTGCAGCACCGGGAATATAATCAATACCAAATTCTACTTGCCTTAATGGCGTAAGTCTAGGTAAGTCATCAACAAATACTTACTAAAGTTTCAGATAACATAAACATCTTTTAGTACATTCATATTAGGTTCTTCTATATTACAATATCTATAATTAGTTCACAACCATTCACGGTATAATTTTAAGTCTAAATGCGGGATATGGTCATCCATCAAGAATTATTTAGATTACTTTTTATAATCAACATCTTATCATTTAGGGAATTCTACTCGAGTTCCCATCAATTAAGACAATGTCGTCATGTCATAATCAATCAATCCATTCTACCGGCATTATCAACTTTTCAGTTTCATTGTCGTCGATAAGATGTGAACTTCTCAAAAGACTAATAATAATTCATAATCCTTTACAAATTCAAGGATATCTGGAGACACAACTACTATTAAAAGAGTAAGGTCAACGCCTAATCTATGCGTGAGAATTTCAAATCAGATACAGATGAAAACATTTAACGAATATGAATATATCCCATGTTTTCATAATTTGAGTACGCATTCGAAAGCTCCTCGGATCGTTACCCAGGTCATTCAAATGAAACCAAATCAAAAGAAATGATAGGAATGTCGATACATCCAGTCGGGTATCAACACTCGGTAATCAGATACTTTTCATAAGAATCTCACTACGGGAGAATTGGACAAGAAAGAATTGTCAATTGTCAAATAAGACAATGTCCACAGATGAGTAAATTCGACTCAGAAGAATAGATGCTACAGGCACATATGCAAGTGTCCCTAACAATATGTCCCTATTTTTCACTTCTTGCAGATCTCATAAAATTTAATCTTTCACAATCTTCAAAGAAAATATAGTGTTTATTCATTAGTTTTATGGTGACTACTAATCAGCCTTGCATGGTCCATTCCAAATTGTATGTAGGCGCGCAACTATATACAATTTCAAGATTAACGATGCAATACTCAGTTCGTCAAAATTTTATCATCATGTTTATAATAAAAACATTTTCATGCTTAATTCTTAAATAAGAATCAAAATAAATTTACAAAGATTTTCCTTGTTATGAAAACAATTAAGTTTCCAAAGCGTTTTATAAACAACCTCATTTCAATAACAATCACTTATAATTCTCACTATGAATAATCCTTATAATGATGAAAATTCAATTTTCTCAAAGGATACGGTTTTTAAATTTATAAAAACAAGGTGTGATCTGCAAAAGAGTGATGAAGAGTTGTTCACCAAGAACTAACTACAATATGATAGGAAATGAGCTTAGCCAAATAATCATGAGGTTCATGACCTCAATGGCACTCAAAAGAATAATTCACAACGTAACTCGATTCAAGATGAGTACTTGTTCAATGGTTGCATCACTAATGCGAGCATTAGAGGCAAGCAAGAAAAGATAGATAACATCGATACATGTAGGATTTAGCAATCAAAGGTAGTCTTTTCATTAATCACAAACAAGTCAAATTGTACCGTAACACATTACGTGTCACTATGTCATACAATTATCAGAACTCATCCTACCAACTGATGTCTCAGTTAAGTTAGGGATTATTTTCAAAAGATACCACAATGAATACTAATCTACAAGAGTCATTAGGTGTTCCACATGTCCCAAAAGATCCATCGGTCTCAATTCAGAAGAAGAGTTCTTCAATTTATTTCTCGGACACTGGGCATCCTCGTCAGTGGACAATGGCCTAGGAACAACCCTTAACACGAATCAACAATCAATTAAAACCTTATAATTCAATCATAAAACTTAACGACTTCTATTAATAATCTCATATTCCATACGAGTTAAATTTCACTTTATTCAAGTTTTAACAAATTTTATACTCAAGACGATATCCTACTTCATATTCCAATACTTTCAACCTTATTCTTCGGCCTTGTAAAGGCAATACAATCTCATTATAAATCAACACTTAATTTCCAATCCTATTAGCTCTTACAACAACAATTATCAAATGAGTCATTAATATGAAATGACTTGATCATTCAACTAGACTTCTCGGAAAGGTATTAGTGGCATGAGGCTTTTGGGTAATGGTTCCAATAACAGCCTCAAGTGCAACATTCACCCTTTCGATTTCAATTTAAGAATTGGGTGACAACGAATCAGATGACATCTTTCCAGGTGATAACGTTTTGTCAAACTCCACTCTATAAGGAAAGATCGTCATGACATCGATATCAGATTTAATCTCGCCAATTCTTTTTCAATATCACAATCAGCTAATATCTACAATTCTACGAGTATCAACCATTTGTTGGTATCATAAATATCCACAACTTGGTTTAGATCTAGGATAGCTATAATTCCTACGAGAATAGCTTCGATTAATTTACTAGGGGATTTAGGGTACATTGTGACAATCTACGTCGTATAAATACCTCGTATAAATATCAAAATAATCATCAAACAATCATGTAATAAAATTACATCATATATATATATATATATATATATATATATATATATATATATATATATATATATATATATATATATATATATATATATATATATATATATATATATATATAATCCAAGTTATATATATATTAAAATAACACTTCTCAGTCTTAGCCTTGTTGGTAACTCGGGAATTCTTCGGCACCGTTATAGTCAAAAGATTTTTAGACATTTTTAGAAAAATGTTTATAATTAAAAGATTTTGAAATGTTTTATTCAAAACCTTGGTTTTAAAAATCTTTCGTTCTCTATAACGAGAGCTCTGGTACCAAACTGTAACACCCCCAAATTTATACAACTCAGTACAGCGGAAGACTAGTTGGTGTTACGGGATAGCACATTACTCACATCATAGACAACGCATAAAAATCGCGTCGTTTAATAATAAATCATTTCCATTCATAAATATCAAAGTTACATCGGTCCCAAGTCATATTATTTCATACAAAGTTTTACAAAGTATTTGAATGGAAAATATTGTTTAAGTGCGGGCCATGAATTCTTGTCGTCTTCCCGAGAATTACCTTCAAGTACCTGAGATAAAACATGTTAAAAGAAAAGGTCAGCGATAACGCGGAGTGAATTCATAGAGTTTAATAAAATCCATCAATATAATATCAGTATAAAATTATTACTGAAAATCATTTTGTACAAATCATTTTTTTATAGGCCATAAAATATCCAAAGTCATTTTATACAAATCTTCATCAAAATCATAATATAGGCATTTGCCTTAAAAATCATAATACGAGCCAATGTCGTAAAAACATCATACAATACGTCTTATGACGTTGTATGAAAATAAAAAAAACCGTTATATGAATATGGTTATGAAAACCAAAACACGAACATAATATCAATAGTATGACCCTGTATTGCTAGTCAGGCAATACATCGTAATTCGGAGCGTCTAATAGTATTTCGTTAGTTTTGGATTATTATAAGCCGCATGACATTGTTACCTTACTAAACCAACAACGGGTAGCTAACCCGATACCAATTTTGCCCATCTAAAGTAGCGTGTCATCACAAAGGTCACGCTATGGAAACCTTCTCATACATAAATTCGCTTACCAATCAATGTGGCACGACGGGGATCAACCGTCAAGGCGCGAACTGGGGTGATCGTCCCCAAATAGTACTATTAAATGCATAAGCGTCTACCAAATCCCGGTAGTTCACAATTCATGCTAATGGGACTTTTAGTGACATAACCTAACTTTAATAATCCATTTAATTTCATCTATCGGGTCCTTTATTCATTTATTGGGTCATACAATCGGGTCATTCAATCATTCGGGTCCAAAATCAATAAACAAACAATCGGGACAAATGGTGTCCTATTTTATAAAAACTAACATGTTATCTCCCTCGCGGGTTTATAAAACATTTATAAAACATTTAATAGAGTGCGAGGCTATGAACTCACGTTGATATGGGAAGGCGGGTTATCGGCAATTCGGTCGTACGGTACGTGCTTCAATCACGGAAACCTATATAAATAATGATCGGTCTTAGACTCTTTTCCAATGAATTTATAAAAATAACAATTATGTATACATATGATGATTATATATATATGATGATCAAGTGGGTTTACATATTCTCGTTTACTCGTTTTAGTGTTATATGTCGGTAACTTTTATACTAGTTTACTAGTTTTACCTATTTACACGTTTTAAGTCCAATAAGCTTATTATAAGTTATTTATCTTGTTTTAATCCATTTTGTACTTATATTATCAGTATCTACACTTTACAAGTTGGGCCTAAATGGGTCAAGCCCAATAATAAGTTTATAAGTGTTTTAGTCCATTTTTGTTGTATTATTAGTCCAATAACGTTAATTTAGTCCGTTAACGTCCGTATGTCCTATAGTTCGGGTCTTATCGGTTTTTACTTGTTATATATGTTTATATATCAGTATATAAGTTTTATAAAGTTTACATTAGACGGGTCCAACCATCTAAGTTTTATTTAACAAAAACGTTAATTTTACGGTATTAGCCGAAAAAGTCGTAAAAATCATGTTTATAGTTTTATAACTTATAAAACTTAACAAGTTACCATTTTTATTAACATGTCCACTTATTTACCATTGTAAATATTTATATAAATGTATTATATAAGTTAGTGGGTTTTAATTTATATTTTATACTATTAAATTTTGAGTGCTTATATAATAGTATTATACTTTAATTTCCAAAAATCTGATTTTTATTCTCATCTTCACCAAAACTGCCATATCTAGAGTTCTATATGGAGATAAAAGCTCAAATTTTTATCACATAAACTACATGATATGTGCTCCATTTAACTCTTCTATAGCTACTGTTGAATCATCCTCTAAGTAGTTTCTAAAAATCGTCCAAAACAGTGAACTCAGATTTGTACTTTAAACTTGTTTTGATCATATCTCACTCATTACAATGATTCCATTGCATGGCCAACTCTCACATGTGTACAAGACATATTACTTACTGTATATTGCTTCTAATTTTCCATTTTATCAGTCTAACATGTGGTCCTTTACTGTTTTATACAGCCAACAATCTAAACAAGATTTACCCATTTTACATGTATTTTGTCCATCATTTTACCCATGTTTATCCAATCTATCAACACCAAATCCCCACATAACATTTTTAATCATCATTCATCATCATATACATATACATAAGTAAAAGAAATACAAGATTACATAATCAAAATAATAAGAGGATAGGAAGAACAATCTCTATACCACCATTAGTGATGAAAAGATGGGATTGATGATGAACAAGACTTGGTTTTGGGTAACCAATCTTATGAGATAGCAACACCACTTCTAGGATTACCAAGTATTTGTAGCTTCCTTGTGAAATCAGCCCTTGATCTTCATGAAAACTCCTTGAGAAATCAGCCCTTGGACATCACCAAATCACCTCCTTGGATGTTAGAATCACCTCCAATCTTCAAGGCTTCAAAGGAGCATCATCATGTGTATGAATAACACATGATTTTATGGCTAAAATAGATCAAATAGGGGTGTTTGATGATGGTTTTGGGACGAATTTTAGAGAGAGGGAGGAGATAAATGAGAGTGGTATTGCATGTGTGTTTTGTGAGATAATGTTTTAGTGTTGGATGGTTTTGAGGTAACTTTAGCTTAGATGTTAGGCTAGTACATGTGTTGAAGCTTATTAGTTAAGCTTGGACACCTCATGGGGTGAGGTGGCTTAATGTTGGATGCCACACTTAGTGGGGTGGGCAAGTGTAAAACTTGTCCCATCCCACTAATTTACGGGTATTCCTCGATTCTAGTTTCCTCGATTTGCGTGCCCTCGGGTCGTTTTACGAAAAACGTTTTTATAAATTATGAATCAACGGCACAAAACGAATCTAATAAAAATTGTCTCATCAAAAACGGAGTTCGAAAACGTAATTACGAAATCCTAAGGTTTCCGGTTTAGTCGTAAAGGACGTTAAAATAAAATCGTAAGTCCTAATCTCTTCTCGTAAATTTGTGAGTTTATGAACTAACACAAATTTAAAACTCCAAAATAATATTCACTGATAAATTTATTTTCTGAAATGTCGGACTGTCACCAAAGACGGTGTATGTAAACGTAAGCACGTAACGTTGAATACTCCGGTTTAGACGTAGTCGACGCTACTTCAAGACGTAAATCCAAATTTCTTCCCAAAAATAAGTGAGTTCATATTGTAACATTAAAATAATGTTTTCAAACAAATATCGAGAATAAAATATCAACCATAAATTAACGGATTGTCACATGGATTATCTTAAATCACCATTTAATCCAGCACATACTTAACATAATTCAACGTTCTACGAAGCTATAGTCTTTTCATTAGTTTCATGAACTATCTTGGGTCTCGTAAGTTGAAAATCTCCAACTTTAGCCCAGAAGATATATAAATAGCACTTCTTTCGATAGAGTGCTTCAAATAATACTGCTTTAATTCTAGCATGAGAACTATCGTTGTACAGGAAACTTTACCAATGTGAAGTGTCCTTCCAAAATTTATAATACATACATGAAGTATGTAGTTTAGCATTTGGATAGTTATTCCACTTAGTACATTAGTATACTTATGTTTTCATTTATATAAGGGACTAAGTAGAACATATTACCCTCGGGTATCTTGTATATACTTTTAAGATTAAGATGAAACACTCGTCACGATTTTAGCTAATAGATATTGATTCTCTATGTCGACAGATTATTTATTGCATAACCTTGTTAGAGTTTCTATATCATTGATTTTCTTAATAGGAATAAATCCTACGGATTTAATAAAATAATCGACAATGACCCAGATTGCATCATGTCTATATGAGGTAACATAATCCTTATTGTTCTTTCCTATTTCCATGGAGGAAATTTAGGTTGAACTAGTAAGTCGGATGACTTCCAATATTCTGCTTCTTTTGATAGAGCATAATATAAGGATTTTAATGTTTCTTCGAGTTAAATAGAATATTTCACATTCCGATTCTTACGAATTTCTAAGTCTTCACAAATTCCAAGTCTTTGTTTAACATGATAAGATGAATATTCCATAGTTTTGGCGTATTCATGAAGTCCTTACCATAATTTACATAGGATTTAGATATTCTTCATAATTCCATAGGGATACAAAACTCATAGGAGACGTGAATAAGACGTTTCTACATATAAAATCTAAGAATACTATATAGACGGATAACGCTTGAATAGACGTCGGTATTTTATTTCCTTTAAAATATAGAATAATTTTACCAAACATATGATTTATAAGGCCACTTGCCTTTATAAATCCTAGTCACAATGATCTACTATATTGAAAATGCGACACTATATGGTGTAATTTCTGTGTGATGCAGGGTGCATTTCTTACACTAAAGAAAATTTCCATCATATTCACCGTAGATTGGATTAGTAACTTAGGTTATGGTAGTTTCTTATTTACTAGAAATTACGGACATTATTTCGTTGCTGAATTTTAAGCTTAAGATTTTTCCAATTTTTGCACAGGATTGTGCTAAATTACCTTGTTCATTAACTTTTGAGATAGGTTAATGACTTTTTCCAATATATCAGGATTTTGGAAGTGGTAATCTTTAAAGATCTTTGATAAAATTCATTGATAAATTTTTCTAGCAAAATCTTCTGATGGAGTCTTCTTAATAGAATTTTAGATGAAATTCTATGACATAATTCTAGGATAAAATCTTCTGATGAAATTTTACGATAAAATTTTATGGGGAAGTTCTATGATAAAATCTTTATCATTCTATGGAATAAGATACAACTCTACTAACTTTTGAAATTTCCTCTAGTATGTCTCAAGGTTAATTCCTTTTATTATTAGATAGTGGAGTTCTTCTTTCATCTTCTCGATCGTCTTTCTAAGAAATATTTGAAATTAAATTCAGCGATCTTATGTACTTCTTTTATCTCAATGGATTCAGCATAAAGAATTGACCAAGATAACTGACGAAGTGCTATATTCTCATAGCAAACTTCATTTTATAATTTCAAATACGATAGAAAATAGAATTGGCTTTTTCAATCCAACGGGTGATACTAATAGCATTTTTTTCTTCCTTGGATATCAAAAACTAACTTGTCATCGAGTCTTCTTTCAGATAATATTTTTTTTGACACTTTGTATTTGTTGGATTGCAGCCACATCATTGTCAATTTGTTGTCAAATACTTTTAGGGTTTAGAATGAATGGGAAAGAATATAAATGATTCAGAATCCAAAGTATACTCATATTAGAAAACATATGTCACATATGTATAGGAATACATATAAATCTTATTGAACACAAGGTATATCTTTTAGGTTTATATTGGAAACTTACTATGTTGATTATCATTCATATCTGAGGATAATAAATCCAACTATGAAAATAGGATTTCAAGTTACCATGGATTTTTAAAGATATGACTCATACATAATCGTAACATAATTTTTCCCATGATATGGAATGGAGGAATATAGCGGAACATGTAAAAACTCGTCTTATAGAACAAGCTTCTCTTTTACACATCATATATTCTATAAGGGAATCCTTTTGATAGACAAAAGTCGAGAATAGACTATTTATAGAAAACTTGGGGAGTTTCCTTTACTTTTTCTTCAAATTTGCGGGTTACATTCAATTGATAATTATCATTATCATAGAAGATAACAGAAATTCCAAAAATATATACTTTATCAAGCATATGCTTTTTCCAGAATTAACGTAATTTCAATCATAATCATTTTTGAGAAAACCAAGAAATAGGGATTTTCTTACTTCTCATAAATAAATATGAAACGACATGATGAGAAACATAAATTTTATTTATTAACAACTTGTTTGTTTAAACTTATAAGACAAGCTTCACTGTTAACATAAAGTAAAGACATAAATTTGAAAGTATTTACAACTTAATAGTCTAATGTCTTCATCTCTCCTTCTTAAGTTCTTTGATGGCGTCAAAAAGACTTTGTATGATGGCTCGATGTCTAATTTTGAATGTCCCCGATGACTAATTATAGAGTAGAAATCTTTAGTCTAGCTTGAACAAGTTCTTCATCGTGTATCATCTGTCTTCTCTTCAACTTGGCTTTAGCTTCTTCAAAATCTCCTTATAACTTCTCAAAATCTCGTTGTATAATTCTTCGGTCTTTCCTAAGTCCTTCAATTTTATCTTCAAGATCTTCAATATGCTCGGGAATAAATTCTTTCATATAGGGTAGGATATCTTTAAATTGTTGTTCATAGGTATTTTTGGATAAGTTTTCAAATATAGGTGATAGTGCATTATTAGGGTAAGATGATGGAAAACTTTGGTGTTGAGGTGTAAAATCTATTTCTTCATTATATGCTCGTATAACTTGCATATAAGGGTCGTCATCAAAAGGTAAAACGGATTTTGGGATTTTCTTATCTCTGGAAGAATTTTCTGAGATATCTAATAATCCATATGATACCTCGGGAAATCGTCAGGAATACTTGCAGGATGCTTATCTTGAGAATCCGGTAGGACGATAATAGGAGGAAGATAGGAATACATATTTTGGCGACGTCGATAAATAACATAACTTATTTATATTATATAGCGTACATTTAAGCCTAATATCATTTATATCTAAACATAATATCATTTATGTATATAATCTTAAATAAGCATAAACTTACATATAAGCAGTATAGTCATCTATATCATTATTGTGCCAGCACTGGCTTTGGCATGGAGGACTTTCTTGAAATTATTTTAAAAGTAGTTATAGTCAAGATTTTAATTCTTGTTCTCCATAACCATGGCTCTGAGTAAAATCTGTAACACCCCATTTTACCTTTACGCGGTGGAACATTGATCTAGGGTATTACTTCATAGTTCACAAGTCATAATAATAGAAAACAGCTCATAAGAGTGACAAAATCAACTTTCTTTATATATCATTGAAAAATCAGAGTTTTACAATATAAGGTTCCCAAAAATCTAGAATAATTTCAATCTTGTGCCTCTTCATGCCATCCTCATGCTTCTTCATTCTAACAATCTTTAAAACCTGAGATATATGCTTAAAATCAACATAATGGTTGAGTGAATTCATAGGTTTAAAATCATTTTGAATACAAGATCCTTTTCCTGAGCTAGGTTACTATTCGCTCACATAAAATAATCAATTTTTATTGCACTAGCTCATGCACCGCTACTAGACATACCGGAACCCAACAAAATGCCCTTAAGCAGGCAGTCTGTCAAACTCAGGTATAAGCAAAATAAAGTGTATCTGTTTAGCCTAGGATAGAGCCATCATCATTCCAGCAAGTGTGACTTACCCAGATAGAGAATGTCAGTCCCCAAATAGTACTATTCACAATATTATCATTCATTAAATAATTAATGGTCACGATTAAAAAGGGACTTAATGGCAGAGTAAACGTAGTGGAAATAATCATATCTAAGAAGCATACCAAAATACTTGTATTCCAGTTTAGCATATATCCCCCTCACGGGTTTTCAAATCATTAAAAACTAGTATACTTTAGTGAGGCTATGAACTCACATGGGATCCTTAGAGTCTGAGCTATATCAGATATATTGCATTCACAGTTAAACAGCTTGATCACACAAACCACAACTTGGTCTCATAAACAACAGCTTGATCTCACACAAACCTGGATTAACACATTTTTGTATAGTATTAAGTCTTTAATCTTTTATTCAATCTTTCTAAGTGATTGGTTATATATTCTTTAATTATTATTTTTTGGTAATTCTAGCACCATTGTTCGGGCCATCATACTTAGAAGTCATTCTATAAACGTTTGAGGAGCGAGGGCACTTTAAATCGTAAACCCAGCCACTCAGTCAGAGCGTAATATCGAGATGGAACATCTTTGTACAAAGCTCCCTACTAACATGATACCTTCATTACTTTCTTCATATTTATAATTAATCTTCTTTAGTTTCAAAATTGGCAAAAATAGTCCTTTTTGTTATACTTTGGTATAATTACACTTTTAACCACTTAAGTATATAGTTTTAGTATTTACATTTTAAACCCTAAATATTTAACCTCAGGGCCTCAAACTTTCAAATATTTATAATTATATATTTAACTTTCATAAAATGATACTATTTGCCCAAAATGTTAAATAGTTTCAAAAATGATAGTTTTAGTCCCTATACTTGTAAAAATCACATAACAACCTCAAAAATGGACCAAATGATCTAGAATTTTAAAAAAAAGTTTTAAAACATGTTTATAATCATAATTAAAACATTTCTTCAGAATTATAGCTTTTGAAATGGGTTTTTGCTTATTATTTTATGTAAAATTTACAAAACTAGGGTTTTAAGACATCTTTAACTTATAACTTTCATATAAAATGACCAAATGACTTAGTTCTTTCTAGATTATCATTCTAACATAATTTTGGCATTATAAAATATCTAATATATCATTACAACAAGATCAAAGTATATCTAACATAGAAATTACCTAGGATGCTCCAAAATGGTTCCTAGAGGCTTCCTATGAGCACAACTCTCTATCAAATCTTCAAGAATTTAAATGGATACCTTCTAGACCTGGTTTCTGGTCTTGGGACATGTCCTAGGACATATGTAGAAGTGTAATTTGAGAATGGGTAGGAGATACAAAGGAAACAGGGTGCAAGTCTCTGTGTGCAATTCGCCTCTCTTTATAGGTTTTTCAACCCTTAGGCTCTAAGGTAAAGCCTAGGACGTGTAACACAGATAGGGTACTGACTAAGGAAGGATAGTGAAGGTCTATGCACGTTTCTAGAGTCTAGCTTCAATCCTATCCATGGTTTGTGGCTAAAAACATATCATGGCAAAATAGGGATAAGAATGGTGATGTGTAACTACAACTAGCTTATGCACTTACTTTATTGGCACTCAAAACTATCTAGGGTAATGTACATATCTGGTTTTTAAACTTGGAATGGAGGGAAATGGTTTAAAAATGCGTTTTGGAGGGAAAATACAAAACCGGGTCCTAAGTTAGGGCTTGTAACTTGTAACTTTGTAATTTGGTGATTAAGGGTTTAGGAATGTGATTAGTGATTGATTAAGGTTTAATTAGGGTATGTACATTGTAATTAAGAAGTTTGGGTCTTTGGTTTGAAGTTTAACAAAGGTTTGATGAGAAAATGGGAAGAAAACTTAGGTGGGTTAGGGTTTTTAATGATCTAGGGATTAATCCTTGTAAATCTCATTATCCTTGGTTTAGCTACTGATTTAAACTCATTTTATACTTCCCATATTGACCTAAATGTGTTCATGAAGTCCCTACATTAGTTTTACTAAGTTATTTTAAGTAAACATGTCTAAAGGGTGAAATTACCTATTTTGACCTAATTTACAAGTCATGCATTAAAATCTTGTACCTTGTGAATTAGGGTACTTTTACATTGTCTTAATACAATCTTATAACCTTAATGAAGTGCTATGGGTGTTTATAGACTTGTCCGAAAAGACTAGGTAGTGATTCTATGTAGATTTCTTAATATATAGGTTTTTAGGTCATTAATCCTAATGACTTTCTATCTTGGGTAATTAGGGTTTATATCCTTATGTACACTTATTCTAGGGCTTACATAGTATGTTTATTTATTATATGGTTTCTACATTCTTAGTTAAAGGGTTCATATAGGTTTACCATATTCTAGGGATGATTATGGGAGCTTAAGATCCTATGCTTTGATAACTTGCACCTTATGCTTTATTAACTTGTAACTTAACTTGAAATAAATTTAAAACTTTAATATGATACTTATTTGAGTTTTATAATTAGTGGCAAAAGATTAGACTCTAATTCATTATAGAATGGATTTTATATGCTAATCTTGGTTATAGGTCATTTACTTGTAATTAGCTTGAGATTAGTGAATATTAGTGTTTTGTGATCAATTAACTTTCCTTTATATGATAGATTATAATTATTAAATTGTATTTCATAATAGTACATAGATATTATGTAGTTATATTGCTTGAAACATTGTTTATTAAGGGTTTCTAGGTGATGATCTAGACTATTATGTACATTTACTTGTAATTAGCTTTGTATGGTTTGTTTCTTGTTATTCTTAGGTATTCTTATGTCTTTGATGTATAGTTTAAAACTTGTTTATAATCCTTAATGACTTATTTATATGTACTTTCCATTCATAGTTTATCATTCTTGAGTTTATAATTCATTTTTAGGGATTCTAGGATTTCTAAGGGAATTTAGGGCATCATAGTTATGTTTGAGATGTTATTATCAATATTGATCTTATAAGATTACTTTTAGATCTTAGACTTGACATATACATTGTGTTTACAACATATAGGAAAATGTTGTAATGGCAGTTCAGGTTGTGAGAAGCAGTTCATCTTACCAAGTAAGGTACAAAAAGCAAAAATTTCTAGCCAAATTCTCATATTGAGACAATTATAGCTTATAACACATAAGTGGAATTTAAGAATTGTCACATAAAATCAAAGCAATACTATTTGAAGCACTTTATCGAAAGAAGTGCCATTTACGTATCTACTGGGCTAAAGTTGGAGATTTTCAACTTACGAAACCCAATTAGTTCATGAAACTATTGAAAAAAAACTATAATTAAATATAGCTTCGTAGAACGTTGAATTATGTTAAGTATCTGCCGGATTAAATGATGATTTAATATTATCCAATAGATTATTTTTGATAAAAATTTCTCACTATGAATGAGAAACTACACCATATTAAACGGTATCTAGTTGAAAAGGATCTTTTCTTTATCAAATATCCGAATTGATTTTGAAAAATGCGATAGTCAATTCAAGATTTTGAATTGAGCAGTGACATATTGACTTGAGTTTCCCAAAGAACTCAGTAATATTCATAATTCTTTTCACGTTGCGAATCTAAAGAAATGTTTATCTAATGAATCTCTTATCATCCCAATGAAATAATTTCCAGTGATAAATTAAATTATATGGTATAATGTTATATTTCTGAATTATTGAAACCCTGAGAGAGGGTATGAATATGTTTAGAAACGCAAGGATTATACTCTTCTTTGTCTTATGACATCGCTCTTTATTTAAATCTCGGGACGAGATTTCTTTAAGGGGGAGAGACTATGACAATCTGTTAAATTGGATTCATTAATAAACACGGGTAAAAGATCCGGAGGTCAGGGAGGATGAAGAAGATGTTTAGCCATTTTAGTGAGAGAAATAAGTAAGAATAAAAGTGTGTGTTTTATTCTAGTGAGAGAAAGGGAAAAACAAGAAATGGTAAGTCTCACCCCTCCATGGAAGTATGGAGGGGTTTATATAGCCCGGGACTTGGACTATTACAAATGACAATATTAGTCCTTGCAAGTCCCGGCTATGAAACTAATGTAATTCCGTTAGTCGCACACATTTTAAGGCTAACAATCTTCCCCCAATGTGGAGACATACGGAATTACTTATAATGTTCCTAACAAATGCAAATACAACAAAAATATGACAGTATTAAGTTTGCTTCCAATGCTGAGGATGACACCGTTGTCTTCAAGTCTTCTAGAAAAACTTATACCTCAGTTTGAATCCTCTTTGTCTTTGCTTGTTGAGGAACCATTGTATCATGTATGAACTGGATTAACTTCCCCCCAATTCATACCACATGTCTTGAAAAGCTTTCTTCATAGACTTCTTTTTGACGAAGCTTCTGAATCAGCTTCCCCCCAAACCAATATCCCTGTCTTGAGCAGAATCTGTAGCTTGAGCAATCTTCTTTCTTTGACATTTAAAGTGCACAGCGAAATTTGGTAGAAGAAGAAGTAAACCACACCAAGTAACTGCTACCTTGACATTTTTGGTCTTCATGATTATGTGTTTGGGGGAACATGTAAGAAATCAGCAACAAATCTTCTCACGCTTGTAGAATGCTTCCCCCTGGAAGTTGAACTAAGTACTCCAGAGTGGGAACTAAGTCTCCAAAGTACACGTTCTTCCCCCATGATGGTGACGAACTCTCGGAAGCATCATCTGACGTGTACGGTCAAAATCGTGAGATATGTCGAAAGTATGATGGTGACGAACACTCAGAAGCATCATCTGACGTGTACGCTCTGAATCGCGAGATGTTCTTATCAGGAGTAAGAAGGTTAAGAACACTCGGAAGCATCATCTGACGTGTACGCTCAAAATCGTGAGATGTTCTTGTCAAGAGTATGGTGGTTAAGAACACTCGGGAGCATCATCTGACAAGTACAATCAGAATCGCGAGATGTTCGTGTTTGAAGTAGAAATCTTTGTTGACATTTTGTAGCTCAAGTTGCTCGTGAGAATTGTTTGCTGATCACATCTCTACTCTTGTACTCTCTGGCTAAACTTACCAACCTCGTATTCTTTCGGCTATGTGTAGTGACCACTTGGTGAAGTAAACCTGATATTCCAAACTTGAAACTGAAGTACAATACCCCAAGTTTGTTACTTACGCTTAGCACTTTTGATGATTGACGAACGGTGCAGAGAAACGTCTCTTAGTACCTTATACATAGAAGAAGAGAGAAGTATAAGATGTAAAACACCTCTTGAAATACCCACAACTACAGGTGAGTGTGACACTGAGCACTACAACGTAACTCCTTAAGTGATAGTTGTCCATGTCTTCGACCATCCACCCCTTGACATTGGAAACTAGATAAATCAAGTCTCAATCATAAATGTTGAAGCGAATCATCAATCGATAGAGGGGGTGAAAAGGCTCGATGATGTAATAAGTAGACGCCTTCGTGAAATTCCACTTAAACTTAAAATATTAAATACCAAATCTACTTTGTAATCACTTGACATTCTTTGCTCCGAATTCTAGTCGATTTGACATTTGAGTGAATCTTATAAGGATCATTTTAGTGTTTGTTTGTTTTTGTCGTGTGTGCTTGTTGTGTTTGTTTGAGTGTAGTTAACTTGAGACCAACAATGACTAAAAGACAGAGAAACCGTCAACATTGTCTAGCTAACTTTACATTGAAGCCCAAAATCAATCATACACCCAACTGATGCGCGGATCCGCGGTGAGGTCGTCGAAAAAATTTCCGAAAAATAGGGTTTCAAAAAGAGGATTTTCTTTGGTCGATATGAATCCGAAATCACCATACCCGTTGTATACTTGGACCATGAAAAATACATCACCAATTTCAATATATCATATGAATGGAGAAAACGTGGTATGAGTATTTTTCAAATCATTTGTTTTGTGAAACCATAAGCCCATCAGTTGTGAATATTCGGTAACCACAAAGATTGAGGCCCAACAGTTATACGGTTCATGAAAGATTGAGGCCCAAACCATTCTTTATTAGGGTATATAAAAGCTATAACCCCTAATTAGAAGCTCATACTCTTTTAACCTCATCACAAAGTCAACAACCGCTTTCTTTCTTAGTTTCCATCGCCTACCTTCTTCACAACTTCCAAAAACGAATCTCCATCTCTGGCTTTCATCAATCAGCTCATTAAACTCCATCACCAGATATTAATAAATCCCAAAACTGTAAAACACAAATCCAACCCAATTTCCGCCTCATCTCGTCTCATTCCATCTGATGAAAATCAAATAAGGCTCAATTTCTTTATCTCCTCATCTCATATCATCATCAAATTCAAACAGTTAGATTGATAATTTGATCTAGTAATAACCCACAAATCATCTATCATACGAATCTCAACATCAAGAAATCAACTTCGAAACCCTTTTTAATCGATCCTTTCGGATGATTCTCAAACAGTTGAAGACCATTGTTTAATTACATCGTCATTCAAAGATTCAAGAGAGAAGAGTTTGACTAAGATCTGTGATGGGTCTCTGGTAGGTTTAACTTATGTTGAATTGGATCGATGATGAGTGAAATTCGTTAGATCTGAATAGATCATGACATGCATGTCACAAACGAATTGTTTCTGAGATCTCGAGTTTATTCAGTTTGTTTATCGAGTCTAGTTATGAAGTGGTGAATGAGTGTATGAGTCTGGGTTTGGTAATCAGGGAAAGATGGGTTTCGTAGAATGGTATCGGAAGAAATAGACTTTTCGTAACTCTTTTGGTTTCGGAGGATAATCCTTTCGTAACTTTCTTGGAAACCACCTTTTCGTAGAAACAAAATCCATTCGTAGAAACAAAATGCTTAAAGGTTTCGTAGAAATAGACTTTCGTTGAAAAAAAAAACCTTTTGCAGAAACTGAACCTTTCGTAGAAATAAATCATTCGGAGAAAAACCTTTTCGGAGAAACCTTTCGTAACTTTGAAGGTTTGTAACTTTTGCAAAACCGAAAATAGTGGATCTGATATCATTAGTTCTTCTGTCCTTTCGCCAATAAAAATAGATCATATGATAAATGATGAGACAAAAAATTTGATGAACCCAAGAAGCTGATTAAACAATGGATGATGTGGTGATGATATAGACCGTGTAACAGTTATTCAAAGAAAATGAAAAACGTACCACATCAAAATAGATCCGACACACAAACACGAACATAAAACATCGAGACAAAAACACGAAACACCCCCGCTTAGCTCTGATACCAAATGTTAAATTGGATTCATTAATAAACACGGGTAAAAGATCCGGAGGTCGGGGAGGATGAAGAAGATGTTTAGCCATTTTAGTGAGAGAAACAAGTAAGAATAAAAGTGTGTGTTTTATTCTAGTGAAAGAAAGGGAAAAACAAGAAATGGTAAGTCTCACCCCTCCATGGAAGTATGGAGGGGTTTATATAGCCCGGGACTTGGACTATTACATATGACAATATTAGTCCATGCAAGTCTCGGCTATGAAACTAATGTAACTCCGTTAGTCGCACACATTTTAAGGCTAACAAAATCACCAAATTTCACATATGTGTTATCTGCTATAACTGTCTCAATATGAAATTTTGGCTAGAAATTTTTTCTTTTTATCCTTTCCGTAACTTGTGATATAATGGCTCGATGCGTTGAACTGGTTTGTATCTTTGGGTCATTTCACCTATCAGAAATGATGGTAACACAATACCAAGAAGAGATTGAGGAGGACATGTGGCAGGCAAGAGAATTGATGACTAACTCTGAATGGTTGACCGAGCGGGTCATGCGTAGGGGGGATTTGATTCTCGAGCTCCAAAATGGCAATCCTTCTAAATGTGCTAGGGAAAATGTGACAAAGCTCAAGGCACTATAAACCGACGACATGCGCAAAGCAAGGATTGTGACAATCCTCAAATTTCACATATGTGTTATAAGCTATAATTGTCTTAATATGAAAATTTGGCTAGAAATTTTTGCTTTTTATGCCTTATTTGGTAAGATAAATTGTTTCTCACAACCTGAACTGTCACTTTAACATATTCCTATATGTTGGAAATACAATGTATATATATCAAGTCTAAGATTTAAAACTAATTTAACAAGTACATTATGAATAAGAACATCTCAAATATAATTATGATGCCCTAAATTCTCTTAGAAACCCTAGAATCCTTATAAATAAGTTGTAAACTCAAGAATGGTAAAGTATGAATGGAAAGTACTTATGAATAAGTCATTATGGATTATAAACAAGTTATAAACTACACTATGAAAACATAATAATACCTAAGAATGGTAAGAACAAATTATACAAAGGTAAGTACAAGTAAATGTACATAATAGTCTAGATCACCACCAAGAAACCTTTGGTAAACAATGTTTCAAGTAATATAACTACATAATATCTATGCACCATTATCAAAAACACTATATTCATATTAATCTCATATAAAGGAAAGGTAATTAATCACAAAATACTAATATTCACTAATCCAAAGTTAATTACAAGATAAGACCTAGTTACCAAGATTAGCATATAAAATCTTTTATACATTGAATTAGAGTCTAATATTTTGCTACTAATTATAAAACTCAATTATTTATCATATTAAGATTATAATTTTACTTCCGTATAAAGTACAAGTTAATAAAGCATAAGGTACAAGTTATTAAAGCATAGGATCTTAAGCTCCCATAATTATCCCTAGAATATGATTACCCCATACAAACCCTTAAACCAAGTGTGTAGAATATTTAGAAACCTTAAATACATCATATAATCCCTAGAATAAGTGTTTATAAAGATACAAACACTAATTACCCAAGATAGAAAGTCATTAGGATTAATGACCTAAAAACCCTTATATTAAGAAATCTACATGGAATCACTACCAAGTATTTTAGGACAAGCCTACAAAAACTTATATCATTCCATTAAGGTTATAAGATTATATACAAGTACCCTAAAGTGAAAGGTACAAAATTTTAATGCATGGCTTGTAAATTAGGTCAAAATATGTATTTTCACCCTTTAGACATGTTTACTTAGAATAACTTAATAAAACCAATGTAGGTACATCATGAACACATTGAGTTCAATGTAAGATGTATAAGTTGAGTTTACATCAGTAGGTAATTGAAGCATAATCACTTTTACTAAGATTAACCATAAATCATTAGAAACCCTAACCCGCCTAGGTTTTCTTCCCATTTTCACATCAAACATTTGTTAAACTACAAACCAAAGACCCAAAATTATTAATTACAACTTACATACCCTAATTAAACCCTATTCCAGCACTAATAACATTCCTAACCCCTTAATCACCAAAATCACAAAGTATAAAGTTACAAGCCCTAATTTATGCCCGATTTTAAGTATTCCCTCCAAAAACCCATTTCAAACCATTCCCTTCCATTCTATGTTTGAAAATCAGATATTTAGGATGTTTTAAGATATTTTCCATGTGATTTCAAGTAGGTGCATCACCTACTTGAAGCTACAAATCACCATTCTTATCATATATGTGTCGTGAGTTACTCCTAGCCACAAGACCTTGATATTTTCATCCTAGACTCTAGGAACTTGCATAGACCTTCACTAGCCTTCCGTAGTCAGTACTCCATCCTTGAGACACGTCCTAGGCCTTAACTTGGAGCCTAAGTGTTGGAAAAACTATAAATAGGGCCGAATGTAGATAGTTAGAACTTGCACCCCGTTTCCTTATAATATCCTAAAAATTCCTAGGAAATTCCATAAGACCAAAAACTAGGTCTAGAAGGAAGCCATTGAAGCTCTTGAAGCTTTGATAGCAAGTTGTGCTCACAGGAAGCCATTAGGAGCCATTTTGGAGCTACCTATGTAATTTCTATGTTAGCTATGATTTGATATTGTTATAATACTTTATTAGAGTTTTTATAATGCGAAAATAATGTTAGAAAGATAATCTAAAAGAAACTAAGTCATTTGATCATTTTAAATGAAAGCTATAAGTTAAAAATGTCTTAAAACCCTAGTTTTGTAATTTACATGAAATAATAAGCAAAATCCCATTTCAAAATCTATAATTCTAGAGAAATGTTTTTATTATAATTTTAAACATGTTTTGAAACTTTTTTTAGAACCCTAGATCATTTGGTCCATTTTTGAGGTTGGTATGTGATTTTTACAAGTATAGGGACTAAAACTGTCATTTTTGAAACTATTTAACATTTTGGACCAAAAGTATCATTTTTTGAAAGTTAAATATATAATAATAAATATTGGAAAGTTTGAAGCCCAAATGTTAGATACTGAAGGTTTAAAATGCAAATACTAAAACTATATACTTAAGGGGTTAAAAGTGTAATTATACCAAAGTATAACTAAATGGGCTAATTTTTTGCCAATTTTGAAACTAAAGAATATTAATTATAAATAGGAGGAAGTAATTAAGGTATCATGTTAGTAGGAATCTTTGTACAAAGATGTTTCATCTCGATATTACGTTCTGATTGAATGGTTGGGTTTACGATTTAAAGTGCCCTCGCTCCTCAAACATTTATAGAATGGCTTCTGAGTATGATGGCCCGGACAATGGTGCTAGAATTACAACCAAATATTGAATAAAGAATATATAACAAACACTTAACAATATTGAACTAAAAATCAAAGACTTGATACTATACATAATGTATTAATCCAGGTTTGTGTGAGATCAAGTTGTTGTTTATGAGACCAAGTTGTGGTTTGTATGATCAAGCTGTTTATCTGTGAATGAAATATATCTGATTATAGATTGGATTCTATGGACATAAGTTGAGTTCATAGCCTCACTTTTAAATGCTTTATAAATAATTTGAAAAACCGTGAGGGGGATATATGCTAAAACTCGAATACAAGTGCTTTTAAAATGTTGTGTGATATGATTACCGACACTATGTTTAGTTGTTGCCGTTAAGTCCCTTTTCAAGCGTGACCGCTAATCATTTCTAGGAATGAGCGCTAATATTATGAATAGTACTATTTGGGGACTGACATCCCCTATCTGGGCAAGTCGCACTTGTTGGAATGCTAAAGGTTCTGACCTAGGCTAAACGGATATTACTTTACTTTGCAAACTCAGGAGTTTGGCAAACTGTCTGCGTAAGGGTAATTTGTTGGTTCGTGTATGTCAAGTACGCGGTGAATGAGCATAGTTGTAGTATGAATATTATTTTATGTGGGCGTATAACAATGTAGCTCGGAAGATATACTTATATTTAGAATACCCTATGAATTCACTCAACCTTTGTGTTGACTTTGAGCATATATTTCAGAAAATTGTGACTGACAACATGGAGCAGCACGAGGATGGCATGAAGAGGCACAAGCTTGAAATTATTTTCTTAAATTTTGGGAACCTCATATTGTAAAACTCTGAATTTTTAATGATATATAAAGAAAGTTGATTTGATCACTCTTTTGAGTTGTTTTCCATCATTATGACTTGTGTTCTATGAAGTAATACCCCAGATTAATGTTCTGCTGCATAAAGGTAAAATGGGGGTGTTACAAGGATGTTGACGAAAATGTATTCACAATAAGATTATTGAAAATGTTGACTTTGTAGCGCGACAGAGGGAGATGTGAATTGGTTGGTTCATGAAGGTTTAGAAAGGTGTTGTGTATATAGGAGTTGCTAATGCCTAGTCTTTTGGGTTGCTAAATGATGGTTAATCGAATGTTAACTATTTTTTTTTAGTTTGAATTAAGGTTTTTGTTGTTGTTTTAACTTTGATCTAAGGTGTTTCATTATATGTGAATCGCGTTTTATTATGTTTGGTAGAGAATCAAATGAGTATTATTGGAGACTCTAACCAATGGTTGATGTTAAGAATGGAACAATATGAAAAAACTTTTGTTAATAAGCAATTATAAATCAATAAGCAAATAAGGTCCTAACAAGTAAGGTTAATAAGCAGTTCTAAATGAATAACCTTATAAGGTGTTAACAAGTAAGGTTATAACTATAAGAGGTCTGCAAATGTTTATGTAAAAGACCCAAGGGTGCTAAAGGTAATTATTGTGTGTTGTGAGGGTCATGTCGTAGGTTCGAGTCATGACCATTCCTTTTTTAGATGAGAGAAATAACCAATTACTATAAAGACAGTAATAAGCACTAACATTCCTTAACAATATACTGAGTAACTAAATACTATTAACATAATAATAAGGACTAACAAGACATCAATAAGTAGATTACAAGCTATAAGTTGTTTTTTTTAACAAAAATAGACCCCTAACACTCCTTAACCAAGTATGAGTTCCCTAGGGTTATCTAATTACAAAGTAGTTGGAACAATCATATACACTATCCCAAACACTCCTTGTAACAGTCATCTTCAGTTTACTGGTTTCCCACAAATGTTGGTGTTCTAAGACCTAGTAGCAATTAGCGATCTTGAAATCTTGATACTCATATAACTTGTTACAAGCTCTTAAAACAAGCACAACAAACCTTTTTATACGACCTTTATTTCCGGTCACATTATCAATAAAAGCATAACCCCTGATGAAAGTGAGATTTTTGCTAGGTTAAAAGTTCGTTGTTCTCGGCGTCTAATCGAATTGATCACGGCTAAATGCGCGACTCAGTCGTCTTTGGTGGATAAAAGAAAAGTTTTGTCGTTGTGTATAACTAATTAAAGATAAAAATAAAGACTTGAAAAAAGATTAAACTAAAAATAAATGACAAAATATAAAAGAACTTAAAATAAAAATGGAAACTTAAATGTAAATGACAAAATATTAAAACTCAAAGTAAAGATTTAAATAAAATAGCAAGTAAAATTAGCGAATTAAAAGCAATTTTAAAAACTTAAAACTTTATGAAAAAAGTAAACGTTAAAATAAGACACTTTAAAAATAACCTAAGAAAAGACAAGTTAAAATAAAGCTTAAGAAAAATAAGACAAATAAGTAAAAACAAGACTTAAGAAAATGGCGGGAAAAATAAATTTGAAAATTAATTTGGACAAAAACTAATTAATTCCGCAATATAAAAAATTGAAATAATTCCGCAATATGTAATATTGGTATGATTTCGCAATACCCAAAATTGATTCGATTTCGCAATGCTTAAAAAGATTTAATTTCGCAATACACAAAAAAGATTCAATTTCGCAATACACAAAAAAGATTCAATTTCGCAATACACAAAAAAGATTCAATTTCGCAATACACAAAGATTCAATTTCGCAATACACAAAAAAGATTCAATTTCGCAATACACAAAAAAAGTTCAATTTCGCAATACACAAAAAGATTCAATTTCGCAATACACAAAAAAATCAATTTCGCAATACACAAAAAAGATTCAATTTCGCAATACACAAAAAAGATTTAATTTCGCAATACACAAAAAAGATTCAATTTCGCAATACACAAAAAAGATTCAATTTCGTAATACACAAAAAAGATTCAATTTCGTAATACACACAAAAGTTGCTAAATTGAATCAGATTTTCCTAAAAAAGGGAACTCGTAAAAGGACGAATTTAAGCACTATTTTCGCAATTTTTGAAGGACAATAAGCTAACAAAAACACCAATAAGCTAAACAAGAATACTAGATGAATGATAAAACTTGTAAAACTTTTAAACACGACCCAAGAAACACGAAAAGTATTGAACTTTATGAAAAAAGATGACGAAATGGATAAAGAATAAGAACACGAAAAAAGATGATTAAAAAGATTACTAGATGAATGATAAAACAAGAATACTAGATGAATGATAAAACTTGTAAAACTTTTAAACACGACCCAAGAAACACGAAAAGTATTGAACTTTATGTAAAAAGATGACGAAATGGATAAAGAATAAGAACACGAAAAAAGATGATTAAAAAGATTAAGATTAACAAACAAGAAAGGTAGAAGGAGATGATTAAAAAAGCTTGAAATTAAACTTAAAGATTAAAGATTCAAATCAAGATTAAATACTTACATGGATAACTTGAAAATAAAGAAAAGTATATAAATGACAATATGAAAAGTGCATAAAATTAAGTGGAGAACTAATTGGTGAAATTAGCTAACACCTCAAAAATGAGGTTAAGGGGGGTATTTATAGGGGAGAAGGAGGAGTAGGTTGCTTCCTTCTTTTTTTCCTTTGTCTTCTCGCCTTTCGTCTTTGACAATAAACTCGCCATTCTAGACTTTGTCTCGGGATTTGTCGATAAATAAAATGAATTCGTCTTCTAATTTCTTCATTAATTAGATTTGGTTCTTCGACTTCGTCAAACTTCCGTCTTTGGTCTTTTTCTTCGATAAATCTTCAGAATAGGCCTTTAACTTCCGTTCTTTTTGCACTCTTGATCTTTTAACTTCGTCTTTTGTCTTTTTCTTCGATAAAAGCCCGTGTTTTCTTCCTTTTTCATAATTTGGTCCTAAAACACAACAAAAACACAAACCACGCATAATTCTGACATTTACGACATTAAATACACGTTATGGTCTTGTTTTTAATTGTTTTAAGTGGTAAAAGGATGGGTGTTTTCACACCTATCAAATCCCCTACACTTGACCATTGCAATGCCCTCATGCAATGCATTAGTTACAAAGCAAGATTTACATTTTCTATCATAATTAACCCACCTTGGCCTTTATTAAACACAATACATTAAGGAAACTTAAAGAGATAGAAAATTACAAAATATTTGAAGGAATAAATCAAGTAAAGAGATCGAAGACTTACATTAGGGCTCTGGTTTTCATGAATGTTTATCACCCTCAAGTTTCGCGTTCCCCAAACCAAGCTTAAAAACCAGATCATTGTTATTATAAGTTAGCAAACTAACACAAACTCATGTGGCCCAATTATTCACTTAGACTCTCTTATTCCTAGGTGTATCTCTTATATTTTATTGTTGTCTTGAATGATCACGAGGATGCATTTTTGACTTATTGTGATAGTTTATTTAGGCTGAAAATAAAGTAGGACGATTTAATCCATAGTTAGCTAAAGGACAAAATATTTTAAAACTTCTTCTCGAGACCTCATAAAGTCATATCTTGGCATAACTCGTTTCGCGATTTGAGACCTTTCTCGGACCGATATTTGGCATTGACTTCATACTTCAAATCTTGAGAGACGTTCTTGAAATAATGGTCTTCTCTTCATAATAGGAATTTCTTCACTTGTAATTTTTTTTAGAGATTCTTCATACTTGGACCACGACTTCTTCATTTTTCTCCAATCTTTATTTGGGATTTTGATATACAACGACCCGCCTCCTTTTAGGACTTGGATCTATTTATCCTCATACCTTGTTAGGGCCTTTTCAGATAGACTTCGCCATGATCTTTAGGGGAGTATTTGCTTTTCGTCGTGTGTCTCGATCCTTCATATTGATTTTTGATAAATGATTCTTCACATCACTTTGGATCTTAAGCAACAAAATGCAGCCCTCATGCCTTGTTAGGGCCTTTTTGGACTCGCCAATCTTCGCATCCCGCTTCAATAAGTTATGCCTTGGCTATGAACTCTAATTAATACCGAGCAACTTTTAAATGATCTTGTGCTAGAAGCTAAGTAACTTTTCAAATCGTACAACCTTACTTACTGCAATTATATTTATTAACAAGCGATGGGAGAAAAAGCTCATAATTAACTCACATAAATTCATGAAAGAATACCAAATTTATAATTGACTCTATCATCTCTCGTTCTCCACAATTTAAAATCTTAAGGAATGAGACTCGTGGATGCTTAGCCTATTAAATCAAAGTTTTGGGTTTTCAAGTCATATATAGGATCTTGCAACTTCTTAGACTTTTTCAAGTTTAGAATTCGCATTTTAAAGTTCCCTTGATAAACGACTTTCTAGGATCAATTATAGGAACTTGCGAAAAGTTCTTGTTCTTAACCTGTAAGAGTTAAGACTTTCGCGTTTTAAAGTTCCCTATATAAAAGACTAACAAAACTTGACTTAAACACGTTAAGGATACCAACTTAGATAAGTAAACTCGGGTTGAGTCAAAATATTCATGACAGGCCTAATATATTAAAGACATCTAAACTTATTAAAACCATTTTATTAAAATTTATTTTAGCAATGAAAGAAAATAAAGATAACAAAGGGAAATACTAATAGGCCAAAATAGATCAAAAATTTTGAAAAATGTCGAAAAATCAATTTTCTAGTTAAAATGAGGACAAAATCATGGAAAAGCCCACTTAACTTCGATAGAAGTACCCCCTACACTTAATATAAACATTGTCCTTAATGTTTAAGCATGTGGGAGTAAACTCTCCTACACTTAGGACATTGTGCACGTTGTTTAAATCTTGCTAAGGAAGAGACAACTAAAGTGATTCCTATTTTAATATTGAAATATATAAAATAGTGAATCAAAAGAGTTTAGGATAGAACCGGGAAGACGGGTACACGGGATCACGGGTCGTCAAAAGTCATCAAGAATGGATCTTTGAAAGCTCGAATCCCTGCACATGATAAGAAAGAAAACAAAAAACACATACTAGGGTCTCCCCTTACACTTATTAGAAAAACGGAATAAAAGGATAGATAATCGGGTTGCCTCCCGAGGAGCGCTTGTTTTTGTTCACCGAGTCGTGAGCCTAACTCGACCTTGATTAGCATGGTAAGAAGCTTGAAGAACATCCACTGGGATCAAATACATGGTTCTCGTCTATCAAATAGCACAAGCTTAAAGTGAACAAGACAAGCCAAAGAAGAGTAGGCAAGGTTCCCTTAAGCAGTAGTTGAGCACGGTGGTAGAAGGTATGATGAAGTGAAAGCATAGCTCCATTCTTTCCAAAAGTCTTTCCTTTTATTTCATCATATGGATACTGAGATGGCTTAAAAATTCTGATACCCAGATCGAACACCTTTTCCTTTAGGGGAAAATAAGACTTAGACTCGGTAGACCTTGAAGATTCATCCATAAACCGCACAATCTCATCCGAAGAAGGTGGATATAGAGGTGTCAAAACATAGGTACTACGGATATCGGTGTCGTCCGGTTTCTTCTCCTTTGAAACGGGTTTCTTAATATTCGAAGGAGGATGAAGACCATAATCAAAGTCTAAAGGAGGAGAATCATGCTCATTGGGGAAGTATGTATTGAGAAAAGTAGCAAAATCTTCCTCAAATGAGTAATCATCCAAAGTAGGATCAAGCATTGTTGGCGGAGTATCTTCATCAAAAATAGGAGCAAGGTCATCATTTGAATAATCACTCGAAAGAGTATCGACATCATCAAAGTCATCATAAGTTAGCATGTCTTTATACTCTAAAGAAAAATCATCATAATCATCCACATCGGAACTAGAATCATCATCAGATGCATCATAGATTGGTGGAGCATCATATATTGGTGGGGCATCCAAATTGGGAGGAGGATCTTCTGAATCTTCCACATTTTCTTGAAAAAGTGGATTATCATAGATAGGCTCGAAAAGAGGATTGTTGTAAACGGTAAAATCATTGACATCAAGCTTTGTAGTTTCCAATGGAGTTGTGACAAACTCGTCTTGAAGAACATCATTTTTACCGATTCTCTTCCATTGGATTTGCTTGTAATCTTCCCCATCTTAAAAATTTGTTGATCATTTCCGACCCTTAAGATTAGTTCACCTTCGGCAACATCGGCTAAAGCTTTTCCGGTTCTCAAGAATGGCCGTCCAAGTATTAACGGAATACAAGGGTCCATTTCATAATCAACAACAACAAAGTCGACCTAAAAAGTGAATGTACCAACTTTAAAGAAAACATCTTCGACAATACCAATGGGGTAAGCGAGAGTTCGATTTGCTAGCTCAAGAGTCATCTTTGTTGGTGTAAGGTCGGGTAATGATAACTTTTTCCAAACACTTAATGGCATTACATTTATACTTGCCCCGAGATCGGCTAAGGCAGTAAATTCTTCGGTGTTTGAAAATGTACAAGGTAACACAAAATGACCGGGATCTCCGAGTTTTTCCGGAAGTTCTTTAAGAAGGACTGCAGAACAATTCTCATTTAATCGAGTGTTGACAAACTCTACCAATTTTTCCTTCTTATTAAGCAAATCTTTAAACATCTTAACGAATTTGGGCATTTGGGCAAGAGCTTCAACAAGGCTAATGGTGATGTTCACTCCAGAAATCTTTTTCAAAAAGTTTGTCACTTGAATGTCATCCTTGGTCAGTAATCTAGCCATGTCTAACCTAGAAGGATAAGGAATATTAGGCCTAGATGGTGAAGGTTTAGAAGGAGAAGGACTCGCTTCTTGAGCAACCTTAGGTGGAGGGGTGGGGATGGAAGGAAGTGGTTTAGGAACCGAAAGGGAAGGTGTAGAAATGAAAGGAGGAGGTGGGGGAATCGAAGGGTTCCTCAATGGAGGAATGTCACAATAAGTGGGTGGGGGAGGAATCACCGAAGGGGGAGTAGTATTACTCATTATGACCTTAGGGCCTTGTCTTTCCTTTATTGGCGAAGAGATGGAAGGTCCCTCATGGGTATTCCCACTTCTTGTGGTAATTGCACTCACATTAGCCCTTGGGTTGGTCACGGTATTCGAAGGAAGAGAACCCGAAGTAGAGGGTTGAGTGGTTTGGAAGAAACTAGCCATCATAATTCTCAAATCATTCGTTTGATTGCTTAAAGAAGTATGCATGTCATTTCTAAGCTCGGTTCGAATATCATTCCCTTGTTTAGTGATATCACCTTCCAAGTTAATGATTTGGCTTTGAAGATTCTTAACCACCTCTCCATGGGTCCTCATAAAAGTTTCAACATCATGATTAAATGTCATGGGTTGAGTGAGGGGTGGAGCTTGGTGAGCGGGTGGTGGATATGGATTAGAAGCTCGAGGTGGGTTGGGATTGCTTCTGTTGAAGTCGTTTGGGTTGTGGTTTTGAGGAGAAAAACCGGGTGAAAGAAAGTTGTTGGAATGATAACTTAGCAAGTTACGATCACCTTGAGGTCAGGCTTGATAGCCTTCCGTGGAATAGTTACCGTGAGCCGCATACACGTTTTCCGGATTGTCATGAGTGGAAGGACAATCAGTGTATGAATGAGGACCGTCGCAAGTCTCACAAGAAAGTGCTACAGCTTTAACTTGTTGAAATTGGTTCGTAGCCATGGTTAATAAATTTTTGTTCATCTCGGCTAGTTGGCTGGTGATTTGGGTGAGTTCGGGTATCTCGGGGTTTGATGAAGTAGAAGAAACATTGACCCTCGGGTTTTTTCTTGAGGATGCGGATGAATCCCAATTTTTGTGGTGAGTGGTCATGTTCTCTATAAGTTCTCTACACTCCTCAAGTCTTCTTTTCATAAACGTACCACCGGCGGCAGCATTAATCGTATCACGATCACGAAAGTTAAACCATTGTAAAAAGTATAAATTAGAGTGACGGGGAGCATATTATGGTTAGGACAACGGTCGATCAAGACATTAAAACGTTCCCAAGCATCGAAAAGAGATTCATCAGGTTCTTGAGTGAAACCACTGATTTGATTCTGAAGGCTCGTTACCATGGATGGTGGAAAGTAGCGCGACAAAAATCGTTGAGTCATTTCGTCCCATGTATGAATTGAATTCTTCGGAAGACGATCAAACCATTTTTCGGCATGGTGGGATAAAGTGTGTGGAAATAGATGAAGGCGAAGAAAATCCATGGTAACACCGACCAATTTCATGCTTTGAGTGACGGTTATGAATTTATCGAGGTGTTTGTTGGCATCATCATCCGGTAATCCGCGAAATGGACAAGTATTTTGAACTTGTTGGATCATGTGATGCTTCAACGAAAATTCGGGAGCCGTGATTTGCATCGGCGCAATCGGTCCTCCACGTCCATTCATTATCGGTTGACAAAGCTCCTCCATCGTACGAAGGTCGGGTTGTGGGTCATGGTTGTTATTATTCATATTGGGGTGAGGTGGGTTGTTATTATTATGCACACCGGCCATATCTAAGTCTCTACGAGTCTCGGGCTCAGGATAAGACGAAGATCGAGTACGCATACACTAAAAATGAAAAACAATATTTTTGATTTTTTATCTTTTTTAGTTTTTATGGATTTTGTGAAAATTTTATAATTTTTAGGATTTTTGAAAATTTTTGTGCTTGAAAATAACGTTCCCAAGAGAACGGATCCCAAAATCCAGCGCGTCTCTCACAACAAACCGTTAATCTTTACGAAAAGAGCCGGCAGCGGCGTCATTTGAAAGTAGGATTTTTGCTAGGTTAAAAGTTCGTTGTTCTCGCCGTCTAATCGAATTGATCACGGTTAAATGCGCGACTCAGTCGTCTTTGGTGGATAAAATAAAAGTTTTGTCGTTGTGTATAACTATTTAAAGATAAAAATAAAGACTTGAAAAGATTAAACTAAAAATAAATGACTTTAAAAATAATTGACAAAATATAAAAGAACTTAAAATAAAAATGGAAACTTAAATGTAAATGACAAAATATTAAAACTCAAAGTAAATATTTAAATAAAAAAGCAAGTAAAATAAATTAATTAAAAGCAATTTTAAAAACTTAAAACTTTATGAAAAAGTAAACGTTAAAATAAGACACTTTAAAAATAAACTAAGAAAAGACAAGTTAAAATAAAGCTTAAGAAAAATAAGACAAAATAAGTAAAAACAAGACTTAAGAAAATGGCCGGAAAAATAAATTTGAAAATTAATTTGGACAAAAACTAATTAATTCCGAAATATTAAAAAATTGAAATAATTCCGCAATATGTAATATTGGTATGATTTCGCAATACCCAAAATTGATTCGATTTTGCATTGCTTAAAAAGATTCAATTTCGCAATACACAAAAAAGATTCAATTTCGCAATACACAAAAAAGATTCAATTTCGCAATACACAAAAAGATTCAATTTCGCAATACACAAAAAAGATTCAATTTCGCAATACACAAAAAAATTCAGTTTCGCAATACACAAAAAAGATTCAATTTCGCAATACACAAAAAAGATTCAATTTCACAATACACAAAAAAAATTCAATTTCGCAATAAACAAAAAAGATTCAATTTCGCAATACACAAAAAAGATTCAATTTCGCAATACACAAAAAAGATTCAATTTCTCAATACACAAAAAAGATTCAATTTCGCAATACACAAAAAAGTTGCTAAATTGAATCAGATTTTCCTAAAAAATGGGAACTCGTAAAAGGACGAATTTAAGCACTATTTTCGCAACTTTTGAAGGACAATAAGCTAACAAAACACCAATAAGCTAAACAAGAATACTAGATGAATGATAAAACTTGTAAAACTTTTAAACACGACCCAAGAAACACGAAAAGTATTGAACTTTATGTAAAAAGATGACGAAAGGGATAAAGAATAAGAACACGAAATCAACACGAACAAAGATGATTAAAAAGATTAAGATTAAACAAACAAGAAAGGTAGAAGGAGATGATTAAAAAGCTTGAAATTAAACTTAAAGATTAAAGATTCAAATCAAGATTAAAGACTTACATGGATAACTTGAAAATAAAGACAAGTATGTAAATGACAATATGAAAAGTGCATAAAATTAAGTGGAGAACTAATTGGTAAAATTAGCTAACACCTCACAAATGAGGTTAAGGGGGTATTTATAGGGGAGAAGGAGGAGTAGGTTGCTTCCTTCTTTCTTTCTTTTGTCTTCTCGTCTTTCGTCTTTGACAATAAACTCGTCATTCTCGACTTTGTCTCGGGATTTATCGATAAATAAAATGAACTCGTCTTCTAATTTCTTCATTTATTAGATTTGGTTCTTCGACTTCGTCAAACTTCCGTCTTTGGTCTTTTTCTTCGATAAATCTTCAGAATAGGCCTTTAACTTCCGTTCTTTTTGCACTCTTGATCTTTTCACTTCGTCTTTTGTATTTTTCTTCGAAAAAAGCCCGTGAAAGCCCGTGTTTTCTTCCTTTTTCATAATTTGGTCCTAAAACACAACAAAAACACAAACCACGCATAATTCCAACATTTACGACATTAAATACACGTTATGGTCTTGTTTTTAATTGTTTTAAGTGGTAAAAGGATGGGTGTTTCCACACCTATCACCTGACATTTGAAGTTGTTTTAGACCTAATACTGAGATTCAGAGATCCATCCTCTCTAATGACAATACCTAGATGAACTTCGTAGAGCGCCAACATTGGGATTAAAACTTGAATTATATTCAACCATGATCCATTCACACTTTTCTATAGCTCTCTTCTTCTTCACCAATGAAGTTTCAGGTTCAGTCTCACTGGAATTCTCATTCACATTTTGTTTCCCTTTTCCAGTACTCCTTTGTTTCCCCTCTATGTTCTTCTTCTCTTTGCCCTTTTCATAAGTGTTTCTTTCTTTTGTTACGATAGCCGCTCTCTTCAATCTTTTATTTTTACCACCTTGAGTTTGGTTGCTATCGTTCATCTTCATTTTTTGAAAAGGACGTCCAGTCTCAAAAGGAGTTAAACTATAGCAACGCAACCTAGTATCATCTTCTACCCATCCCAAAAAATCGCAATCTAATTCCTCTAAATCAAAGTTCTTGAAATAATACTAAGGTAGTCTTTGTTTCTTATGAACAACATAAATCCTACAAGCCAGTTCCAACATCGTATGCACATCATTGTGAATGTGAATCAACTTCAAACCTTCTTCTAGTGATTTGTTAGGAAAATAAAAGAACAAAACCCATTTTTCCTCATTACCAAGCAGTCTGGAGATATGATTTAGGCCGATAGTAGATATCTTGGCCTCGGAACTAATCCCTCAAATTTGGCTACGATTGCCATTCACATACCTCAATGGACCATGTAAAAAAACCATTATTGTGCATTTTGAAAACGAATTCTTTCTGATACACCATTAGAGATACTTGATACATAATTCAATCAAGTTTTGGGTTGGTAGTAAGATTTTAATTGAACCATTATAGTATTTAACGTCTAGATACTAGTTAAAGTTTCAACGTTGATGTTGCAAATTTAGTCTGTGAAAGTGTTGGCAGGAAGCTACAGTCGTGACAGGTGGAAAAATAGTTTCGGGGACATTTTTTGCACGAAGGTAAAAGTGGAATAGTGCTTGCGTGTCTGAGACGACTGGAAAGGATGAAAGTGCCCTCATGTGTGTGGCACATGACAGAGTTAACGTTGGATAACGGCCGAAAGTTACAAAACATCGACTCAGTGGAAAGATTGCCATTTTCGTAAAGTAAAGGGATGAAATTTGCAGTTTACTCTTTTTATTTTATAAACATATTACAAGTTTATAAATTGCTCGATCATCAAGCATGAACGAAACAAGGATTCCAGCCCGCGCGCCACGAGTTGCTAGAGCCTGTGTTGTTTTACACATGTGATCAAGTGTTAAACGTTGAAATTTAATGCATTAGAGGTTTCACTTAATATTTACATTCATATATCAACTTGTTACAAAATAGAGTTGTTAACGCAGTTTTAATATCCGTTTTTCACAAAGGTTTGTAGTCTGCCCTTTGTAGACCTTTACTTGGTTAATCTCTTTTTTTCTTCTTTACTTCTCACGGCAGTTCTAGCTCAGATAAATGTAAATTTGAGAAATGAAAATATCTTGTTAACATGCCACAGTTGACGACAGCTTTATAATACGTTCGAGTAGAAAAACAATCTGTACTTATGAAGGATATGGATCTAGTTATATTGTCACAGATTTACATTATCAACATACAAACTTTATCATGTCAACATAATACAATGCACCATGAATCATAACAAAAACTTAATAACATAACAACATATAATATATCGTATCTCCAAGAGCCAAAACAACTTACCACGTTATCTAGATGCATTTCGATCATTTGGTTGAAAATTCTCTTCGTCCGTTACTACCTGCACAAGATAAAAACATTCACTTACTAGAGAAAGAAAAACAAAGATGCATATAGCTCACAACCACATTCCTATGAATATATTTTACGCGATGCTTGACCACCAGTTCTAAATTTTTGGGTGTATTAACAAAATGCAAGAACCTGATGGTATAATACATCAATTGTCTCCCCTTCTAACAAATTTTAAGCAATTAGTTTATAATTTCAATAGTGAACGTGTAGTAACAAAAGTTAACTTGAACGAAAGCAGTTTAGCCTAATCAGCATAACCGATTATGATAGAACTACATGTCTTAACTAAAAGTTTAGCAGGTGTAACACCCCATTTGTTAAGATGGAATGCTACAGTAAATATGGCGTGTCATCAAAGCATGCAAGGTAAATGTCTAAACATTCATGACCATAAATAGAAATACCAGAAACAAACATTGGTAGTCTAAGTAACTCACACACAAGCAATATTAAGTACTAGAAATGGAAGGACTAAACAATGTCCAAATGAAGTAAAGTATGAGAAAATAGGAATAAATGCATAAGGTAAAAGAGGCTGGATAGCTTCCATCCGAATACACATACTCTGGAGATCCTACTTGCGACCTTGGGTACTTGCCATTTGGGAACATGGAAAAGGAAAACGGCTGAGCATAATGCTCAGTGCACGGATATATAGCATAACATAAAGACATAAAGGAATGAAAGCATATAGAGCATATAAAGCATGAATTGCAGTGGAAATGAATAAGTCCTGGGAAACCTAGATGTATGTCATGTTTACTGGTTTTAGTTCTGAAAACATAGCTTATGTTACTTATGAAAATCTGTATTATTTTAATATACCAAAAGCCAATATAGGTCATGAGGTCAACAACGTGCATGAATACTTGGAGGGGTGACCTCGTCATACAAATTAGAAGGGATGCCTCTAATTAATTGGTAATGGGTAGGAGGTGTCAGCTCCTTGTGAAGGATGCAAAGCACACACCACATTCACCATGAAATCCTGACTGAAACTGAAGTTAGGATGCACTCATACGCCCCACATGATAATAATAATATAATAATGGCCAAATAACTGAAAGGGACACCACGAGCTATCACTCCGCCGTGGTGAAGTCATAACACTAGTGCCTCTAGTGTTATGGTTATGGTACCTTCATAACTAGGTGAAACTGGTCATGCATGTATATAGCTAAGGTAACTAATAAACATAAGCATTAAATCTGTAACTACTAGGGAAAACAATTGGCTGCATACGAGAAATCCTAATAAAGGAAGAGGTTGTCCTTACTGAAGGACGGGAAATCCGTACCTTGTGTCCAGTAGAAGCTAACGGTAATGCTAAAGAACCTACTCCGCCTTGACGGATAATACTACATAAGAATGGGAACGTGTATGAGTTGTCTGAATTACATGTGTTTTACTGGTTCTATGTGTTATTAGCTTGTTATACTTATTTTGTCATGTTTTAGTGTGTTATTGTGTTATCTGTAGTTATACTGATGTTCTGTAGTGTATTATGCATGCAATAATGTATTATAATACTTGTATTGTAATACTAAATAACTTTCTAAAAATAATAGAAGATTTCCATAAATGGTAAGTTTCTAAAAAAAGAAAGTTTCCAAAATAGTAAGTTTCCATAATTAGAAATAAGCTGGATTATTAATAATAAGTAAAGTTGAATTAGTATAATACAAGTCATGGTTTAAAGGTAATAGCTTATTAATTAAATAACTTGGTTAATTAATTAAACTATACGTTATAAGAATTTAATTAAAAATACATGTTTTAATCAAATTAAGCTAAGTAAAATACTTTAGGCTATACATGAAATATTAATTTTAATATTTAACCTAAGTCGTGAATTTAATTAAATTAAAAGGTCTAGTAAATAATTTAATTAAACATATTTTCTGATTTTAATAATTCCCGAAACCCGAACCCGTGTTTTAAAAAATTAACCCGAGCCCGAAACCCGTGGCCACATATAAGGCGAGCCAAACAGACCTACCTGTGGCTAGACCGGCTAGCCGGTTGCCACTGGTTGCTCTCGGTTCCCACTGTGGAGCCACGGCACACCGGTTCACGTCGGTTCCCACCGGTTCGTGACCGGTTCCTACTGTTCCATGTTGTTCGGTACCAACTGCTAGCACAAAAGCCCCCACCGAGACCCTATTGGTCTCGGTTGGCACCCGGTTCAAAACAAAACCACACCCCGACACGCGGTCGGGGTTTCCTTGTGTGGTCCGAGAAAAAACCAACCAAGCCGAGACGCCTTGTGGTCTCGGTGGTGGTGATGAAGGCAAGTCGAGAGCCCCTTGGCTCTTGGTGGTGTCGCGGTCAAACCAACACACGAACCAAACACCCCTTTTCCATGTTTAATTAATCCCACATGTTTTAGCATCTTGTTTTTATGATTAATTAAATAAGAACATGAATTCAATAAGAATTAAAAGAAAAAAAAGAAAAAGGTTTTTGATTTACCGAACACGTGGAAGAAAGAATTAAGATCACGATCACGTACACAAAATTAATAAGCAAAAATCGTCAGGTTTGTCCTTGTGGTTTGAGGTGGCCGGTGGCAAGAGAGACAAAAGGAGGCAAGGAAGAACTTTTTCTGTAAACCTAAGTTATGATTAAGTTTTCCTGGAGTTTTGTTTATTATGGGTTTTAAGTTGGGTCATGGGCCAAAGCCCATCTCTTCCTTTTCTCTTGTCTTAGTAGCGGCACATGGGGAGCCCACGGGGAAACCCGTAGTTTTCCCGAGTTAAATTATTTACGTGTACGTTCATGTTTAATCATCCTAATTTTTATATGTCGTGTACTTAACACATTTATAATTAATACGTAATTACATGTTATTAAATATCGTGACCCGTGAATTATATTATAAATGGAAAGTTTTAAATTTATCGTATTTTGTATGTTCACTATTCATGTGTACTGTTCATGGTATTTTAATGCGGGTTTTACAACTCTTCCCCTCTAAAAGAACAATTCGTCCTCGAATTGGAGAAAACATAAACTGAAAGAAACATACCTGAATTAGAACTGGAAATGAGGGTAAGAAGTCCGTATAGACTCCTTCGTCTCCCAAGTGGCTTCCCGCTCAGGATGATCCCTCTAGAGGATTTTGACGAAAGGGATCGTCTTCCTCCTAATGACACGATCTTGTCGTTCAAGAACTCTATCGGGTTCTTCGACATATGAAAGATCCTCTCGAATCTGATCAAGCGGATGCTGGACAACTTGAACTGGATGATAGTTGTATCCTCTGAGTAAGGACACCATGGAGCACGTTGTGTGTAAAACCTGAGAATTTCAGGTTTTGACTTGTGAACATTATGTACGTCACTTCATGATATCTAAATATTTTATACCACTTTTCTTTGCATGAATCATTTGAACCATCCCATGCATTTCATAAGCATGCATCATCTTATCAGGAAAACAATTATATCACAATTTTATTGTGACTATGCATTTTTATCACAAAAGTGTGACTACATTTGTATGACTATATTTCAGTAATCATACAGGACATCAAATGACCTAATATAAAGGACTTTGAGTCTTTTGAAACATATGATCACCTTGCATGCATCCCACTGATTTTTCTCCGAGAACAACGTCATGATCACAGTATATGACTGATTTCCTATTTATAAATATATAAGCAATGGTGAATTTAAATAATATATATATATATATATATATATATATATATATATATATTTTTACAGTATATGACTTCAGATTACCCTAACTATCACTTTTACATATGATTATTTAATAAATCATACTATGGATATATCTTATACGTAAATGTACTAATATAACCACCTAGGGACCATGCTTTCACCAAAAGGCACTAAACGTAATTAAAACACTTAAAACCCGAGCTTACTCAAATTACTATGACTTAAAAATCATTTGACACATACTTTAACCCGACTAATAAGCAAAACGAACCTAAACCTATACATACCCGTATATAAATACTTAACCACAAACCTTTTTACTAAAACCTTACAAATCCTTATAACTTAACATTTATTTTGAACACTTAAAACATAAACTATATTTTCCCTCCCTAATAATTCCAAAACCGCCGGTTTTGGTTTTACCCTTCTAAAACCATGGGAAAGTTAGTACTAACAACGCATTTAAGAGTGTACTAGGGGAGTGATTAAGGAAGCTAAGACACCTCACCCTTCCTTCTTGCTTTGAGCCGTGTAAACTACCCACACCACACACAAACTTGTACAAACCTTAACCCATTATTACCTACACACTTTCCCCTCTTCTTGGAATCCTAAAATGCCACGGTATACACACCCAAAACCCTACCAAACTTGTACAAAAATGGGCAATTAAGGTTATGTACCTTATTGTACAAATCAAAGCTAGGAAAATCTTGGCTTATCTCTCTCTTGCCGTGTCTCATTCCCAAGCCACACCTCCTTCACCTCACATTTGAATACATATAACTTAAGACACTCATTCCTCTCCCTCACCACAAACACTCGGATCAAATCCTCACAAAACACCTAGACTAAATAAAACCTCAACATACCACATTTACTACCGAATCTAGCATTGAAGACTCGAAGTAAAGACTCCTAGGACTCGTGTGAATATAAGCCGCCTCATCTTCATCACCTTTCGTCTACATTTTGGCCAATCAAGTAAGCAAGAACTTCTCCTATACTTTTCCTTATTCATCCTTACGTTTCATGCATTCCCATGCTACACATAATAAGGATAGTATACATGCACACGTTAAAAGTTCTTAATCACACTCTAAATAACTTGTAAACTCACGGCATAGATAACATTTGGAGAGCCTTACATTGTGAATCCTTAAAAACAAGTGTATGTGAACCTATAGGGGCGTTAGCATATTCCTTTGCCTTAAAACATATATAAGCCGCAACTTAATGAGAGCTTATAAGCTAGTTTTCTCTTCCCATAAATTATATTGAGCTAGATATGAACTTATACATGTCACACTAAGTTAAACTTATCTATAAATCATTTTTTAGCCGAATATTACCTTGGAAAATAAGCTAACTTGAAAACATGGTAATATTAATATAAGCCGAATCTTTAAGGCCTTAGAATAAGCCCATAAGCCTTCAAAACAATAAGCTTAAAAGGCATAAAAATATAAGCCAAATTTATATAAACTCATGTGTCATAAAAATATAAGCCGAACCTATAAAAGCTCATGTGTAATAAAAATATAAGCCGAAACTATATAAGCTTAGTGGTAATAAACAAATATAAGCCGGATATATATAAGCCCATATAGAAATTTAGAGAAAGCCCATTAGTGAGAAATTAACATTTACTAAGTTACCACAAAGTTTTACCAAGCCCAACCCCTTTTTACCTTAACCGAATGATAATGGGCCGCGTAGCCCATTAAGGAAAGCAAGTGGTTACTTTTTGTGCCGGTTGTGTAAATTGGTGAAAGAATGGACCCAAAAGTGGAAATATTAAAATAGAAACCTTATTTGTTACTTTTACTACTTGGTAAAAAAATTATTTAACTTTGGTAAAACCTAATCAAATGAACCGTGACCCTTATTGGGCCACTTAAGCCCAATTAAGCTTAATCAACTAAACCGTGACCTTTAATGGGCCACTTTAGCCCATTTGATTTAAATGAGTAACTTTTTGGGCCAAATATGACAAGTTCCAAAAGATATGGCCAACTTTGAGAAACAAGAGAAACCTTTAATCATTTTCGTGACTCATAGGAAATACAAGGGCCGGTTATGATATTTTTGAAACTAAAGGGTACCAAGAATCAAACCGTGAGTAATAATGAACTACAAGGACCATTCGTGACATTTTTGAAACTTAAATCAAACCCTAATCCCATTTATTTTTATGCCGTGGGATTGGAGGGGGGTATTTTGCCATTTCCCGAAAGTTTATCAAGCCCTAGGGGGCGTTTTCATAAAACGGGATAACCGACGAGGACTAACGATGTAATAACTATAACGGATGAAAATATATAAGATTTCTAAACCATATATTATTTACAAGAGTGATCCCAATTTAATTACTTAAAAAGGGTTATCATAAAACGGGTTATTTAAATTAAATTACAACCATACGATATTAACAAAATCACTTAACCATCTCTTTTGTGAAACCTTAAAAAACATAACAAGGTATAAATTTTATTCTTCATTTTAAATTAAATAAAACTTGTGGATTTATTTAATTTACTATACCTTTATTCTTAGACACAAATTAATAAACTCGTACTTTAATATATATCATTTCCTTGAAAATAATATATATAAACACATCCTTAATTTATTGTGAATAAATTAAGCCAACGTATCAATCTATAAACTGTGATCATACATTTTTCATATGCACCAATTGTCATGCATAATTATTTCTACATTCACTAAGACATTCAAATTACTTAGGTAATTTCTCCAGTACGTGACTATACTGTGACATCACCCTCACTACCACATTATCACTAAGGTGAGTTCATGGCCCCATCTTTACTGTTTTATAACTGGGGGAGAAAACATACAAATCTTTATTTTTATGCAAGCATGCACAGACAACAACAATTTATTGCCTACTGTTTGCCCCATTCCCGTGGACTGTAATAGTTAATAGTGTAGCGCGAAATGTATGGATAGATCTATTCGGGTGTTGACAACACCCGGCCTATCGTGATCAGCTGTCACGTGATGCTTAGGCCAAGCAGCAGGTTTATGTCATTGTCGTATTAAGGGAAACAAACTTCAGGATAGACCCAATGGGCGTACTGACAATCATGTCTAGCTTCTATTACAGGGCAGTAGGAACTACTGTAGTATTGGGCTGTGATGTCCTGCTACCTTCGTGATGCTTTGCATATTAATACTTTATTTAATTAAACCTGTGAATTCACCAACCTCGTGTTGACCCCCACATTTTTACCTTTATGTTTTCTCAGGAAAGTAAGCAGGTTCATGCATTGGATTCCAGCATTTTAGGAAAGCATCATGTTGACCATTTGGGCTGGGATATTTATTTCTGCTTTACAATAAATGTGGTTTTATTCTGAACAAGATACAATATGTACAATTAATTCATGTAATATGTTTTTGAATGATTTTATGATCATCGCTCTATATGCTATGTGCTATCGATCCTCCCAAGTAACACCCCAACTATTATTCCGCTGCATTTGACCAATCTGGGGGTGTTACAGAGAATGGTATCAGAGCGCATAGTTATAGAGAACCAGATCAAAGACTTAAAAATTTTAAGAAATGGAATTTTTAAAACTGGACTATAAGTTAGGCATATGGCATTATAGAGCATGCATATTATTATGAGCTAACCTCACATTGATTTATTTCCTCATGGCAAATAAATCACATAAGTATCTGTTTTATACTTTTTACCTCATGGTTAAAAGCTTTTTAAGCCACATCCCATATGCATCATGAAAACATTTTATGTTGTGTAAGTTGAAAACTTGCTCAAAACTATAAAATATTACTTTCAGATATCATGACGACGCCTACTGTTGTTACTACCTTCGAGGAGCTTATGGTTCCTACCATCATACCTTTGTCACCGACATCAGTGTTAGTTAGACCAGCATCTGATACAGAGTCCAGAGATGACCAGCAGGACGGGGTCATCGTACTCACAGATTCACCTACTCCTTCACCACCCACTACACTTCCTACTACACCACTTCTTGTAGTACCTGCATCCCCTCCCAGAGAGGCGGACCAGGTCGTACCTTTCCTACCACCACCACCTTCTGTACCTCGCACTCACCCCACCAGTGCCTTGCCACCTCGTAAGAGGAGGCATGACCCTATCACCGATTCGACTTATGAGGTCGGAGAGGGTTCAGGAGCCGGGCAGGCTAGACTTAGTGCCCTTCAGGCACAGGTCGATGCACTTACAGCCCGACAGGCACAGGACACCACTCTCATTCACTCTCTACTACAGGCGGACCAGCAGGGTCGCGCCGTGCTCCAGGAGAGACTAGACTCTCTCTATTGGGCCATGGCCGGAGAGTCATATACCACCAGAGAGACCATACATTGGCTATTGGACGAGGTAGCTTACCTTCGTTGCCGTTTAGCTATGTTGGAGAGTCATTCCTACGAGACTCGAGCCGCCATCTACTCACAGGAGGACACCTTCAGGACCTTCATGGACCTAGCAGATCTCCGTCATCAGGGGATTACTACAGAGACAGAGCAGCTACGCAGTGCTGACACTGCACGTCAGCAGCAGCTACTAGAGGCCTTGAGACACACCAGGGAGACCCGGAGTGCCGTGATCCGTATGCAGGACGAGCGTGCACCACCAGTTGGACCATCTGCACCTGCAGGCAGCCACACTAGTGTAGGGTAGATTTTTAGTTGTACGTCATGACAAGCACTGAGTTGCATCTCAGCTCTCATGATTTATCTCTTTTGTATTTGTATTCCTTTTCTGATGTATTTGTAGTACCTAACCTTAGTAGGTAGGATATCTTTTGGTTGTATCACAAACATATGTACCACTATTTCAGACAGGTTGCTATGACCCTGTCTTAGATCGGTTGTACTTGTACTATATTATTGTTCACAGGAATGATATGTTACTGTTCATTTGTTTGGTTACATTTATATTATTATGAACTCTTAACGGATTATCAAATTTGTTGTGAATTCTATGCATAGACATTCCCCATGCAGATTAATATAGCCACCTTTTATCAACTAACGAATCTCAGAATTTTCTTATAGAAAATGCCACCAAGACGCGTACGCCCAAACGCCGCAGAAACACCTACAACGACTATGTCTGATGCACAACTCAGAGTGCTGATCGAGCAAGGCATTACTGACGCCTTAGCTGCCAGGGAAAACCGCCCCAGCGGAACCCATGGAGACAGTGAAAACTCTAATAACCGAAACCGCGAAGCTCGAGGATGTACTTACCCTGACTTCCTAAAATGCAAACCCAGCTATTTCAAGGGCAAGGAAGGGGTAGTCGAGCTCATGCAATGGTTTGAGAGGACCGAGACGGTGTTTCGTATTAGTGACTGCACCGAAGAGAACAAAGTAAAGTTCGCCACCTGTACTCTTTTGGAACATGCACTCACATGGTGGAACTCACAAGTTGCAACCCTCGGACACGATGGAGCTTATGGTATGACATGGGCTGCGTTGAAGGAAAAGCTTACCATGAAATACTGTCCTTGTAGCGAAATCAAGAAGCTGGAGATTGAATTGTGGAATCTCAAATGCATCAACTTCAATATCACCAGCTACAACCAGAAATTCCAAGAACTAACCTTGATGTGTACCCGCATGTACCCGAAAGTGGCGGATAAGATAGAAAAGTACGTTAGTGGACTTCCCGATTCTGTCCACGACATTGTGCTTGCATCTCGACCTACTACCATCGAGAGTGCCATCGAGTTTGCCACAGAACTAGTGGACAAGCGTGGTCGTGATCATGTGACTAGGCAGGCAGAACACAAGAGGAAAGTCGATGATAACTACCGTCATCATCCTCAGACTCAACAGCCCAAGAGGCAAGGCTTAAGTCAAATCTGCAGTGCTATTTCCTCAGGACCACCGCGATACGCAGGAAACAAACCCAGATGCCCCAAGTGTAATTTTCATCACCACTCCACAAATGGGTGTCGAAGTCTCGAGCAGAGCAATGCACCTGTCCCGACCAACAGAAACAATTTCAGTACCAACAACAAGCCCCACAATGGCAACAGGCAGAATTCCCGTGGAAGTGGATACCAAGGAAACCGCCAGCTCACAGGCAGTGGAAACATGACTCGCAAAGAAATCCATTGCTTTGGTTGTGGAGAAATTGGACACATCAGACCTGACTGTCCAAAGCGTAAGAATGAAAGCCAAAGCGGAGCACCCGCCAGGGTTTATGTCATAGGAGAGAACAGGACCAACCCCGACTCCAATGTAGTTACTGGTACGTTCCTTCTAAATAATCGCTATGCAAATATTTTATTCGATACAGGAGCCGATAGGAGTTTCGTATCCACTGAATTTGGTAGCTTGATAGGCATTTTACCCACCCCATTAGATAACTGTTACAGAGTTGAACTAGCAGACGGAAAAATCATAGAAACTAACACCATCATAAGAGGTTGTACTCTAAATCTCCGGAACCACCCATTTGATATTCAATTGATACCTATACAACTAAGTAGTTTTGACGTCATCATTGGTATGGACTGGTTAGCCAAGTACCATGCAACCATTGTGTGTGACAAGAAACTAGTCCGCATACCATGGGGAGGCACCGACCTAATTATCCGAGGAGACGGAAATTCGGATAAAGCAGATACTAGGTTGAGTGTAATCTCGTGCAACCAAGCCCAGAAATATCTACTAAAAGGATGCCCTATCTTTTTAGCACATATTTCTAAAACAGATCAGGAAGAGAAACCTAAGGAGAAACAGATCAAGGACGTACCCATCGTCCGTGATTATCCCGAAGTCTTTCCAGACGACTTGCCAGGATTACCTCCGACTCGTCAAGTTGAACTCCAAATAGACTTGGTGCCAGGAGCCGCACCTGTAGCTAAAGCACCCTACCGTTAGCACCCACCGAAATGAAAGAACTCGCGGAACAACTCAAAGAACTGTCAGATAAAGGCTTCATAAGGCCCAGTTCCTCACCTTGGGGAGCTCCAGTACTGTTTGTCAAAAAGAAAGACGGTTCATTCCGAATGTGTATCGATTACAGAGAACTGAATAAGTTAACTGTGAAAAACCGCTACCCGTTACCACGAATCAATGACCTATTTGATCAACTACAAGGATCAAGCATATACTCCAAGATCGACTTACGATCTGGGTATCATCAATTGAAGGTCAGAGAAGAGGACATACCAAAAACAGCTTTCAGGACACGATACGGTCATTATGAGTTCCAAGTCATGCCATTTGGACTAACTAATGCACCAGCCATATTCATGGATCTTATGAACCGAGTATGCAGACCCTACCTGGATAAGTCCGTAATAGTGTTTATTGACGACATCCTCATCTATTCCAAGAATGAGCAAGAACACGGAGAACATCTGGCTCAAGTGCTAAAATTGCTTAAGGAAGAAAAGTTGTATGCAAAATTCTCAAAGTGCGATTTTTGGATCCCAAAAGTACACTTTCTTGGTCATGTAATTGACGACAAGGGAATCCAAGTTGATCCGGCGAAAGTCGAATCTGTGAAAGATTGGACATCTCCCACATCTCCAAAGGAGATTCGTCAATTCTTAGGACTTGCCGGTTACTACCGACGATTTATCGAAGACTTCTCTAAGATCGCTAAACCAATGACCAAGCTCACTCAGAAAGGCATAAAATTTGTGTGGGAAGAAAAAGAAGAAGCTGCATTCCAGGCCATCAAGCAGAAATTATGCAGTGCACCCATTCTAGCTTTACCAGAAGGTAACGAAGACTTCGTTGTCTACTGCGACGCCTCACATAAAGGGTTGGGAGCTGTGTTGATGCAGAGACAAAAAGTGATTGCTTACGCTTCAAGACAACTGAAGAAGCACGAGCAAAATTACTCCACCCATGATCTAGAACTTGGATCCGTAGTTTTTGCCTTAAAAATCTGGAGACACTATCTGTACGGTACCAAATGCACAGTCCACACCGATCACAAGAGCTTGCAACATATTCTAGACCAGAAGGAATTAAACATGAGGCAACGTCGTTGGATAGAACTACTCAGCGACTACGACTGTGACATCAAATACCACCCAGGCAAAGCAAATGTAGTTGCCGATGCACTAAGCCGAAAGGGAACTGATCCTCCCATGAGAGTTCGAGCCCTAGTCATGACCATTAGTTTGGACCTACCCAAACAGATATTAGAGGCTCAACTTCAAGCACAAAAGCCTGAGAACATCGGAAAGGAAGACATAGGAGGAATGCTTAGAACAGACCTAAGCAAAGAAAAGTTGGAACCTAGAACAGATGGAACATTATGTCTACACGGGAGAAGTTGGCTACCCTGCTATGGAGATTTAAGAAACGTGATCATGCACGAATCCCATAAATCCAAGTACTCCATACACCCCGGATCCGAAAAGATGTACCAAGATGTGAAAAGATTATATTGGTGGCCGAACATGAAAGCAGATATTGCCACCTATGTGAAGAAATGTCTGACTTGTGCTAGAGTGAAAATCGAACATCAACGACCATCAGGGTTACTCGTTCAACCCGACATACCAAAATGGAAATGGGATAATATCACCATGGATTTCATCACCAAACTTCCTACATCATCCCACGGGTACGATACAATCTGGGTAATCGTAGACCGCCTCACAAAATCCGCCCATTTCCTACCCATCAGGGAAAACGATTCTCTGAGCAAGTTAGCCAAGATATACTTGAAGGAAGTCGTAACAAGGCATGGAATACCAGTCTCAATCATCTGTGATAGAGATGGCAGGTTTACATCAAACTTTTGGAAGGCTTTTCAAAGAGCGTTGGGAACAAACCTGGATATGAGTACCGCATATCATCCACAGACAGACGGTCAGAGTGAACGAACAATCCAAACACTAGAAGACATGCTGAGGGCATGTGTGATCGACTTTGGAAAAGGATGGGTAGAACACATCCCATTAGTAGAATTCTCATACAACAACAGTTACCATGCCAGCATTAAGGCAGCACCATTTGAGGCCCTCTATGGCCGCAAATGTCGCTCACCAGTATGCTGGGCAGAAGTGGGAGAATTTCAGCTAACAGGACCCGAACTAATCCAAGAGACCACTGAGAAAATCACTCTCATCAAGCAACGAATTCAAGCTGCCCAGGATAGACAGAAGAGTTATGCTGATAGGAAACGTAAACCTATGGAATTTGCCGTAGGTGACCGCGTTATGCTAAAGGTGTCACCTTGGAAGGGTGTTGTACGGTTTGGGAAACGAGGAAAACTAAATCCACGTTACGTAGGACCCTTCAAAGTGATTGCCAGAATTGGAGAGGTTGCCTACCGCTTAGAACTGCCTCAGCAGTTAAGCCGAGTACACCCTACATTTCATGTCTCAAACTTGAAGAAGTGCTACTCAGATGAACCTTTAGCAATGCCATTGGAGGGAGTCCATTTCGATGACAAACTCCAATTTGTAGAAGAACCAGTGGAAGTTGTGGAGAGAGAAGTCAAGAAGTTGAAGAGAAGCCAAATCCCGTTAGTTAAAGTACGATGGAACTCTAGGAAAGGACCTGAGTTTACTTGGGAACACGAAGAATCGTTTAGAGCCAAGTACCCACACCTTTTTACCTAAGCAGTGACGTCACCTTAAGCTTTGAGGACAAAGCTAAAATAACGGGTTTATGCTGTAAAACCTGAGAATTTCAGGTTTTGACTTGTGAACATTATGTACGTCACTTCATGATATCTAAATATTTTATACCACTTTTCTTTGCATGAATCATTTGAACCATCCCATGCATTTCATAAGCATGCATCATCTTATCAGGAAAACAATTATATCACAATTTTATTGTGACTATGCATTTTTATCACAAAAGTGTGACTACATTTGTATGACTATATTTCAGTAATCATACAGGACATCAAATGACCTAATATAAAGGACTTTGAGTCTTTTGAAACATATGATCACCTTGCATGCATCCCACTGATTTTTCTCCGAGAACAACGTCATGATCACAGTATATGACTGATTTCCTATTTATAAATATATAAGCAATGGTGAATTTAAATAATATATATATATATATATTTTTACAGTATATGACTTCAGATTACCCTAACTATCACTTTTACATATGATTATTTAATAAATCATACTATGGATATATCTTATACGTAAATGTACTAATATAACCACCTAGGGACCATGCTTTCACCAAAAGGCACTAAACGTAATTAAAACACTTAAAACCCGAGCTTACTCAAATTACTATGACTTAAAAATCATTTGACACATACTTTAACCCGACTAATAAGCAAAACGAACCTAAACCTATACATACCCGTATATAAATACTTAACCACAAACCTTTTTACTAAAACCTTACAAATCCTTATAACTTAACATTTATTTTGAACACTTAAAACATAAACTATATTTTCCCTCCCTAATAATACCAAAACCGCCGGTTTTGGTTTTACCCTTCTAAAACCATGGGAAAGTTAGTACTAACAATGCATTTAAGAGTGTACTAGGGGAGTGATTAAGGAAGCTAAGACACCTCACCCTTCCTTCTTGCTTTGAGTCGTGTAAACTACCCACACCACACACAAACTTGTACAAACCTTAACCCATTATTACCTACACACTTTCCCCTCTTCTTGGAATCCTAAAATGCCACGGTATACACACCCAAAACCCTACCAAACTTGTACAAAAATGGGCAATTAAGGTTATGTACCTTATTGTACAAATCAAAGCTAGGAAAATCTTGGCTTATCTCTCTCTTGCCGTGTCTCATTCCCAAGCCACACCTCCTTCACCTCACATTTGAATACATATAACTTGAGACACTCATTCCTCTCCCTCACCACAAACACTCGGATCAAATCCTCACAAAACACCTAGACTAAATAAAACCTCAACATACCACATTTACTACCGAATCTAGCATTGAATACTCGAAGTAAAGACTCCTAGGACTCGTGTGAATATAAGCCGCCTCATCTTCATCACCTTTCGTCTACATTTTGGCCAATCAAGTAAGCAAGAACTTCTCCTATACTTTTCCTTATTCATCCTTACGTTTCATGCATTCCCATGCTACACATAATAAGGATAGTATACATGCACACGTTAAAAGTTCTTAATCACACTCTAAATAACTTGTAAACTCACGGCATAGATAACATTTGGAGAGCCTTACATTGTGAATCCTTAAAAACAAGTGTATGTGAACCTATAGGGGCGTTAGCATATTCCTTTGCCTTAAAACATATATAAGCCGCAACTTAATGAGAGCTTATAAGCTAGTTTTCTCTTCCCATAAATTATATTGAGCTAGATATGAACTTATACATGTCACACTAAGTTAAACTTATCTATAAATCATTTTTTAGCCGAATATTACCTTGGAAAATAAGCTAACTTGAAAACATGGTAATATTAATATAAGCCGAATCTTTAAGGCCTTAGAATAAGCCCATAAGCCTTCAAAACAATAAGCTTAAAAGGCATAAAAATATAAGCCAAATTTATATAAACTCATGTGTCATAAAAATATAAGCCGAACCTATAAAAGCTCATGTGTAATAAAAATATAAGCCGAAACTATATAAGCTTAGTGGTAATAAACAAATATAAGCCGGATATATATAAGCCCATATAGAAATTTAGAGAAAGCCCATTAGTGAGAAATTAACATTTACTAAGTTACCACAAAGTTTTACCAAGCCCAACCCCTTTTTACCTTAACCGAATGATAATGGGCCGCGTAGCCCATTAAGGAAAGCAAGTGGTTACTTTTTGTGCCGGTTGTGTAAATTGGTGAAAGAATGGACCCAAAAGTGGAAATATTAAAATAGAAACCTTATTTGTTACTTTTACTACTTGGTAAAAAAATTATTTAACTTTGGTAAAACCTAATCAAATGAACCGTGACCCTTATTGGGCCACTTAAGCCCAATTAAGCTTAATCAACTAAACCGTGACCTTTAATGGGCCACTTTAGCCCATTTGATTTAAATGAGTAACTTTTTGGGCCAAATATGACAAGTTCCAAAAGATATGGCCAACTTTGAGAAACAAAAGAAACCTTTAATCATTTTCGTGACTCATAGGAAATACAAGGGCCGGTTATGATATTTTTGAAACTAAAGGGTACCAAGAATCAAACCGTGAGTAATAATGAACTACAAGGACCATTCGTGACATTTTTGAAACTTAAATCAAACCCTAATCCCATTTATTTTTATGCCGTGGGATTGGAGGGGGGTATTTTGCCATTTCCCGAAAGTTTATCAAGCCCTAGGGGGCGTTTTCATAAAACGGGATAACCGACGAGGACTAACGATGTAATAACTATAACGGATGAAAATATATAAGATTTCTAAACCATATATTATTTACAAGAGTGATCCCAATTTAATTACTTAAAAAGGGTTATCATAAAACGGGTTATTTAAATTAAATTACAACCATACGATATTAACAAAATCACTTAACCATCTCTTTTGTGAAACCTTAAAAAAACATAACAAGGTATAAAGTTTATTCTTCATTTTAAATTAAATAAAACTTGTGGATTTATTTAATTTACTATACCTTTATTCTTAGACACAAATTAATAAACTCGTACTTTAATATATATCATTTCCTTGAAAACAATATATATAAACACATCCTTAATTTATTGTGAATAAATTAAGCCAACGTATCAATCTATAAACTGTGATCATACATTTTTCATATGCACCAATTGTCATGCATAATTATTTCTACATTCACTAAGACATTCAAATTACTTAGGTAATTTCTCCAGTACGTGACTATACTGTGACATCACCCTCACTACCACATTATCACTAAGGTGAGTTCATGGCCCCATCTTTACTGTTTTATAACTGGGGGAGAAAACATACAAACGTTTATTTTTATGCAAGCATGCACAGACAACAACAATTTATTGCCTACTGTTTGCCCCATTCCCGTGGACTATAATAGTTAATAGTGTAGCGCGAAATGTATGGATAGATCTATTCGGGTGTTGACAACACCCGGCCTGTCGTGATCAGCTGTCACGTGATGCTTAGGCCAAGCAGCAGGTTTATGTCATTGTCGGATTAAGGGAAACAAACTTCAGGATAGACCCAATGGGCGTACTGACAATCATGTCTAGCTTCTATTACAGGGCAGTAGGAACTACTGTAGTATTGGGCTGTGATGTCCTGCTACCTTCGTTATGCTTTGCATATTAATACTTTATTTAATTAAACCTGTGAATTCACCAACCTCGTGTTGACCCCACATTTTTACCTTTATGTTTTCTCAGGAAAGTAAGCAGGTTCATGCATTGGATTCCAGCATTTTAGGAAAGCATCATGTTGACCATTTGGGCTGGGATATTTATTTCTGCTTTACAATAAATGTGGTTTTATTCTGAACAAGATACAATATGTACAATTAATTCATGTAATATGTTTTGAATGATTTTATGATCATCGCTCTATATGCTATGTGCTATCGATCCTCCCAAGTAACACCCCAACTATTATTCCGCTGCATTTGACCAATCTGGGGGTGTTACATTGTGAACGTGTGATAGCTGAGGTGGTAACGCTAAACGATATTGTTAGTGCAAACATTACGTTGTTTTGTCGATATAATCTCTTTGTGTTTTGTTGATGACAAACTTATAATTCGAATACATTATAAAATGTTAAGGTACTCGTAATCACTCAAGAATAAATTTGTATACTTCTCTCGACATCTCCAAGATCGCATTCGGCATGAATCGCTCAAGGTATAAATAAACATGTCATTAACCTAACTAAGTGATCAAGGATTATTATTTTCTTAAAACTCACATTTAATCAAATGTGACAAAAGATTTTAATAAACTTTAATTTTAAGAAAATGTTTTATTATAAAGAAAATGGAAATTTGAATTTGGAATATTACAAAGAATATTCCATAAGGTATATTCAAAATAATATTCTTTAATTTGAATTTGGCATATTCCATATGCCAAAGGAATATCCTTTTGAAGGTATAAACTACCCCAGATGGCATATCCCTACTAAAGGACAAAAATGCACGGTCTCCAAGCAGGAGGTTCCTTATTGATAAGGAATCGCGGTTGTTTTTTACCGTTGCACTCTTGGCCTATAAATAGTGGATCATTTCCATCTTTTCTTTCAACCTTTTTTGCACAGTTTCTTTAAAAACATCTTTAAACTCCTTGATTAGTTAGTTTTGATTAATCTTGTTTAAGATGTGATTTTATCCTCCATCCTCTCATCCTCTCAAGTGCAAAGAAAAGAACACTTTCATTACCATGAAGTGTTGGGTTCATAACATGATGAAGATCTCTCCTTCTAGATCAAGTCATTGTTTTCCTACTATGTATATGTAGAAGATCCAAGTGTTGGGTTCACTTGGATGTGTTTGTAAGGGTAGAAGATCCAAGTGATGGGTATCCTTGGATTAGGTATTAGTTGTGTAGATCCAAGTTTCTTAATACTTGGATATAGTGTTAGAGTCATAGATCTAAGTGGTGAGTACTTAGATCTATATGGTTTATGTATTTATGCCATAAAACTTAAGGTTGTTATGTTAGGCCATAAAACATAACTAGGGTGAAGAGTTGTGTAGGTGTGTAGTTGTGAAGAGTGGTGTAGTTGTGTAGTTGTGAAGAGTTGGGTAGTTGTGTAGTTGCAAAGAGTTGTGTAGTTGTGTAGATCCAAATTGGTGTGTCAATTTGGAAGTTGTGTAAGTTGTGTGTAGATTGGTCCTACCTAAGATTAGGACTCGACTTTTAGCTTAGAGTCGGAAATTGGATAAGCGACATTGTGTATGGTCTCTCCACTAAAGGAGTTTGTTGACTAGTGAAGTAACTCTCGAGTAAGGTGTACTCGAGGAGTGGAGTAGGGCGAAGAGGAGCTTCGTGACCGAACCTCTATAAATCATCGTGCCGGTACTTTCCTTTACATTTATGTCTTTACTCTTATTGATGCATTTTTATGTTGTTGTGTGTTGTGTACATCTCATAATCTAAACATCTAAGTTGCAGAAAAGTTAAGGCTTAGTACGTGTGTGCTTCATGTTTAGATTATGGTCAAGTGTACATCACTTAGTCTAAACATCTTAGTTGCGGAAAAGCTTATGCTTAGTGTTTAGACTATTTCTTGATGTACTCTTGATTTGATGTGTTTGTGTGTTTTCTTACTTGTAGTATTTATCTTTCAATCAAACACATCTCATATAGTCAAGCTTGATCGGGAATTTGATACAAAGGATTGTTAAAGCTTAACATGTAATAAATAGCCTAGGTCAATGTCGGCGGTTCATTAAAGGGACACACGGTTCTTTAGTGATAACGAACCACGGACATGTTTAAAGAACCACGCACAGTGGGTTATGCGAAATGTTTTGAAAATGAACTAGAAGCTAGTCAACCCCCCCCCCCCTTCTAGTTTCTACAATTGGTATCAGAGCGTGGTTAATCAAGATCTTTGACGTATATTGTACTTTAAAGCTTGGATCGATCTTTGCTCTCTTTTTCAAAACAAATGGTTTTTAAAAATGAAAGCGGTTTTTAAAAATAAAGATGATCTTTGTATCAAATTGTTCATGAAGAGTGATTTCTTATGAAATGTGTTTTGTTTTTTCATTCGTACAAGTTTTGGTGTTAAATAAACTTCGTATAATAGCTTGATAACAAATCTTTTCATGTTTGGAAGCATAAAAATATTGTGTGTCATAATGAACTCTAAAATACGAGTCCTATGTGTCTAAAATGATATTTTAGAGTCCTAAGTCCTTCCAAAATGTTACCAAATGATTTTGGCTAAAAACTCAATTTTTGCCTACTGATCGCGGTTCTTTATCTGTTCCCCGAGGTTCCTTATCAATAAGGAACCGCAGTCAATCCAACACAGATTTTTGCAAACTTTGAAAAATCATATAAAATCAACCGTAAGTCCGTAGAAGTCGTGTCACCCATCATTTCGAGCGTAATTGAATTTACTTTATATTAAAAATTATTACAAACCTTTATTCAAACTTTAAAATTTGGATGTTTTCTAAGTTCCATACTTTGTCCAAAGTATTGAGCGTCAGTTTGTCGTAAAACTCGTGTTTTATTCTTTTCTATTAAGATGCACATCTCTTGTTGATATATCTTTGAAAATTGATATATTTATAAAGTGTTGAACTTAATTAAATTTTGAAATGGGTCGAAAACTATTTTCAAATAAAATCAAGCTATGCATACTTTGGTGTATCTAACACTCAAAATGAAGACGAATGCTTTTATGGTTTTCTTTTGTCTTTGGACATTCTTAAGTGATCATTACTATTGGTAGTAGTGTTACTTAGTTGTCTATTTATGTGTACATTGCATATAGGATTAACATCTCTTGGTTTACAAATGTTACATAAACATTTTGTACACCTTGCATGTTCTTTAACACTTTTAGGTTTGAAAGCTTTGGGAGCTTGTCAAATCTATTGATGTGGGTCGTCTTACTCGATCATTGTGTTATTAATTCAAGTAGATTAATGTCTCACTATAAAACATGAAACACCCTTTGAAAATCTTAGCTGTTTTCTCTTAAAGGAGTGTTTGTTGGAATCAAGAAAGACTTTGATTAAATATCAATTCATTATTCAAACTATGATTGGTATCATCATCGAATCTAATTGACATGTTTTTAAGTGTAGACATAAATGTGGTTTATTAATAGTATACATCGGATCATAACTCACACTTGTGTTGATGATGGTATATTGAATCTACTTGTTCAAATTATTAGACATATTTGTTTAATAATTGCTTATAATGCACAATGGGGTCGGTTTGACAACTTGGATGTTTCATCCGAAATACTCAAGTAATTTACATTGCAATGCAATTTGTAAATGTGTCATTTCCGAAAGACCAATCAAGAGTGTTCCTTTGTTTTGTGTAAACGTTGTTTATACACTTCAAAGTTATTGGCCTCAAGTTCTATTAAGTTAAATAACCTTAACTAGACTTATTTGACAAGATATGCAATGGTGCATTCTTCACCCTCATTAGGTTGTGCATTGTGTCGTCATACACTTTTCATCCTTGCTACATTTATTAGACAAATGTAGGAATTACATTTTGTCTAACTTAAGAATGACTACTAGAGAATTTATGCACTAGAATCTTAATTTGACCTAACGGTTGAATTACTTCCATGTGGGAAGTTGGGTTATCATATAACTCATAAAAACGGTCCGCTTAGCCTTAATTGAGAACCTCTAGTGATAGTCTCATACTCATTCTCTAAGTTGATTAAATGGATCTTCCTAAATATGACTAATGATAGTTTACTTTGATGAACTTTGTATATCATTAGGAGTCTTTTTCTTTTGTAGCCATTAGGTTTTTCTTAGCTTTCCTCCTACGTGCTAATTGAACCTATGTGTTTTTCCTTTGTGTGTGTTTCTAGTTTTTATTGCTCTTTAGCATAACTTTATGATAAGTTAGACTAGAACATTAGGATTTTCCGAATTGGAAAAATTCCCTTATCCTCCAAAATACACCCTTTGTGGGCGGTTCTTTATAGAGATCGCGGCTCCATATCGATATGGAACCGTCGGTGGAGAAAAGGAACGGCGGACAGACACCTTCAAAAATGGGTTTTCTAAAACTTTCCAATTGTTCCATCACCCTTTGGAATCCTTGTTTCAACCCTTTGGTCCCTCTAAAATATCTTGTGCTTTCTCCTCTTAACCCAAAGCATTTTAAAATCTCTTTCACGCCAAAGCAAAATGTATTTTTCACAAATGAAAGCCTTCATTATCCACTATTTTCTAAATTCTCTTTCAATCCAAACTCACGAAAGAACACACCAAATTAAATCTTTTCTCCTTCTAAGAAAATTGATTTTGGAAACTCTCTTTTTTACCACTTCCCTTTTGTGTTCTTACTCCATCACATGATTATGTCGTGCATCAAGGAACATATTGTCATTGTTGTCAATATCAACATCTTGTCATGTCTTATATCTATGATGAGTTGAATTACAAGATTATCACCAAGCTTTATCCACCAAATTCCGCCACCACCTTGTCGTTCATTTAAGCATGTGGATTGCTTATTGCTAAGACATCTAATTTAAGCAAATCTTAGAATTCTAGTGTAACTAAGATTAAAATTATGCTTAAGTTTTAGGCTTGTGTTTCATACATCTTTATATGATCTTTATTTTCTTGTATTTCCTTTCATGTTTTTCAACATAATTTGTCTTTGGGTCTTGGATCTCGTTTTCCTTGTGATCTTCCTTTTCTTCTTTATTTTCTCACTTGATTGTCAAGGAAGGTTAGATCTTAATCTAATTCCTATCCTAGTAAGATTGACAACATAAATATTTTTTCGAAATATTCAAGTAATTTTAACTTGCAATTGCAATTGTTAAAAGTCATATCCGAAGCATTGACTCTCAAGCCATCTAGCAACTTTTGTTAAATTGTTTGACCAAATGATTGTCTTTTGAGTCGATGATCGTTTTTGGACACCCACTGTCCACGGTTCCTCAAATAACCTAGCGGCTCATTTTTTATAATCAACCGCTGTAACACCCCAAATACCGAGGTCATTATTTAATCCTATTTTACGTATATTTTTGAAATTTTTGAGAATTTTTATTGTGGAATTATTTGACGGTTTAAGTTGTAACCAATAAACGAGGCTAAATTTTAATGTTTGACGATTTAAGAAGAATCAATAGTGATCGCGATACCGACGGATGCCCAAAATTTATATTTTATTATCGATTAATCGATATTCGAATTTTCAAGATTTTTATATTTATTTACGTGTTAAGTCGATTCGGAACCATTTTTATCTTATTTGGTGTGAGTATAGGCTTATAAATATGTTTTAGGAAGCCGGGACGAATCCTGACTCCCGCAAAAATTCAAAACCGACTAGTAAGTCTATTCCCGCTCTTTAAAAACTAGTTTTGCCAAAAGGGCCAAAAGATAACTAAAATTTCACCTTGGTCCCTCCCATTTTTATAAAAATAAACACAAACACACACACCCTCATTTTTCACTTTCACAAATTTTCTTCTCTCCCTTCTCTCTCTTTGACCGTCGGCCACCCACACCACCATTACCACCACCACCAATTTTCTTGGGTTTTTTATAAAATTAAGCAAAGACCATCCCTTCTTTCATCTTTTTAAGTCTTTTTATCCATTAAAATCAAACATGCAATAACTTAATTTCTTCAAAAATTTAATCTTATGAACAAATGGGTATTTTTTAGTTTTCTTGAATGCATGTTTAAATCTAGTGATTCTAAACATGGGGTATTGATTTAAAATGATTCAAGCAAAATTTTAATGGTGTTTTGGTTCTATGAAACCCACGGCCCAAAGGGGTGTTTGGTTTTTCTTTGATTTTGATCTTAATTTGTTATGGGTATATGTTTATAATCATGTTCTTACCCTTTTTAATTGATTTGATTTAATTTCATGTGTAGTTTTTGAAATGGGTTTTGATGAAAGATTGTTCATCTAAGTGATATAGAATGTTTAGGATGTTTCAGATTATTGATATGATGTTAGAATAGGTCTAGGAATCATTAGAAATGATTGGAATGATGATTTGTTATGATTTTTAAAGTGTCATTTTCAAACAGATTGTTTAAGGCTATTTCTCGTGGTCTTAAGTCTAGGTCCAGGTCTTAAGGATTAGATGTAGTTGTAGAGCTTCTTTTTATCTTCGTTTCGATATAAGATAGAGCTTTTAACTCCAAACGAGTCAAAAGTTATGCCAGTTTGAAGTTTTCGTGTACCGGGAGATGAAAGTCGACATAATCCGAAATTGTGTTCGATTTTAGGTCAAATCTCGGGGACTATAACTAGAGTTTTAAAAATGGTTGAGAGTTGTTCTTTATCTCTAAACCTGGTGTTTTGAGTCTACTTTTAGAATTAGGAGTCAAATTTACAAATGGTATAATTTAAAGGAGTCAAAAAGGCCTTACAACGTGAAGGTACAAAACTGTCCGAAATTTTAAGTTTAGTAATGTGACGAGAAGTGGGTCTTAGAAGTAAGAACTTTTTATGAAATTTAATATGGACTTTCTACAGGTTGTAAGTGAATTTTACAAATTTTCTCATAATTTTTGGTGATGTCTAAGTATAGTAAAACAACCCGTACATTTGATATGTACCGGCAGAATCGTAAAATGAGTAATACTTTTCGTAAAGTAGAAAAATGGCACGAGTCTAGTAAATATCACTTGTTCGGATTTTGGGGTGATTTTAAAGAAGTCACAATTGACTTTATTTAATTTTATTCAGTACCTAATATTGTATAAATGAGTTGACTCATTACGCGTTTATTCGCTAGGTGTTGTGATCGAATTTCCCGGGAATCCTCATCGTCGGTGATCGTTTTCCAATACTTCGACTAATACTTCTACATAAGGTGATTCTATAGCCTCGCTCTTTACTTATTTCAAAGGTTTTTACCCGCGAGGGGGATACATGCTATTTAAATGAAAATAAACATAAGCCATGAATGATTGTTGGACCCGAATGTTGCCTTGAATTGTGTTGAGTACCTAGTTGCAAAAGTCCCTAATTTCATGAACCGTTAATTATTTGTCTAGTTCTTGTGTGAATTAAAAATAGCCGCTTATACAATTTATGGTACTACGGGGTTGACGACCCAATTTGATACGAGAGTTGTACGTTGAGTACCCTCTGCGTACGTATATTTTGTATGAGAAATAAGGTATAATTGCAACTAATGCCTTTAGAAGGGGCACTGGTTTCAATGTGATCATGTCGGTCTACGGACGCGGGTGATTAAGTTAACGGATCGGTGTAATGAGCTTAAACACAATTATTAGCTATTGCTAAAGATAATAACCTTGAATAATAGATTGTTTGATCGACAACTCTATGAATGATCGTGAATGAATTTTATACACTTATGTTCAGATGTGATTGTAAAACCTATAGATTTCGCTCAACATTATTGTTGACCCTTTTAAGCATGCGTTTCAGGTAATTGAGGCTAGGATGTGGTGGATCATGCTATGGAATTTTGTTGTGACTTTTGTGGTCTATTATGTTTCCACCCTTTTATTTAAAAAATTAAATCTTTTCTTGTTAAAATTGTATGAACATGGTAATTTGGTTGAGATTCAGTGGGGACCTAAATTCAACTCTGTTGTAACTTTTTGGGTTGGAAAACTATTTAGACTTTGTTGTTGTACATTTTTATTAATGTAAATATTTCAACGTCTCTTTTGAGTCGTTCGATATAGCTAGTGTGTGATGATAACTGCTCAGCACCCAAATATTATATTTCCGTTGCGCATATGATTTGGGGGTGTTAAAACCGCGGACCTATTTAACGAACCATGGCCAGTGAGTCCCTTTTGTTCGTTTTGGTCTTTTTCTCTTTTGTCGAGTTTTCTTGAAGATTCCTTCCTTTCTTCTCTTTTGAGTTTCTTCTCTCGTTTTCTTTCAAGACTTCGCTATCACCTAATAAGGTATAGTATTCTTGAATTATTTTGTGAAGTTATCCTTAAATTTTTTGTTGAGTCTCTCTCGATTCCTTTTAATCATGCTCTTCTAAGTCGAGTCTCTTTCTTCTATCGTTTCTAAACTAACTTGATTCGAGCCTCACCCTTTCCTCATCATGTAATTGTTCTTTGAACATTCACAATGATTGAGAAGAGCTAGGAAACTTTGAGCATGTAGTCTATCGTATGTTAAACACCATCCATCTTGGTTTTTCTTTTCTTTGGCTCCTTTGATCTCTTTCTCTATATCATTGAGTCATCTTTTTGGTATCGACATTCATAGGCATCCTTGCCTATAATGTCTTATATCTAGTATTTTTCTTAAGCGTCGATTTATCCTCGCTTTTGGTTTTATTTATTTTTGCACCTTGATTCCCGACTTAAAGATTTTGGAGCTTTCTAAAGGAATCATTTTTAAGGTAAAAATACCTTTGGTTTGAGAATTTTTTGTTTTCTTGTTGTTAAGAGTTGATCGAGGTTAAAAATTACAATTGGATTGGGTGGTTCCAACAATTCTAAGTTTTTAACCTTTTGAGAGGATCTTGGTTAAATCTTGAATTTTCTTGGGTGATTCCAAAAAATCGAAGCTCTTAACCTTTTGACATATTATCATTACAATTGGTATGAATGTTTCTTCTCTACCTCTATTCCATCAGTTGTGATTTGATCTTGTCAAAATCCTCTCCTTAGACTTTTTATTTTTTTGATAGCATCGCGTGCACACTTTTTTCTTCAATGCTTCTCATTGTTTGTTCAAACGACTTGTTTATCATCCTCATTTTTCTTTTCATCATCGTCCTTCTTTCTCTCTTTTCGACTATGTGGAATTATTTTTATTGTCCATGTCATACTCTCTTTAGTTTGGTATTTTTGCCATGATATTAACGTAGAGTATGTCCTCTCGACAATATTTTCTCTTTTTATAAATTGGACATTTCTTTTCTCTCTATAGTCCTTTTTATATTATTTTTTGGTGTCACCAAAATAAGTTGGGTTCTCTTTTCTTTCTAATAGCCCTCTTATTTTTCTTAACTTGTCATATTTTTTACACTTCTAAAAGTTAAGTTTGTTTTAGCTTTCTCTTGAGTCCCTCTCTTTGTACTCAAGATGTTTAAAGCTAATTCCGCTTGGGTGACATTGCTATACATATATGCTCTTGTCCACTAACTTTGTTTGGTAGGACTTTTCTAACCCTTCTTTGTAGCTTGTCACTATCCTTGCTTCATTTGTGCCTCAAGCAAGGGGGAGCTCATATCAAGGGGAGCATTTGCAAGATTTATAGTCATTACATTTGTGATCGTTGACTCACTTAAATTGCATTCATCGAACTTCTTGCAAGTAATGAATTTTGTAATCTCGAAGATAAGCATTCTATTATGCATGGAGTTGGTTAACCTATGTTGATTGAAGACTTCACTAGGATGACGCAAGCTCAATATCTTTAGATGATGGGTCTACGGTTTGGATTCTCGCCTCTCAACCGATGACTACAAGGGACAACTAGCTTTTTGGATGCAAGCTCTTTCAAAGTCGATCCTTTTTTTCTACAAATGAAGACTACCTTTCAGATGCAAGCTCTCGTGACGTCAACTCTTCTCTTCCTCAAATGAGGTGCAATCGATGACTACCACTTTGGATGTGTGCTCTCTCGACGTTGATTATTCTCTTCTTCAAAGACGTTGACTACCTTTTTTATTCGACAAAAAGGGGAGAAGTAAATGTAAACGAGTAACTTATACATTTTAATATGCGTTGCGGTTTACTTGTTTGTCATCATCAAAAAGGGGGAGATTCTTAGTGCAAACATTACGATGTTTTGTCGATATAATCTCTTTGTGTTTTATTGATGACAAATGTATAATTCGCAATACATTATATAAAATGTTAAGGTACTCATAATCACTCAAGAATACATTTACTTCTCCTGACATCTCCAAGATCGTATTCGGCATGAATCACTCAAGGTATGAATAAACATGTCATTAACCTAACTAAGTGATCAAGGATTAATATTTTCTTAAAACTCACATTTAATCAAATGTGACAAAAGATTTTAATAAACTTTAATTTTAAGAAAATGTTTTATTAAAAAGAAAATAGAAATTTGAATTTGGAATATTCCAAAGAATATTCCCTAAGGTATATTTCAAAGAATATTCTTTAATTTGAATTTGGCATATTCCATATGCCAAAGGAATATCCTTTGAAGGTATAAACTACCCCAGATGGCATATCCCCACTAAAGGACAAAAATGCACGGTCTCCAAGCAAGAGGTTCCTTATTGATAAGGAACCACGGGTCGCGGTTCCTTATTGATAAGGAACCGCAGGTGTTTTTTACCGTTGCACTCTTGCCCTATAAATAGTGGATCATTTCCAGCTTTTGTTTCAACCTTTTTTGCATAGTTTCTTCAAAAAACATCTTTAAACTCCTTGATTAGTTAGTTTTGATTAATCTTGTTTAAGATGTGATTCTATCCTCCATCCTCTCATCCTCTCATCCTCTCAAGTGCAAAGAGAAGAACACTTTCATTATCATGAAGTGTTGGGTTCATAACATGATGAAGATCTCTCCTCCTAGATCAATTCATTGTTTTCCTATATGTATATGTAGAAGATCCAAGTGTTAGGTTCACTTGGATGTGTTTGTAAGGGTAGAAGATCCAAGTGATGGGTATCCTTGGATTAGATGTTAGTTATGTAGATCCAAGTTTGTTAATACTTGGATATAGTGTTAGAGTCATAGATCTAAGTGGTGAGTACTTAGATCTATATGGTTTATGTGTTTATGCCATAAAACACAAGGTTTGTTATGTTGGGCCATAAAACATAACTAGGGTGAAGAGTTGTATAGGTGTGTAGTTGTGAAGAGTGGTGTAGTTGTGTAGTTGTGAAGAGTTGGGTAGTTGTGTAGTTGTGTAGTTGTGAAGAGTTGTGTAGTTGTATAGATCCAAATTGGTGTGTCAATTTGGAAGTTGTGTAAGTTGTGTGTAGATTGGTCCTACCTAAGATTAGGACTCGACATCTAGCCTTGTGTCAGAAAATGGTGAAGTAGGTGACGTTGTGTAGATTGGTCCTACCTAAGATTAGGACTCGACTTTTAGCTTAGAGTCAAAAATTGGATAAGCGACGTTGTGTATGGTCTATCCACCTTAAGGAGTTTGTTGACTAGTGAAGTAACTCTCGAGTAAGGTGTACTCGAGTAGTGGAGTAGGGCAAAGAGGAGCTTCGTGACCGAACCACAATAAATCATCGTGTCGGTACTTTACTTTACATTTATGTCTTTACTCTTATTGATTCATTTTTATGTTGTTGTGTGTTGTGTGCATCTCATAATCTAAACATCTAAGTTGCGGAAAAGTTAAGGCTTAGTACGTGTGTGCTTCATGTTTAGATTATGGTCAAGTGTACATCACTTAGTCTAAACATCTTAGTCGCGGAAAAGCTTATGCTTGGTACGTGTGTGCTTAGTGTTTAGACTATTGCTTGATGTACTCTTGATTTGATGTGTTTGTGTGTTTTTTTACTTGTAGTATTTATCTTTCAATCAAACACATCTCATATCTAGTCAAGCTTGATCGGGAATTTGATACAAAAGATTATTAAAGCTTAACATGTAATAAATAGCCTATTTCACTGTCGACGGTTCCTTAAAGGGACACGCAGTTTTTTAGTGATAACGAACCGCAGACATGTTTAAAGAACCACGCACAATAGGTTATGCGAAATGTTTTGGAAATGAACTAGAAACTATTCAACCCCCCCCCCCCCCCCTTCTAGTTTCTACAGATATGACACTTCACCAACGCGTTCTATGATGTCGAACGGTCCGATGAAGCGAGGACTGAGCTTCCCTCTGATTCCAAAACGTTTAACTCCTCGTGCAGGTGATACCTTGAGGAAAACGTGATCACCTACATTGAAAGATACATCTCTACGACGTTTATCAGCATAGCTCTTCTGACGAGCACGAGCTTCCTAAAGCTTCGCCTTGGCGACGACGACCTTCTCATTAGTCACCTCAATCATCTCTGGCCCCTCCAGCAGTCGCTCGCCCACCTGATCCCAGCAGATTGGGCCGCGACACTTCCTATCATACAACATCTCAAAAGGAGCACACTTGATGCTAGCGTGCCAACTGTTGTTGTATGCAAACTCTACTAGAAATATAATATCATCCCAGCTTCCTGACCACTTTAGAGCACACGCCCGCAGCATGTCCTCCAATGTCTGAATGGTACGTTCCGACTGTCTGTCGGTCTAAGGATGAAAGGCAGTGCTAAGCTTAAGTCTGGCGCCCTAAGATTTCTACAGACTCTGCCAGAAACATGATGTGAAACGGGGATCTCTGTCACAGATGATTTCTGATGGAGTACCATGCAGTCTCATGATCTCCTTCTAAAAAGTGTCTGCTAATTTGCTAACCGGATGCTCCTTGCGGATCGGCAGAAAATGAGCAGATTTAGTCAACCTATCAATAATAACCCAGATAACGTCGTTCTTCCTCTGAGTCACAGGAAGACCAGTAACAAAATCCATGGAGATTTTGCCCCACTTCCATGCTGGAATATCCTACGGTTGTAGTAAACCACTAGCTCGCTGGTGTTTGATCTTCACCTGTTGGCAAATCATACTTTTAGAAACGAAGGTGGCAACATCCTGCTTCATACCACTCCACCAAAAGTGTTGCTTGATGTCGTGGTACATCTTGGTAGAACCAGGATGTATAGTAAATGGAGAGCTGTGAGCTTCAGTCAGCACAACTTCCTTGAGTGTAGAGTCATCAGGAACCACTAGTCTAGTGCCCTGCCATAAGATACCTTCGTTGTCAATACGAAACTCCATCTGCTGATCAAGGTTCTGAATGATAGCCCAAATCTCACCATCGTCCTTCTGAGCTTCCTTGATCCTAGAATGTAATTCTGGTTCCACTCTAAGATTAGCCTAGTAACCGTGTTGTCCTCGTACACAAAACTCAATATCAGTCATCTCTAGGTCACGGATGATCTCCTTTGTAATCCAGATGCCAGCAATCATACCTGACCTTCTGCTTAGAGAATCTGCCACCACATTCGCCTTACCAGGATGGTACTGAATGTTGGTGTTGTAGTCTTTCAATAGCTCTAACCATCTCCTCTGTCTCATGTTCAGTTCCTTCTGGGTGAAGATGTACTTGAGACTCTTGTGATTGGTGAATATGTCACATGATTTACCATTCAAATAATGTCTCCAGATCTTCAATGCGAAAACAACTGTTGCAAGCTCCAAATCATGAGTAGGATAGATTTCTTCATAAGGTTTCATCTATCATGATGCGTATGCAATAACTTTCCCATGTTGCATGAGAACGCAGCCTAAACCCTTTCCTGAAGCATCACTATACATCTGAAATCCACCTGAGCCAGATGGGAGAGTAAGAATCGGTGCAGTCACTAACTTCTGCTTAAGATCTTCAAAACTCTTCTCTCGCTCTTCCGTCCAGACGAATTTCTCTCCTTTCCTCGTCAGCTTAGTCAAAGGTAAGGCTAACCGTGAAAAGTTCTCAACAAACCTGCGGTAGTAGCCAGCTAAACCCAAAAAACTTCTGACCTCTGTTGCAAATGTAGGTCTCGGCCATTTGGTGATAGCTTCAACCTTTGCAGGATCTATGGTGATCCCCTCTTCAGATAAAATATGGCCCAGAAATGCCACCTTGCTTAACCAGAACTCACACTTGGAGAACTTGGCATACAGTTGCTTTTGATGAAGAATCTGCAAGAATGTACAAAGGTGTTCCTCATGTTCCTCCTTGGATTTGGAGAAAATCAGGATGTCATCAATGAACACGATAACGAACTTGTCCAAAAACTCATGGAAAACACGGTTTATCAAATCCATGAAGACATCTGGACCATTAGTGAGTCCGAATGGCATGACTACGAACTCGTAGTGCCCATAACGTGTACGGAAATCAGTCTTAGAGATATCCTGCTCTTTAACCCGTAACTGATGGTAGCCGAACCTCAGATCGATCTTAGAGAAATACTTGGCGCCCTGAAGTTGATCAAAAAGGTCATCAATTCGTGGCAAAGGATAACGATTCCTGATCGTGATCTTGTTCAGCTTACGATAGTCTATACACAAACGCATGTTGCCGTCTTTCTTCTTCACGAACAGTACTGGTGCACCCCATGGCGATGCACTGGGACAGATGAAACCTCATTCCAGAAGTTCCTGCAGCTGATCTTTTAGTTTCTTAAGCTCTATAGGAGCCATGCGATAAGGAGCTTTGGAAATTGGCTATGCACCTGCGATGGGCTCAATTTCAAACTCGACTTCACTAACAGGTGGTATGCCCGGAAGTTCATCAGGAAATACGTCAAGAAATTCTGACACAATAGGTTGATCTTGGATCGATGAAGACTCGGCGGAAATGTCATGAATATTGGTTATGAAGCCCTAAGAGCCGTGTGACAATAAAGCACGCGCCTCCATGGATGAAATAATTTGTACTGACCTCCCTAGCAGAAATCCATGGTGTATGTACTCTGGAGACTTAACATCACCGAAGATAACCCGATAAGTCTGGCAGTCAATCATAGCCTGGTGTTTGGATAACCAGTCTATGCCCAAAATCAAGTCAAAATCGCACATGTCCAAAGGAAGTGCGTCAACTCTGCGGATCTTATCATCAAATTCTAAGGGAAGATCTCTATACACCTGAGTGATTCGTACAGAGTCCCTAAGTGGCGTGGAAATACATAAGGCATTATCAATGGCATCGGGGAAATCCTAACCCGTACAGGCAAAGTAGTGGATATGACTGAATGAGTCGCTCCAGTATCAAATAGAACACATGCTGCCAAACCATTCATAAAGAGATTTTTGGTGATGGTAACTGAAGTCTTGTTCGCCTGATCTCTAGTAGTAGTGAACACGTGACCAGAAGTAGGAGGTGGCTTGGTGTCGACATGTCCAGAGGTGCCTTCTATCTCACCTTGGTGACAATCCTTATGCTGATGGCCTTGTTAGCCACACTTGAAACAACCACCAGTACCTCCGCAACAAATACCAGAATGTTTACGCGAACAAGTAGGACAGATAGGATGCGTGAATCCTCCAGCAGGCGTCCTAGTTATCTGAGAGCTTGTTCAGTATTACATGCATGAGACATGATCATGGAACATAAACATGCTTACATAGAAGGTTTAATAATTACCAGTTGAGGTAGAACGGTTAGGCTGTGAACCTCTACGGTCCTGATCCCTACCGTTGTTGTTGTTCTTGAATTAAAATCGTTGGAATGTCAGAATACCATAACATAAGATATTTTTAACATGAAAGAAGGTAAATGTAGGGACCTACTGTTGTTCGAGTTATTAGCGTTTTTACGGTAATTATCATTACTGTCACGCCTCTCTGAACCAGAACGGTCGTTACTCTGACCGTTTCCCTTAGATGCTTGCTGCTGAACGGCCGCATGCTTACGGTCGTCAGTCTTCTACCTAGAATATAAAGTTGAACAGAGGATGATATGAAAATGGAATTACTAATGGAAATGAATGGTTTACAATTGGTGATTGAAGATACCTCTTCACTGCTCTGTCATCACCAAACTCCTCTCGCTCCTGAAGCATCTCAAGCTTACGGGCTGCATCGGACACCTGTGCTACTGTAGTGAACGTAGCACAAACCAAACTGTTGGCGACCGAATTGCGAAGAGCCTAGCGAAACTTCTCAGCTTGCTCCTCAGCAGTACCAGCTGCTGCTCCCAAGAAACCATCCAAACGGAGAAACCTCTCCATGAATTCGTTGCTATTCTCCCCAACAAGGTGTCGGATATTATGATAATCCCGCTTAAGCTTCTCCTGTTCGGCATGTGAAAAGTACTGGTTAAGGAAGAGCTCCTTAAACTGATCCTATGTCAGAAGTGCAACCCAATTATCACCACCATTTGATTGCTTGACAGACTTCCACCACTGCAATACATCACCTTCAAACTTATAGCAAGCCAGTCTTGCCTTGAAAACGCCGTCACAACCCATCGCATCGAATATCTTCTCAATGTGAGAAATCTAAGCCTCAGCCTCATTGGGGTTGTCAGTCTGCTCAAACGAGCGGGGTCGCTGTTTGTTGAATCGCTTCAACCAAGTCATAAGAGTAACAGGTGGTGGTGATGGAGGATTGTTGTTGTTATAGTAGTTTTCGGGATGAGGGCCATACTGAACGCCCTGAGCTTGAATTTCAGCATGAACTTCGTCCCTGATTTCATTGCGAAGTTGGGGAAGGATGGCTTGTAGAGCTGCATTGACAGCTGCAGCCAAATCTTGAGCATTGCGTATGTTCACCATCTGATAGTTTAAAAACAAAATGTGACATAAATGATAAGTCTGAAATGAGATGATCATAAAAATGCATGAACAATGTATAAATCAATGAAGCAGTTTATAATGCATGAAATAGTGTAGAATGCATGATGTAGTTTATAAAAACTTTTATATGCGCGAGGGTAAACGCCTATGGTCAGTTCACCCAAAACAAAATACATAGCGAGGGGACGCCTATGGGTCGGTCCCAAAGTTAAAAGTTTTGATAAAAGCACATGCGACTAAATAGGGCCAGTCCTGTACCAACCATTACTTAGTCATAAACCTGCGACAATGATATGAATCCATGACAATGGAATGAAAATGAATGAATGCATGAAAACCAACTATCAGTTTTAGGAAGACGCTAGTAACTACCCATAAGTCACAGGTCATATTTTACAGAGCTACAGGTCAAAACCTTGGGCTCTAATACCATAGTTGTAACACCCCATTTGTTAAGATAGAATGCTACAGTAAAATATGGCGTGTCATCAAAGCATGCAAGGCAAATGTCTAAACATTCATGACGATAAATAAAAGTACCGGAAACAAACATCGGTAGTCTAAGTAACTCACACACAAGCAATATTAAGTACTAGAAATGGAAGGACTAAACAATGTCCAAATGTAGTAAAGTATGAGAAAGTAGGAATAAATGCATAAGGTAAAAGAGGCTGGATAGCTTCCATCTGAATACACATACTCTAGAGATCCTACTTGCAACCTTGGGTACCTGCCGTTTGGGAACATGGAAATGGAAAACGGTTGAGCATAACCCTCAGTGCACGGATATATAACATAACATAAAGACATAAAGGAATGAAAGCAAATAGATCATATAAAGCATGAATTGTAGCAGAAATGAATAAGTCCTGGGAAACCTAGATGTATGTCATGTTTACTGGTTTTAGTTCTAAAAACATAGCTTATGTTACTTATGAAAATATGTATTAGTTTAATATACCAAAAGCCAATATAGGTCATGAGGTCAACAACGTGCATGAATACTTGGAGGGGTGACCTCGTCATGCAAATTAGATGGGATGCCTCTAATTAATTGGTAATGGGTAGGAGGGATCAGCTCTTTGTGAAGGATGCAAGGCACACACCACATTCACCATGAAATCCTGACTGAAACTGAACCTAGGATGCACCCATACGCCCCACATGATAATAATAATATAATAATGGCCAAATAACTGAAAGGGACGCCACGAGCTATCACTCCGCCGTGGTGAAGTTATAGCACTAGTGCCTCTAGTGTTATGGTTATTGTACCTCCATACCTAGGTGAAATTGGTCATGCATGTATATGGCTAAGGTAACTAATAAACATAAGCATTTAATCTGTAACTACTGGGGAAAACAGTTGGCTGCTTACGGGAAATCCTAATAAAAGAAGAGGTTGTCCTTACTGAAGGACGGGAAATCAGTACCTTGTGTCCAGTAGTAGCTAACGGTAACGCTGAAGAACCTACTCCGCCTTGACGGATAATACTACATAAGAATGGGAACGTGTATGAGTTGTCTGAATTACATGTGTTTTACTGGTTCTATGTGTTATTAGCTGGTTATACTTATTTTGTCATGTTTTAGTGTGTTACTGTGTTATCTGTAGTTATACTGATGTTATGTAGTGTATTATGCATGCAATAGTGTATTATAATACTTGTATTGTAATACTAAATAACTTTCTAAAAATAATAGCAGGTTTTCATAAATGGTAAGTTTCTAAAAATAGAAAGTTTCCAATGTGAGACCCCCAGAATCTGACATGTAACAACTAGGCAACGAGGGGGTAACACGTCATGGTACAAGAAACAATGATTTACAGTTGACACAAAGCTGATGTAATAAAAACATGTACATTACATCATAAAATAACCAGAGTTTTAAACATAGGTCCCAGAGTTTTATAAGTGGAAAAATATATTATTTCATCACATTTATAACATAAGGTTGCCCAAAAGATAGAATAAACTTCTGACAGTTTATACTAAAACCAATCTTTTAAAAGCATCACAGAAATCTCCAAGCTCCGATAATATCCTGCGGGCTCCCATCCAAGCAAAGCTAAGTAATAATACCTGAGATTAAACATGTAAAATTGTCAACATAAAGTTTAGTGATATTCATAGGTTTAGCAGTAAAGGTGTGGAACACAAGCATTCATTTGTAAACACGAATTACGGAAAATGGTTATGTACAGTAACCATCGTCCGAAATTATTATTATTATTGCAGTTTAGTTCATGAACCAAAGCTTAACTCAATGTAAGTTCTTCTAGGGAGTATTCAGCCTAAATACTCAAGTATAAACAAATATTAGTGCGTCAAGGTAATCGGGACGGGGATAGCCAATCTCGATGGATCCACCCACAATATTCGCGCATCGCGCAATGCACACGGGACAATTAACGGTTCATGATCAGGAGAGGAAACTCAAGCCTAGACTAAAAAGCAATAATGATATCGAAAGTCTGGAAAGCATACACGTTCTGGATAGCATACAAGTTCTGGATAGCATACAGTTTTTAAATGGTTGTGTCCCACCATGTAAAATCTCACCCCGTGTTTAGAAATCATGTATAAGTAAAAGGGGGCTATGAGCTCACCTTAGCCATGAGGTTGGTACTCAGCAACTGAGTAGAAACAATGGTAGTGAGACGATCACCGACGATATGGATGCCCGGGGAAACACGAAAACCGCAACCTATCACAATAAGGCGCGCGTTAAGACTCGAACTCAAATATCGATATATACCAAATATAATACGACTCAAATGTTTTCAAAGTATTCATATTTCAAAACCAATGACACAAACCAAAAGAATCCATACTAACACATTTATCCAACACTACACGATTAAACACTTGTGCACTTGAAATTGACCCGTCATACGACGCCAAGTCAACGCAAGTCAAACTATCCCTTTACCTTACTCGGACCATTAGCTAATTCATTTATATAATGACTAAGCACTTGAGTAAGTCACCATGTCCGATGGTGAATACTCATACTCACGCAACACAAGCATTGAACTATGTGTCCAAAATAAAATCAGCAAGTACACCCCGAATGTACACACCGATCTACCCTATCTTGACTTGTCCGATTTAGAAGAAAATTGGTGTCAAGGTCACTTATAACCTGTATAAGACCTCACCAAAGTTTGAGCCAATGTTCACACTTTGAAATCCATCAACTCGACACTATACTCGACCCTAAATTTGGGACAGAATTGTATACATGTTTTATAAAATCGTTTAGACCACTTTAAAAGTACTAACTCGACAGTCCGTCTTTTAAAACCACTACTAGACTCATCAAATTAAGTTTATAAACTTTGAAAATCAGTAGTATCCATAATCTAACCAAGCCTAAAGTCCCCGAGAGTCAACCCAAAATCAGCCACAATTTTGGATTGTGCCGATTTGCGTCTCCTGGTACACGAATACTATAACTAACATAACTTTTGACTCGTAAAGAGTTAGAAGCTCTACTTTATATCAAAACGAGCGTCTCAGAAAACTCTACAAAAAAGTCAAATAATCTCAGCCTATCTCAAACCTTAAACCCCCGGAAAATCAGCCCAAAACCCACTGATGTAATATATACTTTAGAAAATCATATCAAAATAATTTTCCCACCAATTCTAACCATTCCCACACCTATAGGATCACTCTACTATCATACCCATCAACCAAACACTCCTAAAACACTTGTATTTCAAATTTTTAACAAAATCAAAGATCAAAAATAAATCTTTTAGGATGAAAACATGATGATCCTACCTAGATCATGACATGCATGATGGCATCATCCCAAGCATAAAATCATAAGTTCATGAAAATATGATGCATGTATGAGATTTTGGTGTCAAAACAATTACAATAAGATTTTAAAGGTGGGACATCAATTGGTTTTTGTTAAAAATAAGTAGAAGTTGATGATCAATGGTGGTTTATAGTGTTAGGGGTGGCGGCAAAATGGAGGTGGGAGGAGATGTGTGTTTTTTTTTATATAACTAGTTTAGTTATGTGTTGTTTAAAAAGAAATGTATTTATATATGATGGTAGTGGAGGGGCTAGTTTTGCCTATTTTGAAACTTATGGAGTTAAAAACAATTTACTAGTTAAAAGGATAGAAAATGGTTATTGGTAAATATTGAAAATATTTACGGGGCTCGGGTTTCGTAAAAATACTTTTCAAAAGTTACAATGCATCATAAAAATGATTATATGATTTCCCGACACGACTTAACAGGTAATTAAAACGAAATCGTCAAAAATATTAATCATCGAAGCAATCGATAATAAAATGTAAAATTTTGGGCATCCGTTAGTATCGCGATCACTAGGAATTCTCGTTGTACATTGATTTTGAATAAACTCGTTGTAAAGCGCACGCGGGTGATTTTAAATCAAAAACTTTGATTTAAATAAATATGGAAAAATAAAATAAGAATTTTATAATTCCCAATAAAGTATTTATCAATGATTAGAAAAAAGTGTAATTTATTGAAATTATCATGATCTCATGATTTACATATAAAAATACAAGAAAACGTAATACGTTGGAAAATTCAAGAAGCACGAATAAAAGAATAAAATAATGCTGGGAAAGTATGGGTTCTTACAGTCTTCCTCCTAAAGGAACTCTGGTCCCTCATAGTTCTCCTGAAAACAGTAGAAGATGCAAACAAGAGGAGGTACAAAGTATAGAACAATTTCATTGCTTCCCAGGTAATTTCTGTACCACGACGAATCTTAACTGTTAGAATTCACTATGCTTTAGTTTTTTTAACTCCTTTTCGAATAAGATTCAAACTCGGATTAGAACAATGACCTTTCAGTACGGAGGAATCTCAAGAGATAGCATGAACACAAAAATTGCTTAAACGGACAAAGTGCGCTAAATGAACCAAGATTGTTAATCAACAAGGAGTCGCAATGCGCGCAACTGTAAAACATGACAATCTTAAAACGTAAGAATCTATTACAAGAGAAATAGAAGGGAAAAATGAATTACATATGATCATTTAAGATACAAGCTGTCAAAATCAGTTGTCTAGTATTTTGGTATTACTTCAAAACTTAGTTTTAAGTATTTTCTTGATTAAAAGAAAATTTTACGAGGTGTAGTGAATTAAAATCGAACTATCTATAGTTAGTGAGTAAGCTATTGCTATATCTTTTTCTTGATCAGGATTTTAAAGCAATAGTAGAACAGCTATAAAATAGTTATCCTGGTCGGCTTAAGAACTTTTGGATGACTGTATGAATTTACTGTTGAAAACTCAAGTTTATTATTACCGTTAGAGAAAATTAGATTTTCCATATTATTTAAAATCATTGCTAGAAATTATAAATTAATTTAATAATTTCATTAATTAAAGGTAAAGTATGATAAAATCAATTACTTTTTAAGATACAGCTTGACATATTCTGGTTTTCAAAAGGTGACAAGACAGCAACGAATATGAGACATATAAAGGTTAATAATTTGTATGCTAGCAATAACACAAGGGAATAAAACAAAAGGCGTATCAACTCTTAACGAACATGATAGAATAAATGCATCGATGATAAGGACAATAAGAAACAATGATTTATCAAGATTAATTCAAGGGTGTAGTTGGCGTCACCAATAACGGCTTATTAAGTACTCGACGGTCGATATACGATCGAAAGAGAAAAGTCACACAACGAATTTTCGAATCAAAGAAAATTCTTAAGAAGTCACTTGGGAGTAATTCCAACAAAATGAACATCATTACCAATGAGAGATGAAGTCACACGTGGTTCACACGAATGAGTTTCAAGACGATGAAGTCTAACACACCTAATGACGGATACACGAAATCATTGGTCACTTCCAGTCATAACTCACTATTCACGTCCAGAGATGTTTCGAAGGTCTACCAAAAGAGATAGAGAAGGTTAATCGATGTAGAAGCATAACAACGTTTGAAACTTTCAAGTCTGGTATCAATGGTAAGAATTCAGGCAAATGGTAACGAAACTTGTATCATTAGGATGATAAGGTAACAAGTAAAGCAAAGATCGCTGCGTACGGAAATATGTGCTTGAAGCATGTTCTTTGTACAAGAAAAGATAAGGGTTCATATGTGTAAGTCGCGAACTGTTGATACTCGCATAAAATGTAAAAGTTCTCAAAATTTTCATTTTATCTCACTTTTTACGGAACATAATTAAAAAGTTGATTCTTGGTTAAATATTTAAGGTGACTACTATTTGGCCTTGCATGGCTCCTTCTAAATTAAGCATAGGTGATCAGGCCATACATAATATAGGACTAGCAATGTGATGCTCAGCTTCGTCAAACCAGTATTACATATCATATGATTTAAAATATGTATATAATAGCATTTGTAAAAACATGAATCAAAATAACATATGAAACTTTTCGCCTATAAGTTACTAGCTAACTGTTTAAATCAACAATTTGTATAGTTACAAGGGTTCTTGATAAGACCGTATTAGAACAATTTGTGAAAATACGTTGTAAAATTAATATAAACTAATTTTATAAGATAACCTTCAAGTATTTAATAATGCCCGAGTGGAACATTTTGTAACATGTTTCGCAAACAATACCAGTTTGAGCTTATATGGTAACTTATAAAATAGCGAGTGGGTTACATGAGGGCAATAAAGGGTAGTTCAAGGCAATCAATGAAATGGTTACAAGTTGATAAAGTTTCAAGAGGCTTAGCAGGAATCGTCAGGAGACACGTGTCAAAATGATAATGAACGATATGAAAACAAGATCTTCAACCTCGGCCCGGATCAGTGTTACGATAGAAGCAAAAATATAGAATGACAAATAAGTCATATATAAAAAAAAGGATAAAGGAATCCGTAGGTGTTTACATCGTAATTTATTTGTCATAAATATGCTTTTGAAAGTAGGATGTCAGTTTATCAAATCACTTGGTTCCTAATAGTTCAAGATTTATGTATGACCGAGCTCAAGTTACTATTTGTAAACGTTTTCAAACGCAATCAATGTTTCATGGTTGTAAAATATCATTAGTTAAAATTTTACGAGCTCACACAAACTTAAATGCTTCAAAAAATATTTTTTCTAACTTCTATCAGTTTTGACCCTTTTTAGTCAACATTGACTTTTGGGTTTGACTAGACCAATTGATTCAGTAAATGACATTTTAAGACTCGAAGTCTAGAGTAATTTGGTGTAAAACGATGTTTTGAACAACTTTCTGGTTTTACTCGAGACTTGAAACGGATCAAAAATGGACAAAAATGCCCTTGCATTAAATCTGTCAACAAAATGATATTTTAGAATTATTTAGAAAATAACTTCTTAGATTATATAATCTCAAATGAGCGTAACTTGCTTGATTTTAAAGTTTACTGGTAAAACATTATTTCCTAAACGAACATCTCAACAGGTAAAAATATATTTTTATGTCTAAGGTTATAAAAATATTTTCTCGACACTGTTAAATTTCCTGTAAAGTTTCTGTACAAAGTATATTTTTCGACACGGTTTGAAATTAAATCCAGATTTCATAATAACTCAGAATTAATGTACACCCAAGACTTGTGGATTCCATAAAGACGAAAGAGAATAAACTGTATAATTAATCATGTAAAGAAAACATAGTATAGAAATGGTTCAAGAATGCCAACGATAAACTAAGAAATCAAAAACAGCGCATGACATCCGTGTCTTCGATTTCAAGATGCAATGCAAGAAGGTCTCTTGGCGGGGTGATTTTCCAAAATCACAAGACATACCGAGAAATAAATGGAACATTAGCAAGTCGCACTCCTGAAACAAGGAGGTTTAATGAAAAAGGGAGGATACAAGTTTATAGAAGTACAATCGTTTTCCAGACAATCGTCGCATAATAGAGGATGAATTACAAGACGAAGATGATGTTTTCAAGGTACAAACGGACGTTGTAATTTCGAAATCGAAACGTAGAATGGTCAGTGAAATAATATTTAATTGATAAACAAGTGTCGCGTAAAATGATGACGTAAAAGTCAATCATGGTTATGAAAACCCATGATATTATTCAACACGAATTTAAGGAATGCTTCGAAACGTGTGACCCACAAGGTGCCCTTTAGTCTTTTTCGGAGACGCATTGAGCTACACAATGGTCTATAGACTATTTTTCAAGACATCAAATCACAAATGGTCGGAAAGCATTTTGGATATCTAAAGAGATATTTTAAAGGAGATAAACAATGAAAGCAACATGCACGGTAGTAAAATTAGAATCAGGAGTTTTTATCGAAAACAACACTTATTCAATCTCGAACAATGGTATCACGAGAGTATACACGGCATGTAACCGTGAATCGAGAAAAACAGCCGGTTCAAATCGAACGAGTATATGAGGTCAGTCGTATCACGCAGGAACAAGATAGCACTAGTACTTAGAAAAGTGAGTATGAAAAGTCAGCAGCATACGCGCTCCGAATACGAGTATGTAACGTCATGACAATATAAAATCATTGTTACAAGATCAGTTCACAAAAACAAGAATTCAAGATATGTAGTAAGAGCATATGTAATCAAGTATTATCCAATAATCATGAAGCACAAAGGCTTTGAAAATACATAGTGATTATCGTCATTAGGTTAATGTAATATTTCAACATGTAATCAGGAGAAGAAATACTACAATGATAATTAAAAGTAAATAATAAGGATTAGAGAGTTACCCGCGCAGATATAGAACAACAATGGCAGATTCCGTGTTTGACACTTAGAAACATGAAATATTTGAACTTTCGGTTATAGACTAAGTTTTGAAAACGACTCAGTTCCGTATAATCATCGCTCTGATACCAATCTGTGAGACGCCTAGAATCTAACATGAAACAACTAGGCAACGAGGGGGTAACATGACATGGTACAAGAAACAATGATTTACAGTTGACACAAAGCTGACGTAATAAAAACATGTACATTACATCATAAAATAACCAGAGTTTTAAACATAGGTCCCAGAGTTTTATAAGCGGAATATATTATTTCATCACATTTATAACATAAGGTTGCCCAAAAGATAGAATAAACTTCTGACAGTTTATACTAAAAACATTCTTTTAAAAGCATCACAGAAATCTCCAAGCTGCGATAATATCCTGCGGGCTCCCATCCAAGCAAAGCTAAGTAATAATACCTGAGATTAAACATGTAAAATCGTCAACATAAAGTTGAGTGATATTCATAGGTTTAGCAGTAAAGGTGTGAAACACAAGCATTTATTTGTAAACACGAATTAGGGAAAATGGTTATGTAGAGAAACCATCATCCGAGATTATTATTATTATTATTGCAGTTCAGTTCATGAACCGAAGCTTAACTTATGTAAGTTCCTCTAGGGAGTATTCAGCCTAAATACTCAAGTATAAACAAATATTAGTATGTCAAGGTAATCGAGACGGGGATAGTCAATCTCAATGGATCCACCCACAATATTCGCGCTTCACGCAATGCACACAGGACAATTAACGGTTCATGATCAGGAGAGGAAACTCAAGGCTAGACTAAAAAGCAATAATAATATCGAAAGTCTGGAAAGCATACACGTTCTAGATAGCATACAAGTTCTGGATAGCATACAGTTTTTAAATGGTTGTGTTCCACTATGTAAAATCTCACCCCGTGTTTAGAAATCATGTATAAGTAAAAAGGGGCTATGAACTCACCTTAGCCATGAGGTAAGTCAATCACGGTACTCAGCAACTGAGTAGAAACAATGGTAGTGAGACGATCACCGACCATATGGATGCCCGGGGAAACACGAAAATCGCAACCTATCACAATAAGGCGCGCGTTAAGACTCGAACTCAAATATCGATATATACCAAATATAATATGACTCAAATGTTTTCAAAGTATACATATTTCAAAACCAATGACACGAACTAAAAGAATCCATACTAACCCATTTATCCAACACTACACGATTAAACAGTCGTGCAATTGAAATTGACCCGTCATACGACGCCAAGTCAACGCAAGTCAAACTATCCCTTTACTTGAAATTGACCCGTCATACGACGCCAAGTCAATGCAAGTCAAACTATCCCTTTACCTTACTCGGACCAGTAGCTAAGTCATTTATATAATGACTAAGCACTTGAGTAAGTCACCATGTCCGATGGTGAATACTCATACTCACACAACACAAGCATTGAACTCTGTGTCCAAAATAAAATCAGCAAGTACACCCTGAATGTACACACCGATCTACCCTATCTAGACTTGTCCGATTTAGATGAAATTGGTGCCAAGGTCACTTATAACCTGTATAAGACCTCACCAAAGTTGAGCCAAAGTTCACACTTTAAAATCCATCAGCTCGACACTATACTCGACCCTAAATTTGGGACAAAATTGTATACTTGTTTTATAAAATCGTTTAGACCACTTTAAAAGTACTAACTCGACAATCCGTCTTTTAAAACCACTACTAGACTCATGAAATTAAGTTTATAAACTTTGAAAACCAGTAGTATCCATAATCTAACCAAGCCTAAAGTCCGGAGAGTCGACCCAAAATCAGCCACAATTTCGGATTGTGTCGATTTGCGTCTCCCGGTACACGAATACTATAACTAGCATAACTTTTGACTCGTAAAGAGTTAGAAGCTCTATTTTATATCAAAACGAGCGTCCCGGAAAACTCTATAACAAAATCAAATAATCTCAGCCTATCTCAAACCTTAAACCCACGAAAAATCAGCCTAAACCCACTGATGTAATATATACTTTAGAAAATCATATCAGAATAATTTTCCCACCAATTCTAACCATTCTCATACCTATAGGATCACTCTACTATTATACCCATCAACCAAACACTCCTAAAACACCTGTATTTCAAATTTTTAACAAAATCAAATATCAAAAATAAATCTTTTAGGATAAAAATATGATGATCCTACCTAGATCATCACATGCATGATGATTAAAATATCATCCCAACCATAAACTCATAAGTTCATGAAAATATGATGCATGTATGACATTTTGGTGTCAAAACAATCACAATAAGATTTTAAAGGTGGGACATCAATTGGTTTTTGTTAAAAACAAGTAGAAGTTGATGATCAATGGTGGTTTATGATGTTAGGGGTGGCGGCAAAATAGAGGTGGGAGGAGATGTGTGTTTTTTTTTTATATAACTAGTTTAGTTATGTGTTGTGTAAAAAGAAATGTATTTATATATGATGGTAGTGGAGGGGCTAGTTTTGCCTATTTTGAAACTTATGGAGTTAAAAACAATTTACTAGTTTAAAGGATAGAAAATGGTAACTGGTAAATATTGAAAATATTTACGGGGCTCGGGTTTCGTAAAAATACTTTTCAAAAGTTACAATGCATCATAAAAATGATTATATGATTTCTCGACACGACTTAACACGTAATTAAAACGAAATCGTCGAAAATATTAATCATCGAAGCAATCGATAATAAAATGTAAAATTTTGGGCATCCGTCGGTATCACGATCACTAGGAATTCTCGTTGTATATTGATTTTGAATAAACTCGTTGTAAAGCGCACGCGGGTGATTTTAAATCAAAAACTTTGATTTAAATAAATATGGAAAAATAAAATAAGAATTTTATAATTCCCGATAAAGTATTTATCAATGATCAGAAAATACTTGAAAAGTATAATTTATTGAAATTATCATGATCTCAGGATTTACATGTAAAAATACAAGAAAACGTAATACGTTTGAAAATTCAAGAAGCACGAATAAAATAATAAAATAATGCTGGAAAAGTACGGGTTCTTACATCCAAAAATAGTAAGTTTCCATAATTAGAAATAAGCTGGATTATTAATAATAATTAAAGTTGAATTAGTATAATACAAGTCATGGTTTAAAGGTAATAGCTTATTAATTAAATAACTTGGTTAATTAATTAAACTATATGTTATAAGAGTTTAATTAAAAATACATGTTTTAATTAAATTAAGCTAAGTAAAATACTTTTGGTTATACATGAAATATTTATTTTAATATTTAATCTAAGTCATGAATTTAATTTAATTAAAAGGTCTAGTAATTAATTTAATTAAAAATATTTTCTAATTTTAATAATTCTCGAAACCCAAACCCGTGTTTTAAAAAATTAACCCGAGCCTGAAACCCGTGGCCACATATAAGCCGAGCCAAACAGCCCTAACAGTGGCTAGACCGGCTAGCCGGTTGCCACTGGTGGCTCTCGGTTCCAATTGTCGAGCCACAGCAGCCCGGTTCACACCGGTTCATGACCAGTTCCCATTGTTTCATGTTGTTCGGTACCCACTGTTAGCACAAAATCCCCCACCGAGACCCTATTGGTCTCGGTTGGCACTCGGTTCAAAAGAAAACCACACCCTGACACGCGGTCGGGGTTTCCTTGTGTCGTCCGAGCCAAAACCAACCAAGCCGAGTCCCCTTGTAGTCTCGGTGGTGGTGATGAAGGCAACCGAGAGCCCCTTGGCTCTCGGTGGTGTCTCGGTCGAACCAACACACGAACCAAACACCCCTTTTTCCATGTTTAATTAATCCCACATGTTTTAGCATCTTGTTTTTATGATTAATTAAATAAGAACATGAATTCAATAAGAATTAAAAGAAAAAAAGAAAAAGGTTTTTGATTTACCGAACACGTGGAAGAAAGAATTAAGATCACGATCACGTACACAAAATTAATAAGCAAAAATCATCCGGTTTGTCCTTGTGGCTTGAGGTGGCCGGCGGCAAGAGAGACAAAAGGAGGCAAGGAAGAACTTTTTCTGTAAACCTAAATTATGATTAAATTTTCCTGGAGTTTTGTTTATTATGGGTTTTAAGTTGGGTCATGGGCCAAAGCCCATCTCTTCCTTTTATCTTGTCTTAGCCGCAGCACATGAGGATCCCACGGGGAAACTCGTAGTTTTCCCGAGTTAAATTATTTACCTGTACGTTCATGTTTAATTATCGTGATTTTAATATGTCGTGTACTTAACACATTTATAATATATACGTAATTACATGTTATTAAATATCGTGACCCGTGAATTATATTATAAATAGAAAGTTTAAAACTTATCGTATTTTGTATGTTCATTGTTCATGTGTACTGTTCATGATATTTTAATGCGGGCTTTACAGCGTGTTTATCACAAAGTAGCTAACTTAATAAATATGAATTCATAAAATACATAAAATATAAAGGGTGTTTAGTAATATGCGTTTCTGCTTAGCTATCTATCATAACCAATATGAGAAAAAAATAATCTCTTCCAAACACTCTCCCCAGCAGGGGAACACCCCTTGTGTAGGCTATATGGCTACCGGAAATGGACTATTGAATATAATATTTACTAAAAAACTCATCATGTTACACCTTTATACATATATATATATATATATATATATATATATATATATATATATATATATATATATATATATATATATATATATATATATATATATATATATATATATATATATATATATATATATATATATATATATATATATATATGCGCATGCCAGTGATTTGGAATGCGTGTATAATGTGATTAATCACTAAATTAGGCCAGTAAAGGTTGGTGATAGAGGTGTGGCGGTTTTTTGTGTCTAGTAAGGGGACAATTATAGCAGGAAATGAAAGATATTATTGAATAGTGTATGGGAATTTATTTATTTAACTGGCCTAGAAAAAATGTTTCTAACACATTTTAGGTCATATTTATAATCAACACCTAAAAACAGAATGCGTTGGCGAGTAAGGTTGTGGGCATTGCAGATGCTTTGTGGTTCAGACGATTGGAAGGACGTGTTTAACTTTTATTTGAGGAAACAGGTGGAGGATGAAGAGTACTGGAGAAGAAAGCTCGAGGTGCTTTATCGGCATAAGGATAATGTTATGACTGACATGGAGGGGTTCATAGATGAATTGTCTAGTCTTAGTCCACACCCTATTTTTTTCCGAATGATTCAATGTTGTTGGACATGCAAGAGCGAGATGATGCTTAGTTGTTGCAGTTCCAGGCACTGGCGGATGCTTCTGATCCGTGTGTCCATGACCTGGATTCGTTCATATATACTCTGTGACTGGTATGTTGGTCTACAGTGTATGTTGAAAGAAGTCGGGGTCCATGCAAGTGTTGAATAAACGCATGTCGTTCTTTGTATATGTATGCCGTGTCTGTATTTTGTGTCGTATGTGTAAACGATCGATACTGTTGTGGTGTTTTATTTCTGTAGGGTGTTATGTGTTGGAAGTAATTTATCACATAGTCCTTTTGTTGTACGTTTGATATTAAATGTTTTGTGAATTAATTGGAAAGGCGTGCAAAAAACTAACTGTTAACTTTTTATCTAATTAGATGAATACTGAGCAATGAAATGCACATGAAAGAATTGTACCTCTTCATGCAGGAATTTAAGCTCGTGTCTTCTGGTTATAGTAGAAAGAAGCAACATCTCCTTCGTAGAGGCTGAAGCTACAACACGGGTAACCTTATGTTCACTGTGAACAAAATAATACACACATTACATTCCCAAAATGAATATTCAAGATAACAGTTATTATGTTTAGAACGTAAGTAAAAAAAGTGAACCTTTCTTAACATTAATAGAAGGACACAACGAAAAGGAAACCTGTTATTCCATCAATGAAACCAACCCACAAATACAAAGGTTCGTGTAGATTTTTTCCCATGTCGAACGACTATGCAAATTCAAGAACACGCATAACCGTTATTTTCCTTTCGCGCCTCTTTCAAAAAATACCAACACCAACCCACCGTGGCTGCAAACAAAGCAGACTGCTATGCCAAACCGTGGGCGTAAAACAAACATCATTTGTTAGTATAAAGTTAAAAAATAGATGGTTACCGTCCCATCGTTCCCAGTGTCTTTGGAAAAATTCCTTTTACGCGTTTGTCTAATGCGAGGCCACTCCACTCCCGTATTATAATATTTTTTTATTTGTTACCATATAAATAATTAAGAGTACTTGTTTCTTAGGCTCAAATAAGAGGGCAATCATATATATACATGTATGGTCGTCGTGGCTGCAAACTTGCCCAGTTTACCCCGTCGGAAGGCACATAACCTGAAATGTTAACCTAAAATGTTATCAAATATAGTTAGGAGTATTGACACATTATCATCATTGCCTTTTAAAACCGTTATACCAACACCAAATTCATTTTGGTCAGTCCACACATGTTTATGGGCGCCACAGTTGCAAATTGTTAGTATAAATTAAAAAAAATAGATGGTTATCGTACCACCATTCACAGTGTCTCACAAACTATTTTTGTTACACGCCTCTCTCACAAAAGGTTTTTGTACTACGCCATCCGGCAATTGCCGCCTACAACCCGAGCCAAGTGAATGCGCAGATTCGAATCAGAAAGACCGCCATGGCTTCGCTCGTGTAAACTCCCCGCTAAGATACGGCCTTTCTCACGTTCTGAAACGACACCGCAAGAGCATGAGGTTTAATTTATGCAAATACAGATTCAAACTTGTAAGAAACGCCCAACCACTTGCAAGTTTAACATTTACAAATAACCACAACTGTCACTTAAATCAACTGAAGGTTCCAAAACCCCCAAATGTTGGATGGACCAAATATAAAAGACAGCACATGCCCGCCATGGCTGTAAATGTAGTAGATTGTCCTGTCAAACAGTGGGCAGTGTCAAGTTTTTCGAAGACTCTCAGATTCATTGCAGCCCGCGAATGAATCAACAACCATAAATATCACCTCAATCAAACGAAGGTTCCAACACCCTCAAATGTTGGATGGAGCAATATAAAAGACAACACACGCTCACCGTGGCTGCAAATGTAGTAGATTTCCCTGCCAAACAGTGTGCAGTGTTAAGTTTTCCGAAGACTCTCATATCATTGCAGCCCGCGAATGAATCAACAAATACAACTATCACCAATCAAACTAAGCTTCCAAAACCCCTAATTTATAAATAATCAAATTCCTACAACGTTGAGAGATATAATCAACAAACGTAACGATTACTTTGATCAAAGGAACGTTGCGAAACCCCCAAATTATGGAACATCAATTAACATGGAGATTGCAACAACTAAGAAACCTAATTATATCTTTATTGTTTCTTAAGATAGGACAAATGTAAAAGACAAGACCACCCAAGATGGCTGCAAATGTAGTAGATTTCCATGCCAAACCGTGGGCAGTCTCAGCCTTTTCGGATGTAGTCGCAGTCCTCTAATTAACTAGCAACCACAAATATCACCTCAACCAAACGAAGGTTCCAAAACCATCAAACCAACTACAACCATTACTTAGATCAAATGAAATTTGTAAAACCTCCAAACTATAGAACATCAATTAACACAAAGGTTGCATCAGACCGTAAACCTGGTATGGCACAAACCTCAAAATGTTTCCTTACCAACCTAGTGTATATTATACTCTTATTATTTATTTGTCGCACAAAGAAATAATAAGGCTCAGACAGACCAACCATCAAAAATATAATGCACCCACCATCGTTACAAAGGCAGTTGAGTGATAAACGGAGCCGTGGGTGGTTTCGCTTAACATGGGGCTTAGATAAGTCAAACATAAAAGACACGACACACCAACCGTGTTTGCAAATGCACATTGTATTCCACAATTTATTTATTTAGAATCAGATAAATGAGTAATCAGATATAAGTGTATGGCCGCCACGGCTGCAAACTCAGCTAGTTTACCCCGCCAGGAGACACATAGTTCGAAATCTTGTCAAATACAGTTAGAAATCTTGACACATTATCATCATCGCCATGCAGAACCGTTATGAGATTTGTAGCAAAAAAGTTTTGATGTATCATAGTTTTCGAACATGTGTTTTCCACTTCCAAACCATTGTACAAAAACCGGCTTTTCCCCATTGTTTATGGGTGTCAGATTTGTATTAGAAGTTTTTCATACCCACCGTGGCTAGAAACATAACAGATTGCCACGCCAAACAACGGGCCTAAAGAGAAACGTTATCTAGAGGAAGCCAAGGAAAATTTAAGCTGGTATATTTTAATTATAATAATACTATTCCATCAATCTGGGTATATCACAATACATTTTCCTTTGCGCCTCTTTCACAAAGTACCAACAACAACCCACCATGGCTACAAACATTGCCATGCCAAAACGTGGGCCTAAAGACAAACATCATTTGTAAATAATATTAAAAAATAAATGGATACTGTCTCATAGTTCCCGGTGTCTCAAACACCACCTACAACCCGATCCAAGTGAATGCACAGAACCGAACTGGAAAGAACGCCATGGTTGCGCTCGTGTAAACGCCCCGCCAAGATATGACCTTTCACACAGAGAATGAGGTTTAACTTATCCAATATATGATCGCTTCAATCAACCGTAGGCTCCAAAACCTCCAGATTATAAATCATCCAATACCTACAACGATGTGAGAGATAATCAACAAACACAACAGTTACTTCCATGAACGAAGGTTCCAAAACTCCAAAATTATAAAACATCAATTAAAAGGGAGGTTGTAATAACTAAGAAACCTATTTATATTCTTTATTGCTTGTTAGGATAGGCCAAATATAAAATACATGACACACCCACGATGGCTGCAAAATGAATTAGATCGCGGGTTGTCTCGGGTTTTTCGGAGGATTTCAGATTCATCACAACCCACAAATTAACCAACAACCACAACTATCACCTAAATCAAATGAAGGTTTCAAAACCCCTAATTATAAATCTTCTAATACCTAAAACAATGGGAGATATAATCAACAACCATTACTTCAATCAAAGGAAGGTTGCAAACCCCTAAACTATAGAACATCAATTAACACAGAGGTTGCAACGACTAAGAAAACCCTGATTCAGTCATTATCAATAATAAAAATTAACATCACTATGAATACTAACAATTAAAAAGGAACTTACCAAAACCCTAATTGATTAATCATCCCACCACAGGCAACACATGCAATCAAGAAAAAACTCAAGTGGTTGCCAAAAGACACAACCGAATCTCAAAAGCAATCCGAATCGAAGACAGAAGGAGGGATGAAAAGCCACAAACCTTATAAAATTACACAGATCTGGAAGTGAAAAAAATGGGAGAAAGAGCATGTTTTTATACCGGAGGCTGAAAGTGGAAAACACATGTCCAACGACCATACAAACTCAAAAACACGTATACCGGCGAGTGAAGGTAAGGATCTTCGCAGCGAGAAAGAAGAATTATTTTATGATAATGCTTTGTGAGAGAGGCGCGTAACCAAAAAGATCTGTAAAACACCAAAAATAGTGGTACACTAACCATTTATTTTTTACTATTATACTAACAAATAATAGAGAGTATAATTATGAACATGTTCTATAATGGTTCAAGACTACATACCTTTCTATATGTCACATAAAAATGTAATCCATGTTGACTATGACTAAAACAAATAATGAACTAATTAATGAATTTTAAACCTTTTTTAGACCTCGCATTGTGAATACGCTTACATAGTGTTTGGTACGTCGTAGTGAGAGGAGGTATAGAAAAGATTATTACGGCATAATAAAAAATTATGTTTGAATACAACTATAAAATACAATAACTCATTACATTTAATCACTCATTACATCAAAGAACCACCATACTAGGGTACTTTATTTTTTCATTACACCTTGTAATGGAATCATAATTACACAAAAGCCCTTCATCAACTAGGGCTGAGCAGGCCCGACCGAACCGAGATTACCCGACCGAAACCGAAAAACCGGCCCGATCGACCGAGTTATTCGGTTCGCTTTTCGGTTTGTAAATTGTTCAGATCTCGGTTTCGGGCCGGTTCGGTCCAAAAACCGACTACAGCCTGACTGGCCCGATTAAACCCGAGTAAATAAATTAGGTTATGTAATTATGTTGTTTCATTTGGTTAGCCGCTGTTTTCTTTCTTCTCTCTCAAAAGCTATAACTTTTCTACTCTCATCTAAACCTAATCTTCTCAACGCATTCACCATCACCCTCATCACAACTCTTCTACCAAACACATAAACCAAGTCTCGAACCACGAACATAAACCCTTCAAGATCAGCCACGAACAATCTCTACCATAATCGAAGAAAAAGAAACTCAACCACGAACATAAACCCTTCAAGATCAGCCAATTGATCTCGAGTTGGAAAACAGCCACTGTGAAATGTGAAAGTGAAAACAGCCACTGTTACAGTTTTATGCTAAAGGGGTGTTTGGATTTAAGTTCCCATAAATTTTTTTGACCTGCTGATAAGGGGGTGTTTGTGTCAACTTTCGGTTTTCGGGTATAACCCGAATGTAATCCCGAGTTGGCCCGATACTATACCGAACCGAACTTTTCGGTTTCGGTTTTGGTTTGAATTTTTGGCAATTTTCGATTTTGGTATTTCTCGGGATAGGTCGATTCGGGTCGGGACCGGCCCGAAGCTCGGCCCTATCATCAACTACCCACTAACCAAAATTATTTGTTATTAATGGCTATCTAATCTATTTTATTATGTCATTCAATTACTTCATTTATTCCATTAAAATTTAATGCGTCATTCAATTACTTCGCTTATTCTATTAAAATATTCATTCCATTCCGTCGCAACTTTATTTAGTCATACCAAACAGACCCTTAGCACACAGTGGTAACCATAATGACAAAGGTTTATTATAAAACTGCATCCTATTATGTTTGCAGGGTAAAACAAATCTCCCAAAAGCTTTAAGTTGATGTTTTAGAGCAAATAAATCAACATTTAAAACCATTATGCTTGATTTTGTGTTTTAAAAGGCGTATGATAGTAACAAACACAGTAAAGAAACGAACTCATGTAAAGATTTTACTATGAATAACAAGTCAAATAGAAGAGTTGTAACAAAGAGTAACTCATAAATGCTACAAATTTACAGTTCAGTTAAGATATTCATCACCAACTACCACAGTTGCCATCAAGCGAAGAAAGGGTTAAGCACGACAATTCACCCTTTATACATGATCAATTTGAAGGATTATGGGCGGTTTCTGTGTTTTATGGAAGTAAGAGTGCACAATTTACAAGATATCCATCCGAGTCCCTTTTGGAAAATTAACGAACCCTTTCGTCATCTTCAAAATTTAGACTTTCCATACCTTTGAGAGTGGTTTCATACTTCTTTGCCGCAGCTACATTCTTGCCACCCGAGGCGTTTCTTGGGTCAGAAGATCCGGCTTGTGGTGAACTTCTCTGTCTTGTCTCGGGGATGCGTGAACGACCACTGGGGTCCACATCACTACCTCGCCTCATCGATCCACTAACTCGCCCAGTCAAACCGGAGCTTGACATCTACACCATTATACTTGGAGATTAGGTAGAAAGATATATCAAGTACAAAAACACAAAAGAAAGAGAATGATACAGAATGGAATTGCATGAAATAATAAAAACTGGGAGAAACAGAATAAACTTGGAATGGGCAGAGAGAATTGGACCAGAAAACTCATTATCATGTTTGGTAGCATTATCCATTGGATTGGAAATAAATTAGTCATCTCAATTTCCTTTTTAGCTATCGACTATAACAGTAAGACATCAGTTAGCATTTTTGTACCGAAGAAACATAACCTTCTGCAAGCGTCTATAATGAACATTTTGAAAATAGATCATGAAATTCCAAATTGAACTGCTAAATAAACTCTATGACAATCCAAGACAAATGTTTTAGCATAAATTATGAACCTTACTTGGAAATTTTATATGCAAATCAGCTTTTAAAATATAATAGACGCTATTATTGCAAATCCAAGTCCGGTGATGCACAGGTAAGCTCCTACTTACAAGTTGCCTCTGAGATTTAAACACACAATCATGAACACCGTAGTACAGGATGCCTTTTAACTCAGCACTCGCGTTGCAATAAACTATGTATACGGAGTAATTACTAAGATAAAGTATATGTGTATGTGCAATGAATGATGAATATATGTAATATCCAAGATTTGGCTTCATAACCACACACACATACATACATAACACCAAACTAGAGGTTGCCATTTCAACTGTTTGTATAGCAACGGGTCAAATCGGACTATATTCTGTTATTAACAGATCAAAGAGGTATACGACTAACAACTAGCCAAACATGGAGCAGATAGAGTGGGTTAAACAGGTCAAAAGTTCAAATCCTTAGAACGTTTTAACTAGTTTTATAGGTGGAAAGAATGTTAGTATCATTCATGCAATATATCAGTAATCATGTTCAATACATCAAATATTTACAAAGATACCCACTTTGACCTGTTATCCAACCCACCTTGCCCACCCATTTTGCCAGTACTACACAAAATTATTAAAAGAAATTAGGATTTTAATGCAATTGCAGTATAGACATAAACAAAGATACTCACCATGGCATCTGTGCTGATCGTTGCATCATTAGCAACTGGACTCTTTTCCCTGGGCAGATTGCCAGAGTTTGTAAGTTGAGCAGAATTTATTCGACGAGAAGGATCCATTGAAGATAAACCAGTCAGTCGCCCACTTTCCACACCTAAAACAGATTAATAGTTAACATATGGATCCCCGAGACAGCAAGTACAGAATTTTCCCTTACTAAACTAGTAGCAGAGAGAATCTATTCAATTAATGACTGACCATATACAAAAACTAAATCCTTGATTATACTAAAAGCGTAACAGAACTATTTACCTTGAATAACAGGGGGTGTCCCAGAGCTTGGCCCCGCACCCATACCCTAGCAGATAGAACAGTATGAGTTAAGTCGTAATTCCGACACCAAGTGTATTATAGTAAAACATACTGTACATGATACTTACAAGACCACGGGTAGGAGGAGGAGGAGCAGCAACCTGTGATTGCTGATACTTTAAAATCGTCCAATCAAAAACATAATCAAACTGAAACCCTACAAAGATATGAAAATATGAAAGATTAAGTCATCATCAAATAACTTTATGCTACTGTTGACTGGAGGGTGGGCGTACATACCTTCACGGATAAACAGGTCACGGAAGATTCTCTTCAGATAAGCATAATCAGGTTTGTCCTCAAACCGTAATGAACGACAGTAATGGAAGTACGATGCAAACTCCGTCGGATAACCACGACATAAAGCCTGAAGAAGTAGCAATAAAATCATTATCGATGCATAATATTGCCTTCTGTAAAAAGGTCAAATATAATTAAATTGTTGACAACACCTCGATGGATGTAGAAACTTTTTTTTCACTAATTTTCTCGTACTTCTGTTTCTTATTTCCTGCTTTTAGCCCTTGCCAAGGAAGGCTAGTCATAAAACACAGGTGTCATTGGACTGATGAAGATACCAGGGGTTCAAGAATGGGAATGAGAAAAAAGGAACGGAATATTACCTTCCTCTCAAGAAATACATGAGTACATATCCAAGAGATTCTAGATCATCCCTCCTGCTTTGCTCTACAATGGGGGTAACATAAATATAAATAAGTCAATATTCACGACACTGCATCTTCCGGCAGAGGAGAGTGTATGTGTAGCAGTGCATACCAATCCCGAGATGAGTATTCATGCTTGCATATCTAGCAGTCCCAGTCAAGTTTTTGTTCTCTCTGCAGAACACCAAGATGGTAATGAATTTCTTAACATATACTACGTATAATACTGTGCGTCAATAGTAACTATACCGCATACAGATTTGAAACGTGTCATAAATGAATATAGCGCTAGCAAACATAAATATGCATGGTACTTAAAGGCACCAAAGAGCATATTGTAAGCCCGCCTTAAAAATGTCACAAATAGAGATGAGAAAACTGAGTTGCTAACAATCTCACCTGTATGGAATGTGCTGGTGAGTTGTCGTATCCCTGTATTTCTTGACTAGACCAAAGTCAATGATGTAAACCTGTGTGAGAGCAGCAACTTATTTACTAGGTTCTTCAAACCAAGGGTTAAACAGCAAAAATAAATGACCATATTACCATAACGCGTTACCTGATTTGCTCTTCGACCCAAGCCCATAAGAAAATTGTCAGGCTTGATATCACGATGTAAAAATGACTTAGAATGAACAAACTCGATACGGTTGATCTGAAAGAAATATCACAGTCACCATTAGATGTTAAAAGCTAAAACAGAATAAAATAGCAAAGATATGGTAACTAAGTAACCATTTGATCTGCAAGCATGAGAACTGATTTCAGAGAAAGTTTTCTGCTACAAAAATTGAACAAGTCCTCAAGACTGGGCCCAAGCAAATCCATCACCAGAACATTATAATCTCCCTCCACGCCGAACCATCTCACGTTAGGAACACCAGCTGCAATAATGTGATTGTGGCAATCAACAAAAAATGCTTCAATGAGAAAGAACAAACTTTATAGCTATATATGTAACATGCTTTAACGCAGCTACTTACTTCCTCCTTGTAGAATTCTGTATAACTTGGACTCATACAGCAGCTGAGGGTGTTTTGTCTTGACATTTTCCTGTGAACCATTACAAGTAGAGAGCTTCAAAGATTAGATAAAAAAGGTTTTCACTTTACTTTATATGAAGAAGAAAGGGATGCAGATTAGTATTCAATAAGTAATGCATGCCGCATGACAGTTGTATCATACTATCATCATGTATGACCCTGATATAAGGAGTTTATTAGCTACCAGCACACCAACACATTAAAAGGAGGTCCGATCTCATATGGCATTCTCTATTAATTACTAACAGGGTTTTACTTCTTGTTCACTTTTCAGTCTCGTTTCTGATTGCATGGCAATGCTGATTGTTCACCAACCAAGGACAGAGCTTGTACCAACTCATTACGGAGACCGAAGTAATAATTGTTAATTCTAGGGGAGCCAAATTGTATAATATATATTTTCACCAACTAAATGAACAAATTACACTGGCCCGCCTGCCTATGTATCCTCCCTCCTTGTCACCAACATGTATAAATTTCCAACGGTTTGACAGTTGGTCATCTTACTATGCTAGTTGTTCACTGACCTCAAATACTTTCTTTTAACAATCCCCATTAACTGTACTTACCTTATAAAGATTATCCATTTGTTAACCAAAAAGGCTGTTCAAAGGGGATTATTGCCAAAATAAACTCTATGTTAACACTTAACAGTTATATCTTACTAGAGATAAGAAATCTCCCTGGCACAGAATAAAGGTATCATCAATCCAAAAAATCGACATTAACGTTTGAGACAACAAAACTATAACCGTCAATATTCTTAGTAAATTTCTTTGCACAGTTGGCACCGTATCAATATTTCCGATTATATGCTATACCTGTAGGAACAGATCTATTATCCATGGAAGCTCAAATAGCTTCCAATAGTTTAATTTTTAGGAGTTAACAGCAACATGGATTGGCTTAATATAACTCCTAAGCCTTAGAAGTAGCTCATGCCTAAAATGATGAGTGAAATATACGTAGTTACAGAATGTGGTGCAAGTTTAAGACTAACCAGAAAAAAGGCCATGGCTAACATACACTGGAGTAGCAGAAGTTTTAGAAACCCAAGAAACATGGAAATAACTAAGAAGGATCAGAACTACCATGTTACACCCATTTTAGAGTACCAAAATAAGATCATGTAACCATAACTACCTATCTACATGCAATGAACAACGATATATACAGATAGTTCCAAAAACACAAGTTACGCTGATAAAAAAATGTTGAAGCTGTGAGTTTTTATTTATATGCAATTCAATGGAACGTAATAATAATAAAATGCGTTAAACGAAAATAGTATAATATTATAACCAGGCTATATTTACTAAAATATTATTATTACCAATAACTAAGTTAGTTATAATTAATTGCAAGCTGCAAATACTTTTCCTTATGTTGATCCTAGCTCAGAAAAAGTCTATTGCAATAAAACGGAAGCATTCTCAAAGGAAAAGGATGGCGCGCAATCAACACCAAGAAGTTACGTAAAATTTGTTTGTTATTCTTAGAAAAGAAGCAAAAAAGATTTTTTAGATACTATACCAAAATATAGATTGCTTTTACGTGAACATAAGATTCCTTGGTGTATGGAAAGGTCATTACACATAACCTAAAAAATCATGTATTCGTCGTCAGTAAAACTAATTAAAGAAAGAGATACTTTTCATAACGTCATCCCAAGATATCGAACCAAAAACGTCACCATATCTCCTATGTGGTTTTTATTTTTCCCCCTCTTCCGTCTTTCCCTCACTCTTCTCTATATAAATACACCATCCGTCAAACTGGGAAAGAAAGAGAAAGAGCGACACCATGTCATAATCATATCCAAAATTACAGCACAAGATCGTCACCACTTACCATTTATATCACTCCACGTACGATACCACCCTTACCTCACACACACATTCCTCAAATGAACTTACACGATCGTTTTGACGTTAACAAAATCCCCCGTGTTTCACAAAACTAGTCTGCGCATTCTCAATTTTTTCCTTATTCGCCCTAAAAAAATCCTCCCTCGAACAACACTAAACTAAACTCTCACATAATAATCAAACCAAACATTCGGATACATAAACAGTGTATCCTATGTTTGTTTTTCCTCCCTCTTCCGCGTTTTCCTCGTTCTTATCTATATAACCACACCATCCTTAAAACCAAGAAACAAAAAGAAAAGAGTGCCTTTATGTGATTACTATACACCAAATCCCAAATTACAGCACGCGGCACCAATCACCACTTTTCATTTATATTACTCCATGTAAAGTTCTCGCCTTAAAATCACCAACGCCTTCAATGTGAACGAAAGCTCCCACTTTTATAAACTAAGACACATTCTCACTTTCACTATCTAAAAAACACAATACTTCCACATTACGACTATATACACCCATGTGACACCTAATCTTCCCTAATTTACTCGTCATTCGGATTCTCAACTACTACATAGCTTCTACACTAAACATCATACATTCTTTAACAAAACAAACTAACAAATTATTCAAATTATCCTTAAATTCACACACGCCTTCCTTGACGATCATTTCAACAACAACAAAATCCACACTTTCACAACTAAAAAGACGCACATGACACCTAAACAGCCTTACATTATACCCAAGTACATTTCTACCAAAACTCGCCTAATAACGAAACGAAAAAACACTTACAAGCTTAATGGCAACTTCTTCATTGGTCTGAACATTAGTACCTGGTAATTAAAAAAAATAAAAACAATGACGTCATCACATTTTTATAAAAAAATTAATGAAATTTTATAAAATCAAAAGAACAAGAAAGAAAGATACCTAAATAGATCTCACCAAAAGAACCACTACCAATTTTACGGCCTAAACGAAACTTATTCCCGACACGTGGCTCCATCAATCAATCAATCAAGATCTTTTATAAAAAAAAACTGGATTGAATTTAATAAGAAATTAATAAAGAGTGATGGAAATTGGGTTTCAAGAATAATAAGTAGAAGAAGAAGAAAGAAGAAGGAGCATATCTTCTTATTTTTATAAAAATGAGAGTTATTTTTATAAAAAAGTTTTTTGGTTAAAATTTATAAAAGTGGAAAGAAAGAAACAGGTGCAACCGAAAGTTGGATAGATAGGTTTGGTTAGGATTAAAAGGCCGGTTGTCAGGTGGATGTGGAGGTACAACAAGTCAACTATGAATTAATTAAATAATGGTCATGTTTGACGGTGTGAGTGAATTAAATGATTCTTGTTGTTGTTTGGATAATTTAAGCATGCGTTTTTTTTAAGGCTAATGATTTGCACACTCAAAAATTTGATTGGGACACTCCAAATTGTGCATTGAACAGTTGTACTGTTGCTTTAACATATTGTACATTTGAGTGTCCTAATCAAAAGATTGAGTGTGCCAATCAATTCCCTTTTTTTAAGTTATTATTGTTTGTAGCTGGAATCTTTGATTGACTGGTCTCATTTTGTGTACCGAGTAGGAGTATAAAGAGGCTTGATGAAGCCCAATATCAGCCTGTATCCGTGGCAAGTGAAGGGTTAGAATGGGACGAACACGTATCAAGTTTTGTTCATGTTTATTCATTTAATTTTAGTCAGACAAATGAAGGAATACGATCACTTAAACGGAAAAGGTTTTTTGTTCGTGTTCATTTATCAAAAAATAAAGTTGTTCATGTTTGTTTATATGTACTTACTATATATAAAAGGTGCATATACACATCTTAACTTCAAACCTAACTCAAAACCAAAAATTAAATAAACATATTAATAACTTAACCATTAGATCATTTTTAATACAAACCTAACTTCAAATCTTTACCATCCATTTCTTTTGTAACAACTTCTTAACAACTTATTAAAAAACCATTTTTATTTTTAAATTGAAATATCTTTTAACTTATTTAGCTTTTTAATAATCTAATTTCACCATATTTTTTAAAATTTTGTTCTCTTTAATTCAACATCCATTTTGATATATTTACAATATTGGCCTTATCTGATTGCTTGATTACGCCGATTTAGTTTGTTAGGTTTAAAATGATTTTCTTCCCATTAAAATTGATTAGGCCGATTTTTGTTCATATTGTACTTGATTTTGACCCATTGTACTTGATTTTGTGTGTGTTACATTGTGTTGTTACTGCTACGAGTCTAGGTCTAACCCATTGTATTTGATTTTCACTCATGGTATTTGATTTTCTATGTGTTATGTTGTTGCTACTATGACTCTAACTCTAACCTATTGTATTTTATTTTCACCCATTGCAAGTTTCGTAGTTTTATGTGTTAATAAGACACACCACTTCATTGTAAATTCACAAAATTTCATCAAACCCTAGTCAAATAAGCAGCCGTGTCAATGTCTCAACATCCTCCCTTTGGTTCACCTGAAAGACCAAGGCCAATAGTAACTCCAGGTATTGCACAAAGGTTTAGGGAAGGAGATGTTACAAGAGAGTTGGTAGGCTGGTATGGTTATGAGGATCTAGTTGAATATCTTGAAGATGGTTATTGAGATACCGCTAGTTCTAAAAGTGATGAAGGAAACAAAAAGTGTTCTCGAAGCAAAGCCAAGGACGAAGGTAACAAAAAGTGTTCTGCCAACAAAAAGAGTTCAAAAAGTGATGAAGGCAACAAAAAGAGTCTTGTAGGCAAGAATGCAGGATCAATGCCTAATCTCAATAGCAAGGATGCACAACCTAAAATGGAAGTCTCAGTTGGTAAGTACATTCCTGTAGGCAAGAATGTAGGATCAATGCCAAATATTAAAAGCCTAAAAGCCATATCAAGAGTCGTCATTGGACTTTGCAATCATAAGACCTGGTCTGCCATTGGGGAAAATCTAAGAAATAGGCCTTTTGTGACTCTCAATCAGGATGACAAGTTAAAGGGTAAAGGAAAAGTTTGCTAACCTGTTGTATGTTGCTTTTGTGTTGTGAAGTACTCTCTTTATGTAATGTACACTTTATTGGTTATGTTTGTGTCTGTTTTATGTTATGTCTGCAAATCATGTTTCTTTTTGGATAATCTTGTAATGATGGTTATGTCTGCAAATGATGTTTCCTTTTGAATCAATATTGTAATGATGGTTATGAATGAATGCATTTTCTTATCTTATTGTGCAGAATATAGTCCCTTTTGTGACTCTCATTCTTTTACCCTTTCGTGACTTCCAAAACTGTAAACATTGTGCATAATATAGTCCCATCTTTTAATCCAAAACTGTAAACATATCTTGAAACTTTAAAATGCTTGTGCATAACCTAATTGTGAAAATTGTAATGATGCTTGAACATAAACCCATCTTTGCAGATGGGACTATATTATGTAAAGATGCTGTGAAATGCTTGTGCATAACCTAATTTTGAAACTGTAAAGATTGGACTATATTCTGTAAAGCTATGCTGAAATGCTTGAAACTAAAAAGATGTGTATAGATAAAATGCTAATGCAGAAAGAATAAATCCATTAAACATATAAGCTGAATAGGTACCAATTACAAACATAGATGAAATTGTCAAATTCATGCAGCTTGTATAAACTTGCCCAAATTTGCAAGCCATGAAATAAAGTTACCATTGTACACATACAAAATAAAATATTACGACCATAAGTTATTAACAAGATGCTGCTTCATAAATACCACAAAGTACAGCCTCAACATTCTGCTTTCTTTTTGCCATTCTTGAGGATATGCTCCCAAGTTTTCTCATTTGATAACCATATAACAACTCTTGTCACAAGAACAAGGTTTTTGCCAATTCTACATTCTTTGGCTCTTTTACCAAAGCAAACATATTTTCCTTCAAGCAAATTATCAAATTCCTTACCACTAAGTGCTTAACAACTACCTACCTTATTAGCTTGTTTATAGCTCTGTGATGGACCAACAACAACCTGTTTAGCTTTTCTAAAACTCTTGGACGAACCAATAGCAGCCTCTTTAGGTTTGTACTAAACTTGGTTTGCTTTCCACTTATTCATTTGTTTCACCTTCATCCTTTTTCTTAAAACCACCAATGGTATTTATCACAAATTTCTTTATGTAATAGTCAGTCGCTGAATACATACATGTATCTTGATGCTCTTCAACTAACTTAAAGCCATGATAGTCAAGCAATTTTGGAGTTGGACCTTTAGTTCTCAATTTGGAAACGGTTTGTGTTGCTGCTGTTACAGACGACCCAGGTTCATCTTCATTTGTTTTACCATAACGCTTTCTCTTGATAGTAAACTAGCAAGGTTGGATCAGTTGGTGTTAATCCCACTTCAATCTATAACACAAGAGTTAGAGTAGATTTAGAGAGAGAAAGAGAAGAAAGTTAGAGAGAGAGAAAGTAGAGAGATAAACTAGAATGGTGGAACGTTTACTATGTGTAAAATAATGAACCAACACCCTCTTCCACATATGGAAGAGGGTATATATACCCACGAACCACATGGGCTTTCCATGGGCCGTGGGTTTGTTTCCATGGGTCGGGCTTGGCTTGTCTTGGGCTTAGAGCCCATAACTTATACAATATTAGCTTAAAGTCCAAGCCCGGTTTTCTCGACTAACCTATTACAATGCAAGACCTTTAACGACTAAGATGACCTATTACATTCTTGTTCGACTATATAAAAATAGGGCTAATAGTCTCCCCCAATGTATCGGGCATCTTTAAAATGCATAATATGATTGAGTGAATACGATCTTGTGGAGGTGATCTTCTTTCGTAGGTCTTGTATCTTGGTCTTGATCTTGTTTGTAACAGTTTTATTCCTTCATGCCTTGTGATCTTTATCTTGAGCCTTTGTCTTTTGACTTTGAGTGCTTAAGATCTTCAGTCTATCCTTGATAGTGTTCATCTTGTGCTATTGTGACAAGATGACCTATTACATTCTTACATTCTTAAGTATCTTTATTATCGCCATCTTGTGCTCTTGTGACTTCTAATTCGACATGTTCATACTTTGTTGATTTCGAAAGGCTAACAATCTCCCATACATATATAGTTGAAGTTAGTCCTTCAAATATCCATCAGAGTAGCAGAAGACTTTAACTTTTAGTATGAACATGTGAAGACAAGTTCGGTTAATACACAGTTACACCACCATCTTGACATATATAGACACGGATAAAATGGCTTTGAAAATTTCACCCTAATTCGGTAGTGTTTTACCTCCGGTCGGTGAAGACCGTTAGACGGTATTTGATACCGTACCTGTGATACGGTAGATTCGATTAAGAACCTCCTTGAAAGGGTTTCCCGGCGGCAGTAGCCAGTTCTCTTTACTCGACCGTCTCAAAGCAGACTGCGAACGTAAAGAGTGAATCATAAGGATAAATTATTCGTCTGATTAAAGTCGTCAATTCAGAATTCCTGGAACAAGTTTGATTCTATAAGAATCTCACCATTGTTGCTTTCCAGTTTGTCACAAGCTCGATTCATAATGAATCTTGTGAGTTACCTACCGCATTGCTGTTTGAGGTTGACATTGGAAGGATTTCCATTCGTCATTGTGAACACTGAAGAGTGTCACTCTGAATGTTCTGGCAAGATCACACGGATTTTGCGAAGAAACCTAGAATCAAGTTTGAATCAATTAAGAATCAAAACTTAGTTGCTTTCCAGTTCTCACAAGTTTGATTCGTGTAGAATCACACAAGTTACCTACCATGGGCTTGTTTGATGTTGGCTCAAGTAGGATTTCCATCTTCATTGTGAATCGTATCACTCAGATGTTCTGGCAATATCACAGGATAATGCGTAGGACTCGATTGTGTCCTAGTGAGATGATAGATGGATCTCTTTTTGGCTCTAGACTCGATAAGTGCATTTTAGTGGTTGGAGGCTGGAGCAGACTGCGACCTTCTCAATATTAACTAACTCGAAGTGAGAAAGCCAATAGATACGTGTTGATCTCCGTGACAATGAGACAAATTTCTTTTGAGAGAAACCTGAATGGCTGGGGAAGGGTTGTGCATTGCATCACTGGGTCCATGACGTATTGTCTTCAATAGATGTATTGACCCGGTTTCTGCCTAGGTTGCATAGAATATTCAACTCCTTCAATGCTTACCAATATGTCATCACTAGCACCTTGTTATGATTGTTCCAGTGCTAACTTAAGTAATTAGTCCGCATTCAGCTTCAATCAACTCCATCTTTCCTAAGAACAACTATTTCTAGCTATGGAATATCCTTGGGTAGATCCCTCCGGTTCTGGTTGGATCATAGGACTTAGTTTCCTATCCTAAACCACCTTTTGACTCCATCGTTCCGTCGTGGATACTAGGTTGTTTTGGGTAAAGATCGTAACCATAAAACCATTGAAAACCATTCAAAGTGCTTAATAAAAATCAAAACTTTTAACACTCTGAAAGTTTTACATTTTTGAAAAGCTCCCCTTACACACATGCATCGATATACGAAATGGTTTAGCATGTGAAGGAAAGAATTGCACTTGAGTCTTTAAGATCACATGTTGCAATATATTACATTTTAATCACATTTTCTCCCCTATCTCTAATATAAAAACATCATATTAGAGATACCAGTTGATTAAAATATGACAATTTCTGAAAACCGATTGAGAGAGAGAAACATGTGTGCACGCATGAATCATGGAACTTTTTTAGTCGGGATGCTCCCCCTCAACAATATATGTGTGTCTTGAAACAAAAGTTTGACAAAATTTTGGAAAGACGACACCACAAAATATGTTGAGGTACGAAGTTGAGATGCCTTATCCGATATAGTATATTACATATGACAGTTTTAAACCATTTTAGGAATGTGTTGGATACATAAAATATGACAATTTTAGAGATGTACCCAACAACATTAAAGGCTTGATTTTAAAATGCTCCCCCTAAAAAATTGATCAAAATAACATATGATATTTTTGAGATATAAAACCACATTATGAGGAAGAGAGTGTTGAACACACAATTTTGAAAGATTTAGAAAAACATTTTGAGGAATTCTTGAAAAATTGTGTTCAACGGTTTTAAAATAATCATGATAGAAGACTTATCTTCTATTGCTTAGAAAAAGCGCACTGAAACGTACACTCCCCTTTTGGGTCCGCTTTTCATGAGCTCAAAACTTTGATTGTTTTATGACAAGCTCATGACCGAGAAAGATAAATTTCCCGTTGTGAAGGATAAGTTATCATCAGTGATAAACTTTCCTTAAGTTGAAGTTCGAGTTTTAAGCTAACATTTACTTAGAAGTCGTTTTTCATGAACTTAAAAACTTTGAATGTTTTTATGAGAAGCTCATGACCGAGAAATATGAATTTTTCCGGAGAAGGATAAGTTATCGTCCGAGATAAACTTTCCTTAGTTAAGGTCCGAGTCCTAAGTTGTGATGCGCTTAGAAGTCATTAAGAGAGAATATCAAGCAGCTTCATTTGCCAAAACCTCCAAGTCTTCTGGAGTCATATACTTCATACCAAGATGGCCAACGAGATACTGAAACCTATTTTGTGATAGGGTTTTGTAAACAAGTCTGCTATCTGGTACTCAGTTCTGACAAAGTATAATTCCACAATACCACGTTCCACTTGTTCCTTGATGAAGTGATATCTGACTGCGATGTGCTTGGTACGGGAGTGTTGAACCGGATTGCAAGAGATGGCTATGGCCGACTTTGAGTCACAATACATAGGTATTTTATCAAAGTGGAAGCCATAATCCGTGAGTTGAGTTCTCATCCAGAGGACTTGAGCACAACACGCGGATAGAGCCACATATTCTGCTTCAGCTGATGAGAGCGAAGTGCAATCCTACTTCTTTGACGACCAGCTCACAAGCTTGTCTTCCCCTAGAAATTATACCCTACCAGAAGTGCTTTTTCGATTATCAAGGCAACCTGCGTGATCAGAATCTGAAAAAGCTATTAGATGAAAACCGGGTTCCTTCGGATACTAGAGTCCCATGTGAATGGTATTCTTAAGGTATCGAAAGATCCGTTTAACCTCTTTGAGGTGCTTTTGAGTAGGTCTGCCTGATATCATGCACAATAGCATGTGGCATGATGAATATCAGGCCTGCTGGTTGTAAGGTACATAAGAGACCCGATCATACTGCGAAATCGCGTTTGATCTACGGGATATGAGTACAAGTCAGCGTCTAGGGATGTGGTCGACAATGGTGTACCAACGCGAGCACATGATTGCATACCATTCTTTTTAAGTATCTCTTGAGCATACTTAGCTTGGTTAATGAAGATACCACGTGGGGATTGATGAATCTGGAGGCCTAAAAAGAATTTTAGCTCCCCCATCATTGACATTTCAAATTTTTTGTGCATTAATTTTTCAAAACGTTTTGATAGTTTTGGGTTCGTATAACCAAAAATGATGTCATCAACATAAACTTACACAAGCAAAATGTCATCCCCATATTTATTAATAAAGAGAGCATGATCAATGGAACCTTTGGAGAATCCTTTGGATACCAAGAAGTTTGATAGTGCATCATACCACGCCCTTGGAGCTTGTTTGAGTCCATATACTGCCTTCTTGAGACGGTAGACTTTGTCAGGATGATGAGGATCAATGAATCCTTCCGGCTGATTCACGTATACTTCTTCCTTTAAATGACCGTTGAGAAAAGCAGTTTTAACATCCATCTAATATACCGTGAAGCCTTTATGTGCATCATAAGCAAGGAATATCCTGACTACTTCCAAACGAGCAACTGGAGCAAATGATTCATCAAAATCTATCCCTTCTTGTTGACGATATCCCTTAACCACAAGACGAGATTTGTTTTTGATGATGGTTTGTTATTCATCTAGTTTATTTTTCCAGATCCATTTGAAATCTAAAAGCGAAATTCCATAGGGTTTGTCAACAAGTTCCCAAACATTTAGGCGTTCAAACTGATGAATTTCGTCTTGCATTGATTCAGTCCACGCATGATCAGTCATGGATTGTTTAATGTTTGTAGGTACAGTTGAACTCACGATGAGTGCATACATACGCATCGCCATCAGTTTCGAGTTGTCTGCGTGTTCGAATCAGTTGGGAAGGGTTTCCAATAACTTGTTCCAATGGATGATCACGTGTCCAATAGTGAGTGGATGGATATCGTTGGTAGAATGTATGCATGTTGGATGAATCAACATACTGAGTAGAAGACTCTTCGACTTCGCGTACCGGTGTACTGAACGGGTTGATAAATTCTTCTTCGTCAGGTTGTGCATCGACTGCTTGATTGTTGTTTCCTCCTTCAGCATTGACGGTTGGTGATGTTTGTTGTATGATAGTTTCTTGAGTTTGTTGAGTATCCAATGGAATTTTCTCTTGAGCAACGGTTGTTGAAGTAGATGCAGTTGTGTCTTGTTGACTTTGTGCGGGTGCATCAGCAGTATTGACAGCGGAAGGCTTTGACACAACTTGATTGTTTCCATAGTAATATTCATCAAAAACTGGATCATATAAGTCAACCAACTCATTCATTTGTGTCGTATCCGTCGAGTCTGCTGTAGGAGTACTTTCTTGACATTCTTGCACGGGACGTACACTGTTTTGTGTAGGTGCCATAGCTGGACATTGAGGTGCGGGACTTGAGCTGTTGTGATCAAGTACCATTTGTGGCAATTCGTTAAAGTTCACATGAATTGTTTCGACAATAATCCTTGTTCTCTTGTTGTAAACTCGATATCCTTTTGACAATGTAGCATACCCCACAAAAATACACGCATCACCTTTTTCTTTCATCTTGTCTAGATTCTCACCGTCTTTAAGAGTGTAGCATAAAGATCCAAATACGTGAAAGAATTTAACAGTAGGTTTCCTGCCATTGATGATGTGGTAAGGTGTCTTTTCATGTCTAGGGATTACGGGAGAACGATTCTGAGTATAACATGCAGTTGTAATTGCTTCAACCCAGAAGAATAGTGGTAATTTTAAAGCAGAAAGCATTGTTCGAGCTGCCTCAACCAAAGTGTGGTTCCGTCTTTCGACAACGCCGTTTTGTTCAGGAGTTCGAGCAATAGACGTTTGATGTTCGATGCCTTCTTCTTGAAAGTAAGATTGTAAGTTCTTGTTCAAAAATTCAGTACCCTTATCCGTTCTTACGATTAAGACTTGAGCTTGAAGATTGCGTTGTATCATCTTGAGAAAGTTTTTGAGAACCTCTAGTGTTTCATCTTTGGACCTTAAGAAGAAAGTCCATGTGTATCTAGAGTAATCATCAACAATCACGAGAATATACTTTTTCCTGTTAATACTCTCTACACGCATGGGACCACATAAATCCATGTGTAGAAGTTCCAATCGTCCTTTTGAGCTTGGGGTAGTCTTTGTTTTGAAAGACTTTCGTTTTGCTTTCCCCAACTCACAAGAAGAACTAAGATGGTCTTTGACGAATTTTAACTTAGGAAGACCGGTCACAATATCATTCTTCGAAAGCAAGTTGATGGTGTCAAAGTTGAGATGTGACAATCGTTGATGCCATAACCATGCTTGAGAGGATGAAGCTTTCACCATTAATAAAATTGGATTTGATTAAGATGTGTCTTGAAGAGTTATTGTGTAAAGATCAGAACCACGAGAACCTGTGAGAAGGTCATTCCCATCGTAGTCTCTAACATAGCAAGTAGTTTTCCGAAAAGCCACTTCCAAATCCGCATCACAAAATTGACCAACCTAGAATAAATTGTGATTCAGTCCCTCGACGTAATAAACCCGTTTTATACTGATATTCCCTTGAACCAAATCTCCATATCCGAGTATCGGTGCAAACTGATCATATCCAAACCGTACCGTACCCAGAAACTTCTCCACGAAGTTAACTAGAAGCTTGAGATTGCCCGTCATGTGCTTTGTGCACCGAGAGTCCATTATGAAGAGAATGATCTCGACGAGCTGCATAGGAATTAGAAGACAATGTAGAGTTTGATAAATGGGAGCCCTTGATAGAAGTGGGTTCCAAAATATTAGTAGGCCTAGATACAGGTTCTAAAGGCAAGCTAACATTCATTGACCCAATTAGAATAGTGGTTGTCTTAGGGAACCATTTGTATCTGGGTGGTGTAAATCTTGAGTACCCCCGTTTACATGTCCTACTCATGTTCTCATAAAGCTTCTTTAACATGTTTTGTTTACGCAGAGTAGTGGATTCTAACGCACTTAGTTTCTTAAGTGGTTGAGCAGTGGATTGGTTCAATGTTCTTGTGGGTTTTCTAGTGCTAGTGGGCACAAGAATAGGCTTCCTAGTTCTAGCATTCACGCCATTATGATTAAAATAACAAGCATATGATTGAAAGTACGAACACATTTTCCACATTTAACACAAACAAATTCAACATTTGAAGTCTTATCATTCAAATTGTCATTACATGCAGTTACAAACGTTTTATTCTTAGAAAACTTAAAATTCCTACAGTGGTCTTCTACTTCCATCTTCTGTGAGAACCCGTAATTTCTGAGGTATTATTTTATCCGATAAACTCATATTTTCAATAAAATAATAATTTCGTATTATTTTAGTTGACCGAATCGATTTATTTCGCAATATTCACCGTTTAGTAATGATTATCCATTTTAATGATCAAGGAAGCCACGTGTCCGTAAAAGTTTATTCGATCATGAAATTTTATCATTTCACATGTTTAACAAGATTTATGCGAGTTTCGTCATTTCAAGTTACATTTTTATCCAATGTCGGGCTAGGGACCAAGAACAACCAACGAACCATATGCATCTATCAAGTTAACCATATGTAAAATTTTTACTTACAATATTTTTACATCATTTACAAAAAAAAAAAAAAAATTTACTTACACTAATTTATAAACAAAACTCTAAACCAAACACCCTCTTTAAATGGTTTAAGCTCCAACAAAACCAAATACCAAACACCCTCCTACTTAAACACTACAAAATAAATAAATAAATAAAAATATGTACAAAATGTGTTGACCTGTACAAACAAAAAAAAAAAAAAAACATACAGTGAACAAGTTTTCACCATCTCCCTCTCCATATGTGACGCCACCACCACCTCTTCTTCCACCATTTTCACCTACTTCCAATCCTCAAATCCATAAACTAAATACACCATCTTAAACCCCTTGAAAACCTCTACATATTGATATAAACAAAACCCTACATGCATCACTTTTAAAAAAATACGAATTTTGTGAAGATTTTGATGTTACAAATGGGTTATTAAGGTGTTTTTACAAGGATTTAAGCAAGAAAACAAGTGGGTTCAATCAAAAACGACTTTGGTGTCTTGTTGGGGTCTCCTAGCCGCGGCCTAATCTCAAACCCATATGGGTTTTGAGTCTTGAATCATCTATTTCAATTACTAAAGTGTTGGGTACAATCTAAACCCCTTTCTCTTAATTATTTCATGGCTTAATTCGTTTTTATTGATTTGCTTAAATGGGTTATTGATATAATTGTTTAAAATGGTTTATATAGATGAAACCTACTGATTTTAAATCATATATATGTTGGTGGTGATTAATTAGGGCTTGTTTAGGGTTTGTGAATTGATTTTGATAATGAGGTAGTGATTTAGGAACCAAAAATGTGTTTGGAAAAGTTGCTGTTTTTCTACAAGTCATGCCCGAATTTTTAGAAACCTACAGGTCCAAACACCTTTGAAAATGGATGGGATTTTGAATGTAGTACATGTGTCGAGTTGGCCATCCAATGGAAGTGTCCGGATGAGTAAATGGCGCCCTTTTTACTAAAATGGGTCGAAAATGGGTGTATGGTTAAAAACGTGTGAGTAACCTTTGGTAAAAGTTTATAATGGGTACTTTGATATTTTACATCAGTAATATGGTCAAAAATGGATCATCTCCAATTGGAATTTTTATAAAAGCTATTGTGGTTATTTAATTGTGATTTTTACGGCTAGAGTCAAAACTGTCTTCGCAAAGTCTGAAATGTTGGCTGTCACTAAAATGCAGGTTCCCAGTGATTGGAAAACTTTTAAAATGTCTAGTTTAGATTTCTGGAAAGCTTATAAAATTTGTGAAATTTTGATGGGTGTCTCACCTCTGTAGCTTTTGTATATTTTTAGTTATGATTTTTACAAAATGACCTATTCCAGAATCTTGGTTTTTGGAGCAAGTATGTATTGGGAAAACTAGTTAAACATTGATTTAGAGTTTAGGCAAGTGAGGTTTATTGTTCTAAACACCTAAGGGCATGTAATTACAGTAACTTAAGGTTGGTTAAGTCAAAAGAACAAGAGATTAACAAAGTAGAGCAAGCTTGCAAGCCATAGTGATCACCATGGACCGTAAAACGTTTATTAGTGAAAAGTGTTGTGTTTATCGTGCATACACTTGAAAAAGAGTATTTTGGTTCAACATAGACTTTTTTAAAAGTGTCAAACATGTTCAAAGGCATGAAGCCTTCAAATATATCATGAGATAGATCATAAATCTTTTATTTAACTCAAGTATTCTCATACAAATAGTAACTCGCATATATTTTCCATGTCTTGTCTAGATCATTGCAATCGTTGAGTGGTCATCCTTGAGAAATATATATTTTCCTTGATCATTGGCATTCGATTACTACGGTGAGTACATAGCCCCCTTTTTACATGTTACGTTTACTTAAACCACGGGGTGAGAAATACACATCCGTGGAACACATTCATTACTTTTTACTTGTATGTTATTCGAGAACTGGTATGCTATCCTGAATTCATGTAATACATATTATTGCTTAGTACTTGCCATAAGTCCCCTTCATGAACCGTTAGTTATTCATTACTTGCAAAAAGCGCGAGTGTTATGGGTGGATCCATCGGGACTGACAATCCCCGTCCTTTGTGTTGCGTGACGCATTATACTTGAAGTATTACAGGTGTTTGGCAAAAGCACCTACTCTTAGGGGCCAATTGATACGTTAAGGCTTCGGTTACATGATACTAGGCAATAATATACCCCGATTCCTATGCTGATCCCATAGTTATCAACAGTGTTGCTATAAATGCTTTTTCCTAAAACTAATGATGTGTTCCATGTTATTTACAATACAAAACCTATGATATTCACTCAACAATTTTGTTGACAGTTTACATGTTTATTTCTCAGGTAATTAAGCTTAGTATCATGGATGGGAGCTCGTGGAACTACGGACATTCGGCTGCTTCTGTATTTATTTGTTGTCATGCTTGCATTATCATAAAATTTATTTTGTAGTATTCATGGGTAAATCTCATAAAAGAGTAAGTTTTGGACAACTTTCACCATTAGGTGTTTATGGTAAAACTTTGACTTGAATTGGAGCATATGCGCTTCCTTTGAAACCTTATTTTAATTTGGGACCTATTTATATTAAATCTTCCGCAAATCTTTGATTTATTTAAAATTTTCCGTAAGGATTATTAGGTAAAACAGGTTTAAATGTCATATTACGGCCGTTATATTGCAGTTTTTCCAAACTTCTATACGTGGCACCCTCTTGTGACTCATGTGGGACCTACCTAATTTTCGGGGTGTTACAGTTGGTATCAGAGCTTCGGTTATAGTGAACTAAGAGTCTTTTAAAACTTGGTCTATAACCATAAAAAGTTTTCAAATGATTTCTTGAGTCTTAGTGTCAAATACAGAATGTGTCAAGAATTGTCAGCATCCACGGGTAACTCTCTAATCCTTACTTACTTGATTATTACTTGTATTGCTTTTACCTTGAGATTATTACACTGATTACGTATTGCATTACTACTTGAATTACATTTACATTGATTTACTTTGAGATTTATATGTTACTACAGTACTCGTTACTCTACTTTCGTATCCTCACGCGCCGTATTTGCTTTGATCATTGTTGATCATGAGGATTTTATTGACCATCATTGGCTTGGTCAATTTTGGCTTAAAGCCTTGGAAGAATTTTGATCGTATCAAATTCTTTTTGGATTTCATATCCCTCTACTTGATCCTTTTTATGTTACCGTTCGTATAACACTTTGGGTGTTGTGCGGTTTCGTCTATTGGTTTATGGACCAACTTATTCATTTATTTCTCCGACTTCATGTTGTGGCATTGCTTTGGAGCGTCATCGTGTTCTTTTGACACATTTTGAAATTTACTTTTGGTACCGTACCAAATTCTATCATGAGTTTCCATACTCTTTTTGTTAATCCTCCGGGTTTTGATTGCATGACGCTTGAGCATTCCTCGAGTTTGCGTATTTAATTTTCCCTATTTTGAATTATAACATTTAGCTATATTCCTGAATCGTCATCGTTGTCTTACGACCTCCTCGCCTAAGATATGTCCGTCGATTGTACTATGATTTTACTACATAATTGTAACTAAAACGTTTACTAAACTTGATTTCTTACTACATGACTTGAAACACTGTTGAACACCTACATTTTAATATTTGAATTTGATTACATTATGCATCGTTTTACCATATTCTCACATGGTGGTTTTCTTGAAATAATTTTATGAAAATTCCATAAGGTCCGTTTGGATTAATTATCCTTTGACAATTTAAGTTTCATGAGATACGCTAGACACTAATTATCACCTTAAAAAGGCGTTAGTATACTAAGTTAATCAAATTGGGATGTTTTCGTGACATATGTAACAAATAAATTAGTGTTTGGTTGAGACTTTTTGATGTCTCGAAAAATATGTTTAATACATAAAATTTGCGAGCTTAATTTGGTCGTGCTAAGGTTATTGAAACTAGTTTTACCCTTGGAATTATGATAAGGATCGTTTTTACGAACGTTTTGATATATGGCACGATTTCTAACCCTTAAAAATGAATATTTTGCGGCCATTTGAAAATTTGAAAATCGTATATTTTCCAAACAACAATTGCGAAAAATTTATGGCTGCAGAAACTTTATCGCGAAAAACGAAGTCCTAGATTTTTAAAAATCTGTATTTTTATTTAATGGGTATATAAATCTTATTTAGACGATCGTTTTGACATAAAATAGGACTTCTAACTCCTAAAAACGAACATTTTAGAGCCGATTCAATTTTTGAAATTTCATATAAAAATTCAGCTATTACGTTAAATTAGTTGCTGGTGCAGTTTTGAGCGGTTATTTCGAGCACTTTAGAATCTGTTTCGGCCTTCCGGCGAAACATGAAAGTTGTTCAGAATGCCGTGATTAGCTTACCGCGAGAAAATCGTAGTCTAAAATGCGTGTTAACGTGTCAAAAATCTAAAGAACAATATATAATTTCATTTTATGTATGTTTCCATCAGATCTGATGTGGGGACATTTTCGTCATTTTCTGTAAATATTCGGGTTTCGTGTAAAACTGAAAAGTTATTCGTTGGATCGTTTTACTTCCCCAACGTGGCTTGTTGAGTAAAAAAAAAACGTTGTTAACTGGTCTAAAATTCAAAGTTATTATGTGTTTTTCTTAATAATGAAAATGTAGTTTCGCATACCCCTGCAAATATTTGCATACCCGTGAAAGGGGAAATTTGGTCATCTTCTATTGAATTGCAAATCTTGGCTACAACTAAAAGGTTATTTAAAACGATATTTAAGCATAAAGACGGTACTCATACAAACGAAATTGAAATTCATCTTTACGAGACAATGTAAACTCCTTTATCTTTTTAGACTTTCCAAAATTGAAAACTTCCCTACAATAGATACTTTCAAAAAAATTGGAAACCCTTCGAAAATTAAAAATTTTCATGAACAATGGTACAATTTGGACGTGACATATTGGACAACCTTTTTGAGGACATCGATTCTTTTTTTTTGACCGGCGATCATTCGTCTGCTGGTCCATTTACTTGATTTCTTCGAGCTTTCTTGATTTACTTACCACTTCCTTGGATTTCTGTTACGTTCTTGATTTCTATTGAACACCGTACTGATTTCCATTGCACTCTTGATTTCTATTGAACTCTTGACTACTATCGCATTATTGGTTTCTATTGAATTCTCATATTACTACTGCATACATGATTTCTATTGTATTTTCGATTCTACTATTATACTCTTGATCTCTGTCATTGCATTCTTGACTTCTACGATTGCATTTTGGATTACTACTATGTTCTTGAATTCTATCATCTCTTCGGTTTACTATTACTTGAATTACGATTTCTATTGCATTGCCTTGAACTCCTGTATTTCTATCCTTGTGTCCTTCTTGTCTAAACCTTCTCGTTCATGGATCTGAAATATCTTGTTATGCAAATTCTGACTGAACCCTTGTGTTGACTTGTGTATTGCCATTCGCTCTCTATCGCTTGAAGCCGTGATTGACAATTCTCCTCTTCGTATTCTATCGCCATTGATACCCTCTATTTCATGATGTTTCTAATTAAACCTCTCCAAAGATTCTATCGGATTGTGATTCATTCAACCATTCTTTTGTGAACTACCCTTTTGATATTCTTGTGCAACCCACTCAGTGTTTTACAAAGTGAATATGATGTCACCCTAGAGAATGTAACATATTACTGTTTCACCAAGTATATTTAATTCTGTCTAAGGAAAACTTAACTCTGCTATCATTTTACGAAACATTTCACTTGAGCTTTAATAAATGATTATCCGTTTAAAACTGTCTACAGATTTTCCGGGGAATTAAATAACTACTCTATTATGAAAGATCTTCAAAAAGATTGTTTGATTTCTATTCTATGAACATTATGATTTATACATTGAATTATAATAAATAAATAAAAAAAAGGGGGTTGACGAAGCTGAGCATTGCATTGTTGCGCCTAAATTATTCATAGTTGCGCGCCTGTGTATAATTTAGATGGAGCCATGCACGGTTGAATAGTAGTCACCAAAAAAAAAAAAAAAAAAAAAAAAAATTTATAAAGATCAACTTTTAACAAGATTATCGAAAAAACACAATCTTGATGGGGTTTGCACTTAATTCTATCATGAGACATCTGCATATGTGCCCATATCCTTACTCGAACGAATTTACCAATTGTATGTGTATCCATACTTGACCACCGTCACCTTAAACATTGTTTTCTTTTTCCCCTTGACTTGGATAATCCTGAATGAACTCTACTATCCCTCGAATGTGTATCGATCTTCGCGAACTCTATGTGTAAATTTTTCCCGTTTTATGATTGGACGACTTGATGATGTACTTGGTTGTTTTCGTCCTCTTATCGTCGACACGTGTATTGTATCTTTGCTTCAAGATCCATACGACTTTTAAATTGTGCAATATCTTATTGTTTGTGCATTATGCAACTTGTGTTCATTATTCTTACTCTGTTTCTACCTTATTACTTGTGGAAATTCGAGTGTGTACTTGCTTACTTTTGATGCACTGATTGTACCTACGAAAATTTCGAAGATTTCTTTTCTTCACAAGTTTCATAAGAATTTACAAAATCTTCACAAATATTCAAACTACTAAAATGACTTTTTACATCTGAGAAGTGGAATTATACACTTTCTTCGTATGATATAAGACTATTGTTTTGGAAGGCATGGATTTCTTATAAAAAGAAATATATATATACGCTATTTCAACCAGTTTCAATTATACCTTACCAATATCGATTAAAACTAGAAAGAGGACGTTTTTCTTTTCGGTGATTTGCTTTTCAGAATCTGAAAATGGACTTTCTACAATTGCAATCTTAAACCTGGATTACAAATCTCAGTCTCATACATACATCCTACAATTTCTTTATAAAGGACTAAAGTCATACTAAAACTTATTCTAATTATGTTTTGGAAATGATTAAATTTTATTGTTACCGATCTTACTTATAATCACCAAGTTTTTTTAAAAGTCATTATGAATTCAGGCATTATTACTATAATTGAACTAGACCGAAGTGATTTGTATCTTCAACGCCAATTTTAATTCGTATCGTGTGTTTACCTTTTTATAATGCATGTGTCTGGGTTTCACTGTTTACGTAATTCGTGTTTTCTCGTTTTAGCTTATTCTAATCTCTTATCGTACATTTTATCTGTTTTCTAATTACCTTCTTGGCCACCGATACTGTACCGTTGACACTGTTGCCTTCAATTCTGTTTTACGTCATTGTACGCTTGACCTGCTTGGTCACCTGTTTTCTTTTGACCTCCTGCCCACACGGCTTGGCAGCTTTGATGTCATCGTGGGTATGGATTGGTTTGTGACCCATCGTGCGGTCATTGTTTGTTTTGAACGATATTACGTATTCCTTTACCTTCGATTGCAATCTTGGGACTCCACAGTGAACAACCGGTGGACGACCTAAAACCTCTTCGATGTGCTAAATCCGCTGAAAAGCGTCTAGACAATATCCGTTTCGTTCGTGATTTTTCCTGATAACCTCCTGCGTGCAAAGTTGAAGTCGAAACTTATCTTGTTTCTGAATCGCCGTACTACTTGACTCCGTTGGAAGCTGAATGAGTGTTTGCGAGTTCATGAAAGTGATGTATCTGAAACTGCCTTTTTGTACCCGTTACGAACATTTTAAATTTTCTGTGATACCGTGTAGTTTTACGAACGCCTTACAGAGTTCATGGACGTGATGAACATAGTTTGCGAATTACTAACTTGACATGTGACCCTAGTTTTCATTGACGACTTCCTCATCTTTTTCTTTCTCCAGTTGAACTCTGAGGGACCAGAGTTCCTTTAGAGGGGTCGACTGTGAGAACCCGTAATTTCTGAGGTATTATTTTATCCGATAAACTCATATTTTCAATAAAATAATAATTTCGTATTATTTTAGTTGACCGAATCGATTTATTTTGCAATATTCACCGTTTAGTAATGATTATCCATTTTAATGATCAAGGAAGCCACGTGTCCGTAAAAGTTTATTCGATCATGAAATTTTATCATTTCACATGTTTAACAAGATTTATGCGAGTTTCGTCATTTCAAGTTACATTTTTATCCAATGTCGGGCTAGGGACCAAGAACAACCAACGAACCATATGCATCTATCAAGTTAACCATATGTAAAATTTTTACTTACAATATTTTTACATCATTTACAAAAAAAAATAAATAATTTACTTACACTAATTTATAAACAAAACTCTAAACCAAACACCCTCTTTAAATGGTTTAAGCTCCAACAAAACCAAATACCAAACACCCTCCTACTTAAACACTACAAAATAAATAAATAAAAATATGTACAAAATGTGTTGACCTGTACAAAAAAAAAAAAAAAAAAAACATACAGTGAACAAGTTTTCACCATCTCCCTCTCCATATGTGACGCCACCACCACCTCTTCTTCCACCATTTTCACCTACTTCCAATCCTCAAATCCATAAACTAAATACACCATCTTAAACCCCTTGAAAACCTCTACATATTGATATAAACAAAACCCTACATGCATCACTTTTTAAAAAATACGAATTTTGTGAAGATTTTGATGTTACAAATGGGTTATTAAGGTGTTTTTACAAGGATTTAAGCAAGAAAACAAGTGGGTTCAATCAAAAACGACTTTGGTGTCTTGTTGGGGTCTCCTAGCCGCGGCCTAATCTCAAACCCATATGGGTTTTGAGTCTTGAATCATCTATTTCAATTACTAAAGTGTTGGGTACAATCTAAACCCCTTTCTCTTAATTATTTCATGGCTTAATTCGTTTTTATTGATTTGCTTAAATGGGTTATTGATATAATTGTTTAAAAATGGTTTATATAGATGAAACCTACTGATTTTAAATCATATATATGTTGGTGGTGATTAATTAGGGCTTGTTTAGGGTTTGTGAATTGATTTTGATAATGAGGTAGTGATTTAGGAACCAAAAATGTGTTTGGAAAAGTTGCTGTTTTTCTACAGGTCATGCCCGAATTTTTAGAAACCTACAGGTCCAAACACCTTTGAAAATGGATGGGATTTTGAATGTAGTACATGTGTCGAGTTGGCCATCCAATGGAAGTGTCCGGATGAGTAAATGGCGCCCTTTTTACTAAAATGGGTCGAAAATGGGTGTATGGTTAAAAACGTGTGAGTAACCTTTGGTAAAAGTTTATAATGGGTACTTTGATATTTTACATCAGTAATATGGTCAAAAATGGATCATCTCCAATTGGAATTTTTATAAAAGCTATTGTGGTTATTTAATTGTGATTTTTACGGCTAGAGTCAAAACTGTCTTCGCAAAGTCTGAAATGTTGGCTGTCACTAAAATGCAGGTTCCCAGTGATTGGAAAACTTTTAAAAGGTCTAGTTTAGATTTCTGGAAAGCTTATAAAATTTGTGAAATTTTTATGCGTGTCTCACCTCTGTAGCTTTTGTAGATTTTTAGTTATGATTTTTACAAAATGACCTATTCCAGAATCTTGGTTTTTGGAGCAAGTATGTATTGGGAAAACTAGTTAAACATTGATTTAGAGTTTAGGCAAGTGAGGTTTATTGTTCTAAACACCTAAGGGCATGTAATTACAGTAACTTAAGGTTGGTTAAGTCAAAAGAACAAGAGATTAACAAAGTAGAGCAAGCTTGCAAGCCATAGTGATCACCATGGACCGTAAAACGTTTATAAGTGAAAAGTGTTGTGTTTATCGTGCATACACTTGAAAAAGAGTATTTTGGTTCAACATAGACTTTGTTAAAAGTGTCAAACATTTTCAAAGGCATGAAGCCTTCAAATATATCATGAGATAGATCATAAATCTTTTATTTAACTCAAGTATTCTTATACAAATAGTAACTCGCATATATTTTCCATGTCTTGTCTAGATCATTGCAATCGTTGAGTGGTCATCCTTGAGAAATATATATTTTCCTTGATCATTGGCATTCGATTACTACGGTGAGTACATAGCCCCCTTTTTACATGTTACGTTTACTTAAACCACGGGGTGAGAAATACACATCCGTGGAACACATTCATTACTTTTTACTTGTATGCTATTCGAGAACTGGTATGCTATCCTGAATTCATGTAATACATATTATTGCTTAGTACTTGCCATAAGTCCCCTTCATGAACCGTTAGTTATTCATTACTTGCAAAAAGCGCGAGTGTTATGGGTGGATCCATCGGGACTGACAATCCCCGTCCTTTGTGTTGCGTGACGCATTATACTTGAAGTATTACAGGTGTTTGGCAAAAGCACCTACTCTTAGGGGCCAATTGATACGTTAAGGCTTCGGTTACATGATACTAGGCAATAATATACCCCGATTCCTATGCTGATCCCATAGTTATCAATAGTGTTGCTATAAATGCTTTTTCCTAAAACTAATGATGTGTTCCATGTTATTTACAATACAAAACCTATGATATTCACTCAACAATTTTGTTGACAGTTTACATGTTTATTTCTCAGGTAATTAAGCTTAGTATCATGGATGGGAGCTCGTGGAACTGCGGACATTCGGCTGCTTCTGTATTTATTTGTTGTCATGCTTGCATTATCATAAAATTTATTTTGTAGTATTCATGGGTAAATCTCATAAAAGAGTAAGTTTTGGACAACTTTCACCATTAGGTGTTTATGGTAAAACTTTGACTTGAATTGGAGCATATGCGCTTCCTTTGAAACCTTATTTTAATTTGGGACCTATTTATATTAAATCTTCCGCAAATCTTTGATTTATTTAAAATTTTCCGTAAGGATTATTAGGTAAAACAAGTTTAAATGTCATATTACGGCCGTTATATTGCAGTTTTTCTAAACTTCTATACGTGGCACCCTCTTGTGACTCATGTGGGACCTACCTAATTTTCGGGGTGTTACATCTTCCTCCCTTGATTATTGTTAGGCGTGACTCTATCTTGAATTCTAGTACTCTTAAGTTGTGGTCCGCTAACGCAAGTAGTGGGAGTTACTCCTGTAGAAGAAGACACACGTTGATTAGTGTAGAAACTAGAAGGGGGGTTGAATAGTTTCTCATCGGTTTATCTCCTAATTAAAATTCATTTAAATTAGGTGAGTGCAAAAACTATATTTTACTTGAAAGCTAGTTGCATAATGATTAGGTTCAATTCTAATGCATTAACAATGTGTAGTAAGTATAATGATAATGAATGTAAGTAATGAGTAATGAAAGAAACAACCTAGTAGGAAGACACCAAGATTTATAGTGGTTCGGAAACGAGGCTCTATCCTCGTTCCTACTCCACTCCTCGAGTACACCTTACTCGAGATTTCCACTATATCCACAAGCTCCCTTCTTGGCGGAGAAAACCTTACAACGTCGCTTACATTATTTTCAGACACTAAGCTAAATTTCGAGACCTAATCTTAGCTAGGACCAATCTACACAACGTCGCCCACTTCACCATTTTACGACACAAGGCTAGATGTCGAGTTCTAATCCAAAGCTAGAACCAATTTTCACAACGTTGCCTACTTCACCATTTTCCGACACAAGGCTAGATGTCGAGTTCTAAACCAAAGCTAGATCCAATCTTCACGACTCTTCACTTTGAAGCTAAGTGAGAACTTCACACAACACAACTACATATCACTTTATAGTTTAGTGAGAACTCACAAGACACAACCACATCACTTTATAGTTTAGTGAGAACTAACACAACTTATTACAACTCAACTAAACATATCCAAGTACACACATGTAGCTTGGATCTACACAACACAAATCCAAGCACACACATGTGCAAAGGATTTACACAACTCTAATTCAAGTATTCACAAATAGCTTGGATGAACACAACTAGTCCAAGTATTCACAAATAGCTTGGATGAACACAACTAATCCAAGTATTCACGAATAGCTTGGATGAACACAACTAATCCAAGTATTCACAAATACATTGGATCTATACAAGACACAAATAAACAAATGATGAACATGACTAGATCTTTAGGAGAAGGCGATATTCATCAAAGCTTCATCTTTAATCACATCACAAGTGTGTGAGTGATCTTCTCTTTGGACAAGGTAAAGAAGGAGATCAAGAGTATAATCATGAGTAAACATACTTAACACATTAAGTGATCATTTATAAATGACTAGGATTAGATATGAGAAAGAAGGCTGAAAGAGATGTCCAAAAAGGGTTAATGAAAATGCAGATTTGATCCACTATTTATAGAAGACAAATGCCAATGGCTATCTAGGGGCATTTCCTTATCTACCCAGGTGGTTCCTTATCAATAGGGAACCGCGTAGGCACTTAAGGAACTACGGGTAGTAGACTCCGCTCCTTTTTGTCTTTTAGTGAATTTGAAATATCTGAGGTTGTTTAAACCTTCAAAGGATATTCTTATGCCATTTGGAATATGCCATATTCAAATTTACATTTTCATTTTAATAAAACATTTTCTTAAAAAAAGTTTCTTAAAAATCTTTTGTTACATTTGACAAAAGTGAGTTTTAAGGCTAATCACTTTTATGATCACTAAGCATGATTGAGATATGTTAGTGTAATGATTATTACCTTGATGATAATGTTTGTTAGATAATTCGTTTTATGATTGTGTTTGACAATAAATGTCTTTGTAATTTGTCGTGATCAAAACTAAGAAAGATTAATTAATACTAACAATGTTTTTAGGCATTGCTTTGCATTAACAATCTCCCCCTTTTTGATTACGACAAACTATAAACTCATTTACGTAAAATACAAGTTTATTCGAATTATTAACGAATTTATCACTATCATTTCTCCCCCTTTGTCGAAGCAAAAAGGTTAGCACAAGTCATTGAAGAAGAAAAGAACCGGACTGTGCTAGTAGCTCCCCCTTAGTGCTTACTCTCCCTTGCTTGGGGCATCAAGTAAATGAGCTAAGGTGCCATGCTACACAAAGGCTAGAAGAAAGAAAAGAAACACCAATGTATGTATGTGCACTACTTACTAACTAACTTGAGAGGGAGAAGAAAAAGAAATCTCAAATTAGAAGCAAGCATTTGCTAAGTATGTCCAAAGAGTGTGTATTGACAACATCATAGTTTAATTGGTGGAATAAAGGAAGAAAAGAAATATCCAAGCCAATCAAAGATGATTAAAATGTGAAGGGGTTAAAATTTAGAATTTATGGAATCACCCATAATTAATTTGTAAGTTTTAACTATGATCAACTCTTTAACAAATGTGTGAAATAGAATTAGCGGGAAAGATAACACAAATAACATTCATATTACACAAATATGAAATAACATACAAGAGAAATATTCATACACATAATATGAATATTTAAAGCGAAAAAATATGGAAAATGAACCACAAAGCATAAACTACTCTAATAGTGATAATCTTCCAAGATTGCTTAAGTTTTATTGACTCAAACAACTAAAGTACAAAATGTGCCTTAGTTGGAAAAGAAACACGACGAAGCATCATTCGAAGTTTTGTTCACGGGAACGAAAACTTTGAGAGGAGATCGAGTGAGGAGGAATTCAAGGAAATTTAGCTTGTCATAGATATGAGCAAGTTCAATTTGTTGAAAACGACAACAAGCACACGAGGAACCATGATGCAAAACAAAGTCATTAGATGGGGGAGATCCATCAAATTTAGAGGTTGATGGAGAGGGAGATAATGGATAAGAGATGTTTTTACAATGCCTAGTGAGATTTAGGAAAGAAGATAGGTCATTGAGTTAAGGAGAGTTAAAAGGTTTTGGTGGTGGTGGAAGAATTTCCTTTTCTCTGGTAATTGGATTTATAAAGTAACTCTCATTCCAATATTGAATCGGAGAGAAAGAGGAATTCTTGGAGGATTTTGGAGAAGAAGAATCATGAAGATTCTTGTTCTTTTTGATCCAAACGGGTCGAACCGAGATTTTCGATTTCTTTGAAAGCTTAGAAGAAGAAGCTTTAGGTTGAGAAGGTTGTGACAAAGAAATGTCAAGGTTAGGAAAGGAAGAATTAGGAATTATGAGGGATGAAGAGAAGAATTCCCAAAAGAGAAGAATTTAAAGAAAATAGACAAGTCAAAGATTTGAAATGAAAATAAAAGGTTTTAGGGAATGTTTAGCCAAATTGGGTAAACAAAGAATTTTAACCAAGACAGTGGTCAACGAAGAAAGACCAAAAGTAAGCCAAGAACAGCTTTATTGTACGCGGTTCCTTAATATAGCCCGCGGTTCCATATTGATATGGAGCCGCCTGGGGGCTAAGGATCCGCGTCCAGAGGACAGCAAACCTTGATTTTCAAAAGTTTTGTAGAAAAATAAGACTTTTTCAAAATTTTGCAAATCTTGGATTTTTACCTCTTTTAGCACTAGAGTATGCTAGGGTTGCATAAAAGCAATACATTCATAAAGAATGTCTTGAAAAAGGGTGACAAAATATTTAGATAACATTTTGATCCAATTTTAAGTCAAGTTTTTAGAGGTTGTGATAGATTTAATTTCAATTTTAAATAAATTGAAGTTGATTAATGTGATCACATAGGTTAAAACACATAAAACTGAATCCATAAATCATCCACATGAGAAAATCATGAGAGAAAAGAAAGGAAATACAAGAAATGAAAAGACAATTAACTACTACAAAGATAGCTAAAACTAGGTCTTGAATTCATAGTCCTCTTTGGCTTGACCTTCTTTAAAAGTAATTGATTAAAAAATCATTCGTCTCTTAGGAGGAGGAGGATTAGCAAATAGGTTCAACAAGAAGCTTTGCAACTTGATGTGAGCCCCAATCATCTCCAACCTAAGGATATCAATGAGGTGAAAGTTGTTCAAGCAACAAGGACAATTGGTTCCATTGTGCATGAAAAGGTCAAACAAGTGTGGATCACCCAAGAAACGTGAAATGGGAACACCCAAGAGTGGAGTGTTGGAGGTAGGAGGATGTGGAGAAGGTATGGTATCCAAGGGTGATATGGGTGAGATGGGTGAATTTGGTGGAGTGAAAGGAAGAGGCTCAAAAACAAAGGAAATTCTTTGATGAGGTTGAGGTTGAGCATTCACATTTAAGGGAGGACTAGAAGAGAGTGGTGAGGAAAACTCATTCATTCTTGATTAGAATGAAGAGGAGGTAGAACCATGTGAATGGTTAGTACCATGGGTTGAGTTTGTCTTCCATGAAGCAAGTGGTGGTAAAAGTGATGAGGAGATGAGAATAGGTGAGGCTTCACTTTTTGGTTTGTGAGAAGATGGAGAGCCAAGTTTAGAAAACTTGAATTTCATCTTAAGACTTCTTTTGGATGAGGAAGTTTTGGACGAATTGGATGTTCTAGTGGATACCATGGTTGAATGTTAAGGTTTAGAGAATAGTTGAAGGGATGAAGAACACAATCAACAATGGAAGGTTTAAGAAGAGAATGGGATGATCCAAACTAGTAATAGGTTAAAAACATTTTATGTGAACAATGAAATTAGGTAGCCTATTTTAGGAAAGTGTAGGTTTTTGCAAAAGTTTTACACATATTAAAGAAAACAATGTAAAGCAAAGATTCTGTTGAAACAGTACTAGGCGGTTCCTTATGTAGGCCCGCGGTTCTTTATCGCTAAGGAACCGCGGGTTTGATATGGAACCGCGACCAGAGGTGTTCAAAAATAGCACTTCCTTAAACTTTTGCTAGCCTAGATTTTATACCAAGGTTTATCAAGCCAAAGTGAACTAATAATCAAAAATTAGGAGGCTATCTAACATACAAAATGAACAGAGCCATGAAAATCGAAAGATCGATACCATCGATAATTAGGATTAAAATACTAGAAAATCCAAACACAAATTGTTAGTTAAAGAATACATAACATCCTAAGAATAAAGATAAAGGAGATTAAGTAAAAAAATCCAAACATGTTTACACACATGTTAGTCACTCAAGAGTGGTATATATCATTCATCTATGAGCATTTCCTCCTTGCCTTGATTCACTTCTTATTCGATCCTGAAGATGGAGAATGAAACAATACTGATAGTCTGAATCAATGTCTTTAGAAGACAATTGAGAGATAGATGATGACAAGTCATAACAAGGATTGAGAGAATTGTCTTGAGAGACATTTTCATCTTCATTTGAGTCATGCGTGGGTACAGAAGAGACATTCCCTTCAATAGGAAGCATGACTCGATCCACGGAGTGAAAAGATGAAGGATTTAGAGGATGAAAGTCAAGAAGAACTCTCTTAAGAAGCTGTGATTGAATCATGGCATAAGGAAGAGTAGAACGAGATATATTGAGAACAAATCTTATTCTTCTAGCTATGAAAAATGCAAGGTTGTATGGAGTAGTGGTAGCAACACAATAAAACATATGTGCAAGACAAGCGGGCACATGGTTGCGATCACCATCCAAACACATTGCATTTTCCCTAATGATTTCGGCCCAATGGATCATAAAACACTAAGATTGCTAGTTAGTAATTCCCAAGGAGTGAGAGCACGAAATTCTCCTTCAAAATTACCAAGAATAGGATGTTCATGAGGTGTAGCAAGGGCACGAGAGATGGCCGGAGCCGAATGAATCTCGGTCATATAATACACGTCAATAGGGGCCGATTCTAAGTGGTTTAAACCCTAAGCATTGGTGAACCTACATTGACCTTCGTATGGAACTCTGAGAATCTTACCAAATTCCTCAAGAGTGTACACAAAGGTTTTCCCCTTGATGGAAAATATTTTAGATAGACCATTGTTGATGTACATTAGTTTGAACGAGTTAAAGAATTCCATGAGGAAAGAAGGAAAGAATGGCTCATCTGTATCAAGAAAACAATCAAAGCCAATGGCATTGAACATGAATCGAATGAAGTCAAGTCCAAGAAAGTTAGAAGGAACAATACGTCCTTCATGGAAACAACGAGATTCAAGACTATGATAAGTGTTTTGAATAGAGCGAGTTTGATTTAACATAGAAAGATTAGGCATGTAACTTCTAGTAAGTAGGTGGTCATTTTGATATCCTGAAGTCATGATAGTACCTAAAAATAAACACAAAAGTATTTCCCCAATTACTCATATGTTACATATAAACCAAAAATAAAAACGATGTGAATGTGTTTAATCAATATCTTGACAAAAAGAGGTTTAATCCTTATCATTCTCATATTCACAATGTACCAAGTTCATCATCAATAATGACACATTGACCATGTAAGATCAATAATGAACTTGAACATTTGTTTTTAAAACAAGAATTTTAGGTAAGCATTTAACAATGCCATTATCAACTTGTTCATGGGTTCATATCAATTCCATCAATCAACCAAACTATTTAGTTAAAATTCAGATTTGTTCTATAAATGGGTTTTAGTGAAATCTCAATGAATATGAACCTAAGGAATCATAGTAACAATACTATGTCAACTCTTATTCCTAGTAAGGTTCTAATTCAATGTCAATTTTAAAAAGCCCTAATTACGAATGTATGAACCCTAGAACAAATTAGACGAAATTGAAAGAAATGACTTACAGATAATTGATCTTTGATGAAGGATGAGTGAAACCCACAGATTGAAATCAATTAATCTTGAGTAATTGAAGGTTTTGGAAAAACAACAATGGTGTAAAACTAGGTATTTTCGTCGGTTGTGTGTGTGAAGGAGAGAGAGTTTTATTTGAAAAGGTTATTTTAATAAAACTGGCGCTTTGGCGAAGTTTCTGCCCACGGTTCCTTATCTATAAGGAACCGCACATTGGAACCGCGCCTGATAAAGAACCGCCTATAGTGGTCGGTTTTTATCAAAGAAAAACAAAGAATTTTTGAAAACCAAAAATTTTAAAGTACTTAAAAATATATCTTAAACCTTTTAGATTATCATTGGACCACCACAACACTAGATAATAATGCTTTATTGAAGGATTACGAGTTGAATCGAGATAGGCAAAGACTGAAATGGACAAACGACTACTCGTAGCAAAGAAGCAAAGGGGAGAGGAGTCAAGGGAAGTGAATCAAGACCAAGAACATTGCTCAAGAGACAAATGACATTCTTCAAATCGAGGAGACGAAGAGCTTGTGTCATATATAGTGGTTTAATACGTGCCTTTCCGGCAAAAGTCTAAACGGCTTTGGTAATGAATTATACCAAGCAATTTTGATGCATAGAATACGATCATTTTCAAGAGTAGTATTATTCTATTTCAAAACATGAGCAAGGTATAAATTCACTTTCTCTCTCACATGATTGGATAATTATTGCTAGGATCAACAATAACAATATCCTTGGAATATTACAATTCCAAATGTGTAAAATCCACCTACAACTTAATGGAGTAGTTTGGTATCTCAAGGGATTCACTAATCATCCTAGAGATGAGCTTAATTTCACAAGTTACACATGATATTGGGCCTACTAACCGTAAGGGTGCAAACCATGAAAATCATGCTTGATACTTCAAGCTTCTACTAACTCACCCTACATCTCCATAGTGAGTCAAGTATCCAAGCAATGAAGGTTTGAGAGGGGTAAAGGGAAGAATCATAAACCACAAATAAATGTCAAGGCAAGGATGCCAAGAACAAGCATATAATCAATTAATGATCAAAAGAATGATCAATAGGGCGTGTGGAAGAACGAAAACGTACCTTGGCCACAAATTGCATTCCAAGATTTCAAGGAACCAATGCAAAGCCCAACAATGACTAATAGTGACTACTAAGTCTTCAAGGACTAGTATCACTTCTACCCATCTTGATATCATCATTCAATAATGTTGGAATCAAAGAAGATGAGTCTTCTACAAGTGTAAGTAACTCAATCCACAATCAATAGAATAATTTATCTTCATGAGTACCTACACATAACAAGATGCAAACTAGTAGGTACATTTAAGAGTAAATCTAAAATGCATTAATACTACTCATCTAAATGAGATGCAATATTATCAACTTAAAAGGCTTATTTTCAAACAAAAATAGTTTTGACCAAAGAAAAACTTTAGTACAACTTAACCTTCTAATTTGAGGAGACAATGGATCGATCCAAGTTTTAAAGTACAATATACTTCAAAGATCTTATGTCACCATCGCTCTGATACCAATTGTAGAAATTAGAAGGGGGGGGGAGGGGGTTGAATAGTTTATCATCGGTTTATCTCCTAATTAAAATTCCTTTCAATTAGGTGAGTGCAAAAACTATCTTTTACTTGAAAGCTAGTTGCATAATGATTGGGTTCAATTCTAATGCATTAACAATGTGTAGTAAGTATAATGATAATGAATGTAAGTAATGAGTAAGGAAAGAAACAACCTAGTAGGAAGACACCAAGATTTATAGTGGTTCGACAACGAGGCTCTATCCTCGTTCCTACTCCACTCCTCGAGTACACCTTACTCGAGATTTTCACTATATCCGCAAGCTCCCTTATTGGCGGAGAAAACCTTACAACGTCGCTTACATTATTTTTCGACACTAAGCTAAATGTCGAGACCTAATCTTAGCTAGGACCAATCTACACAGCGTCGCCCACTTCACCATTTTACCACACAAGGCTAGATGTCGAGTTCTAATCCAAAGCTAGAACCAATCTTCACAACGTTGCCTACTTCACCATTTTCCGACACAAGGCTAGATGTCGAGTTCTAATCCAAAGCTAGAACCAATCTTCACGACTCTTCACTTTGAAGCTAAGTGAGAACTTCACACAACACAACTACATATCACTTTATAGTTTAGTGAGAACTCACAAGACACAGCCACATCACTTTATAATTTAGTGAGAACTAACACAACTTATTACAACTCAACTAAACATATTCAAGTACACACATGTAGCTTGGATCTACACAACACAAATCCAAGCACACACATGTGCAAAGGATTTACACAACTCTAATCCAAGTATTCACAAATAGCTTGGATGAACACAACTAGTCCAAGTATTCACAAATAGCTTGGATGAACACAACTAATCTAGTTATTCACAAATAGCTTGAATGAACACAACTAATCCAAGTATTCACAAATACATTGGATCTACATAATACATAAATAAACAAATGATGAACATGACTAGATCTTTAGGAGAAGGTGATCTTCATCAAAGCTTCATCTTTAATCCCATCACAAGTGTGTGAGTGATCTTCTCTTTGGCCAATGTAAAGAAGGAGATCAAGAGGATAATCATGAGTAAACATACTTAACACATTAAGTGATCATTTACGAATGACTAGGATTAGATAGGAGAAAGAAGGTTGAAAGAGATGTCCAAAAAGGGTTAATGAAAATGCAGATTTGATCAACTATTTATAGAAGACAAATGCCAACGGCTATCTAGGGGCGGTTCCTTATCTACCCAGGCGGTTCCTTATCGATAGGAAACCGCGTAGGCACTTAAGGAACCGCGGTTAGTAGACTTTGCTCCTTTTTGTCTTTTAGTGAATTTGAAATATCTGAGGCTGGTTTAAACCTTCAAATGATATTCTTATGGCATTTGGAATATGCCATATTCAAATTAACATTTTCATTTTAATAAAACATTTTCTTAGAAATAAAGTTTATTAAAAATCTTTTGTTACATTTGACAAAAGTGAGTTTTAAGGCTAATTACTTTTATGATCACTAAGCATGATTAAAATATTTTAGTGTAATGATTATTACCTTGATGATAGTGTTTGTTAGATAATTCGTTTTATGATTGTGTTTGACAATAAATGTCTTTGTAATTTGTCGTGATCAAAACTAAGAAAGATTAATTAATACTAACAATGTTTTTAGGCATTGCTTTGCATTAACATATAGTTTTCCTAGTATTATGAGGTAACCGCGATGTTCCAGTTTGGGTGGACCTAGTGTTCATCTTATATATTCCAGGTGTTATCACATTTGTGCTTTTATCAGTTCCAAGCTTAGGCAAAGTCTGTGGGGGGGGTTTGCCTAAAATAGATGATTTAGGGCATTTAACCGCATTCGGTTGACGAACGGCGGATGGTTTAACCAATTCAGAATTTCCTTTCATTTTCTCAACGAGTTTTTGTAGCTCACTGATGGCTATGTCCCTTTCTTGTAGCTGAGCTTTCAAATCATTTATTTCGAAACCTTTTTCATTTAGTTGACGAACCGAAGAAGCTGCCATTTCTTGACATTTTTTATGATTATGAGATTTTTCACCTTTTTGTAAAGCAAGTTCAGGAGAAATGGAGTGTTTCTCAAGTTGGGAAAAACTTTTCGAAAGTTTGTTATATGACTGAATTTGTTTCGAAAGCTCAACTTCAAGATTGTAACATTTCTCGTCCGTTTCCGACACTATACATGCTGCATGACAATATTGATCAAGATCGGTATTCACACCAAGTATAACATTCATATGGTCAGCATAAAAGTATTCCTTCGACAGTCGATCAAATTTCGTTAGAAAGTTGGTGTTCTTGTGTCTTTAATTTAGTTTGAAGAAAATCAACTTCATCTTCAAGAGATTTAACATAACTTAAATCAGTTAACATTTCCTCAGTGAGAGCGTTATAAAACATTTCCACAGTTTTTGAAAGATCATCAATGGTTGGAACAATGCATTGTTGAATGACGACTTCTACTTGTGGGTTAGGTTTAATATTCCAAACGGTATCCCTAGAAACATTTTCATAGTCGACGACACCTTTGTACATATTTAAAACCCCTTGTTTTATAAAATCAAATTGCTGAACACTTTTGCTTTTCTCATCCCATTTACGTTTTTCATCTAAAATTCGCTTTTCTAACAAAATTGATTGTTTTTTGTAACTCCTTTTTAAAGAAACTTTCTTTTGCGGTTCATCACTTGGTGGTGGAACACTATTATACATCTTTTGTTCTTTTGAAAGTTCTTTTTGAGGAACAAAATTAATATGATTGTTAGAATCAGAAAGGTTTATTAAATCACTTAAGTTCGATCGAATTTCTTCTTGATGACGAATGATTTCGTCGCAGTCAGGGGAAAACATAAGAGCAAGATTATAAACATAACAACCGATATCATAAAGAGCAGGATTGATAGTTTGAACTTTCTTGAGATACTCAGGCTTAGCAAAACTCGTTTTGATATTTCTATTGAGCATGTTCATAGTTTAAATAGACTGACTCGTTTTGTAAACAATTTTGTTTAACGTTTCGACTCTCTTTTCCAAAGCAAGAATTTTGTCAATATCCTTTTCTTCACGAGTTTTATAAAGCTCAGTTTGTTTTTTGTTAACCGACTCTAACTCAGTAATCTAGAGTTTATGTAGCAACAGTTGTTCTTCAAGTTCCGATATCTTTTGTTTTGACATATGAATTTCGTGTGTTACTTCAGAACAATATTGTTCATTGAGCACCTTACGTTCATATACCAAACCATTAGCTATTGCAACTCGTCGATCAGCTTCTTTTACATAATCACACTCTTTAAGCCTATCTATCTCCTCGACTAAGGATGTGTTTGCTTGCTTCAGACGTTTATTATCCTCTTTGTTTTCATTAATTTCACGTTTTAAAGAATCAATAATAGATGCAAGCAAATCACGGTCCTCTTCCGAGTCAGTATCCTGAGTAGCATTTCCATCATCATTACACATATGTTGTGAATCCGTAGAGATATTGCTATCCTCCGTGTCCATTGCATATGTGTCATTGATGCTTTCGGGTTGCTCAGGATGCTGTCGTTCATTAGCAAACCTATTATAGTTATCATTTGATGGTACCTTTTCAATTGGCTCTGTATCAAAGATAGGTCTAGAATTGTTAGCAGTCTCTGGAATCACTTCTTGAATATTTGCCATGTACACATAATGTGCCTCCAACTCTTGATCATCGGCTTCATCATCAGTGTCATCACGCCAGTCAACTTCATCTGCTGTGAGTGGAATCCCTGCTTCTTCTTTCTTACACAGCAACATCTTTTCCTTGTGATATCCCGAATCCTTAACCCGTTTTGGCTTCTTGCATTCCCTAGCCATGTGCCCAAATCCCTTGCAGTTGAAGCATTGAATCCCAGTCTTCTGCACAACCAGAGTGCCTACAGTATCTCTAGCCCCAACTTGATTCTGCATCCTCTGATTATCATACCTAGCATCACGATCATACCTAGGTGCATGATCAACTTACTTATATCTAGAATTGGATGATGATCTGAGATTGTTGTTGGTAGGTTTGTAGATCTTCTTATAAGTTGTGGTGAGTAAAGACATGAGTTCTTCAATCTTCTTGTACCTTAAAGTTTGTTCATCATCACTGTCTCCATCTGACTCGGTGTCATACTTTGGAGGTGGAGTGGGGAAAATTGCTTTTGCTTTGTTTCTAGCAGTAGCTCGAGGTTTGGTGGATGAGCTTGATGACCTTGAGGAATGTGTAGGTGGTTGTTGACGGGGAACGAGTTTTGTTGAAGTAGCAGCCACAAAAGCAATAGAGTTCGCAGATCGTTTTGCCTTTTCAGCCCTAAGTTCATTCACTTCATTCTGATGTTGTTTTAATATATCATAAAGTTTGTGATAAGATATAGTCTTGATATCCTCCCTTTGTTTGACCAAAGTCACAAACCTTTGCCATTCTGGTTTGAGTTGAAGTAGAAACTGAACATTGGCATGATGATTGGAGATGGTGCACTGATTTTTGACAAGCTCATTCATCATTTTGTAGAATCTCGAGTAATATGAGTCATTGGATTCACCATCTTCGAATGTGAATTTTCCAAACTCCCAAAGTAGATTAGTCTCGAGATCTTGAACATTTATCGACTCACCTTGTTTCAATCGATGAATTGCATTCCACATTTCCATAGCATTAGGACATGCATCAACCGTGGAATAGATATCGTTATCAATCCAGTGAGTATGTAGTTAACAACATCGGCTTCAGCTTGGAGCAGTTTCTTTTTCTTAGTAGGACATGTGTCGAAATTCTCTATAGCTCATGTAGTTGATGAAGTACCATCTTCTGCTTGTGTGGTAATGGGTCTGAATTCAAAAACTGGAGGTGGATTCTCAAGGCAATGACGAAGGCGGTTCGGTTCTCTTTTCCATCTAGAAATCTCAGGAAACGAGATATCCACTGAACGTAGCAACCGGCTATCAGCACATGTGGATTACCGTTGCCACCTTGTTCCAAACAAATTTGATTAGCAGTCGCAATGTTGATGTTGTTGTTAGACATGGTGAATACTTGTGAATGGATGAGGATCTTTAGTGGATGTTTTGTGATTTGATTGTGGTTGAAATTCCGAAGATTCCAAATTTTTTTCTCAGTCCGACAATAAATTCCTCAGTCCGATATAACGGTAGACCGAAAATTTTGGAATCGCCAAATTTTGAAATCGAGTTCGAAATAGCCAATAACTAGTAGGGAAAAAAATTTGAAAAGTGAAAATTTTTGACAAAAAATAAAACCTAAAATGGCCTAAAAATTTGAATTTTGGTCCGAAAATTCGAATTTTTGGTCGAAATTTTTTTCGCTTCGCCAAAATTTGAAATTGAGGCTTAAATGGCCTAAAACTGATCTAGGAAAAAATAATTTTTTCTAAGGTTTTCCCGCCAAAAACTCTTTTTTTTTTGTAAATTATGTTCCGGGACAAGTCTAGATAGTGGCTAAGTCTGAAAAGTACTCGAACAAAATTTAGCCAAACATATCGCAATGTCCATCGCAATATCCATCGGAATGTCCATCGGAATGTGCTATCAAAATGTTCTACCAGAATGTTCTATCGGAATGTGCTATCGGAACATCTATCGGAATGTGATATCGGAATATCTATCGGAATGTGCTATCGGAATGTTCTATCGTAAAGTGCTATCGGAAAGTGCTATCGGAAAGTGCTATCAGAATATTCTATGGAAAGTGCTAATCGGAATATTTATCGCAATATTGAATCGGAATATCACTAAAGAGATTCGATCGGAATACTTGATCGAAATGTAGAAACCCTTACCACACTCGGAATACTTGATCGGAATGTAGAAACCCTTACAACACTATCGGAATATTAAAACCCTTAAGCTATTTCGATGCAATAGTACTACAGTGATCAAAATTTCCACTTTTCTCGGACAAAACCCAACCAATTCGAGATTTTAAGCCAAAAAATGATCAAAACACCCAAAATTTTTGTGTTTTTAGCCAAATTAAATATACCAAATCTCTACCACAACTATGTAGAAGATTTGTATCAAGAAAAAACCATAAAAACACAAAAAAAAATTGGATCGAATGTTTTAGATCAAAATAGGCACGAAAATCAAGAACACAAACACGAATCTTCAATCACCTATCCACTATAGGCTCTTGATACCAAATGTTAATCCCACTTCAATCCATAACACAAGATTTAGAGTAGATTTAGAGAGAGAAAGAGAAGAAAGTTAGAGAGAGAAAGTAGAGAGATAAACTAGAATGGTGGAAGGTTTACTATGTGTAAAATAATGAACCAACACCCTCTTCCACACATGGAAGAGGGTATATATACCCACGAACCACATGTGCTTTCCATGGGTCGTGGGTTTGTTTCTATGGGCCGGGCTTGGCTTGTCTTGGGCTTAAAGCTCATAACTTATACAATATTAGCTTAAAGTCTAAGCCCGATTTTCCCGACTAACCTATTACAGTGCAAGACCTTTAACGACTAAGATGTCCTATTACATTCTTGTTCGACTATATAAAATATAGGGCTAATGTTGGTTATCACTCTTGCCTCTTGAGAAATAAGTTAAGGGTTCGATCATCACTCCTTGCAAGGCCGGAGGTCCTTTTCTATCTTTGATAGAATAGGAACCAGTCTTTCTACCTTAGGTAGGGGTATGATTGTCTACACTTCAACCTCCCCTATACACTGTTCTAGACGATATTGGGACCCATAACCCGTGGAATACGGTGTTGGGTGTTTCTTTACTTTACTTTTTACTTTTGCGTTTTCTTGATAGTTTGTCCCTGAATATATACATGTATCTTGATAGTGTTCAACTGACTTAAAGCCATGATAGTCAAGCAATTCTGGAGTTAGACCTTTAGTTCTTAATTTGGCAACGGATTGAGCTGCTTCTGCTGTTACAAGCGACCCAGGATCTAAAGGAAATGAATCTATGCGAAAAGAATACATTAGATCATAAATAGAAATAGATGAATCACTAGCAAGAGTTGAATCTCTATTACTAGGCTTAAGCCCACTGATTTCCATAACGCTGCTACTATCACTGCTAGTTGCAATTATACCTAATGCAAATTAATGGTAATCAATCAATTAATTCCCACCAAACCAAAATACCCAGGATCTAAAGGAAATCGAATAAAAAGCCAAAGATGAAGAAAGTGTGAACAAAATCAAGCTTGATTGGGAACAAAATCAATTTAAACTGAATCAACTAAATCGTCCTAATCAAGCAATCAGATCAAAAGAGATAAGGAATGAATTCAATAAAATTAAAAAGTTCGATTAAGGATCATACCTTTGTCTTTATCCATTAAGCAAAAATCCTAAAGCAACAAAAAAATTTATTCAATTGGGGAAATTAAATACGGAGATTGAGGATTATACTGATAACTAAAAAAATGAAACTGTGATGTACACTTACCTTTGAATCCAGTAACTTCGATTATTGATTTTAGGGTTCTTATGGCGCGATCAAATGGATTATGTGGCTGGAGAAGGGAAGGAGAGAGTATAAGATGTGAGATTAATAGCAAAATTGGTTCTCTCCAAAATAAATAGGCTGTAACCGGTACCAAATTTTTTTTCAATCGGTTTTTTAGGTTACAAAAGAATAGTCAAAGGTAAACTTTTAATTCAGATGTATTTTTTGTACATAAAAAATTTGTGATGTATAATGGTCCAAAATGCAAAGTATGTAATGTGTTTGTGACTTTTACCCAAAACTGAATCATGTCTCTGGTTTAGGAAAATACGTGGAACAGGCTATGTTGTTTGCCCCATATCGATAATCCGCTAAAAAAGTGTTTGTCTAATTTGATTAGAGAATGTGAATATCTTTATTACATTATAAAGACTAGCAGGGTATCTACGCGTTGCGGTTGCGAGTACCCCTGAAACTAAAAATTTGCAAACGCAATGTTTAATAGTTGTATTTATTTAAGTTGGAATAACTTTGAGTAATAATAAATCATTTCATACATAAATAGTATTACGAGATTGTGATGATTGATAATGAAAGGTATTTGCAAATCTGTGTAACATTCGTCGCAAATATAACATATAAATATAGAAAAACTTTTTAATTTATATGTTTACACGTTTTCATATATCATGATGACCTTAAAATCTTCCTACTTTGATGCGTGAGATTTAATCGAATTAATTAGCAAAATGATCAGTCTTTGAAAATGCAAATTTATAAAAAAAAATGGTTCAAAATCAAACGAATTTGATATTAAACTTTCATCAGTAAACAATTTGAATAATTATATCTAAAAAATTAGAATTTATAGCAATAATCGTTTGTATATGTTGCATATTAAATTGTATTAATTTTATCATATAATGTGTATTGCCCACCAATTAATAGAGAAATAAATTTATGAAATTTTTGTGCTGTAAAGGTTTGTACCAAAACCTTGTAACATTTTGCTACTTAAAATTTTGGAAAGAGGGGGTCCAATCTCTTTTATAAGTAGTACAAATTTATGTGTTGTTAAAAAAAGTAGTACAAATTAATTTAACGGCGTCGTTTTTAACAGTTCCGGTGGGTCCTTACAGTTCATCTTCTAACGATTATTTGCTAGTTAAACCTACTGTGACTCCGGTTCTCAGTTAAAACCTCATCATTTTATGTAGACAATATGTACGATTTTGTAGATATATATGTTTTTAATTGTTGTACAATATGAATATATAATAGAATTTCTAAATAACGAGGCGTATTAATTTATTTTTTAACTGTGTATTAATTAGTTTTAACATGAGTATTTAAATAACGTATTAATTAGTTTTAATATTTTGTATTAATTTGTTTTAATATGTATTAATTAGTTTTAATAATGAGTATTAAATTATGTATGAATTAGCTTCTAATTATCTTACTACTCTATAAAAGATTTATCACTTTTTCTATATTTAGAAATTTTAAAATTTTCAGCCTAAAACATTTCTATATTAAGTAAGTAACAAACTATGACATTCAATTTGATTTAAAAAATCTTTAATAATAATAACTAATTCAATATCACAGACTTAATGCTGGTCTTTTTGAAAATTGAAAGCATCAAATCATCTTTATAACGTTTTTCACCATTTGAAATGAGAGTTACACACTTTGACCAGAAACAACATATTCGGTATCTATTAATTATTCAAAGTTGTAACCTTTTCGATTTCACCACAAATTAAATGAGGACTTGTAAAGGCCATTAACACCGGACTGTCATAAATTAAACGACGACCTGTAACAGCCAATCGTTACTCCCTCAAAACTTAAATTCAGACATCCAGTCAACCGAACATGCATATATAAAACCCCGACTACAAAAAACAACATATATTATCCCCCGCTGCCAGGTCATTCAAGACCACCACTTCTTCCTCTATAACCCCAATAACAACCAACATCCACTATCCTAATCCCTTACAACAACGAAAAAATAACCAATGATCTCAATTTTTCCTTTTAATACTAAAAAACACTTAAAACACGGAGTATAAAAGATTTCATCGCATATTTATGAAAAGTTTAACTCCTTTAATTCGGTCAAGATAAACATACCTTACACGAGACCTCATTTAAAGATCTAGAAGTCGTTTTTGTGAAGACAAAGAAAATGGTATCACCGATTTGTGTTCTTCGTATTATGATTCGTGTAGGTGAGATGCAAGAAAACTAAATATTGAGTATCCTCGATGTGTGTTTCTAGGATTTGGTTTGTTGGAAATGATAAAGATGGTGTTGCAGAAAAGAATAAAGAGGTGCGTGTGTTTTTTCTGTGTCATTAGGTTTTTTAAGTGATGTATTCGGAATTTAGGATGTTTTTTTTGGGTTAATGTTTCTTTTGGGCTGGTTTTCTTATACCGTGGATATGAGACAATCTTTTATTAGCCTTGTGATTTAAAAGTTGGTACATAGGCTTTATTTGGAATGTAATTTACCATATTATTACCATAATATTATTTGGGACTAGCCTCATATCGTGCGTTGCGGTGGCGGTTACTTGGGAAAATGTTACATGTTTATTGTCTTTAGTTTGAACTTTATGTTAATTAGGATGTAAAATAGTTTGCGTTGCTAAGAGTATTGAATTAAAAGTTGATGTTCATTCGTCAAGTTATGGTTAGAAAAAGACATATAAACGAAATTTTTTTTCGAAATATATAAAGGAAAGGAGTAGAAAAATATAGAAGAAATGGTTAGCTGCCCCCCATATATGCTATAAAATTGAATTTTTCTCGCTATAAATATAGTCATAAGGTACCTGTCGTCGCATTGCGCGGGTACCTTGCTAGTGTTTATGTATTTGTACAATATGCATATAATCTTGTAAGTTGATTTTGTACAATGTTTATAAATAGAAGAGGTTTTTTTTAATATATAGTAGAGATTATATATGATGATTACAATGAGTTAAAATAATAAATTCACCTTTTTGAAAATCCGGTTAAGGATCCGTTTGGTAAGAGCTATTTTGAATCTTTTTTAGAGCTGTTAACTTTTTTGTTGAAAAAATAATTTAGTAGCTCTGTTTTGCACAACAAATTTTTAGAGCTGTTTTTAAAAGCTGTTAAAGTTATGAATAACTGATATAACCTCCAATTATATTATAATTTATCTAAATATGTCATTTTAAATTATTTTACATATTAATTTTACAGTAAACAACTAATCTACCAAACATTTTTATTAACAGTTAACAACTTACAGTTAACAGCTTACAGCTTACAGTTAACAGCTTACAGCTAATTTTGCCAAATATAACCAATTACAAATATTAGTTGAAAAAAAAGGAAATACTAGAAATTATTTAAATGAGAAATGTTATGAATTATTTAAATGAGGAAATCACACTTTTGAAAATGAGCTAAATTGAATTGATCCAAGTCATTTTAAATCTGACGTATTCAATCGGATCTTCAAACGACCCAAACGAGTAATCGGGTCAACAGGTTACGAGTTCAACCGGTTCAACCACTAGACCAACCCGGTCATCCATAAAACACAATGTTTAAGGGTTCCAAGTTCGACAGTCGGGTTGACCCAGCCTATCGGTCTAATCGGTTTTAAAAATATAATACCCAATTTGACTCGATCTTTGACCTTTTGCAGTTACAATTTGATCCTACGTAATATAGCATATCGTTAATTATTTATCACTAAGAAATGTCCACTATTATGCGCAGGTACTCTTCGAGTAAAGAACAAAGAGTTATTCGACTCAACAATGGAAGTATATGTTGGGGGTGTTTTGATACTCGGTTCGATTCGGCTAGCTTAATCAATTGAATCGGTTTTGGTCGAAAAGACCGGTCAAATTAAATCAAGTTTCATATTTTCGAACCCTGTTAGACCTGTCGGCTTTAGAGTGACTTGGTTCTCGAAACCCGACTTAGTTTCAATTTCTTAGTGTTTTTTATAATAACATGTTAATTATACATGTAACACCCTCATTTTTACATATAGCAGCGGAAGCTATTTTGGGGTATTACTTCATGATACACAGTACTCAATAATAGAAAACGACTCAAAAGAGACGTTTTTAAAAGAGAGTTATCATTCATTTATTCATCAGAGTATTTACAAACAGAGGTCCCGAAGAACATTTTGAAAACATAAAAGTGAATGATAACAAGTTTGGACGTCCTCATGTCCTTTGCCTCTCCGTGCCATAGTCCGTGTGATTTTCAGTTACCTGGGATAAATATGCTAAAAGTCAACACAAAGGTTGAGTGAAATTCATAGGTTTGAGTTATAATAGTTTGAATACAAGTTTAATCATCAATGGGATATGTTTTTACACCCGTTAAAATCATAATTATTGCATCTGAGCTCATGACACCCCACGTTAACATTTCCAAGTCCAGTGATGGTACTGCAGACCAATCAATGACTAGAAGTAAGGCGTAACTTGCCAAGGTTACCCTCTTTGTTCTCAAATATAGTGCTATTGGTGCCAAAAGTATAGGCAAACCAACGGGAGTCGTCACACTCCAAATAGATCTATTCACAATATTCGCGTTCACGTTACGGTGATTATGGTTCATGAAATGTATGTTATAGTGGTAGATCAAGGTACTCGTGTGCAATAATTTATCAGGATAGCATACCAAAATACTTGTATTCATGTTTAGAGCATATATCCTCCTCACGGGTTTGTAAAGCATTTAAAAGTGAGGCTATGAACTCACCTTAGGTTAGGGATATCTGCTTGATATCAAGAGGGACTCAGGTAGACGGCTTTTACCACGCAACCTGAGGTATCGTATGTCAAGTATTTAGTTAAGTTGTGTTATGTTTCAAAACTTTGTTTAATATAGTTTAAAAGGTTTATTTCTTTGATTCATTAGTTTATGAATATCGTTGTATCACTATTCGGGTCATCATATGTCAGAAGCCATTCTATAAACGTTTGAGGAGCGAGGGCACTTTAACTCGTAAACCCAACCACTCAGTCAGAACGTAATATCGATATGGAACATCTTAATATGAAATTCCCTAGTAGTAGGATACGTCTGTGTGTTAAGGAAAATAGGTTTTGAGGTTTCTTTAAAAGTTATTCGATAATAAGTTATGTTTATATTTATAATGTATTTAGAGTTTATATATGTTTTAATCAATGTATAAAAAGGATTATTTGTATTTAGTTTATATAATATCAAACCTTATAGGATTATTATATATTTTTCAAAATATCTCATTTATACCTTTAAGTTTAAAAAAAATGGCAAAATATACCCTTGTAGTTATAACTTATACAAGTTTTGTCTTTTATGGACACATATATGTAATATAAACTTGTACTTTCAAACATGGCAAATTAGAAACTTAAATTTAAGTTTATGATCATGGCAAAATAGGTCCTTATAGTTTATAGTTTTAAAAATTACACATTTAGTCCTTTATCTTGAAAATAGTTTCATAACATGTTTTAACACTAAAATAGACTTGTTTTATGAATCAAAAGCTAAAGTAAAGTTTCATTTGTGTTCTTATATGTCCTATAAGACTTATGAACATCTTATAACAATAACATAATAAGTTTAAAACTTTGAAATCAAATTGATCATAAGTAGTAAAAATTTAGGGTTTTCTAGGTTCAATCATAGTTTCATGAATGTTTTAAGGTATCATAAGGCATGTAATTATTATAACAACATCTCTAGGTGTTCTATAACATATCTAAGATCAAACATGGGTGTTTAGAACTTACTTGAATACAAATAGAGCAAGAACAAGATGAAAAGGGGAGTATGTGTTAGTTTTGAGGCCTTGACGATCACTACAACTTGTTAATGGCTTCTAGGTCTTGTAATCTTGGTTTCTTTTCTTGTAAACCTTCTTAGAACATCATATCATCCTTAGTCTACTGCTAGTGCTTGGATTGAGAGAGTTTTTAGTGCTTTAGAGAAGTTGAGAATGGAATGAAGAGTTATGTGTTAGTTATGGCTATTTATAGGCAAACAAAGGCTTCATGGCTAAGTTTTGCAAGGATAGGTGTCAAGTGCTGGAGTACATGACAAGGATAAGCTAGGAGGATGTTAAGGCTAAGCTAGTTGATGAGTATTACAAGCTAGGGATGTAGCTTTGCAAGGTGTAAGCACATGGTGAAGTTTAGGAAGCATGTGGTGGCAAAGTGCTTGTAAGCTACCTTCTTGCTTGCTTAGGATGATGTAGGGAGGTGCTAAGCATGAGGGAGGTGTGTGTTAAGGTGGTAGGATCAGTAGTAGCTTGATCATAGAGGTTCTTGAGGTGTTAGGGTGCTTGGTTTAACAAGGTTATGCTTATACATGGCTGTTTCTGGACAGCCAGCAATAGTCCCGATAAATTGTTTGTCATTTACAAACCGTGACTCCGTTTAAGCTCAAATTTGTGAGAATTGTTAGATATTTGAGTCCTCTACAACTTTTAGTTTTACATATTCAAGGGTTACTACACAAAATCTTGAGATAATAGCTGTTTACTACAAGTATGCAGAATCTGCGTACCTTTGGCATTTCGGCTATAACTAATTCATATGATGTCGAATCGGGGTGATTCCATTTGCAAAATGACCACAAGACATAGGGCTAAAACCTAGTTCTTTTACTTAATACTCAGGGTCTTATTGATTTGTCCAGATTCTATGTTTTATTGGCTAGTCATATTCTGAAAATTACAAGTATGAACTAGTTTTAGTCATGCCGGGTTTGCTATGGTTTTGTGATTAGGATTTGAGGAGTTAGGGTCTTAGTATTTATGTTTATACAGATTTAGGGATTGTGTTTGAGGTTTAGTAATGATTCACCAAGAGTTTTAAGGGTTTTATTGGGTTAAACTAGGTTAAACTTGAAAACTAGGTCAAACCGGGTAAAACTAGGTTAATCACTTGTTTTAGCTTAGGTCATGTTGAAATCTTGGATTGAGGTTCTAGATTGGAGTCTAACATGATGTAGAGGTACCGTTTTGGGTTTAGGATCTATAAAATGAGTACTTGTACCTTGTGGTAGAGCGGTGTGAAAGTTTGAACATGATTTAGGACATAAGATGACCAAATTAGGGCTTTATACTTAAATGACTTGTAAATTGTTACTTGAATACTTGCTCAATGATTCAATGAGTGTATCACACTAAACTTTAGTTAAAGTAGCTTTTACATAAGCCTTGCATACTTCAAAACTTGTTTCATTTTGTAATTAGGGTTTTTGAATCAACCGTAAAGGTATAATGCTTGTTTTGGTAAATTGTGGGATATAAGATGTTGTATTGATTGAATATTTAGCAAAATGATCTTTGATATATATATACTTGACATACTTAGGGGTTTACATGATGTAATCATGTATATAATTGACAATAGTGGTTGCGTAAGCACGTCTAGATTTCTATGTAAGTTACTTTACATAGTTGAGATATAGTGAAGCAAAAATTTAACCCATAAAAGTAGTTCTCATATATATCATGAGTGTATATTACATAGAGGAAATTTATGAGTTGTTACAGTCTTTCCCCCTTAAGGAAATCTCGTCCCGAGATTTAGTTTGATATAGGAGTAGTGTTTGAAAATAAGTGTGGGTATTTAGCACGAATCTGATCTTCGCGTTCCCAGGTAAATTCTGGGCCTCTTTTTGAGTTCCATCGTACTTTGACAATAGGGATACGACTTTGTTTAAGTTGTTTGACCTCTCGGTCCATGATTTCCACAGGTTCTTCTATGAAATTGAGCTTATCGTCAAGCTGAAGTTCTTTCATTGTATGATAAGAGATTCGTTTGATAGACATTTCTTGAGATTAGAAACGTGGAAAGTATTGTGTACAGTACTGAGCTCTTCCGGGAGCTCAATTCTGTATGCTACTGGGCCAATCCGTTCAAGGATTTTAAATGGTCCAATGTATCGTGGATTAAGCTTTCCTCGTTTTCCAAAACGAATGACACCTTTTCGAGGTGATACTTTCAACATAACACGATCTCCAACTTGGAATTCTAAAGGTTTTCGTCTTATGTTGGCATAACTTCTTTGTCGATCTCTAGCGGTTTGTAAGTGTTGTCGAATTTGAAAGATCTTCTCGGTGGTTTCATGGATTATTTCTGGTCCTGTAAGTTGAACATCTCCAACTTCAGCCCAGCAGACCGGAGATCTGCACTTTCGACCATAAAGTGCTTCGAATGGAGCCGCTTTGATACTGACGTGATAACTGTTATTATAGGAGAATTCTATCAACGGTAGATGTCTTTCCCACCCTTTTCCGAAATCAATAACACAAGCTCGGAGCATGTCTTCAAGTGTCTGAATAGTTCTTTCACTTTGACCATCGGTTTGAGGATGATAGGCTGTACTCATGTCTAACTGAGTACCCAAAGCACTTTGTATTGATTTCCAGAATCTAGATGTGAAGTGAGGATCACGATCTGATATGATAGATATTGGCACTCCATGTCGGGAGATGATTTCTTTTATGTATAACCTCGTAAGAGTTTCCATACTATCAATCTCTCGAATGGGAATGAAATGAGCAGATTTTGTAAGACGATCAACAATGACCCAGATTGCGTCATGTCCATTAGATGTTCTAGGAAGTTTTGTAACAAAATCCATAGTTATTCTTTCCCATTTCCATATAGGAATTTCGGGTTGTATCAGTAAACCAGATGGCTTCTGACATTCAGCTTTAACTCTGGAACATGTTAAACACGTGCCCACATATTCAGCAATGATTGCCTTCATGTTAGGCCACCAGTAGAGTTTCTTTAGATCCTGATACATTTTGTCAGAACGTGGATGAATGGAGTACTTTGATTTATGGGATTCGTGCATAATCAAGCTCCTCAAATTACCATAATATGGTAACCAACTTCTATTCTTGATGCAACGAGTTCCATCAGGACGTATTTCAAAAGTTTTTTCCATTCCTCTTAAGTTCTCAAACTTAAGGTTTTCTTCTTTGAGTGCTTCGTTTTGAGCTTTAAGGATTTGTCTAGGTAGATTTGGATGGAGAGTCATAACTAGCGATCTGACTCGAAGTGGGTTAATTCATTCTTTTCGGCTTAAGGCATCTGCTACGACATTAGCCTTTCCAGGATGATAACGAATTTCACAATCATAATCAGCGAGTAGTTCTAACCAACGTAGTTGTCGCATATTTAGATCTTTTTGATCAAGAATATGTTGTAGGCTCTTATGATCGGTGAACACTATACACTTTGTACCATACAAATAGTGTCTCCATATTCTAAGAGCGAACATGACTGCCCCTAGTTCGAGATCATGTGTGGTATAATTTTTCTCATGAGTCTTAAGTTGTCGAGATGCATAAGCAATGGCTTTTTCTCTTTGCATCAAAACAGCTCCAAGACCTTGATGAGATGCATCACAGTAAACGAAAAAATCGTCGTTTCCTTCAGGTAATGCTAGAATTGGGGCTTCACACAACTTTTGTTTTAACAAATGAAAATCTGTTTCTTGATCTTTTCCCCAGATATACTTTTTGTTCTTCTGGGTTAGTTTAGTCAAAGGCTTTGTAATTTTTGAAAAACCTTCGATGAACCTTCGATAATAACCAGCAAGTCCTAAAAACTGGCGTATCTCTGTAGGTGTAGTAAGAGATGCCCAATTTTTGACTGCTTCAATTTTTACAGGATCAACATGGATCCCTTGATTATCAATCAAATGTCCAAGAAATGGCACAACATTGATCCAGAAGTCACACTTTGAGAATTTAGCATACAACTTCTCTTTCTTGAGTAATTCAAGAATTATTCTCAGATGGTTTGCGTGATCTTCTTCATTGCGAGAATAGATGAGAATATCATCGATGAACACAATTTCGAACTTATCCAAGTAAGGTTTACACACACGGTTCATGAGATCCATGAATACAGCTGGTGCATTAGTTAACCCAAATGGCATCACTTGAAATTCATAGTGTCCATACCGAGTTCTGAATGCGGTTTTTGGAATATCTTCCTCCCTAACTCTCAGTTGATGATAACCTGAGCGTAGGTCGATTTTTGAGTAAATACTCGAACCTTGAAGTTGGTCGAATAAGTCATCAATTCTGGGTAACGGGTAACGATTCTTTATAGTGAGTTTATTCAAACCTCGGTAGTCGATACACATTCTAAAAGTTCCGTCTTTTTTTCTTGACAAATAAGACAGGAGCTCCCCAAGGTGATGTACTAGGATGAATAAAACCACGATCGGTTAATTCTTGAAGTTGAGTAGATAGTTCCTGCATTTCTGAAGGAGCTAATCTATAAGGTGATCGAGCTATAGGTGCAGCACCCGAAATCAAATCGATTTGAAATTCTACTTGGCGAGTAGGAGGAATGCCAGGTAGATCTTTGGGAAAAACTTCTGAAAACTCTCTGACTATAGGTATATCTTCAAGTCGCTTCTCGTCAGGCTTGTTCTCCGTTACTTGAATTACGAATACTTGGCAACCTCGAGATATATATCTCTCAGTTTTTATACAAGATACAAGATTTAGTCGGGTTTTACTTCGATCTCCTCGGATAATTAGAGTTTCATCATTTATAGGAATATGAACGACTTTCTCGTTACATAGGATTTTGGCATGAGTTTTGGATAACCAATCCATACCAATAACAACATCAAAACTGCCGAGTTGAATTGGCATGAGATCAATTTTGAAAGGTTGTTTTGACAAGGTTAAGGTACAGTTTTGGAGAATAGTATTAGTACTAACTAAGTTTCCATCGGCCATCTCGATATCATAATAGGTACTTAAGGTAACGGGGATAATATTTAGTTTAGAAGCAAGAGATGTAGATACGAAGCTTTTATCAGCTCCAGAATCAAATAATACTCTAGCCAGATGTTGATTAAGAAGGAACATACCCGTAACTACGTTAGGGTCTTGTGGAGCATTTTTGTCCCTTAACATATAGGCTCTTCCTTGGGCACCATTGTTGTTCTTTCGGCATTGATTTGCATAATGCCCTATCTCTCCACAGGCATGGCAAGTAACTGTCACTGGTAGCTGATTACTTCCGGTGGCTGGTCCCTTGTTTCTACAGTTCTTGGTTAAGTGGCCTGTCTTGTTACAAGTTCGGCATTTAACACTGTAGAGACCGGTATGGTGAAGAGAACACTTTCTACACAGTGGTAGACTTCCGGAATACCTATTAGTCTCAGCTGGAGTAGCAGCATAAGATCTAAACGTTTCTTGCATTTGGTTCTGATAAGGGTTGGTGGTACGGTTCTGGTTATTGATGTTACGGTTACGATTATTGTTGAAAGTTCTTCTGTCGTCGAACTTTCTTTTATGATCATTGGATCCTTGCACAGGGTTGGTCCTGGTTACTTGATCCATCAGTTTTTGAGTAATGGTAATGACTTCCTCCAAAGATTGAGGTTTAGAGGCAGTAACATTTCCTTTGATACTCGAAGGCAACCCTCCGATAAAAACTTCCATTGCTCTCTCAGTATCTGGCACCATGTTGGGACATAGAAGTGCCAATTCCTGAAATCTTCTTATGTAAGTTAGGTACTCGTGTGCAATAATTTATCAGGATAGCATACCAAAATACTTGTATTCATGTTTAGAGCATATATCCCCCTCACGGGTTTGTAAAGCATTTAAAAGTGAGGCTATGAACTCACCTTAGGTTAGGGATATCTGCTTGATATCAAGAGGGACTCAGGTAGACGGCTTTTACCACGTAACCTGAGGTATCGTATGTCAAGTATTTAGTTAAGTTGTGTTATGTTTCAAAACTTTGTTTAATATAGTTTAAAAGGTTTATTTCTTTGATTCATTAGTTTATGAATATCGTTGTATCACTATTCGGGTCATCATATGTCAGAAGCCATTCTATAAACGTTTGAGGAGCGAGGGCACTTTAACTCGTAAACCCAACCACTCAGTCAGAACGTAATATCGATATGGAACATCTTAATATGAAATTCCCTAGTAGTAGGATACGTCTGTGTGTTAAGGAAAATAGGTTTTGAGGTTTCTTTAAAAGTTATTCGATAATAAGTTATGTTTATATTTATAATGTATTTAGAGTTTATATATGTTTTAATCAATGTATAAAAAGGATTATTTGTATTTAGTTGATAAAATACCAAACCTTATAGGATTATTATATATTTTTCAAAATATCATTTATACCTTTAAGTTTAAAAAAAATGGCAAAATATACCCTTGTAGTTATAACTTATACAAGTTTTGTCTTTTATGGACACATATATGTAATATAAACTTGTACTTTCAAACATGGAAAATTAGAAACTTAAATTTAAGTTTATGATCATGGCAAAATAGGTCCTTATAGTTTATAGTTTCAAAAATTACACATTTAGTCCTTTATCTTGAAAATAGTTTCATAACATGTTTTAACACTAAAATAGACTTGTTTTATGAATCAAAAGCTAAAGCAAAGTTTCATTTGTGTTCTTATATGTCTTATAAGACTTATGAACATCTTATAACAATAACATAATAAGTTTAAAACTTTGAAATCAAATTGATCATAAGTAGTAAAAATTTAGGGTTTTCTAGGTTCAATCATAGTTTCATGAATGTTTTAAGGTATCATAAGGCATGTAATTATTATAACAACATCTCTAGGTGTTCTATAACATATCAAACATGGGTGTTTAGAACTTACTTGAATACAAATAGAGCAAGAACAAGATGAAAAGGGGAGTATGTGCTAGTTTTGAGGCCTTGACGATCACTACAACTTGTTAATGGCTTCTAGGTCTTGTAATCTTGGTTTCTTTTCTTGTAAACCTTCTTAGAACATCATATCATCCTTAGGCTACTTCTAGTGCTTGGATTGAGAGAGTTTTTAGTGCTTTAGAGAAGTTGAGAATGGAATGAAGAGTTATGTGTTAGTTATGGCTATTTATAGGCAAAGAAAGGCTTCATGGCTAAGTTTTGCAAGGATAGGTGTCAAGTGCTGGAGTACATGACAAGGATAAGCTAGGAGGATGTTAAGGCTAAGCTAGTTGATGAGTATTACAAGCTAGGGATGTAGCTTTGCAAGGTGTAAGCACATGGTGAAGTTTAGGAAGCATGTGGTGGCAAGGTGCTTGTAAGCTACCTTCTTGCTTGCTTAGGATGATGTAGGGAGGTGCTAAGCATGAGGGAGGTGTATGTTAAGGTGCTAGGATCAGTAGTAGCTTGATCATAGAGGTTCTTGAGGTGTTAGGGTGCTTGGTTTAACAAGGTTATGCTTACACATGGCTGTTTCTGGACAGCCAGCAATAGTCCCGGTAAATTGTTTGTCATTTACAAATCGTGACTCCGTTTAAGCTCAAATTTGTGAGAATTGTTAGATATTTTAGTCCTCTACAACTTTTAGTTTTACATATTCAAGGGTTACTACACAAAATCTTGAGATAATAGCTGTTTACTACAAGTATGCCGAATCTGCGTACCTTTGGCATTTCGGCTATAATAATTCATATGATGTCGAATCGGGGTGATTCAATTTGCAAAATGACCACAAGACATAGGGCTAAAACCTAGTTCTTTTACTTAATACTCAGGTCTTATTGATTTGTCCAGATTCTATGTTTTATTGGCTGGTCATATTCTGAAATTACAAGTATGAACTAGTTTTAGTCATGCCGGGTTTGCTATGGTTTTGTGATTAGGATTTGATGAGTTAGGGTCTTAGTATTTATGTTTAGACAGATTTAGGGATTGTGTTTGAGGTTTAGTAATGATTCACCAAGAGTTTTAAGGGTTTTATTGGGTTAAACTAGGTTAAACTTGAAAACTAGGTCAAACCGGGTAAAACTAGGTTAATGACTTGTTTTAGCTTAGGTCATGTTGAAATCTTGGATTGAGGTTCTAGATTGGAGTCTAACATGATGTAGAGGTACCGTTTTGGGTTTATGATCTATAAAATGAGTACTTGTACCTTGTGGTAGAGCGGTGTGAAAGTTTGAACATGATTTAGGACATAAGATGACCAAATTAGGGCTTTATACTTAAATGACTTGTAAATTGTTATTTGAATACTTGCTCAATGATTCAATGAGTGTATCACACTAAACTTTAGTTAAAGTAGCTTTTACATAAGCCTTGCATACTTCAAAACTTGTTTCATTTTGTAATTAGGGTTTTTGAATCAACCGTAAAGGTATAATGCTTGTTTTGGTAAATTGTGGGATATAAGATGTTGTATTGATTGAATATTTAGCAAAATGATATTTGATATATATATACTTGACATACTTAGGGGTTTACATGATGTAATCATGTATATAATTGGCAATAGTGGTTGCGTAAGCACGTCTAGATTTCTATATAAGTTACTTTACATAGTTGAGATATAGTGAAGCAAAAATTTAACCCAAAAGTAGTTCTTATATATATCATGAGTGTATATTACATAGAGGAAATTTATGAGTTGTTACAATACATATTTTTTATGTAATTTTATATCTATATTTATATTTGTTGACATATAGTTTATAAGCTTAATATATAAAAATAATTTATGATTTTTATATATAAATTTTTTTAATCGTTGCATATATAACAAAAGTTTTTTTTAATCGAACTGATTAAAAATTGATAAATCGACGATTTGACCAAATCGTTAAACCAATTTTTTGAATATTGTGTGGGACCAACTTCACATTTTCGACGGGGACATAATAACCATTTGTGAGCCGTGTGAAAATAGAAATTCCACTTTTTAGTTTTGGGGGATTTCTCATAATGGCTCATTTTCATTTGGATGTTTTATTTTTTTAGTGAATTTGAAAAATTCTGAAAATGGCCTGAAGCAATCGAGGCGATTTAGAATATTTTGAAATACGGAGGTAATCGATGTATCCTGAGACAATCGAGACACGTGTCACACATGAAAGATAGACTATCTCGATTGTTTTAGTTGTCCATTTTTTTAGAAACCTGAAAATTGTTGACTAAAATAGAAATTTGTTTTTTATTTTTGGACAATTTTAAGAAATATTTTACATGTAAGACATGTTTATCTAATGATAAATCATAAAACAGTTAAAAATGTTTGTCAACTTCTTGTTAACCGTCCAGAGTTCGTTGTACGCATATCTTTGCAATTTATTATTTGAATAATATGCATTTTAATGATATTGTAGATTAACACATGTTATCACTGTACGTATATGTTGGTCTATACGTGTAATATATTGTGCATATGGTCGTATTAAATGCTGATAAAATGACATGTCGACAAATTATTGTTCTTTTGCACCACCACATTTAGGAAAAAAAAAAGGCACACCACAAGTACGGGTGTGTTTGTTGAAATAAATAGTAGCCGTGAACAGTAGCTCTGAGCAGGAATAGTGAGCAGTAGCTGTAAGTATGAGCGGTGAGCAGTAGTTGTGAGCAGTAGCTGTCAGAGCTCATTGCTTATTTGTTCACCATTTATTTGTCGCCGCTTCTTAAATGATGCATTGAAAAACTATTATTATTAAAAAGTAGCACGGCTCATCACTCCTTTACCAAACGATTAAAAAAAATCACAACGCTCACCGCTCCTTTCATCAAAATAGCATTAAAAATCAAAATGTTTTTCTTTACCGCTCAACGCTAAAAAAAACTTTATTATCTCTCTTTGACAAACAGAGCCTTAAAACGAAACTACAATATAAGTTAAAAATTTAGGAGTATATCATACATTCATACTTGCAATTTTGTCGACTTATGGATATATTGACCCTGCTTGTGAGTACTTCGATGAGTCTACTTTGGTGTGCTTGTTGGGCATATGCCCCCATAAATTTGGTGGTCACAATTCTCGTTGCAAGTTGACCTCGTTAACGTCAAATGTGGAGAAGACTTACCAAGTTGAGTGTAGAAAACCGTATTTCCAGGTTTAAATTTAACACCCTAGTTGTTTACACTTTACCCCGATCAAGTGGGGCAAATTGGTAGAATTAGGATTGGTCGAGCTATGATTTGAAAGGGTCAAAATTTTGGGCTCGGATCATTTCAACTTTATATGAACATTGATATGAACATGATCGATAAGGTTACCTCAGATACAAAACAACTGAGCTTACGAAAAGGCTCGGTTTTGTTTTTTTATTACTACTATTAGTGAACATTATCGATCATGTTCATATGAACTTGAGAGATGATCTTTATCCCGAAACTTCAACGACAATAACATAAGCTAATTGCAAATATTATTAGTAAATCAGCTTATGGGTTATAAGATTTGCACTTGCAAATTTAGCAAGCAAGTTGTCAGCGACCCTTCAACAACTCGTATGTCATCTTCTTCTTGTTTTTGGCTATGTCATAGCCTCATATTGCAAAACTCATACATCATGCCCTTTTATACCTGTCACTTGTACTAGTTGTACGTAAAAATTGAACCAATATTCATTAGAATATTACTAACTTCCTTTACAAATTAAAGATATAAAATACTCAATCAACTAAAGAACCAACTGCCTAAAACACAAATTGGGTATGTACAATAACATCATACATGTTAATTCGAGCAAAAAATGAACCAATGTGTCATTATTTATGAACGGGTACGTTATCGTTCTTAACTCATTCTTAACTCGACTATCTTAGCTAGTGGAAGCAATGGGAGTTCGAGGACTCGGAAGTCCCATATACGAAAGCCTTGGCGAAAGGCGAACCTTTGGGCTCGGTCTTGGTGATGGCACGGGGCCATAATTGGCAAAGTTTGAAGGAACAACGCGAGGAGATAAGTTAACTTGTTCAAGGGCTCGAGATTGTAGATCAATAGGATAATCACGAACACATCCGATACGAGGACCATTTCCTGATGTCCACTTGCACGACAAACGACTAGCCAAACGGCTGACACTTGCACGGTCAGCACGGGTAGGTGTACGAAGAACATCGGTGGCTGTAAGATGTGGGATAACAAGTGGTTTAGGTTTAGCATTTGGTTGGGGTACGTTAAATGAAAACCCGACACTTGCGTCATCAGCGTCGACCGAACATCTCTTAACATTAGTGAGATCAACTTTGTTTTCCTCAAGGAAACAAATAAACTCTGTAAAGTTTTCTTCAGTAGGGAGGTAGTGACCACTATAAGGCCATATAGCCTCCAGGACTCCCCCATGGGCGACTAATCGTCCAGCAGCAGTCGTGGCACCACCGGATAGAAAACTCGAATGTTGGAAAAGACCTTTCTTCTTTTGGCCAACGTACAAATTCCTCGATGTGCTTAGAACAAAGATCCATTTCGAACACTCGGTGGTCTCCAAAAGTATGCCACTTTGACGAAATACTAGCTTTCCGTCTTCCACAATCACTTCGTATTGTTCCCTTTCGTTCTGTTGAAACAAAAAAAAAAACGATTAGCGAATGATTTTATAACGTTCTCTTATGATAAAAGGAGTCAAGCGCGGAATGTGACTTACGGGTCCTAAGTATTTGATGCACTGACGGTTTAGATGCTGTCTCGAGCACTTCTCAAGGTTTATTTCTTTGCCATCCCCGACGTCCAACCTTTGATTATCAAGAAACAAAACATCATTAGAATCATGGTAAATTGAGATTGTTTCTTTTAGTTAAAAATCGAAAATCTTTACAAGTTCTTACCAGTAGAAGAAAGGCTGGCTGCTTTCGCTTTCGAACCATAAATCATAGTACATGTGCAAGTTGTGTCCATAACGATGTCGTGGGTCGATCTGCAAATTGTAAATGAAAGATTATGAGCAAATTATTTCACAAATCAAGGCCAAACATTAGAGTAATAAAAAGGCTTTCGTGTGCTTACCGCTTCAAGCCAATGTTGCAATGCAAGTTGTCGAGCCTTTTCATTCTTAGACAACCCCTTTCCAACCTTAGCAGCCCGGGTGCGAGCCCTCGCCCATCTTGAAACCGCGGTTTCATGCTTCTCGACATTGAAAAATGAGACTGAGCTTCGATCTAAAGCCGCAAAATCCAAAGCCTTCCACCTACAAAACATCATACAACTTAGAAAACTTTTTTTTTCACATATAAAGTATGTAACTTTTTTTTCGCGATAAAATAATTATTTTTCGGGGTTAGAACTAACCATAGTTCCTCAACAACGACAGCACAATCTGCTAAGTTTCTTCGTGTTCGGTAACTCTTGTATACTTTCTGCAGAGTAGTAGCTGCAGCATTGAGTTCACTAACTGGTCGAGGCGAAAAGAACACAACGGGTTCAGGAAGAAGATTTGTCGATCCGGGCTGGTTTGTTTCACGTGTCACGCGTTCGGGCTCGGACTTCCTAAGATCCTGAACTAAATTCTTAAATGAAAGAGTGGTTTCAAGCATTATTTTCAATGGTTCACTGTTTAAGCTAATTGAGTTCCTTCTTTTGCTAGTAACACTACAATCTTGCAAATCACTACTGCTTTTCGAGGTTAGCTCAGATTCTGATTCTAGTCTCTTGAAACTATCCGATCTTAGTCGATTTTCGAGGTTTTCCAGATCATAAGGTAAATCTAAGAAGCCGTGTCTCAAGATTACTTCATAAGTTGATGATAATAGTGATAAGGATAAACCCATAACAGTTAAAAGTCCTCCTGCATAATCATATATAATCAAATTAGCTTATGTATAAGTTAAGCATTTAAATTTTTTTTAGCTTAAATTAAGGACAGCTAAACCATAATAGGAGTAGCTTTTTATTTGATGTCAAGACATAAAGATGTCAAGTTGATTTTGTAGTAAAACAAAGTGACTAATTAAACATATATTAAGGACTAATTCAATAGTAAAAGACAAATTAGTCACCAATTAGCATAACATCATGAGACACATACAAACACCAAAAACACACATTTGCTATATAAAATATCCAAGTTTTTTAGCATATCATGATAGCCAAATGAAAAAAAGATAACCAAAAAAGAATCAAACCCAAAAATTATTTTCCAAAAACACACTTTGACAATAAAAAAAACCAATCTTTTTAGTTAATCATGATACCATATTGGAAAAAGATAAACACCCATTACATAATATACAAAAAGAATCATATCCAAAAATATAAACAAAAAACACTAACCTTAAATATATATCAAGATTCTTGTTCTTCAAACACTTGTGGTTTTTTTTTATGTTCTTGAAGTTGGTACTTGGTATGTGTTTTCTGCTTGTAGAAGTGATGATGATGATGCCAAAATCACCTTCACCTATATATACAAAAAAAACTTTGTGGAAAATAGTTTAATACACGTCTTTGAATCTTTGTGTAAAAGATTGACTAGAGAATTTTGTATGGTTTGATTTTATGAAACAAATTTCAAACCTAAGGTGCACGTTTTTGATGATTCAGAGCTTGAGAATTTGGAATTCACTTTAAAGGTGTAGAATGTTTGTGTATGGATTTTGAAGATATGTAAGTTGTATTGTGTATTTATATTGGAGTAGATAAATAGAGCATGGTCAAAGATAGGAAGCTAGATAATGGGTTCCATGAAAAATCATAAAATTGTTTTTAAGTTTTTATGTGGGGACTATGAGTATACAGTTACATGTATTTATTATTTATTGTGGTTATCATTTCTATTAGATTGGAAAAATAAATATAATAGGGTAAATTTGGACATTTGGTGAAGCGTGTAGTCTGACTTGTCGGATTGACCGTAGATAAAATTAGCAGTACGAGTTCGACATGTAAAAAATAAACATTTTCTCTAAATCAAAGGTGGAGTAAGTTTTTTAGTTAAAAGAGACTAGTTATATTTAAATCAAAAAGTTATGACGATGATTAGAAAGACTCATAAAAAAATTAGTAAAAAACAGTTTGTTATATAAGTAAAAAAAAAATAAATAGTAACTCCGTCTCTGCTCAAATTAATACTTCAATCTATTTACATGCATTGACGGTAAATAAATTAAAATTACGAGTTTGCCGTTCTAATAAATTTATTTGTGAAATGTGCATGCAGAAAAACGATTATTGGCAATATAATGCTAATTCTTTTACATGCATGTTATTAGGGTAAAACATAAAAGCATAACATGCGGGAGATAATATTTGAACAATCTTTACATTTTTGATCAGAAATGTAAATATTTTGGTTTTCTTCTTGGAACTAACTAAACTATGCATTCCAAACTAGAATTGTTGCATGCACTAATGCACCATGCACGTATACCTAGTGCATATTTTCCATGCATACCTAGTGTTAGTTATATTAGTGTTTCGAATTTTTATCATCAACATGCATTTGTGTAACGGGACACGTTCATGTTCTGTCAAATTTCCTAACAAATTTACGATGAAACATTGCTCGAAAGACGAAAATCTCAAAATTATAGTGTAACAAACTCGCTTTAAACTACAAGATGGATTCGAGACACGCACAAGTATATATGAACATTAACAAGTGGATCCATTAACTAGTAACGAAAATGAATAGTCAAAATAAATAGTTATAAGTGGTTTTGTTTTATTCTTTTGTTGTGTTGATTCTAGTTAGAATATTATGGTTGATGTAGAAAGCTTGAGGTTCCTCGTCGACGGTCTGGCATACTGTTTCAAGCATGAGGACAAAAAATATCTCATGGTTTTTCCATTATTGACTTTTACTTGTATAATTATTATTTCACTTTTATTTTCTTTCATAAAAAACATAATCTGAGTTAGAATAATGCATATAACACGTTACACGTACGTATATTGTACTTATGTGACTAATAAGTTAAGTCTCGGTCTTTTTTTTTTCTTTCTATTTTGGGTGTGAATGGTTTAGAGCATTAGAGGTTTGGACTAATGTGAACAAATACATTAATCGAAGATTAAATATTTGAAATCAAAATAAGTATACTCGGTACAAGAACGAATTCCGTTTCTTTCTTTGAACGGGGAAGATAGTAGGCTCTGAGCCAAAGAAAAGTCACAAAAGGATAGTGGATTTAGGCAATCTTACAAAATTAACATTATAATTTTAAGTTTTGTTAGTAATAAAAAATCATATTGAATTGAAATAACTATTTTAGTCGAAATTTAGAAGAAGACATTTTACTATGAAAATTAATCGAATCTTGCTAACTTTTTGTCCTCTTCTATCCTTTTTTTTTTCTCCTTAAATGTTACATATAACCGATTATGTTGGTTACGGTACTTTTGCTAGAATAATAGAAGGATATTTATAGAAATGATGATTATAGCTATGATTTGAGAACGATATGTATAACCAGTCAATAAATTTATGATAACATTCAATTTATAAGCGTCATTTGAATATGAAGGTATTAGGGCGCAAAAAGAAGTAGATTACTTGATATTATTTAATCATTTGTAGTCTAATCGTTTTATGCTTGCTTAAAATATCATTTCAAATCCTTTTTATGTTTTTGAATCGATAAATCCTTTTCACACAAATAAAACTTGAAGGACAAAATTAGAGAATAAACTTTAACATAAACATGAGACGAACGAGGTGAGAATCACCACTTCAGAGCAAAGTTTTAGTGAATTGGCGAGACTTATAAATTACGTTTCACAAAAGTAACAGTAGTAATGAGCAATAGTATTCAACAATAGTTCTAACTAGTAATTGTGAGCGATACTTTTTTTTCTATAAAAATGTTTAATAAAGTTGTTGGTGTAATCATAATATGTAAAATAGATTCTAAATATTCAACGCTCCGAAATTCTACTTCATAGAGCATTGAAAAATAAACATTATGATAAAATTAGATATACCTACTTCGTGTTTAACAAACGAACACTAAAAATTACAAGATTCGATGTTTACCGCTTTTAGATACTTCGTGTCAGATATACTGGTGTTGTTTTAGCTCATTAATGCTTTTTGGATAGCTGGATAGCCTCCAAAAACCAATATTCAATAATTCACTAGATACAATCCTGGTGCAATATCTATAAAGATAGAGATTAAAACGACTTTTATGGATTGTATCGGGATAAAGCACCACTAGTTTTAGCGGGTGCGTGCTTCTCAAGTACTAGAGAAGAGAAGATGAGAGAATTATTTATCTTTTAACATGATTGATTCTTTTACAATAAAATCTTTGGTATATATAACCAAATACATAACTTATAACACAAGACATTCTTAAACAAATAAGACATTCCTAAATAAACATAACATAAAGTAGATAGTCAAGCCCAACACGAAGTCCTTGGCTCATTAGCCCAGGGCGTATCATTCCTCACTCCTTCGAAACCACCTTACCACCTTATCTTCAAGGTGGTTTCATGAAAAACTCTCTTGATTTCGAGATTCCATCTCCTAATCATACCGCAATCTCGTCTTTCACTCTCACAATTCTCCTGTCTTTCGCTACCACGACCAACACCCTTTTTCCTTGATAGTTAAGCCCAACACGAAGTCCTTGGCCCATTATCCCAGGGCGTATCATTCCCTGCTCCTTTGAAACCACCTTGTCCCCAAGGTGATTTCTTGAAAAAATCTCTTGATTCTAAGATCCCATATCCTAATCATATCTCAGTCCTGTCTTTCACTCTCATAATTCTCCTTACTTTCGCTACCACGACCAACACCTTTTTTCCTCTTCTAACTTCCATTGCTTGGTCATAACATAACACCCTTCTTCCACCTTCCGATACCTAGGTCGTAACACTTCCACTCTTTCAAAAATCACATTGCCCTCATGGTGACACGAGGAATATCACGACTAAGAGTACGGAATCCATTCCCATGCATTTAGTTGAACAAATTTATGGATGCGCCCATTATCCATGAGCCCGTAAATATCACCTATACCAATTTTGTCCTATAGTAGGAGAGCTGGCAAACTTCCATGTGTCAACCAAGGAGGTGAGTGTAAAACTATTCCCATTGTCCACTACTTCCTCTGCTAGTGTCTTCGTTACTGAAGCTTTTAATTCATCACCACAATTAAGTATCGGTATCATTCGATTCAACACATCCTTGTTAACCCCACGCACTTCACCACCATCCACAAAAACCTCCTCAACACCATCAGTATTTTCTAAAACTTCGCCAAACTAGCTACAACTTTCCCCACTTTCCACATTACTTTTACCAATATCTAAATTATATCACAGTACTAACCTTAATAACACCAGTATCTTCATTAGCATCTAAGGACCCTTATACTACATGTGGGGCTTTTATACATGGTCATGATAGAACATATCTAATTCTCTTCAACGTTAAGATTTTTCTTCAACTGCTTCAACACGAGCCTCCATCATAGATGTTAAGAAAAAGGCTTCTCCTAAAGTTGCAGACGTTAAACTTAAGAGTTCACATTGTAGAAGCGATTTAGGTCTAAGGATATAAAACATATAACAGAAGATTCATAAATCCCAATACTTGATTTGCAAGCATCACAGACCCACGTTTATATTCGGCCACCGTACCCGTATGCAAGAGCTTGGATAATGCATCTTGTTGATCCCTTTGATTGGATCTATATTATGTTAAGAACTAGTATAGTAGTTTGTAATCAAACTAAAACACTTTGAGAACTCTTACTCAAACTAAATAAGTTATGCAGAATCTAACTTATAAAGCACAGAAGAACAAAACTACTTTTAACTATTCGATTCTCTTATTAATCGACTTGAATGAGGTACATGAATGACATTGTACCTATGTTCCTTTTTTAGAGTAAGGAACCCTAGAAACCTTAGAATATTCTATAAAGATAACTCTATCGTAGACGGTATATTATCAATATTCTAACTATTTAAGTATATCACATAAGATATACTCTAACTATAACTATGACATATCTTATACAAAGATATATTCGTCCTAATCAATATAGCAGTACTTACTATGTACCGCGTTAATACTAACGGTACTTGCATAATACTAACAGTACTTAATTTACACTGACGGTACTTGACACTTAACAAATAATTCCCAACAATCCTCCCCTAAACAAGAATAATAACTTGTTGTCTTCTTGTTTCTCTTGTACTGGATGTATTTAAAATACATGTCTTTAGTCTTTCCTTCATCCTTGGATTGAACTTGGTAATTTGTATTTGTATCCAACTGAATGTAGCCAAACACTTCAACATAGATCTTCTTCTGATAAGATAATCTCCAAACAGTATGAATATCATCTTTGTCTTCAAACTATGATCTTCTTGTGTCTTGTAAACATACATTCATCTTTGCAGCATCAGTAATTGTCTTCTTGAGTTAAATCTATGAACTCTGAATCATGAACTTCAGTCTTGATTTGACGAGACAAAACCTTCTAAGTATTTTTTTCTTTGAATACTCCTTTGCTTGCAATCTTCATTCCTAAAATAAAACAGTTAACAACAAAAACCAATATGTATTGGCTTCATGATTTTTAGCAATTCACCAGCTATCAACGGATTTGATATATTCTTTACCAGTTAGCCGTACACTCTGGAATAGCCAATACTTTATTCATAAATAATAAGGTGTACTGATAACCTTACAATTTTTGGTAAATTTTCAACCATCAACGGATTTGATGAAGTCTTTACCTAGTACCGTTTGTCTAGGACTAGCCAACTCTTTGTCTCGAAACAAGGTGAGTTAGAAGCATATAGTCTTTAGCAAACTATCAACTTTCAACGGATTTGAGAAGTCTTTACCACAAACCGTTTGCTTATGGACTAGCCAGTTCTTATGTGTGTTAGACATGGTGAACTGAGAACCATTTGTGAAGTGTGACTGAAAGTCAAACACTTAAGGCTCTTTCTCAGCTTCTTCCTCATCTTTCAAATCCTTGATTTGTTGTTTAACCATTCTGATCAACTCCAAAGCATCAACACATTCTTCTATAACTTCCAATTGTTGTTCCAACATGCTTTCCAACAATCTTCTTTTGAATGAGTAAGTCTTCTCTTGCAGCATATAGTATGTAACATCATATATATCCAAAATATGTAATCCACATGACCTATAATATCTCCAGTAACTAGGAACTTGATCCTCTAAAGAGAAATTCCCTATATAATAGTGATACTTCAGTTTTACCTGCACTGGCTTCTTGAACTAACCTGAAAAGATCCTAAATATCTTGTCTGTAAAGAATGTAAAGAATATCCTCCAAAAGTCTGAATATCCTTGTTGTGCCATCAGTTCTTTGTATTCCATGAGCTTACAGTTCTTGATCCATAGAGTATATCCATTTAACAATAGATGACTTATTTCCAAAAATCTATGTGTCAATACATTGATCTTCAAATTTTACTATCTTCAAGTACTTCCTTAAGCTCTCATCATCATCACTATCTTCTACTGTTGACTTAGCCCTCTTGTCTTTCTTCTTTGTCTTTGTTGATCTTTTTCTTTTAACACCCTTGAAGGTTCCCTTAAGTTCTGTTGAACCTTCTTCCAAGTTTGTATGTAACGTCTCTTCAGTATGTACTGTTGACTGTGTATGTACTGCTTGTACATTTTCAGTCTGAGCAATATCTTAAGCTTCATCTCCTTCATTCATTCTTTGAGCAATCTCTTCCTCCCTTGAACTTACCTTCTCCTTTCTACTCTTCCTCACATAAGTGGTCTTGATAGGTAGAGATGTATTTGTAGGTTCAGCAGTACTTGGCTCAAATCTAGGAGTACTTCCAAATTGTCTTTGTTGTTGCAGATGTCTTCTATGTCTTTCAACAACTATTCTATCTGCTTCAGATCCAATCTCAACAAAATTCAATTCAGTTCTCTTATTTTGCTCATATAAAGTCCTGATTTCTTCAAAATTCTTCTTGACCAGCTGAATATGAGTGAAACCCTTAAATCTCTTAAGAAAATTCATCATTTGATTCCTAATCTGCATAGTAGTTGGAGGCTTAATCTTTTCTCTTCTTCTCTTTTCAGCAAAGAATCTTTGTTACTCCTTACTAGATCATCAATCAACTTTGATTTCTCTTCTTCATCATAAGCATCTCTCTCTTCAATTATCAATGAGTCTACAAGAAGCTCACTTGCATGTACTTCATCTTGAATCCTATCATACTCTTGTATGTTCCATTCTTGATGTATTCTCTTAGCTTCTAGCAAATGCTGCTTTGCTGCAAGTTCTTTTTGTAATTCATCTTCATGAATTTGTGCTTACATTCTGAAAGCATATTCCTCATCATGGTCCAATTGATTAAATCTGTACATGACTTTGCTTATATCATCATCTGAATCACTTTCATTTTCATATTCTGACAGTATTTGCTTCTTCCCCTTATCCTTTGGATTAATTCTAGGTAGCTTCTTCTTTAGCTTGGAAGGTCTTTCCTTATCAGCTTGTTGTTGAATAACTATACCTTTAGTGGGGTGTGAAGCTTGAACTTTCTTACCTTGATTTTGACCCTTTTTGGCAAGAACTTCTTGTTGTGTCTTTTTCTCTGCCTCTGCTTGTTTAGTCTTCTCAGCTGAATTCTTCATTCTTAAGTCAAGCAGTAATTGGGCTAAAGTATCATCCTCTCCAAAAGGAGCTTGACTTTCTAGTGAAGGATGATCACCAGCGGTACTTGCAATCGGCTTAGTTGGCTTAGCAGTACTTGGTTCTTTAACAATGTCAGTAGTACATGTAGTCGGCTTATTTGGCTTAGCAGTACTTGGATCTTTAAATGTTGACTTCACCAGTATTAGACACACTTGTTTCTTCAATCACTTGTGTATCTCCAGATACCCTTTCTTTCGTGGAAGCCATCATTTCAACTTGTACCTCTTCAGTCTTGTCTGACCCATTGCTCATTCTTGATCTAGACAGTACTTGCAAAGTCTGTTTCCTTTGAAACCATATTTTTCTTTGTGGTGGTGGAGTTGAAGATACAGGAAATTGAATGTTAATTTCCTCCAACTTCTCATAGAAAGTACTCTAATTCACTTGACGTGGTGATTGAGGTGTTGGTGCTGGCTGAGTTACCATCATTTCTTCAACTTGTGGCTCCTCATGAGTAGGCTGTGGTTCTTCCTGTTGAATCTCCATATTTAAAGGTTCATCCACACCAGTCTCTAAACCAGATCCATCTTCATAAGTCCCCATGACATCTTCATCCATCTCAAAATTGATGTTATTTCCAGAGATCCTTGTTTGATTATCAGAAGAAGGTGGTTGTTCTTCATAATTCCTCCCCTGTTTGGTTGCATTCAGTTGCCTTTTCTTGTGGTTCTTGAATCTTTGCTTCTTGAGTGCAGCCTTCTGAATAGTTCTATGTTGCCTCATCCAAGGTGATACTTTGTTCCTCAACTCGATTAGGCTAGCTTCCAATTCAACAATTTTCTTGTCTTGAACAAGCTTTTCTTTATGCAACACCTGTACCTGTTGGGACAAACTAGTACACAAAGCAGTTAAATTTGCAACATCCACCACCTCTGGTGCTTGTGCTTGTGGTGAACCACTAGCAACAATAGAAGCAGCAAGTGTATGAATCATCTCATCATTGTTTGGTGGAGCACCAACATTGTGAGAAGAAGATTATGAATCTTCTAGGGAATGGGAACTCTGGTGAGAAGGAGTTTGCTGAGAAGCACTAGCATTGCTAGGTTCCTCACCTTCTTGATTGGCAAGTTGGGCTAACATATGAGCAAACAATGGTGTAACTATTCCTGTAAAGGCATTGCCTTGTTTGGTCAAGAAAGAGAAGGATCTCTTTGTGAATGTAGGAACATCTCATGTATCAGTTAACTCTGGTAGGTTAGGTATTTGATCACTAACTAAAGTCTGAATGAATCTAGGATACATCAAAAACTTTTTAGTTCCTTCCAAATTCCTAGTCCTGCCTTCAAAAATTAATTTTGAAAAATTTAAAACTCTGTTCTTTGCTAGACAAATACCAGCTGATGCCAATGCAGCCGGAATTTGATCAAAAAGATGTACTTTTAGAGCTTAAACAGTGAATAATAGCATGAAAACGCAATTTCCATTGAGGTGAAAATAAAGCTTTAAAGAAAATAAGACTTTCCCTACCACCCTCATAGCCCATGGCTGCAAGGCCATCATGAATCTCTGTGTTATTAATCATACTAAGTCCATTTTCATCATTTAATCTCAAACTTGCCCTTAGCAGTACCTCAGTTACATATATATTTCTATGATTCACCCTAGCTTTAATGCAAGGTTGATTAAATCGAGTACCTAACACAACAGTGTTCCAAAATTGTTCAACAATGGAAATAGAGATAATTGGACTTACAGTGAGTGCAAAACGAACATGACTTCGAGATAAGAAACCAAGAATCTCACGGAATCCAAGAGAGTCATCATTCGTAGCAAGATTCGCAACCAAATTATGCTTAGAGATCACTTATAAAGCAGCCATTAGTATTTTTGATGATCGAAAAATCAGAAAGAAGCTTATAGAATCAAGAGATAAAAATAAAAGATTAGGTGAATTAATTGTGTAATTGGAGTAAGTATTTAAGTAAATAACAAACCCAAGCGCGAAGAACCGCCAAATATACAAAAGGGACCCTTAACGCTACAACAGACATGTTGTAACACCCCATTTTGATAAATGGAATGTCACGCGTAATTATGGCGTGTCGTCAAAGCATACAAGGATAAATGTCTAAAACATTACATGACCATAAAAAGGAAATACCGGAATCAAACATCGGTAGTCCAAAAGTAAAGCTCATCACACACAAACATAAGTACTATATATGAAAGGACTAAACAATGTCCATGGAAAGAGTATCAAAGTATAGATAATGCATAAAGTAAAGAAAGGCTAGAAAGCTTCCAGTCCATATGCACGTACGCTTAAAGTCTACGAGCGTCCCTGAGTACCTGCCGTTTTGGGAACATGAAAAGGAAAACGGCTGAGCAATACGCTCAGTGCACGGATGTACAGTAAAGCATGAATAATATAAGCATATAAGCATATAACAGCGGAAGAAACTAAGTCCCGAATAACCCGGTTAAATCTTAATAAAACTGGTTTTATAGTTTGAAAAGCCTTATGTTTATCTTGTAAAAACTGTTTAACATATTTTACCATTAGCCAATATAGGTCATGAAAATCAACGTTGCATGAATACTTGGAGGGGTGACCTCGTCATGCAAATTAGAGGGGCTGCCTCTAATTTAATATACTGGTTTTTGGGGTAGGAGGGATCAGCTCCTTGTGAATGATGCAAGGCACACACCACATTCACACTGAGTAATCTGCTGAAAACATGTAACTAGGATGCACCCATACGCCCCACATGATAAATATAATAATATGGCCAAAAGCTGAAGGGACGCCACGAGCAATCACTCCGCCGTGGGGAAGTCATAACACCAGTGCCTCTAGTGTTATGGTTATGGTACCTCCATAACTAGGTGAAACTGGTCATGCATGTATATGGCTTCAGGTATTCTAAATTAAACATAAGCAATCAAACATATAAACTTATACTATGGGAAAACAGTTGGCTGCATACGGGGAATCCTAATAAGGAAATAATGTCCATACTAAAAGGACGGGAATCCGTACCTTATGTCTAGTGAACGAAGAAGACGAACGGAAGAGAGTCCTACTTCGGTATCACTAATGTTACATAAATACATACGTGTATAAGTATCTGATTACTAAATCCGTAACTAATTTTATATCATGTCTTAGCTTGTTTTATATGTTCATGTCATGTTCTACTGTTTTAAGCTTTATACTCTGTTTGTCTTATATTCTGTCTATTCTGATTAAGTATTACTTGTATTTTATGTATTATTATACTTGTTGTGTAACAATAAGTAACTTTCTAAAAATAGCAGGTTTCCTAAAATAGAAAGTTTCCAAAAATAGAAAGTTTCCAAAAATAGAAAGTTTCCAAAAATAGAATTACTGCTTAAAAAAGATATGTTTCTAAAAATAGAAAGTTTCCATAAATAGATTAGCTGCCTTAATTAAATAAGTTTCTAAAAATAGAAAGTTTCCATAAATAGATATAAGCTGGCTAAATAAGCTAATTATATAAGCTTAAGTGTTTTCTGATTATTATTCTAAGTCATGTAGTTATAAAGTATAGTTTATTAATTATTACAGTAAATTAAATAAACTATAGGTTAAAAGTATTTAATTAAATATATCATGATTTTGATTAAATAAAGATAAAATACTTAGGTTAAAACATGTATTATTAACTATTAATAATATAACCTAAGTCATGTTAATTAATTAATTATAGTCTTAGTTTTAAATAATTAATTAATTATAAAGTCTAATTAAATATAAATACTTAGGTTAAAATTCATGAACTAATAATTACATTTATAACCTAAGTCATGTACATTAAATTAATCATGTCATGTTTTTATTAATTTAATTTAAGTCTAAAACATAAAAATCATAAACCTAAAAAAAATGATTCAAGAACCGGACCCGTGACTAAAAACCATGAACCGGACTCGTAACTAACACCATAACCAGAACCACGTCGGGTTTCCCCTTGTTTTTGCTGCTGCCGTGGGACCACCACCACCATACCGAGACCATATGGTCTCGGTGGTGTTACATAAGCCAAGCCGAGACCCCTATGGGGCTCGGTTAGGCGTCGGCTAGAAACACCCCTAAACCATTGATTTGATTTACCCCATGATCATTAGCATGTTTTAATAACTGTTTTTAATTAGTTTTTAAAAACATCATGATTTTATGTGATTCATTAAATCAAAACATAAAAGAAAAGGTTAAAAAGGTTATACCGATTACGTGAAACAAATGAGGATGAACACACGCGAATCCTTGCAAAATATCTAAGATCAAAATCAACCCGAAACACCCTTGTGGTGTTGTATATCCGGCGGCCAAAGAGGACAAGGAAGAAGGAAGAAAACTTTTAGGGTTTTAGTTATTTTCTAGATTTGTAAATAATAAAACAAGTTTTTACCTTAACCCCCATGTTAGTTAATTTTGCATGGGCTAAGCTCATGTCCTTGTGTATGTCGCGGGTAGGGGGGCCCACATGGGGTAACCCGTACTTTTCTCGAGTCTAAATGTTATAGTGTGTTCTCGTATTTTATCGTGTTCGTGATTTACGTGTTCTAATTTATTATTAATCGTGACTTAATATATTTATTCGTGTTCGTAATAAATATATATACGTTAATAATATTATCTCGTGATTAAATTACGTTCATGATTTCATGATCGCATGTTCGTGATTATAATTATTATTTGAATAATTATCGTGTGTTCATACGTAATAAATACTTATCGTGTTCTAACACATACGTAATACTTAAAATTCTTATACATGAAACGTAACGTGCTATAAAAGGAAAGTTCTAATCATATACATACGATCTTAAGGGTACTATTCATGGTAAAAGCATGTGGGTTTTACACATGTAGCGGTACATGGAACATACTCGGTACTTGAATTTGTGCTAGCGGTACTTGGACTTATAACGGTACCTCACAATTTTGACCAGTTCATGCATTCCACTATCATAATTACCTCTTTTATCTTTTTTCTATCAACCTGCAATCATATCAAAAACACAAAACAAAGACGATACAATAAAAATTAGTATCAAAATTTGTACAGCTATTACCTACCCTCAACATATGCAACAGTCTATTGGTTGAGCATACCAATATGTGTCACCAAGAATTCAAATCTCTTTGCATCAAATGCCTTGGTCAACAAATCAGCTACATTGTTGCCTGTATGAATCTTCAAGACTTGAATAAGCTTCTTGTCATATGCATCTCTTATAAAGTGATGTCTTATTTCAATATGCTTGGTCTTGGAGTGAAATACTAGATTCTTGACAATGCATATAGTACTTTCATTATCAATGTAAATCTTGGTGTTCATGAAGTTAAACCCATAATCTAACAATTGATTCTGAATCCAAAGTACTTGTCCACAGCAATGAGCAGCAACTACATATTCAGCCTCAGTTGTAGAAGTAGCAACAATGGTTTGCTTCTTACACTGCCATGATATGAGTCTTCTGCCTAAGAATTGACAACCTCCTGTTGTGGATTTCCTATCATGATTAGCTATAGCATAATCACTATCTGAGTAAGCTTCCAATTCAAAGGTGGAATCTCTAGGATACCATAATCCTAAATTGGGTTGACTTTTAAGATACTTAAAAATCTTCTTCACAACATGTAGATGTGACACCTTTGGATGAACTTGGAATCTTGAACAGGCACACACAGCAAACATAATATCTGGCCTTGAAGCAGTAAGATACATCAAAGAACCAATCATTGATCTGTATAGATGAATATCAACATTTTCTCCATGTTCATCTTTTGATAAAGACTTCTTAGCTTCAAAAGGTGTGGTTGTACTCCTTGTATCCATACATGAAAATTTCTTCAAGATTTCAGCAACATACTTATCTTGGCTGATAAATATTCCATCTTTCCTTTGTTTGACTTGCAGTCCCAAAAAGAAAGTTAGTTCTCCCATAGAACTCATCTGAAATCTTCCTTTCATCAAAGCCTCAAACTCTTCACACCATGACTTCTTGGTAGAACAAAAAATGATGTCTTCAATATAGACTTGAACTAGAATGATATCCTTAGCATTCTTCTTGAGAACATAGTTTTGTCAATGGTTCATCTCCTATATCCATGCTCTAGCATAAAATTGGATAAAGTTGCATACCGGGCTCTTGGAGCTTGATGCAGACCATAAAGTGCTTTGATAACCTTGTAGACTCTATTGGGGAATTTAGGATCTACAAAACCTAGAGGTTGTGAGACATATACCTCCTCTAAAATAGTACCATAAAGAAAGGCACTTTTCACATCCATTTGATACACTATAAAACCCATATATGATGCAAAGGCCAAAAATAACCTAATGGCTTCTATCCTTGCCACTGGTGAAAAAACCTCATTATACTCTATCCCTTCTTCCTGTCTATAGCCTTGAGTAACAAGTCTTGCCTTGTTCCTCACAACAACTCCTCTTTCATCCTTCTTGTTCTTGAAAACCCATCTAGTACCAATTACACTCTTACCTGAGGGAAGATCCACAAGAATTCAAACTTTTTGTAGCTTAAATTGTGTTAATTCTTCTTGCATGGCATCTACCCAACTTTCTTCATCAAGAGCCTGAGAAATGTTTTTGGGCTCTACTTGTGATAAGAAACAGGCAAACAAACAATGCTGGGTATCTTTATGATTAGTTCTCTACTGTTGTTTGACATAACTCACAAGTGCATGAGTTTCATTATTGGTTTGAAGTTGTCTTCTGGTTTGTACAGCAGACTTGGGATCTCCAGTGATCTGTGTAGTAGGATGGTTGTTGTTGAATTTATGAGTAGGAATTGAACTGACTGGAATTTCTGTTTCCAAATTGTTGAAATCAGTTACTGCACCCTGCTCATCATAGGAAGCTTTGGAGAAGATTCCTTCAGCTGGACTAGCATACACGTCTTCATCATCCATAGCTTGTAAAATCTCTTCTAGTGAGTCAACATATTTAGCAGATTTTGACTTAGCAGTACTTGCAGATGAGGTACCGCTAGGTGTAGTAGGTACTGTTGTATGTTGTGACTCAAAAGATTCTTCTCCTGAATGCTTATTAGCAGATATAGCATTCTTTTCTTAATCTTGAAGCCTCTGAAGCTCTTGGGAGGCTTGATCATCTTTTAATGGTATGGTTTGCTTCTTGGGAGTAGCAGACATGGGAGTAACAATAGGCATATTGGGCACATAGATATGAACATCATCATCTGATGGAGAAACATCTTCTTGAGTACCTGCAGTAGTTGCACTTGAGTCCTCACCTGCATTGTTAGTTTGACAATCCTTTTGCAGAGAATAGTAATCCATGGAGTTAGTTAGTTAATCTAAGTCAAACATCCAAGCATAACCTATTCTTGGGATATTGGGTTTATTTTCTAAGAAATTAACATGGGCATTTTCTTCAACCTTTTTAGATGCTAAATTATAAACCCTATATGCTTTACTTTGCACTGAATATCCTACAAGATATCCTGGATCAGACTTTCCATCAAACTTTCCCAAATAATCAAGAGTATTTAGTATAGACACATGACACCCAAAATGTCTTAAATGACTTATGGTAGGCTTCACACCAGTCAAAAGTTCATAAGGTTTTTTGTTTTGAAGCTTGGTTACTAAGACTCTATTTAACACATAACATGTAGTGTTGATTGCTTCTGCCCAAAAGGTATTTGGCAAAAGAGAATCAGCAAGCATAGTTCTAGCAACCTCAATTAGTGTCCTATTCTTCCTTTCAGCTACTCCATTTTGTTGTGGAGTCCTAGGATTACTAAATTGTCTCTTAATTCCTTTAGACCTACAGAATTCATCAAATTCAGCATTCTTGAATTCTGTCCTATTATCAGTCCTAATGATTAAAACCTGTTTAGTGAACTGCTTTTCAACTAAAGTGATAAAATCCTTAAGTAATTCATTGGTTTCACTTTTAAGAGCTAAAAAGAAAACCCAACTGAATCTACTATAATCATCAGTTATGACTAGACAAAAGGTCTTATGACTAATGCTTCTTACAGAAACTGGGCCAAATAAATCCATATGCGAGAGTTGCAAAGGTTTTGTCACAGTGTTAACAGTCTTGGTCTTACAAGAGGATCTATGTTGTTTACCTTTTTGACAAGCAACACATGTGAAATCATTTTGAAAAGATTTGTTAGGTAACCCTCTAACCAAATTCCTATTCACTAATTTGTTAAGATTCTTGAAATCCACATGACCTAACCTTCTATGCCATAAATTAGACTCATCAAAAGAAGCCTTAGCTAGCAAACATGTAATACCACCTGTTGGAGTAATAGTATGAAGATTAAAGGTGTACATATTTTCTTGCTTGGGTTTTTTTAGCAGTACTTGAGATTCTTTAGGCATCTCCAAGTCTTTAAATAGTACCAGGCAGTCTTTGTCTGTGAACAGCACCTTGTTCTTCTTATCACACATTTGTGATACAAAGAAGAGATTGAACTCATTCAATTCTTTTACAAAGAACACATCTTTAAATTCCAACTTCCCTGTGTTGATTTTCCCTTTGCCAGTGATTCTACCTTTGCTACCTCCAAAGGCTACTGGTCCTTCTCTGAATTCTTCAAATTCAGCAAGAAAATCTTTGTTTCCTGTCATGTGTCTTGAGCATCCACTATCTACCTTACCTTTGTGTTGGGAATCTAAGTTTGTTAGATTCCCTGTATCATAGATTTAAACACAAATCAAGCTGTTAGATAGTCACTTGACTGTGCCTAGGAGGCAGGCAAGTATCGCAAGACTCACAAAGATCTAAGTCTCTGTGAGCAACCTCAGAGGAGTCCATGTCAGAGACATTGTCAAGGAAGTCGAATATTACTTGAAGACATACTCATTGGCTGTGATGGATAACAACCAAGATGTATTAGGGACTCTGAAGGGTTGAGGGTTAACAGGGGTGGCAATACCCTGTTAACACTCAGCACACTTTGGACATTCCATTTGTATGTACGAGACTATGAAGAAAAGGGAAACTGTGTCAGCTCTGTTTCATTGTGGCAGACTACCAAGAATAGAAGAGCATCTTGTGACAGATGTATAAAAAGTGAATGTCTTATGTAGTCACCATCAACTAGTACTTAGGTCAACCTCGTATCACTATAAATAGGATGTGTAGCCCAGCATTAATGTTCAACACTTTGAGAATATTCACACATTAATGCTTAGAACTTATTGAATCAAAGAATTGTGACTGTATTCATAAGTTAGGGTTTTTAGTTGTTCAAAGTGTGCACAACACATTGTCATCAAACGGTGTTATCCATAACACTTGTAATTCTTTATTATACAATAATAAGTATTACGTTTGAAAAGTAATTGCGTGTGTTGATTATTTTAGTTTAGTGTTTCTAGCATAGTTTAGGGACTTTCAATTGGTATCAGAGCGGTGTTTGATATTAAAACCTTCAAGAAACATCATTCTCAGTTTTATAATCAAGATCCACCATGCCGGAAACAACCAATGCACCACCATCGTCTTTTGGGAACACCAACAACAATGCACCACCAACTTCACCAAGACTCACTCCTCCACCTCCTAATGAAGATGATCTACCTCAACTTCTTGACTCAAGAGGCGGATCTCATGTCACTAGCGTACCAGTCTTTGATGGAGAAGATTTTGCTAGTTGGAAGAGTCAATTCCTCGTGTATCTCGACGGACTTGAACCATTTGTTCTAGAAATTCTAGACAATGGTCCTTATGTTCCCATGGCGCTTACCTCTACTGATGAGAACCCTCTTCCCAAACCTCTCAAACAATGGACTCCAGCTGATAGGAAATTGGAAAACCAAGATAAACGTCTCAAAAGCATCATCATATCCTGTCTTCCCAACCACATCATGAAGTCTGTCATTCAGTGTCCCATAGCCAAACAAATGTGGAGAGACCTTATCCTTGGTCATGAAGGACCCTCTGAAACGAGAGAAACCAAGATTCAGGCACTCAGACTTCAGTTCAATGCTTTCAAGGCACTTGAAGGTGAAAAGGTTCAACAAACATATACAAGGCTGAAGATTCTTCTCAATGACCTTGCTATGAATGATGTCACCATTGGTCAAGCTGAGATTAATGCCACATTTGTCAACAGCCTTCCAAGAAAATGGCTGAGTATGAATCAGACTCAGAGAGCCAACAACTCAATCAAGAATGACACCTTAGCTCAACTTTATGGAAAGTACAACTATGAAGAAGGGCTGATTGATACTATATACAAATCAGAGACTGAAAGATTTGTAGTTCAAGGAGCAACTTCCAAAGCTTTGATCTCTACCCCACACCCTCATGACAGCGACTCTGATGTTGAAGAAGACACACGCAGCAGCCAAGAGTTCTTGACAGACCTTAATGCTGAATTTCATGAAAGAGCTTTGCTAGCCAATCAAAGAAGATTCTACAAAAGATCAGGGAGAATAGGATCAGCTAGCAAACAAACTGACAAATCAAAAGAAACTTGTTTTGCCTGTGGAAAACTTGGACACTTCCAAAAAGACTGTCCTTCCACAAAGACATCCTCACCTTCTTATTCATCATCTTCCAACAAACCTTACAAGTTCAAATCACAACACAACAACTCATCTCACCAATTCAACTCCTCAGACAATGAGAAGAAAGATTACAAGAACAAGTATAAGGTACTCAAAGCTGAGTTAGAACAGATGAATTTGAAGCTTGAAGCTCTGTCTAAAAAGAAAGGGGGTGATAAAAAGACAGAGAAAGGGTTGGTAGCTGAAGCAAATGATTGGAATGATGAGCCTCTGACTTCAGATGAGGAAGATACTACTAGAGTCAGGGCTTTCATGGCTATAGCTGAGGATGAACCAGTTGTTGGGAACGGTGATGCAAGATCAGGACAATGGGTTGACATCACAATGAAAAAGGTACACAGGCTTTTATCTATGTCTGATAGTGATGAACGCAAACATTTCCTTGATTACACCATTGTTGATTTGCACTTTGTTGAGGAACAAAGAAAGAACTTGCTTGATAAGTTTCACTCTGTTAAAAATGAATTGTTAAATGCTAAGGCTGAATGTGATACTCTCAAACAGGTTAATTTAGAAAAGATATCCCTTAAAAACGAAGTCAATAGGTTAACCTTGAAAAATGGTTATGCAGTAGGTTCACTATAGATCAATTGCTTAATGATGAACTATCTGCTGATATTAAAAGGGATGTCTCTGCCAAGAAAAATAAGCTGAAAATTCTCACCAAACCTAAAGAGATTGTTTTCAAATCTACAGAGACAATTCATATGTCAGATCCCATCTTGACTGATGACCCTGTCTCTGAAGATATGGCTGTATTACCACCCTTACCCAAACTCTCAGGAGTTGAACCCAGCAGTTCCTCTAGAGGAGCTAAGGGTGAACCTAAAACTGATGTTGAGAAACCACCAGCTAAAGTATTTTCTGTACCTACAAAACAATTTGTTAAGCAAGTTGCCTTTAAGCCTGTCTCAACAAAATCTGTAAACAAATTTGATTCCTCAACTGAAGAACGCCTGTTGTCATTAATGAAAGAAGTAGAACTCTTAAAACAACACATTAAGCCTTCCACTGAATTCTCTACTTCTCGTGAACCTAAGTCTGTTCTAGGTGAACCCAAGGGTGAAAGGATAGTCAAGCCTTATTGCAATATCTGTAAAAACTCTCATCACATGAACATAGACCATGATAGACAAATGGCTGTTAAGAGAGCTCAGACACCTTTTAGGGAGAGACAACAGACTTCTAAGAGACAACTAGGGAACTACAGACCTTATCCCCCCTGTAAATTTTGTGGATTCACAGACCATCACTCAGATGAGTGTGGTGACTTCCCAGGATGTGATATCTGTGGAAGTTTCACCCATGAGATAACTAATAGTCCTTCCCATCGCCAAAAGTTCTACAGGAACTCAAGAGTTGCTAATCAGTAATTCAAGGAACCCACTGGAAAGTGGGTTCACCATAGGAACTAACTTGTTTCTATGTATCTGTGTAGAAACATCTTAAGGATTCGGTATGGTATCTAGACAGTGGCTGTTCTAGACACATGACAGGGATTCGACAATACCTGCACAGATACTCAAAGGAGCCAGGTCCTAAAGTGGTGTTTGGGGATAATTCTTCAAGCGACACAGAGGGATACGGCTCAGTGAACTGCAATGGGATAAATTTTACAAGGGTTGCATATGTGAATGGTCTTAAACACAATCTTATTAGCATCAGCCAGTTGTGTGATGCTGACTACAAGGTTTTGTTTACTAAGACTCAGGGAACCATATTCAACAAGAACAATGATGTAGTGCTTATTGCACCAAGAAGGAGAGATGTATATGTCATCAACATGGTTGTTTGCTCTGAAGACAGCTCCAATTGTTTTCTAGCTAAAGCCTCTGAACGTGTCAATTGGCTGTGGCACAAAAGACTGTCTCGTCTCAACTTTAAGAACATCAACAAGATAGCCACACAAAACCTGGTTGCTGGTCTACCCACAGTGATGTTTTCTAAAGACAAGACTTGTTCAGCCTGTGTCAAGGGAAAGCATCACAGGTCTTCTTTTAAGACCAAGCAATCATTTTCTATTGACAAGTACTTACATCTCCTTCACATGGATTTGTTTGGGCCTGTCAAACCTCAGACCATTAATCACAACAAATACACCTTAGTCATAGTTGATGAGTTTTCAAGGTATACATGGGTTTTCTTCCTTAGAAGGAAAAGTGATGCGGTTGATACCATCATGTCCTTCATCAGACAGGTTGAAAATATGAATGATGTTAGAGTCAAAGCTCTAAGAAGTGATAATGGTACTGAATTCAAGAATCATCAACTTGAATCTTTTTGTGATGAAAATGGAATATCACAAAACTTCTCTTCAGCTGGCACCCCTGAACAAAATGGTGTGGCTGAAAGAAGAAACAAAACTTTGATTGAAGCAGCCAGAACTATGTTAAATGGTGCAGCTTTACCCAAGCAATTTTGGGGAGAAGCTATTCACACTGCTTGCTATACCCAAAATAGATCAATCATTGTCAAAAGACATGGTAAAACTTCCTATGAAGTTTTCAGAAATAGAGCTCCAGATGTCAGCTATTTTCATGTTTTTGGATGTCCTGTGTTCATTTATAACTATAGGGATAAACTTGGAAAATTTGATGAAAAAGCTGATGATGGTTTCTTCTTAGGATACTCTCCCACAGCCAAAGCCTTCAGAGTATTCAACACCAGAATACAAGAAGTAGAAGAAACCTTTCATGTCAGATTCAATGAAGATGATGATGTCATACAGAGAACAGGAACAGAGGGTGATGAAATTGATTTTAATGAAAACGTGTCCTTCCCAAGTGATGAATTCTCAGAACCAAGACCTTCCTGTCATCACCATCATCACTCCAACACTCTCACTCCTTATGTTCCTGCTTTTGACCCTCTATCTACACACAACATTAAAGTTCCTACCTCTCAGGAACTTGATGAAGAAGAACCACAACCTTCTTGTAGTCCCTCTTCCTCAACTGCTGTAGATGACTCACCAATTCTTCAAACCCTTAAAGACTCTCCTGCTAATAATGAATCTGTACCCATTGATATGGCTGAAGCTGACACAGACGCTGAAGTCATCTTTGAAGAAAGCCCTCCTATTCAGCAGGATAAAACTCAAATAGTGCCAGCTACCCCCACAATTGTCCCTGTCCATGATTCTCCAGCTCCTCAAACTAAGTGGTCAAGAGATCGACACATTCTTCTTGTCAACATTATTGGGGAACCTAATGCAGGGGTTACTACTAGACAACAAATTCATGAGTCAAAGTCAGCCTCAGCCAACGAATGTCTCTTTGCTGAATTTCTCTCTCAAATTGAACCTAAGAGAGTAGTTGAGGCTCTTGTGGAAGATGGGTGGGTAGCTGCTATGCAGGAAGAAATTAATCAGTTCAAAAGAAACAAAGTTTGGACTCTAGTGCCAGCCCCACCTGGTAAGAACATCACAGGCACTAGATGGATCTATAGAAATAAGATGGATAAAATTGGAAACATCATCAGAAACAAGGCCAGGCTGGTGGCATAGGGGTATACACAGACTGAAGGGATTGATTATGATGAAGCGTTTGCTCCTGTGGCAAGACTTGAAGCCATCATAATCTTCCTTGCTTATGCTGCGTATATGAAGTTCACTGTGTATCGGATGGATGTTAAGAGTGCCTTCCTCAATGGAGATCTGGCTGAGGAAGTATATGTTGAACAGCCTGAAGGATTCGAGAACAACGAGTTTCCCAATCATGTGTAATAAGACAAAGCCATGTATGGGCTGAAACAAGCTCCAAGAGCATGGTATGAAACTCTTTCTAATTTCTTAACTGAAAATAAATTTGTCAGGGGTTCTATTGATAAAACACTCTTTACCTTCAAGGATAAGAGTGATTTCATCATTGTGTAGATTTATGTGGATGATATCATCTTTGGGTCAACTAATGTTAATCTTATTAAACGTTTTGCTAAATTAATGACCAAGAAATATGAGATGAGTATGATGGGTGAATTAACTTACTTTTTGGGTTTTCAAATTAAACAATGTCCTAAGGGAATTTCAATTTGTCAAGAAAAGTATGTTAAAGATTTACTTAAAAAATATGACTTAGATGATTGTGCATCAGTGAAATACCCCATGCTTCCACCCAACAACTTGGGTCCTGATGAGTCAGGGGTCTCTGTTAATGAGACTTTATACAGAGGCATGATTGGGTCACTCATGTATTTAACAGCTAGTCGTCCTGATATTAAATTCTCCACATGTCTCTGTGCAAGGTACCAAGCTAACCCAAAAGAATCCCATCTAGTGGCTATTAAGAAAATTTTCAGGTATCTCAAAGGAACAACCTCCCTAGGTCTATGGTATCCCAAGGAATCAGGCTTTGATCTCAAGGCCTATTCAGATTCAGACTATGCTGGATGTTGTATTGACAAGAAAAGCACCTCAGGTAGTTTTTAAATCCTAGGAGGAAAATTGGTTGGATGGAGTGCTAAGAAGCAAAACTCTGTAGCCATGTCATCAGTTGAAGCAGAATATGTTGCTGCTGCCAGCTGTTGTGCTCAGGTGCTCTGGATGAAAAGTCAATTGGCTGACTATGAGATCTTATATGACAAAGTGCCAATCTTCTGTGACAACACCAGCGCCATTGCCATCTCCAACAACCATGTTCTTCACTCTCGTACTAAACACATTGATATCATGTATCATTTTATCAGGGATCATATAATGAAGGGAGATATTAAGCTGCACTTTGTTCCCACAGAGCTGCAACTAGCTGACATTTTTACAAAGCCTTTGGCTGAACCTTCGTTCAACAGGCTAGTTGCTGATCTTGGAATGCTTAATATCTCAAAGCCTGTGTCTTGATAATAAATGTGTTCATTAAATATCTGATTAAATATTAAATGTTTTTCACATGAAACTAGATAGTTACTTTCCAAGTAAATGCTAAAAAAAATTCTCAATATTTAATTATTTCTTTTCTGAATAACGAGGAGATAAATATTTTTTGAAAGGTCAAGGGACCCACATGTGCAGTCATTTTCCCACTATGCATTAAATGCGGTTGAATAACTGTTTCAAATTTGAATATAAATATTGTCTCTCGTCTCTCCTCACCTACCACTTTTCTCATTTTACACATCTCATCTCTATCTCTCTAAGCTTTCTCTCTCTAAACCCATCCTCCATTTTCGTTTCTCTTCAACCTTGAATCCATGGCATTCCCAGTTCCCAAAGCAGAAAACTTCAACTTCGAACTCAATGAGAGCATCCTTGCCTCTAACAACTCGATTGGATGGCTCAAGGCTCCAAACGAATCCTACACAGATCTGGTGAACTTCATGAAGAATTGTGATGCAAGTGAAGCACTCACAAAGACCCCAACCATCTTTTACCAAGAATACTAATACAAGGTTTTTTTAGCTCGTATGAAAGTTCGTAGAATCCGATAGAATTGATTATTGGCAGAAAGTGCGACTCAATTGTTCTTGGTGGAAAATAAAAGGTTTGGTTATCTATTCTACTAAAAATAAAAATGTCGTTGAAAGCTTGAAAATTTAATCTAAGATAAAACAAGTTAAAACAATGCTAAGTAAAAAGGCGGGAAAAATTAAAGTTGGAAAATAAAAACAATTCAGAAAACAAACAATGAAACTAAGTCTGAGAAGAAAATAATTTGAATTTCATAAAATAGACATTTTCGGAATAATGGATAAATTCAGAGAAATCTTTGGAATAAAGATGTTTTCAGAGAAAGTAGCATTTTTGGAAAAATATGTTTTTCAGAGAAAAGGATAATTTCGGAATATGATCTTTTCAGGAAAAAGGGTATCTTCGGAATAAGTAACTTTTCAGAAAAAAGTGTTTTTCGGAAATAAGGCCTTTTCGGAATAATACTCTTTTCAGAGAAATTGGTTTTTCGGAAAAAGAAGGTTTTCAGAGAAAGTAACTATTTCGGAATAACTATGAATTCAGAGAAATTTTCGGAATAATAGGTTTTTCGGAAAAAAGATGGTTTTCATAAAAATGATGAATTTAGAGAAAAGATAATTTCGGAATAATTACTTTTCAGAGAAAGGAGTGTTTTCAGAGAAACAAACCCTTTTCCGAAAATGTTAAAGCACGAATACAGTAAACAGAAATAAGAAAACTTAAGAGATAAGCAACTAATAAGCATAAACTAAACAAGCAATTAACCAAACTTTAACCAAATAAATTTTAAGAAGAACTAAATAAGCCACAAATTAAAAACTATAAAAACACTAATTAATCAAAACATTTAAAATCAACTAATAAGCAATCCTATTAATCTATCAAAACAACTTAATCATGAATAAGCCAAACACTAAAAGATTAATAACCACAATAAGCTCAAAACATCCACCACATCAAAACTACAAGATCAATCACAAGAACAAATCAATCACATAATCAAAGAGATGAGATTAACTACATGATTATCAAGATTAAGAAAAATATTAAGAAAGGTAGAATGAGAATTAAGAAAATAAGCTTGATTGATTAAAGATGAATATCAAAAGATTACCAGATTAATGGAAAGATTAAGAAGTTTGAAAGAAAAACTAGAGAGAAAAATAAAACACACTTAAAAATTAAACTACACCTATTAAAAAAACTAAAACACCTAACACCCTCCTAATGACATATTAGGAGGATATTTATAGGAAGTGGGGAGACTACATGCTTAAGCTATCTAATTTCTTTCTTCTTGACTCGACTCGACTTAAACTTTGTCTTTCTCGACGTCGTCTTGGGATTTGTCGATATAAGTTGAACTTTTCTAGTAATTTTCTTCTATAATTAGACTTGAGTTCTTCGACTTCATTAAACTTTCGTCTTTAGACTTTTCTTCGATAAATCTTCAGAATTGGCCTTGGACTTCCGTTCTTTTTGCATTCTCGATCTTTCGACTTCGTCTTTAGTCTTTTACTTCGATAAAAGCCCGTGATAGCCCATGTTTTCTTCTTTTTACATCTTTTGGTCCTAAAACACAATAAAAACACAAACCACGCATAATTCCGACTTTTACGACATAAAATACACGTTTTGGTCTTGTTATTATTGGAAATAAGTGGTAAAAGGATAAGTGTTTTCACACTTATTAAATCCCCTACACTTGACCATTGCAATGTCCTCATGCAATTCACTAATTTCAAAGCACGGTTTACATTTTTCATTATAAATAACCCACCTTGGCCTTTATTAAATTCTAAACACTAAGAAAACTTAAAAGAACAAAATAAGTAAGAAATCAAAGACTTGCATTGGGGTTTTAGGATGTCATGAATATTCATCATTCTCAAGTTTCACGTTCCCCATACCAAGCTTATAAACGAGATCATTGTTATTATAAGTCAGCAAACTAACACGAACTCATGTGGCCCAATTATTCACTTAGACTCCCTTCTTCCTAGGTGTATCTCTTATATTTTAATAATGTCTTGAATGATCACGAGGATGCATTGTTTGACTTATTTCAATAGGTATTTAGGCCAAAAACAAAGTGGGACGATTTAATCAATAGTTAGCTAAAGGACAAAATCTTTTAAAACTGCTTCTCGGGACCTTTCAAAGTTCATATCTTGGCATAACTCGCTTCACGATTTGAGACCTTTCTCGGACCGATATTTGGCAGCGACTTCATACTTCAAATCTTTGAGAGACGTTCTTGAAATTATGGTCTTCTCTTCATAATAAGAATTTCTTCACTTGAAGTTTTGAGAGATTCTTCATATTTGGACCACGACTTCTTCATTTTTCTCCAATCTTTATTTTGGACTTTGATATACAACGATCCGCCTCCTTTTAGGACTTGGATCTATTTATCCTCATACCTTGTTAGGGTCTTTTCGGATAGACTTCTCCATGATCTTTAGGGGAGTATTTACTTTTCGTCGTGTGTCTCGATCCTTCATATTGATTTTTGATAAATGATTCTTCACATCACTTTTGGATCTTTAGCAACAAAATGTAGCCCTCATGCCTTGTTAGGGCCTTTTCGGACTCGCCAATCTTCGCATCCCGCTTCAATAAGTTATGCCTTGGCTATGAACTCTAATTAATACCGAGCAACTTTTAAACGATCTTGTGCTAGAAGCTAAGTAACTTTTCAAATCGTACAACCTTATTTATTGCAGATAAATTTATTAGCAAGCGATGGGAGAATAGGTTTATAATCAACTCACATAAATTCACGAAAGAATACCAAACTTATAATTGACTCTATCATCTCTCGTTCTCCACAATTTAAAATCTCAAGGAATGAGACTCGTGGATGCTTAGCCAATTAAATCAAAGTTTTGGGTTTTCGAGTCATCTATAGGATCTTGTAAATTCTTAGACTTTTTCAAGTTTAGAAATCGCATTTTAAAGTTCCCTTGACAAACGACTCTCTAGGATCAATTATAGGAACTTGCGAAAAGTTCTTGTTCTTAACCCGTGAGAGTTAAGACTTTCGCGTTTTAAAGTTCCCTATATAAAAGTCTAGCAAAACTTGACTTAAACACGTTAAGGATACTAGCTAGAGTAGACTTAGATAAGTAAACTCGGGTTGAGTCAAAATATTCACGACTTTGAAAAATTTAAAACCACTTTATTAGAAAATAATCATAACAAAGCAAAATACAACTATACAACTAGGCCAATAATAGATTAAAAATTTTGAAAAATGTCGAAAAATCAAATTTTCCGGTTAAAATGAGGACAAATTCATGGAAAAGACCATTTACTTCGATAGAAGTCCCCCCTACACTTGATATAAACATTGTCCTTAATGTTTAAGCATATGGGAGTAAACTCCCCTATGGTTAGGACATTGTGCACGTTGTTTAAATCTTGCTAAGGAAAGGACAACTATAGTGATTTCAATGTGAACGTATAAGATATGAAATATTGAATCACGACAGTTTTAGGATAGAACCGGGAAGACGGGAACACTGGATTACGGTTCGTCAAAAGTCATCGAGAATGGATCTTTGAAGCTTTAATCCCTGCACAGAAGAAGAAACAAGACAACAAACACATACGGGGCTCCCCCTACACTTATTATGGTAAAGGATAGATCAACGGGTTGCCTCCCGAGAAGCGCTTGTTTTTTATAACTGAGTCACGAGCCTGACTCGACCCAAAACTAGTTCATGGGAAACGTGGTGAGGGATGGAATCATCTCATGAGAGATGTCCTCACCAAAGTACAACTTCACACGCTGGCCATTCACCTTAAAATTTGGCCCATTTGGCTGAGAAAGCTCAATGGTGCCATATGGGAAGACTTTGGCGACGGTGAATGGACCAGACCAGCGGCTCTTCAACTTGCCCGAGAAGATCTTCAACCGAGAGTTAAAAAGTAAGACTTGATCACCAACGTGGAACTCTCGGTTCTTAATTCTTGCATCATGGATGATCTTGGTCTTCTCTTTGTAGATCAATGAGTTCTCGTAAGCTTCATTCCTCAGTTCATTAAGCTCGTTGAGTTGAATCTTGCGAAGATCACCGGCTTTGTTGATGTCGAAGTTAGCCCACTTCAAGGCCCAGTATGCCTTGTGTTCCAGCTCAATAGGGAGGTGGCATGCTTTACCGTACACAAGACGATAAGGTGTACAACCAATCGGGGTCTTATAAGCAGTACGGAAAGCCCACAAAGCATCATCTAACTTATCGGCCCACGAGGTACGATGCTCTCCCACAGTACGCTCCATAATTCGCTTCAATCCACGTTAGAAATCTCGGCTTGACCATTGGTTTGGGGATGATAAGCGGTGGAAAGACGGTGATTGACACCATACTTAGCCATGACTCTTGCAAATTGATCATTGCAAAAATGAGTCCCGCGGTCACTGATGATAGCACGAGGAACACCGAATCCAGCAAAAAGCTGCTTCAAAAAGTTCACAACCACCCTCGCATCGTTCGTAGGGAGAGCCTAGCTTCAACCCATTTAGAAACGTAGTCAACGGCTACGAGGATGTACTTGTTCCCTTTAGATGATGGAAATGGCCCCATAAAGTCGATACCTCATACATCAAATATTTCACATTCTTGTATGAAATTTTGAGGCATCTCATCTTTATGTGTGATCTTGCCTTGTATTTGGCAAGCATCACAATGTTTAACCATGTGGTGAGCGTCACGATAAATGGTGGGCCAATAAAATCTAGAGTCGAATACTTTCTTCGCGGTGTAATTGGGACCAAAGTGACCACCGGTGGGTCCTTTATGTCAAGCATCAAGGATTTGTACTACTGCCGGCCCATCAACACATCGACGAATGACAAGATCCGCACATTGTTTGAAAAGGTAAGGGTCGTCCCAGAAAAAATGTTCAATATATTTAAAGAACTTTTTCTTTTGTTGAGACGTTAACCCTTCCTTGAGAATTCCACCCGCTAAGTAGTTTGCAATGTCCGCAAATCACGGGGTGTCATCAAGATTGGAGTTGATAGACATTAAGGCCTCAAGGGGAAAAGAGTCATTGATCTCTTGATTCGGATGATCCCCTTGATAAGGATCCTCAAGTCTACTTAGATGATCCGCGACTAGGTTTTCCGCTCCCTTTTTGTCACGAATTTCGATTTTAAATTCTTGAAGGAGCAAAACCCAACGAAGAAGTCTTGGCTTAGAATCTTGCTTAGTCAACAACTACTTCAACGCGGAATGATCGGTATAAACGATGGTGGTAGAAAGGACAAGATAGGGGCGGAGATTTTCAAAAGCATACACTACAGCTAAAAGCTCTTTTTCGGTAGTGGTATAATGCAATTGAGCCCCCGTCATTGTCTTGCTAGCGTAATGGATTGGTTGGAAGTGTTTGTTCACTCTTTGGCCTAAAACCGCTCCAATAGCAAAGTCGCTAGCATCAAACATCGACTCAAAAGGTAGCTCCCAATTAGGGGTAACCAAGACCGGTGCCTTAGTTAGCTTATCCTTAAGAAGATTGAAAGATTCAAGACACTCTTTGAAAAAGATGAAGGGAGTATCTTTTCCAAGAGGTGGGTCATCGGGCGAGCGATTTTAGAAAAATCTTGGATGAATCGACGATAGAAGCCCGCATGACCAAGGAAACTTCTCACACCCTTCACGGTTGAAGGTGGAGGTAATTTGGCTATGACATCCACTTTAGCACGGTCCACTTCAAGACCGGATTTTGAGATTTTATGTCCTAGCACGATGCCTTCTTTTACCATGAAATGGCATTTTTCCCAATTTAGAACAAGGCGAGTGTCTTCGCACCGCTTAAGCATGCGTTCCAAATTGGCAAGGCAATGAGAGAAAGAATCGCCATAGACCGAGAAATCATGAAGACTTCCATAGTTTCTTCAACCATGTCATGGAAGATAGCTATCATACACCTTTGGAAAGTCCTAGGAGCATTGCATAAGCCGAAAGGCATTCTTTTGTAGGCAAATGTTCCATAAGGAAAAGTGAATGTGGTTTTCTCTTGGTCTTTGGGATCGATGGAATTTGAAAATACCCGGAGAAACCGTCTAAAAAACAGTAATAGTCATTACCCGCTAGACGTTCAATCATTTGGTCCATGAAAGGAAGGGGAAAATGATCCTTTCTCGTAGCATCATTGAGTTTGCGATAGTCTATACAAACTCTTCACCCTGTAACGAGACGAGTAGGAATCAACTCGTTGTTTTCATTGGGCACAACGGTGATTCCGACTTTCTTAGGCACACAATGGACAGGACTAACCCATGGTGAATCCGAGATAGGATAGATCATTCCCGCATCAAGAAGTTTGATAACCTCTTTTTTGATTACGTCATGGATCTTAGGATTCACCCTTCTTTGGCTTTGAATAGTGGGTTTAAAGTCGTCCTCCATGAGAATTTTATGTGTGCAAAAGTGAGGATAAATTCCACGAATATCGGAGATTTTCCAAGCAATCGCTTTCTTGTGATTTTTAAGCACGGCGATAAGTCGAGATTTTTCTTCCTCTTTCAAGTCCTTAGCGATGATGACGGGTGACTTCTTGTTGTCTTCTAGGAAAACGTACTCGAGATGAGACGGTAAGTCCTTAAGTTCTAAATCTGAAGGATTTTCGATGGAAGCCGTAGTCAAATTCGGTTCATCGATAGAGATATCCTTAGGAGATGGTGGAGAAATATGGTCCTCATTGAGAAGTTTCTCAATGGTACGAATGTCTTCATCCCAATTGGAGGGAGAATCGTCATATTTTAAGTCCACATCTCCCAAAGTCGCTTCAAATTCTTTCAACATGAAATCACTTTCTCCAAATGGAGTTAGTGATGGAGCAATAGAGGCAACGGTCTCAACAGTGGGTAGAGAAGAAGAACCACTTTTACAAGCGTCTTTGAAATGTTCTTCACAAGCCTCATCAAGAACATCAATGAAATTGACACTCTCGTTTTCAGAAGGCTGCTTAGAAAGTTTACCCATGTTGAAGACGATTTTATCGTCACCAACTCTCATGATTAATTCGCTAGCGGCTACATCAATGAGAGTGCGACCGGTCCTCAGGAATGGACGTCCAACGATTAATGGAACACGGGGGTCCATCTCGTAGTCAACGACAACAAAATCCGCGGGAAAGGTGAATTTGTCGACACCAACGAAGACATCTTCGGCTATCCCCACTGGATAAGCAATCGTACGGTTAGCTAATTCCAAAGTCATTCGTGTGGGGACTAGCTCAGGGAGAGATAATTGCTTCCAAACACTTAATGGCATTAAGTTAATACTAGCACCTAGATCGGCTAGGGCCATGCAATTCTCTACTCCCAGGAAGTTGTAAGGAATCAAGAAACGACCCGGATCACCAAGTTTGGTTGGTAATTTCCTTAAGAGCACTACAGAGCAATTCTCATTAATTTGGGTCTGAGCAATATCGAGAAGTTTCTCCTTATCACTGAGAAGATCTTTAAACATTTTAGCATATTTTGGCACGTGAGCGAGAGCCCCAGCAAAGGAGATAAAATTCAGTTGTTTAAACATTTTAAGAAACTTCAAAACCTGAATATCATCCTTGTTCTTCAATTTCTCTTTCCTCAACCTTGAAGGATAAGGTATATTGGGTTGAGATGAAGGCTTTGGAATGGAATTCTCACTCACATCCTTGGGTGGTGGAGGGGTGGATGTAAAAGGTGGTGGAATTGGTGAAGTAGAAGTTGGAGGAATAGAAGATGGAGGATTTGGAGAAGGAGACTCGTTTTCCTTTGTCACAATCAACGGTGTAGGTGTAGGAAGCTCGGGTTCCTTTAAACCTTTTCCACTACGAGTGGTGATTGCTTTCATCTCCCCTCTTGGATTAGAAACGGTGTTACTCGGAAGAGAACCCGATCTAGAGGCTTGATTACTTAGGAAGAAACTAGCCATCATGTTCCTTAAGTCATTCGTTTGACTTGCCAAAGTGTTTCGCATATCAGCTCGAAGATCATTCCCTTGCTTCACCATATCTGCTTTCATGTTGGCCATTTCCCGCTAAAGATTTTGCACGATCACATCATTAGTCCTCATGTAGGTTTCACCATCTTGGTGTAATGCGGTGGGTTGGTTGGGAGGAGGAGCATGGTAGGTGGGTGGTTGATAAGCAGGTTGTTGGTAAACTTGGTTGTTTCTTTGAGGTGGATATGGGTTTCTTTGGTTTTGATATGGAGTTGGAGCACGTGGTTGGTTTTGATTGTTGCGATTGAGGTTGTTTGGGTTTTGTGGGGGAAAACCGGGTGGTGAAAGAAAGTTGTTTGAGCGATAGCTGAGCAAATTGCGGTCACCTTGAGGACGTGCTTGATAGCCTCCCGTGGAATAGTTACCGTTGGCGGCATACAGATTTTCCGAATTGTCATGAGTCGAAGGACAATCGGTGTATGAGTGAGATCCCCCGCATATATCACATGATTGAGTCAAAGCACTAGCTTGGGCAGTGATAGCTTTGGTATTGTTGGCGGCTTGGAGAGCAAGTGATTCAACAAGCAAAGTAAGCTTATCAAGTCTCTTGTCGCTCTCATTAGTGCTAGCACTAGCCACATTGGTTCGAACACTCTTGGTTTTCACTCTAGACTTGTTTTCAATAATATCCCAAGCGGCATTAGCAGACTTAACCAACAGATTATCCCCCGAGGCACTATTTAGTGAATCTTGGTCATTCATGCTTAAACCATTGTAAAAAGTATTAATTTGATGTACTTTTGTTAAACCATGTTGTGGACACTTTCGTAAAGTTCCTTAAAACGGTCCCAAGATTCACTAAATGTCTCACCGTACTTTTGTTCAAAAGTAATGATTTCATTCCGCAAAGCGGTCGTACGTGAGGGTGGGAAAAAGTAGTTGATGAATTTGGTCTCTAAATCCGTCCACGTAAGAATACTTTGTGGCGGTTCCTTATCAAGCCAATGCCGGGATTGTCCCTCTAAGGAGAAAGGAAAAAGTTGCAAGCGAATTACCTCTTGTGAAACCCCATTATACTTAACCGTATTAGTGAGTTGAAGAAACCTCTTAATATGGTCATGAGGATCATCAATTGAACGCCCAAGAATGGTTGAGCAGAGACCATTTGAAGGAAGCCGGATTTAAGCTCAAAGTTGTTGGCTCCAATCGCGGGTATGACAATAGCATAGTTGTTGCCCTCTACACGTGCTTGCAAAAGTTCGATCATTGGACGATTGTCCGGTAGAGGTTCATTGTTGTCAGTATTCATGTTGGGTTGAGGTGGATTATTATTATTGTTGTGTACACCGGCCATGTCTAAGTTATCGAGAGTCTCGGGCTCGGGATAAGACGTTGATCGAGTGCGCATACACCTGCAAAAGAAATAACAAAGCAGAAATATTTTTGGTTTTTTATGTTTTTTAATTTTTTTTTATTTTTAAAATTTTTATATTTTTTAGGATTTTTGAAAATTTTAAAGCAAGGAAAATAACGTTCAAAGATGAACGGATCCCAAAATCCAACGCGTCTCTCACTAAAAACCGTTAATCTTAACGAAAAGAGCCGGCAGCGTCGCCATTTAATACAAGGTTTTTTTAGCTCGTATGAAAGTTCGTAGAATCCGATCTTTTCGAATTGAATATTGGCAGAAAGTGCGACTCAGTTGTTCTTGGTGGAAAATAAAAGGTTTGGTTATCTATTCTACTAAAAATAAAAATGTCGTTGAAAGCTTGAAAATTTAATCTAAGATAAAACAAGTTAAAACAATGTTAAGTAAAAAGGCGAGAAAAATTAAAGTTGGAAAATAAAAACAATTCAGAAAACAAACAATGAAACTAAGTCTGAGAAGAAAATAATTTGAATTTCATAAAATAGACATTTTCGGAATAATGGATAAATTCAGAGAAATCTTTGGAATAAAGATGTTTTCAGAGAAAGTAACATTTTTGGAAAATTATGTTTTTCAGAGAAAAGGATAATTTCGGAATAATGATCTTTTCAGGAAAAAGGGTATCTTCGGAATAAGTCACTTTTCAGAAAAAAGTGTTTTTCGGAAATAAGGCCTTTTCGGAATAATACTCTTTCCAGAGAAATTGGTTTTTCGGAAAAAGAAGGTTTTCAGAGAAAGTAACTATTTCGGAATAACTATGAATTCAGAGAAATTTTCGGAATAATAAGTTTTTTGTAAAAAGATGGTTTTCATAAAAATGATGAATTCAGAGAAAAGATAATTTCGGAATAATTACTTTTCAGAGAAAGGAGTGTTTTCAGAGAAACAAACCCTTTTCCGAAAATGTTAAAGCACAAATACAGTAAACAGAAATAAGAAAATTTAAGAGATAAGCCACTAATAAGCATAAACCAAACAAGCAATTAACCAAAACTTTAACCAAATAAATTTTAAGAAGAACTAAATAAGCCACAAATTAAAAACTATAAAAACACTAATTAATCAAAACATTTAAAATCAACTAATAAGCAATCCTATTAATCTATCAAAACAACTTAATCATGAATGAGCCAAACACTAAAAGATTAATAACCACAATAAGCTCAAAACATCCACCACATCAAAACTACAAGATCAATCACAAGAACAAATCAATCACATAATCAAAGAGATGAGATTAACTACATGATTATCAAGATTAAGAAAAAGATTAAGAAAGGTAGAATGAGAATTAAGAAAATAAGCTTGATTGATTAAAGATGAATATCAAAAGATTACAAGATTAATGGAAAGATTAAGAAGTTTGAAAGAAAAACTAGAGAGAAAAATAAAACACACTTAAAAATTAAACTACACCTATTAAAAAAAGTAAAACACCTAACACCCTCCTAATGACATATTAGGAGGATATTTAAAGGAAGTGAGGAGACTACATGCTTAAGCTATCTAATTTCTTTCTTCTCGACTCGACTCGACTTAAACTTTGTCTTTCTCGAAGTCGTCTTGGGATTTGTCGATATAAGTTAAACTTGTCTAGTAATTTTCTTCTATGTTTAGACTTGATTTCTTCGACTTCATTAAACTTTCGTCTTTAGACTTTTTCTTCTATAAATCTTCAGAATTGGCCTTGGACTTCCGTTCTTTTTGCATTCTCGATCTTTCTACTTCGTCTTTAGTCTTTTACTTCGATAAAAGCCCGTGATAGCCCATGTTTTCTTCCTTTTGCATCTTTTGGTCCTAAAACACAATAAAAACACAAACCACGCATAATTCCGACTTTTACGACATAAAATACACGTTTTGGTCTTGTTATTATTGGAAATAAGTGGTAAAAGGATAAGTGTTTTCACACTTATTAAATACCTTAGGGAATTCTGGTACTCTCTTGAAGTTGTTAACGATACTATCACTTTTAGCCTCTCATGCAACGAACACCCCTTTGCCTTATCTCTCAAAGATTTTGCTAGTGTGACTGGGTTAAGACATGGAGATGAATGCCTGAAGGTGGTTGACAAAAAGGCTGTAAAGGATGCCCTTGCCACACTCAAACCCACTCATGATGTAAACCTTGCTCTTACACCTGTTGAAGTTCTCTCCAAGTCTCCTATGAAGATCAAGTACTTTTCCCCTATGTGGCGTGTCCTCTTCACTCACATAGTCAAATCCCTAGGAGGAATGCAGGGATCCCAAGATCAGATGTCCTTCAATCACCAATCTATTGCTTATGGGCTGATCTGGGGCACAAACATTGATGTGGGAAGTCTTCTATTCTCCAACCTAGTGGAAAAGCTGAAGGGACCAAACCAGGTCAGGGAGAAAAACATCTGCTACGTTCGCTTTTTATCTCTCATCTTCGAAAGCCTGTTGGGTGACAGCTATCACAAATCTGCACTCACTTCCCTGAAGCCCTATCGCATCAATGGAGCCATATACAAGGAGATTGGACCTGAAGATGTCCCTCTCACCTCTCACATGTTGAACATAGCAAATAAACAACCCTCTGTTGTGAAGTCCTTGCTCCCTTCTTCTGAGAAGGTGAATACCTCTGATGTGTCTGGAAAGTCTACGCCTTTGACCTCTGGGCAGCACACCACGACGTCCAAGGCAACAACTGGCCAACAACCAAAGAAGAAGAAAAACCCATCTTCTTCCCACACCAAAACTGTTGCAAAGGACAGGGCAAAGAAGAATGTGAACCTCACAACCTCCTCTGTTTCAGAGACTCATGTGGAATCAGAAACTTCAGCTGACCAACAACAAGGGTCTAGTGTCTCGATGTCAGCCGAGACAACAGGGAACCCACCAAATTCTGCTGATATCGCACAGGTAATCAGTCTTATAATTTTTAGAGGTCCACAAGCAGCCACTCTCAAATTTCTGTAGGTGAGAGTGGTGAAGTTAGGGTAATCCTCGACCCATAGAATTCATTGTATGCACTTAGAAATCCTTAAGACTTTTGTACACCCTGTCTATGCACCAGGGAATGATTCATTTTTGTTTCTAAAGCACCCCGATGACCTGCACCCTCTGTGGAAACCTTGGTTTCCAGATCTTTGAAGCTACTAGGAATGCATCATGTTCATATGATTATACAATCAAAGCGGAATTAGAACATGACACATTAACAAGGTGTTTAGGTACGAATAACATGAATTAAAACATAATTGGATTGTTAACTATATTAATAATTAACAACCACTAGACGTGTATACATTGAATCCCACGTCTAGTGCACACACGCTTTTAGGTTTACATTGTGAATGAAAGTTATGAATAAAACCTAAGACCCTTGGTTCCTTTTATAGTGTAAGGATTAGGGTTTACAAGAGATAAGAATGAATAAACAAGTAAATCTTCTATTTAAATAAACTTATGCAGAATATCTTTGCATGTTTATCTAAATAGAAGCTTCCATAAGCTTCTTTGTCTATGTTTTGTCAATGCTTGAATTGCATGTAACAATGCTTAGATTGTACATGACAACTCTTGAGCCAACAACGCTGGATTTGTTCTTGTCAACGCCTAAATTGCTCTTGACAACGCTTAGACAAAATCTTCATGTTTTTTTTGTTTTTGAGTTTCTGCCACATCAACTTTTTGACCCAACAATCTTCCCCTAGTTGATAGTGGCAAAACTCTATGTGTATCTCTTGTAAGTTGTACATGATCTTCAAATTGCTTCCCCTCAAGTGTAGCATGTATTTCTTCCCCTTTTTGTCACATCAACAGGAAAGTAAACAATGTATGCAATGTTGAAGATTCTCCATATGTAGGCTCTGTGTAATGATCTTGAAGAAAAATAAATAAAGTATTCTTGATGTAGAAGTAGAATAACCCAACCTTGTGTTCCATGTCTTGCACTATCCATGTGACGTCGAACTTATATGAGAACGTTAAAGTATAAGCAGACCTCAATCCCTTGTCAATATTCTCATCCTTTGTGAGACACTGAGCACGATAATGTAACTCCTTCAAGTGTTATGACAAGTCTTCGTCACCAACCAAGTAAGCACGAACAAGTTATTGTTAAATCAATGGCTGACGTCCACAACTTAACAATATGATAAAACACAAACTCGCGAAAATCTTCTTCAATCATCAAACTTACCATAAGAATTCTTCCCCTTAAGCTAACACCTCTTCATGAAGAACTTTACTACCTCATGAATTGTAGCTAACTCGCTTTAAGATCATTAATTTTGTTTAAAAATATCCGAGCCATAAATATCAACATGATATTCTAAATTAAAACGGAGATTCCATGTACCTTCGTGTGTAAATACCACCTTTTTGTGTGCTCAAAACGTACCAATTTTCTCAAACAGCAGCAATCATTGTGTTGTCCAACATCCTCCTTTATCCAATATCTTTGGCAGTTGTATTGTCCAATATCGGACAATACTTATCAGCGCTTGAAATACCATATATCGGACAACACTGTCAACTCTATCAGCGTTGACTTATTCTGTCAGCGTCAAACCATTTCTTGTCAGCATCAATTTCACACTTATCAGCGCCTCTTTTCTAATGACGTCACTTAGGGCAACAAATCACTTCCCATCATTCTTGATAACTACTTTATATTTCCACATTTGTATCCCACAAAAACAGCAATGAATCCCGTTTAAATAAGTAATGAAAATAAAGTAATATCTCCAAATGATCAGTAATCCCCACGTTCACATCCTTAATTCACGTAGTCAAAATTTACCTCCATAAAATCAGGTCTACTTCCATAAATAAAGTCAAATGCAATTCCTGAAAATATGCTAACCGAATCTCATACTTTCAAAAGTTGATAACTTATTCTTCATCGTTTTAAAACACCATGCAAACCTGTTTTATGATTTCCTCAATCCAGAAACATAACACGCAATCCTCCTATTGCTGTTCATATACACAGTCAACAAGGCTGTGAAAATTATTCATTCAGTCGCAAAAACATGATCTTGAAACACCTGCTATGTTTCATAAAATACGGATCAAGGGTTTTGGTAGAACCCTTTGCTTCCTGTTAACATGATCTGCTACTAACAATCACCACACAATACTACGTTTTTTTCTGACATCATAGAACCATAACCTATTCTTCACCATGTACCATAATAGCTACGAAAAACAGCATCCATGAAACCCTAGAATAGTGCCTTAATTTTTCGATCTAAAACCCTAATTAGGGTTTGAGAAAATTGAACTAGAATCGAAATCTTGTGCTATCATGCGTTCTAACACTCACGTTTATCATTTTTTTTTTCTGCTTTAAACGATCTAGGGTTTGAAGCTAACCGTAATTTAGTATTTTATGTGAAACAGAAAAACCTCGTACCTTCTTTGCAGCCAACTTCGACCTCAAATAACTTTCAGATAAAACCTCAGATCGAAAATTCCTTCGGTGAAATCCTAGACACAAGTGCCAAGAATCTACAGTTCAAAAATCACGAAGATCCAACGGTTAACGAAGGAGAGATCGTGTTTTGAACATGGTTGTCCACAGAAAACTGCATTCACTCACTGCTGACTTTGACGCCTAATAACTTTTTCTTGGGGATAAAACTCGACAATCCCTCCGGTGGATGTCTAGATATATGTGTATAGAACACACACAAGAAATTTCGTGACGATCCAACGGTTCAATAAAAAGTTATGACCTTCTGAATACTGTTGCGCACACAAAAACGTCCAGAAAAACCCTAGACGGATGTTTCTTCTTTTCACCATACACGAACACCTTGTTGGTCCTAGCATCACGAGCCACGAGGCTCTGATACTAATTTTGGAAACCTTGGTTTCCGGATCTTTGAAGCTACTAGGAATGCATCATGTTCATATGATTATACATTCAAAGCGGAATTAGAACATGACACATTAACAAGGTGTTTAGGTACGAATAACATGAATTAAAACACAATTGGATTGTTAACTATATAAATAATTAACAACCACTAGACGTGTATACATTGAATCCCACGTCTAGTGCACACACGCTTTTAGGTTTACATTATGAATGAAAGTTATGAATAAAACCTAAGACCCTTGGTTCCTTTTATAGTGTAAGGATTAGGGTTTACAAGAGATAAGAATGAATAAACAAGTAAATCTTCTATTTAAATAAACTTATGCAGAATATCTTTGCATGTTTATCTAAATAGAAGCTTCCATAAGCTTCTTTGTCTATGTTTTGTCAATGCTTGAATTGCATGTAACAATGCTTAGATTGTACATGACAACTCTTGAGCCAACAACGCTGGATTTGTTCTTGTCAACGCCTAAATTGCTCTTGACAACGCTTAGACAAAATCTTCATGTTTTCTTCGTTTTTGAATTTCTGCCACATCAACTTTTTGACCCAACACCCTCTAGACAGTATTCAGGCAACCAACAACCTGAATACATATATGTCTCGACCTTGAATAGCTGTACCTCACACAGCCTCTTGGTTCCCTCAGATAAAGAATCCCAAAAGTTTTACTTTTAGGGGAGCTGAATAATCATCCTCAGCTCTTCTAGGGGCAGCGTAACAAGACGATCTTAACCTATATCTTTTTCACACTTAAAAGAATCCCAAAGGATTTATCATTTCAGGAGGAGCTGAATCATCACCCTCAGCTTTCCTAGGGGCAGCGTAACAGACGATCTTTACCCACATATGTTTCATCCTTAAAAGAGTCCCAAAGGTTTCTTAACCTTTTGGGGGGCTGAATAATCACCCTCAGCCTTCCTAGGGGTAGCGAATGGCGATCCTTAACAATACATGTTTCACAATCAAAAGGGTCCCAAAGGTTTTAACCTTTTACGGGGGCTGAATAATCACACTCAGCTTTCCTAGGGGCAGCGAATGGCGACCATTAACCTCATAATTTTCACTCTTAAAAGAATACCAAGGATTTATCCTTTGGAGTGGCTGAGTAATCACCCTCAGCCTCTCTGGGACAGCGAACTGGCGACCATTCCCCTTATTTATTTCCTTGTTACTAATTTGAAACAACTTGCAGGCTGATATTGTACAGCCAAACACTGAATCCCTGGAGCAGCCAGAAAAGGAAGCTGATACAACAATTTAGGATCAGCTAACTGAAGAAGAGCCCCTGCTTGATATTGATGAAGAGGTGCTCTCATTAGTAGATGATTTCTCCGAACCTGAATCAATGCCTGAGGACGAGATTCTCCCTGAGGGGATGTTTGAGGAGGAGGACGATGAAGAGGATGATGACCAGCAATCTCTGTCTCCTCCAAAGGAAATAGCTGTGTCCAAACCAGCTTCTGATACCACTCCTCCTCCCAAGGAAGCTGTAGCAACTCCCACCTCTGCTACCTCAGCCACTACAGTCTTACAAAGACATGTTTATGATCCGACAGCTGAGTTCCTCATGTTTGATCATCCTTCCCAAACCAACTTTGACATATTGCCAAGGGAGGATGATTACGCACAACAAAGCCTGAATATCCATAATCTTAAACCTGAACATCATCAATCAGATATGGAGCGCCTGTCAAGAAAGCTGGATGTTACCAAATCTGAGATGCATTCTTTCACTGTCAACTTTCCAAGGATCATCAATCAAGCGGTTAAGGATGCAGTCACCGAACCTATCAAAGATGGTGCAAGAAAGGGAGTGTCCCAAGGACTTAGTCATTTGTCCACACGAATCAAATATGCCATCGTCACAGAGGTCCCTCCCTTTTTTAATGCTCATGAGTTAACAATGCATAGAGAGTTTGAAGCTGTTCGCAACAGGCAATTTCGTCACACAAACTTTATCATTGATCGTGTTCATTGCAACACAAATGGAAATTGCAACCTCCTACTGAAGATTGCCAGAGCTTCAAGGACCAGGCAACGCGATATGGCTGCCTCTGTTGAACAGATTGCAAGGCACTTTCAGGCACGTTCATCCAAACGTCTGAAACGATAGGCTGAACGTGAGGGGGAGAAGGAAAAGGTACTCAACCTTGAATCTGCCAAACAAGGCTCAAACTCTGCTGATAACACTATTCCTTCACCTGTCCCTCTCCAAGTCATCACACCAGTGGTCATACCCGATGATGAGGATGAAAGTAAGGGGGAGAAACAGACAAAGGATGAAGTTGATTCATCAAAATCCCTGACTCTGGTTAACACCAACGAGGCTGTGGATGATGGTGAACCAGCTGCCAAGAAACTCAAGTTCACTGTTAGCTCCCTACCCAAGGCAATACAAACCCAAGCTCAGTCGGCGTTCATCAAAAGAGCTAAAGAGCTGAAAAACATAAATGTGGAATCCTCTATCTCGAAGAAAGGAAAAGAAATAGTTATGGTAGACACAGACGTCAAACTAAAGAAAATAGCTACGATGCTAGAGATAGGAGGATCGACCACAGAACTATCCCAATTTACAACCTTCACACCTTCAAATGAGAATCCTCTAACACCTAAAGAGATTGAGAAACAGGCTGTTGAATTCAAAAGGCTGAATGAAATCAAGAAAGCCAAGGAGCTTAATTAGGATTCTATAAGAAAGATGACTCCACTATAAAGGGAGAAGCAAAGACAAAGGTTGAGGGAAATGGAAGCTAAACGCACAGAGGCACTAAAAAGGTAAAAGCTGATTATGATGCCTGCGTCAACAACAGGTATGCACCTGGAAAGATCACCAAGTTCAAATACACCATTCACAAGTCTAATAACATACCACAAATGATTTTGTGGAGAGATAACTAATAGGCCAATATGAATGTCTTTGAGGACTTCAGGTTAAAGAAACTTGGCTTATCTGAATGGTTTGAACTTGAAGCCTTGGCTGCTAAAAGAACTAGTCAGGCTAATTTTACCCTTCTTAAGACCTTCAAAGCTAAGTTTAACTGGGTTAAAGAAACAGCAGCCAAGCTTAAAATAGATCCCCCACCATAGCTGTTTGAACAAGACCCCCAAAGTCTGGAAAGAAAAGAAGAAGGATGACTCAACTTGTTAAGGAAACCTTCGTCACAAATGATGTTCAAGTGGATGGAATGCACAGGGATTTGGTACTACCAAATGGAATCATTGGTCCTATTGATGGTCAGACCTACACAGAGCCTGAAAGAGGTATGGCCTTCATGAACAGAGCTTGCCAATAAGCATTTCAAAGGGAAGATGAGCTAGGCTTAGCATCAACTATTCAGCTGATTTGTCTCAAAAAGGGACTCAAAATTAACACAGAGTATTCCAAGGTATTTGCACAAGCCTTGCAGGCCGAATTGGATACTAGGACAGACTTAGATGAAGCTGAAGAAAGGGTCAAGAATGATGACTGTTGAAGTTTTTCACAACTGAATTTTACCTTCATATTTTATTTAATTTTTGTAATGCACTTGTTATTTCCTTTAAGAATTAATAAAATCATGAGGTATGTTTGTTTAGATATGTTATGAGTAAGAAGAAGTTGCTATCTCACTTACCTTAACTTAGATAGATTTAACTGTATTTATGTTTAAATAGGGGGAGATTGTTGGGAATATAAGTTTGTTAGATTCCCTGTATCATAGATTTAAACACAAATCAAGCTGTTAGATAGTCACTTGCCTGTGCCTAGGAGGCAGGCAAGTATCGCAATACTCACAAAGATCTAAGTCTTTGTGAGCAACCTCAGAGGAGTCCATGTCAGAGATATTGTCAAGGAAGTCGAAGACTACTTGAAGACATACTCATTGGCTGTGATGGATAACAGCCAAGATGTATCAGGGAATCTGAGGGGTTGAGGGTTAACAGGGGTGGCAATACCCTGTTAACACTCAGCACACTTTGGACATTCCATTTGTGTGTACGAGACTATGAAGAAAAGGGAAATTGTGTCAGCTGTGTTTCCCTAAAGCATTGTGGCAGACTACCAAGAATAGAAGAGCATCTTGTGACAGATGTCTGAAAAGTGAATGTCTTGTGTAGTCACCATCAACTAGTACTTAGGTCAACCTCGTATCACTATAAATAGGATGTGTAGCCCAGCATTAATGTTCAACACTATGAGAATATTCACACATTTAATGCTTAGAACTTATTGAATCAAACAGTTGTGACTGTATTCATAAGTTAGGGTTTTTAGTTGTTCAAAGTGTGCACAACACATTGTCATCAAACGGTATTATCCATAACACTTATAATTCTTTATTATACAATAATAAGTATTACATCTGAAAAGTAATTACGTGTGTTGATTAGTTAAGTTTAGTGTTTCTAGCATAGTTTAGGGACTTTCACTTTGTCTTTCAATTCATCAATTAGATGCCCCTGCACACAAATAAAACTTATTAGTTTTTAACAGGGACCCAAGCCACATTTGGCTCAGATCTTGTAGGACCTACACACTTAAGAGTCTGTTCTGAAGCATTCCCAGTAATGCTACTTTTGCTCTTATACTTCATGGTTTCAGTTATGTAGTCAAAGACATAGGGTGACTCTATGTACTCAGACTTCTTTGCCTTAAGTACTGCTTTAGCAATACTTGCTTTAACACATGATTTTTCTCTTTTAGGAATCCACATTTGCACTGGTTTGTTATTAGCCTTCCTTCTAGATGCTTTAACTTTTTCAACAATATTCTTAGAAGTCTTAGAGAACTTTGGTTTGACAGACTTTAAACCAACAGTACTTAAGTTTGGTCTAGCAGTACTTGCAGGTCTAGACTTGCCGGTACATGGTTTACCAGACTTCAAATGTACTAGACCTTGTTTCATAAGTACTGCTCTAGGTACAAAACTTTTGGTATATTTTTAACCTGTTTGGCTACCCTTGAGTGATCAAACTTAGGTTTGCCATTCTTAAGTTTCTGATTCCTATTAACCTGTGCATTTTTCCCATTACTGTTTTTCATGACCCTTTGTGCAGTCTTTTGTTTCATAATTTTATCTTCATGTAAAGTACAATATTTGATAAAATGACTTAGACTACCACAAACATAACATCCTTTTCTTTTTAAAGAAGACCCATATGGTTGTTTTGACTTAACTTTCTCAAAACCTAGCCCACCCCTGTTGGTTTTATAATGTTTTACATCCTTTTCCAATTATCTTGCTAGGAGTTTTTACCTGCTTGGGAGCAGAACTAGTCTTAGATTCTTTAGAAATAAAATTGTTCATTAAAGGTGGACAAATAAAGAGATGGCATTTCTACATGATCTCATCGTTCTTTTCGGGCTTTTAATGCATAAAAATGTCATAAAATACCATATATATGCTTGTGTTTGTTTACTTGTGTATTTTAGGTATAGATATCGTGAAAAAGAAAAAAGATCACAAGATACAAGGAAAAACGGACACGAGAAACGAAGCCGTACAAAGAACCGGGCCCTAATTCATGGAATATTCAACAAATACCCTTGAAGACTTAAGGACAAACAAGATTGATCCTCATTTATTGAAGAAATGACACTTAAAACCCTTATATATTGATAATTACAAGTTTGGTCCCTTAAGTTTGTCAAAATTACACAAATGGTCCTTCAACTTTGAAGAAATGGCAAGTTTAGTCCCTCAACACTTTCAAATTGCCAATTATGGTCCCTCATGAAGCCAAAGATACATTGAAGACCTTTGAAGATCAAGAATGTCCAAGATCAGCCCTTGAAATATCTCAAAATGTCAAAAACAACCCTTGTAAACCTTTTGGAAAAGTATTGTGCCAAAACTGCCAAAGTGTGAAAGATAATAACAAAGGGAAGGAAGTTTTTAGGCTGAAAAACGTGTTATACATGTTTTGCCAAAATACAAGAGCCAAATGTGTGCTATTGAAACATTTAAACATGAAATTGCGCCAAACAACTTCCAATCCCCCAAAATCGGATCAAAAGTTACCACTGTTCACCATGATGAACCCAGTAACTCCCATCACTTAAACAAAGGGTAAAACTCAATTACCCTTACTCACACTTGATTCACACGCCTATAATCCCATCCTAACCTTAAAACCCTCACTCCCACACACCAAGAGGCCCCACCATTCAAACCCGTCCACCAATCAAAACACAACTTTTTCTCCAAGCTTAGCCACGTGTCAAGATCAACAGCTGACACTCATTGCTTCATCACAAAGCTATTTTAAACGGTTAGGATGCATTTTGGACAGCTCATCAACAACAAACAGCCTCAAGAGCTCAAGGGCATTTTAGAGAATTCACTTCTAGGGTTTGTGAATAGTGTAGCCTGGCATTTGCCTATAAAAGGAGACCTCAACATGTGAGAATCCCTTTGTTCCAGTCTTTACCTTTTAAACTTGTAATTCCTTTTTGAAATTTATAAAAGTTGGTATTTTGAGAAAATTGTAATTCCTTTTTATGTTTTTGAAAGTTGGTATTGTTTAAAGGTGATTCTGAGTTCCATTGATTGTTATAAGTGTGCTTGAATCATTTGGTTCAAGGACGTTTATGTTTGGTAAGTTTTTCAAGTTTGAAAAAGCTTGAAAGAAGGTTTTTGATTTTGCTCTTCTTGTGTACTAATCCTTTACCATAAGCTATAAGGTCTTGCAAGCTTGTTGACACCAAGCTTGTGAAGGGATTAGAGCCCTTGGTTGAGTTGTTTGCTGCTTATGTTGAAGAAATCAAGTCCTTGAGGTTCTACTTTGAACCATCAACCAAGGCAGTCTTGCATCTCCTTTGTTGAAGTACCTTGGTCTTGTTCTAGTTGTTGAACAAGGTCCAAGGAGCATAGCTGGCCCTCCTACGATGTTGTGGAGGGAAGGTATAACCTCTTGTTAAGATTCCTCTCAAAAATTTTATGTTACTGCCTGTTTTGGATTTTGAGCTTTGATTTTGTGTTCTTGTGTTTGTGCTGGTAGTTTTATGGTTGGTATCTGTTATTTGTCACCTAGTATAGCTATTTGATCATTAAATTAAATAGGTTGTGTTTAAAAATCAGAAGTTTGTTTGAAAAGTGGTTGATTAAGGACTGTTTGGGATTACTGGTTCATAAGGCCTTGTGGCCTTGAGCCCTTGGTTCTTAGGGTTTGGGAGTTCTAAACAAGTCATTTGGAACAAGTTTTAGTCATTGGTTAAGTTTCTGAAAGTTTGGAAAAGGGATTTGAAGTTTTGCAAAAATCTGATAAAAGTGGTTTTGGAATTGGTCAAACACATCAGATCCAATAACTTCTTTGTTACTTGGATCTAACGTCTGAAATCAGGTTTGGGAATAGTTTAGGTGATAAGCTATCTATTGGTTGTCTGGTTGTTGAATTTGGTGGCTTATTGTGATTGCTATAGCTTATCAAAGTTGGATGAAGTGGTCATTTGCATCAGCAAAGTGACCACCTCATTTTGTGTTTGCATTTGTTATCCTAGTGTATGCCTTGTGATTTTGCTGCTTGGAACTTGTTTAAGTGCTGCTTGTGAGTGGATTTTGCTATTTTGTGTGCTTTGAATCTGGCTTATAAGCTAACTGGCTTATTAAGCCCTTATTACCAAAATCTTCCATCAAAAGGTCAACTGACCTCTTGATTCACAAGGCCTCCTCCTTGAGTCCTTCACAAAAAAATTGCTTATAACAAGCCCATTTACCATTCCTGATCATTTGGTGAACTTTGGAGTACTTTGACTTTTGGTCAAATAAGCACAAATTGGCTTATTTTTTAGAACTGCTTATTGGCACATGCAACAACTTGGCTTTTGTAATAGAAATCATTTTTTTAGCTTAATATCAAATCTGGAAGGTTACAAGTCTTTTGTTTAAGCTTTTCCTAGAAAACTAGCTTATTTGGCTTTTTCAGCCAGCTTATTGGTTCTTACAGCTTATTCTACTTGGCTTTTTGTGATTTTCTTGATTGATTATTCTTAGTTAAGCTATTTGTGAGCTTTTGCAACAAACTAGAGCTTCTGAGGTGCCCTAAATCTCAAACCCGACTATTTTGTCTTTTAGTGGATTTTTACTTTGCTTATTTCTGGCTTATTGAGTGTGCTTTTTCAAAATTTCTTTTTACAGATCTCATAAGCATCCCAAAAGAAGGTTGTGTGTCAAATTAGAGCTTATGGCATTAGCTTATTGCTTAATGGGCTGAAAAGCCCAATAAGAATAAGCTGTTTGCTTATTAAGCTGAGATAAGCTCACATTCAGCTTTTGGGCCTTTAGAGTTTTGTTCTTAGAATTAAATTTTGAGTCAGATAGGGCTTTTCCAAGTCAATTGGGCCAAGTTTGACTTTTTGGGCCCAAAAGCCCATTAGTGTTGACTGATTTTGGTTTTGGCCCATTTGAGGGCCCAATAGGGGTATTCTGGTCATTTCACTTTGATATTCTGATTATTTAGGTTAAAATAAACTAGTTTGCAAGTTTTTAGAATTTTTTATAATTTTTGGATTTTTAATATTATTTTAATATTATTTTATTATTATTTTTCCAATTTCACATTTTCCAACTTTTTACATTTTTCTTAGTTTTAATACATTAAAATAGGAATTTAGCAACTTTTAGAATAATTTTATCACTTTTAGATTAATTTTTATAATTATTTTAAGTTTTAATAGTTTTTAAATCATTTTAAATAGTTTTTATTAGTTTAAAAATTTCTAAAAATAGTTTTTAATCTTTTTAGGCCATTTTAGAGGTTTACCAATTGAAAAATCTTTATTTGGGATTTTTGATAATTTATATGATTTTTAGGGCTTTAATTAGCATTTAAAAATTGAATATTTAATTATTTAAAAGGTTTGAAAAAGTTTTGATCATTGGTAAACTCTTAGTTTATTTATTTTAATTTTTGGTGAATTTTTGGTTATTTTTAGAATTAATTCTTATTTTTGTAGTTTTTACGGTTTTACGTTTTGTCGTCGTAGTATTATTTTCACGTCTTCGTCATCTTCTTTTCTCATCTCCTCTAAACGGCATTAATATCAAATCATTTATATCTTAGTCACACACATATACCTCCTTGGGAAACGAACTTCATTGGGTCATTAACACTTGATTTTTCCTAAAGTCATTTGTTTAATACTTACCGCTCATTTACCCTCCTTTGTTTTCCTAAACAAGAGGTGTAATTTTTCCTACAATATTTTTGGCGCCGCTGCTGGGGAGGTGTGTCGTGATTAATTGCATTGTTGTTTTTAATATTAACCATAAATAGTATTTGTATTAGTAGAAATCTACTAATACGTATTATCGGTTTTCTTGGTTTTTCTTGTGAAAATATTATTACTATATTGTATTAAGTATCAAAATCAATAAACAATATCTCCAAAAGTGTGAAAACGCAACCTTGATTCGGGATTTCATCACTCGATCATTGTATTCGAATCTCAAACAAAAAGAAAAGGCAAAAATAGATAAATACTTTCGTGAAGCTCGATTTTGAAAAATACAAACTATAAGGTGGGTATAAGGCGGGTATTATAAAATATACCCTAAGGAAAAAGGCTCTTAAGTGCTTCGCGCCGCCTCGTTTCCCCGCTTGCTTGTGAGTATTTTGAGATTGAAGGCTAATCGAGGGTTTTGCCGCCCAAAGTATTATTACGTATAATATATTTGCTTGGTTTCTTTGTGATTAAAACCTCTTGAACAATTTGGTTTTCATCAAAGTTCTAAAGTCATTCGAAGGCGTTCACTCCACGTGATCGTTTTCATTCCTTTGAGGCTTCTTTAATCAAGAGTTTGATTCGAGGAGAGATTTTGTAGATTGTTTTCTACGAAGATACACCAAAATCCAAAAAAATTAAATATAATCAAAAACACAAAAAAAATTGAAAATTCACAAAACACCCAAAAAGAATCTTCTTTGCTCACCTCCCATTCTTCGTGAAGTTTATGATCACTCGTAATCAAGCAAAACGAGCTCGTAAACGTCTTCAAAAGCAAGCCAATCAAGAGACGTTGATTGAGGAACAAACTCCAATTGTTGAACCTATTGTAGAACAAGAAGTCGTCATGGCTAATCGTACTATGATGGAGTTTCTACAAGCACCCACCAAGGGTTTTGGAGAGGCTATTGTGATTCCCGCCATTCTTGCGGAGATTTTCGAGATTAAGACGGGTTTAAGGTCAATGTTGCAAGCAAACAAGTTTAGAGGTCATGAGAAAGACAACCCGCACTATCACATTAGGAATTTTAATCGTCTCACCGCTACTAGCAAGTTTAAGGATGTTCCACATGACGCCATTAAGATGATGTTGTTTCCATACTCGTTAGATGGACCCACAAAATTTTAGCTTGAGAAAGAACCGCCAAATTCGATTTTGACATGGGGTGATCTCGTTTCTAAGTTTGTGAACAAGTTTTTTCCACCATCTAAAACAACACATTTGAAAAATGAGATTTCACGATTTGTGCAAAGAAATAATGAAAGTTTTTCAATGGCATTGGAACGCTTTAAAGAAATGTTACATGAATGTCCACACCATGATTTTACGGAATTGCATCAAGTTGATACTTTTTATAATGGGCTTAATGATCATGAACGAGATTATTTGAATGCCGCCGCGGGTGGTAATTTTTTGTGCAAGACGACAAATGAGGCTTTACAAATCATCGAGAATAGATCTAAGGTTTATATCCCTCGTAACACACCGAGTGTTGCCAATTTGAGTTCGTCTTCATCGTCATCTTCTCGTAGCATTAATGCCTTACATGATGAAGCTAATGAGGAAAATCGGTTTTTTGATAGATTTGCTAATCTTATGTCCCATTGGAAAGCTCAAGAAGCTTCAAATTCCGCTTCGGTTAAAGCGGTTGCTAAGAGTTGTTTGTCTTGTGGTGGAGCTCATGATCTTTCCGAGTGCATTACCGCGGATGGTAACACTTCGAGTGCTTATGTAGCAACGGGAACTTACAACCAAAACGGACAAGGTTCCCGCCCAAATCAAGCTCCACCAAATCAAAATGCTAATAACTATCGAAACAACAACCAAGGTGGTAATTACCAAGGCAATTCACGTAACTACAACAAAGGGAATTATCAAAATGGGAATGGACAAGTCACTAATCAAAACCAAAACCGTGATTTTCAAAACACTACACAAGGTTTTCAAAATGCTCACACTAAAAATCTTCAAGGAGAATTTTTGGATTATGCTAAAGCAAATGATGCTAAATTTGATAAAATGCAACGTGAGATGATTAGCTTAAGATCCGAGTTGAAAAACGAGCTTAAAAATGAAATTGCTAATGAACTTAAAACTCATGCAAATAAAATGGAAGGAAATGTCCAACGTCTTCAACAAAATCAACAAAAGATGGAATTAGGACAACATGAGATTAAGCAAGAGTTATTAAAAGCGGATGCTAGGCAATCAAAATTTGAGGACCGAATGGCTAAGATGTTTGAAGCAATCATGTGTAAACCCTCTTCCTCGGGTGGTCTTCCTAGTGATACCATTGCAAACCCGAAGGGAGAAATGAAGGTTATTACTACACGAAGTGGTAAAACTTTCAAGGAACCAATCTCTCGTCCAAGTACTTCTACGGTGAAGGAAATCGAGAAAGAACCCGAGGTGATGGTCAAAAAGGAGCACATTACAATCCCACGAAGTACCGCTCATACCACACCTACGGTTGAACCAATACCAATTGTGGAACCCGAGTTTCCAAGGCCGTTGCCTAATGACCAACCCACTCCACCTTTACCCTACCCTTCGAGACGAAACAAAGAGAAATTTCAAGAACGTAACAAACAGCAAATCGAGCTTTTTATAAAAATGTTTCAACAAGTGCATTTTGATGTGAGTTTAGCCGACGCGTTCTTATATATGCCTCGTTTCGCTTCCACTTTTAAAAGTATGATGAGCGATAAGGAAAAGCTTTCAAAGCTTGCTAATTGTTCTTCGGTTTATCTTAACCGCATACCAGAAAAAGTTGGTGATCCCGGAAAGTTTCTCATTCCTTGTGATATACAAGATATGAAAGAATGCCTCGCCTTGGCCGATCTTGGTGCAAGCATTAATTTGATGCCATTTTCCATTTGGAAATCGCTTTCGCTTCCGGCTCTCATTCCTTCGAACATGTCGATGGCCGATCATTCTACCATTTTAGCATGTGGAGTAGCCGAAGATGTTTTCGTGAAAGTGGGGAAGTTCTACTATCCCGTTGATTTTATAGTAGTTGACATCCCCGCGGATCCTCAAGTTCCTCTAATTTTAGGTCGTTCATTTTTAGACACTTCGAGATCGCTTATCGATGTTCATGCGAGAACTATCACTTTGAGATTCAGCGAAGAGGAACTTGTTATAAACACTACTCAAAACTCGAAACCTTCTCATGTTTATGCAATCGCTACCATCAATCACATTGACATCGTTGATGTGGTTTGCGATGAGTTTTCACAAGAAGTGTTAGGTTTTTCCGATAGCTCGTCAAGTGGCAATCCCACTATTTTGGATCCGATTCTTGCTAATTCCACACCAAATCTCACTCCATTCCAAGGAGGCGATCTCACTTCAAATGAAATCGACAATGAAGAGGAGGTGTTGATTAGTGATGATACTTTTATTCCACCATTTCTTCCGCCGATGGAAGTTATGAGTGTTGAACCAAAATCTTCAATCGAGGAACCACCTATCCTTGAACTGAAAGATCTTGCTTCTCACCTTGAATACGCATTCTTAGAAGGTGATGACAAGTTGCCGGTTATTATTGAAAGAGGTCTTGCTAATGATGAAAAAACCGAGCTCTTGAAAGTTCTTAAGGCTCATAAAGGGGCAATTGCGTGGAAAATATCCGACATTAAGGGTATTGACCCAATATTTTGTACTCACAAGATTTTAATGGAGGAGGACTACAAACCCGCAATTCAAAGTCAAAGAAGGGTGAATCCCAAAATTCACGATGTCATTAAAAAGGAGGTCCTTAAACTCCTTGACGCGGGAATGATTTATCCTATATCTGATAGCCCATGGGTGAGCCCGATCCATTGTGTCCCTAAAAAGGGAGGAATGATCGTTGTGCCTAATGAAAACAACGAGTTAATTCCCACTCGTGTTGTGACCGGTTGGAGGGTGTGTATTGACTACCGAAAGTTAAATGACGCCACTCGTAAAGACCACTTTCCTTTGCCCTTCATGGATCAAATGTTGGAGCGACTCGCGGGAAATGAATTCTATTGCTTTTTAGATGGTTTTTCCGGTTACTTTCAAATCCCTATCGACCCTCGTGATCAAGAGAAGACTACGTTTACGTGTCCTTATGGAACGTTCGCTTATCGTAGGATGCCTTTCGGACTTTGTAATACACCGGGTACGTTTCAACGGCGTATGATGGCGATTTTTCACGATATGATCGAGAAGTCGATGGAAGTGTTTATGGATGACTTCTCGGTGTTTGGCAATTCGTTCACGTCGTGCTTATCTAATCTCGAGCAAATGTTAAAACGTTGTGAAGAAACCAATCTTGTGCTTAATTGGGAAAAATGTCATTTTATGTGTAAACAAGGATTCGTCTTAGGACATAAGGTGTCGAAAGCGGGGATTGAGGTCGATAAAGCTAAGGTAGACGTCATCGCCAAGTTACCTCATCCCAAAACCGTTAAGGGAGTTAGGAGTTTCCTAGGCCACGCGGGCTTTTATCGTCGTTTCATCAAGGACTTTTCGAAAATCTCTCGACCTATGACACACCTTCTCGAGAAGGATGCTCCTTTTAACTTCAATGAGGATTGTGTTAAAGCTTTCGAAACTCTCAAAAGGAAACTTACCGAAGCTCCCATTCTTGTTACTCCTAATTGGGAATTACCCTTTGAATTCATGTGCGATGCAAGTGATTATGCTATAGGGGCCGTCTTAGGGCAACGTTATGACAAGCATTTCCGTCCTATCCACTATGCTAGTAAGACGATGACCGAGGCTCAATTAAAGTACACCACAACGGAAAAGGAATTCCTTGCCGTGGTCTATGCTTTTGAGAAATTCCGACCTTATCTCGTCTTGACTAAAAGCATCGTGTATACCGACCATTCGGCTATCAAGTATCTCTTAGCTAAGCAAGATGCTAAGCCGAGGTTGCTTCGTTGGATGCTCCTCCTCCAAGAATTTGATGTCACCGTGCTTGACAAAAAAGGAGCCGAGAATCTAGCGGCCGATCATCTCTCTCGTCTAGAAGATCCTCACAAAGATGTTTTTGAGAACAAGGAAATCACCGAAACATTTCCTCTCGAGACTCTCGGTGTAGTGAATTCTAAAGACACCACCCCATGGTTTGCCGACATTGCAAATTACCATGCGGGCAATTTCATAATCAAGGGTATGACGACACAACAAAAACGAAAATTCTTTCGTGACGTCAAGTTCTATTTTTGGGACGACCCTTATCTCTTTCGGGTTTGTGCGGATCAACTCGTTCGACGTTGTGTTTTTGGTGCCGAAGCTTCTAATATCCTTAGAGCTTGTCACGTGGGACCCACGGGTGGTCACCACGGTGCTAATCTCACGGCTAAGAAAGTGTTCGATGCCAGCTTCTTTTGGCCTTCTATCTATCGTGATGCACACGCACTTGTGAAGTCGTGTGATTCGTGCCAACGTCAAGGAAAATCGTCTCAACGTGATGAAATGCCGCAAAACATAATTCAAGTGTGTGAGATTTTCGACATATGGGGAATAGACTTTATGGGGCCGTTCCCATCGTCTCATGGCAACAAATATATCCTCGTCGCGGTGGACTACCTTTCTAAGTGGGTGGAAGCTAAGGCTTTGCCTACTAATGATGCTCGTGTGGTAGTGAAGTTTTTGAAGCAACTATTCTCTCGGTTCGGAACCCCTCGTGCTATTATAAGCGATCGTGGAACCCATTTTTATAATGACCAATTCGAAAAGGTTCTAAAGAAATATAGAGTTACTCATCGTCTTTCTACGGCTTATCACCCGCAAACGAGTGGGCAAGTCGAGGTTTCGAACCGAGCTTTGAAGAGGATTTTAGAGAGGTCAATTGGAGAAAACCGTGCTTCATGGTCCGACAAACTTGATGACGCTTTATGGGCCTTTAGGACCGCTTATAAGACACCTATCGGTTGCACTCCTTATAAGTTAGTCTATGGGAAGAATTATCATTTGCCCATTGAGTTGGAGCACAAGGCATATTGGGCCCTTAAGCATGCAAACTTTGACTTGAAGACTGCGGGAGATCACCGGAAAATACAATTGAATGAATTGGATGAACTAAGAGATAATGCTTATGAAAATTCATTAATTTTTAAAGAAAAGACTAAAAAGTTTCATGATTCAAAGATTAAAAACCGGGTTTTTAACGTTGGTGATCAAGTGTTGCTTTTTAACTCTCGACTTAAGATATTTTCCGGGAAATTGAAATCTCGTTGGTCGGGTCCGTTCACCATTACACAAGTGTTTCCTTATGGGACCATCGAGCTAGCTCAAGATGATGGTCCTAATTTCAAGGTGAATGGACATAGGCTTAAGCACTACTTTGATGGGGAAATTCCTTTAATGGTTGCCCTCGACCAAGTCACCTTCCCCAATGATAATTAGCATTGAGGGGATCGAGTCGAGCTCATGACTCGGTAATCAAAAACGAGGTGCCTCGTGGGGGAGATCCCATGCTTATCCTTTATGCTTACTATTCACTAATAAGGGGACTTGTACCCTTTCAACTCGTTGTCTCGTGGTTGTTTGTGATTGTGTTATCTAGATCATCATCATCTACGATTAAAGACTCTCGTGTTCGTTTACGTGAGCCTCCATCGTTTGCTTGAAGAAGTTTTTCACGAAACCATGACATATCCTTTATTGTTCTAACAATTATCTTTTAGCATACTTAATAAACGGCTTTAGATATATTGTTGATCACCCTTTCCATGCTAGATCCTAAGCATTCGACTCTTCGTCTCTAGTATGGGGGTGCTCCACCCTTAGACTCGAAACATTGAGGACAATGTTTATTTTTAGTATGGGGGGTGAATAGGTACTTGCTTTGCTACGCCCTCACGCTTTCCAATTTTCAATGTTTTGTTTTGTTGCTAATAAGGCTAAAAATGGCCAAATTTTAAAATTTTTCTTAGTTTTCATAAGTGTTTTTAAGACACGAATGTATATTTTCCGTTGGGTAGAATAAGAGTTAATTTTTGACTTGATGGGCATTTGGAGCAATTTACATTCCTTAACCCGCTCAATTCAAGTTTTGCTAGACTTTTATATAGGGAGCTTTAAAACGCGAAAGTCTTAACTCATACGGGTTAAGAACAAGAACTTTTCGCAAGTTCCTATAATTGATCCTAGAAAGTCACTTATCAAGGGAACTATAAAATGCATTATCTAAACTTGAAAAAGTCCAAGAAAGTGCAAGATCCTATAGGTGGCTTGAAAACCCAAAACTTTGATTTGATATAGTCTTAATGAAAGCTAATCCAAATTTGGCTTAATTTTGATTTGCATGGCTAAATATTCACGAGTCTCTTTAATTAGAGGTCTTTATATAGTGAAGAACGAGAGATGATAGAGTTAGACAAGTGATCATGCTAAACGTAGAACATGAAAATGTTCTTTCAAAAACTCATATGTTTTTAATTGTGGCTTTTTCTTCCCATAAGATCAATGCATTAGGAATAAATCATAATTGCAATAAGTAAGGTCGTACGATTTGAAAGGTTACTTAGCCTCTAGCGCAAGATCGTTTAAAAGTTGCTCGGGGTTGAATAGAGTTCATAGCCAAGGCATAACTTATTGAAGCGGGACGCGAAGACTGGCGATCATCCAAAAAGGCCCTAACAAGGCATGAGGAGCTCTACTTTTTTGCTAAAAATCCAAGATGATGTGAAGTATCATTATTCCTAAATCAATATGAAGGATCGAGACACACGACGAAAAGCAATTACTCCCCTAAAGATCATGAAGAAAGTCTATCCAAAAAGACCCTTACAAGGTATGAGGATAAATATATCCAAGTTCGAAAAGGAGGCGGATCGTTGTATATCAAAATCCAAAGTAAAGATTGAAGAAAAATGATGAAGTCGTGGTCCAAATATGAAGAATCTCTCAAAAACGTCAAGTGAAGAAATTCCAAATATATGAAGAGAAGACCATAATTTCAAGAACGTCTTCCCAAGATTTGAAGTATGAAGTACATGCCAAATATCGGTCTGAGAAAGGTCTCAAATCGTGAAACGAGTTATGCCAAGATATGAACTTAAGGAGATACACGAGAAGCCGTTTTAAAAGATTTTGTCCTTCGGCTAACTATCGATCAAATCGTGCTACTTTGCTTTCGGATTTATAATTACTCAAATAAGTCAATATGAATCACTTGCGATCCATGACAAATAGTTAAAAAATGCTAGTAACCCATTTCCTTTTATAATAACTAGGATTGCGGGGAGAAAAAGTATTACACAATTTGGACGTATGAGTAGTGTTAGCATTGTGACTTGTACCAACAATGATCTCGTTTTTACACTTAGCATGGAATGTATGACAATCAAGGATGACGAAGTTTACTCTAAGGGACATTTGCTTGTTTCTATTCTTTGACCCTAAAAGTCACTTTCGTGATGAAAATCATACATTATGTCTTTACACATCTTCGTAGTATGTGCAAGTCTTTTACTTTTCAATAAAGGTTAATAAAATTGAACTTTAGTGATGCTTAGATACTTTATTCTAGCATTTCGTGAGGGCACGGCAATGGCTTAGTATGGGGGAGTGATGAGATGGCATTTATACATGATCTCATCGTTCTTTTCGGGCTTTTAATGCATAAAAATGTCATAAAATACCATATATATGCTTGTGTTTGTTTACTTGTGTATTTTAGGTATTGATATCGTGAAAAAGACAAAAGATCACAAGATACAAGGAAAAACGGACACGAGAAACGAAGCCGTACAAAGAACCGAGCCCTAATTCATGGAATATTCAACAAATACCCTTGAAGACTTGAGGACATACAAGATTGATCCTCATTTATTGAAGAAATGACACTTAAAACCCTTGTATATTGATAATTACAAGTTTGGTCCCTTAAGTTTGTCAAAATTACACAAATGGTCCTTCAACTTTGAAGAAATGGCAAGTTTAGTCCCTCAACAATTTCAAATTGCCAATTATGGTCCCTCATGAAGCCAAAGATACATTGAAGACCTTTGAAGATCAAGAATGTCCAAGATCAACCCTTGAAATATCTCAAAATGTCAAAAACAACCCTTGTAAACCTTTTGGAAAAGTATTGTGCCAAAACTGCCAAAGTGTGAAAGATAATAACAAAGGGAAGGAAGTTTTTAGGCTGAAAAACGTGTTATACATGTTTTGCCAAAATACAAGGGCCAAATGTGTGCTATTGAAACATTTAAACATGAAATTGCGCCAAACAACTTCCAATCCCCCAAAATCGGATCAAAAGTTACCACTGTTCACCATGATGAACCCAGTAACTCCCATCACTTAAACAAAGGGTAAAACTCAATTACCCTTACTCACACTTGATTCACACGCCTATAATCCCATCCCAACCTTAAAACCCTCACTCCCACTCACCAAGAGGCCCCACCATTCAAACCCGTCCACCAATCAAAACACAACTTTTTCTGCAAGCTTAGCCACGTGTCAAGATCAACAGCTGACACTCATTGCTTCATCACAAAGCTATTTTAAACGGTTTGGATGCATTTTGGACAGCTCATCAACAACAAACAGCCTCAAGAGCTCAAGGGCATTTTAGAGAATTCACTTATAGGGTTTGTGAATAGTGTAGCCTGGCATTTGCCTATAAAAGGAGACCTCAACATGTGAGAGTCCCTTTGTTCAAGTCTTTACCTTTTAAACTTGTAATTCCTTTTTGAAATTTATAAAAGTTGGTATTTTGAGAAAATTGTAATTCCTTTTTATGTTTTTGGAAGTTGGTATTGTTTAAAGGTGATTCTAAGTTCCATTGATTGTTATAAGTGTGCTTGAATCATTTGGTTCAAGGACGTTTATGTTTGGTAAGTTTTTCAAGTTTGAAAAAGCTTGAAAGAAGGTTTCTGATTTTGCTCTTTTTGTGTACTAATCCTTTACCATAAGCTATAAGCTCTTGCAAGCTTGTTGACACCAAGCTTGTGAAGAGATTAGAGCCTTTGGTTGAGTTGTTTGCTGCTTGTGTTGAAGAAATCAAGTCCTTGAGGTTCTACTTTGAACCATCAACCAAGGCAGTCTTGCATCTCCTTTGTTGAAGTGCCTTGGTCTTGTTCTAGTTGTTGAACAAGGTCCAAGGAGCATAGCTGGCCCTCCTAGGATGTTGTGGGGGGCAGGTATAACCTCTTGTTAAGATTCCTCTCAAAAATTTTATGTTACTGCCTGTTTTGGATTTTGAGCTTTGATTTTGTGTTCTTGTGTTTGTACTGGTAGTTTTATGGTTGGTATCTGTTATTTGTCACCTAGTATAGCTATTTGATCATTAAAATAAATAGGTTGTGTTTAAAATTAAGAAGTTTGTTTGAAAAGTGGTTGATTAATGACTATTTGGGATTACTGGTTCATAAGGCCTTGTGGCCTTGAGCCCTTGGTTCTTAGGGTTTGGGAGGTCTAAACAAGTCATTTGGAACAAGTTTTAGTCATTGGTTAAGTTTCTGAAAGTTTAGAAAAGGGATTTGAAGTTTTGCAAAAATCTAATAAAAGTGGTTTTGGAATTGGTCAAACACATCAGATCCAATAACTTCTTTGTTACTTGGATCTAAGGTCTGAAATCAGGTTTAGGAATAGTTTAGGTGATAAGCTATCTATTGGTTGTCTGGTTGTTGAATTTGGTGGCTTATTGTGATTGCAATAGCTTATCAAAGTTGGCTGAAGTGGTCATTTGCATCAGCAAAGTGACCACCTCATTTTGTGGTTGCATTTGTTATCCTAGTGTATGCCTTGTGATTTTGTTGCTTGGAACTTGTTTAAGTGTTGCTTGTGAGTGGATTTTGCTATTTGGTGTGCTTTGAATCTGGCTTATAAGCTAACTGGCTTATTAAGCCCTTATTTCCAAAATCTGCCATCAAAAGGTCAACTGACCTCTTGATTCACAAGGCCTCCTCCTTGAGTCCTTCACAAAAAAATTGCTTATAACAAGCCCATTTACCATTCCTGATCATTTGGTGAACTTTGGAGTACTTTGACTTTTGGTCAAATAAGCACAAATTGGCTTATTTTTGAGAACTGCTTACTGGCACATGCAACAACTTGGCTTTTGTAATAGAAATCATTTTTCTTAGCTTAATATCAAATCTGGAAGGTTACAAGTCTTTTGGTTAAGCTTTTGCTAGAAAACTAGCTTATTTGGCTTTTTCAGCAAGCTTATTGGTTCTTACAGCTTATTCTACTTGGCTTTTTGTGATTTTCTTGATTGATTATTCTTAGTTAAGCTATTTGTGAGCTTTTGTAACAAACTAGAGCTTCTGAGGTGCCCTAAATCTCAAACCCAACTATTTTGTCTTTTAGTGGATTTTTACTTTGCTTATTTCTGGCTTATTGAGTGTGCTTTTTCAAAATTTCTTTTTACAGATCTCATAAGCATCCCCAAAGAAGGTTGTGTGTCAAATTAGAGCTTATGGCATTAGCTTATTGCTTAATGGGCTGAAAAGCCCAATAAGAATAAGCTATTTGCTTATTAAGCTGTGATAAGCTCACATTCAGCTTTTGGGCCTTTAGAGTTTTGTTCTTAGAATTAAATTTTGAGTCAGATAGGGCTTTTCCAAGTCAATTGGGCCAAGTTTGACTTTTTGGGCCCAAAAGCCCATTAGTGTTGACTGATTTTGGTTTTGGCCCATTTGAGGGCCCAATAGGGGTATTTTGGTCATTTCACTTTGATTTTCTGATTATTTAGGTTAAAATAAACTAGTTTGCAAGTTTTTAGAATTTTTTTATAATTTTTGGATTTTTAATATTATTTTAATATTATTTTATTATTATTTTTCAAATTTCACATTTTCCAACTTTTTACATTTTTCTTAGTTTTAATACATTAAAATAGGAATTTAGCAACTTTTAGAATAAATTTATCACTTTTAGATTAATTTTTATAATTATTTTAAGTTTTAATAGTTTTTAAATCATTTTAAATAGTTTTTATTAGTTTTAAAATTTCTAAAAATATTTTTTAATCTTTTTAGGCCATTTTGGAGGTTTACCAATTGAAAAATCTTTATTTGGGCTTTTTGATAATTTATTTGATTTTTAGGGCTTTAATTAGCATTTAAAAATTGAATATTTAATTATTTAAAAGGTTTGAAAAAGTTTTGATCATTGGTAAACTCTTAGTTTATTTATTTTAATTTTTGGTAATTTTTAGAATTAATTCTTATTTTTGTAGTTTTTACAGTTTTACGTTTTGTCGTCGTAGTATTATTTTCACGTCTTCGTCATCTTCTTTTCTCATCTCCTCTAAACCAAGCATTAATCTCAAATCATTTACATCTTAGTCACACACATATACCTCCTTGGGAAACGAACTTCATTGGGTCATTAACACTTGATTTTTCCTAAAGTCATTTGTTTAATACTTACCGCTCATTTACCCTCCTTTGTTTTCCTAAACAAAAGGTGTAATTTTTCCTACAATCAGCAAACAATGTTTTTGGTCACAAAAGTCTTATCTTGGGACAAAGTACTAGAGTTTGAGGTATTTTTAACATTTGGTTATTCTAACTCTATACTTGCATCATCACTAGAGGGCATGAAAATTCCTGATAGTGGTGGAGGAACTGCCTTCATTCCTTCAGCATATCTATCATTCTCAGGTGTATTATCTACCTCACTAGAACTATCAAAAATCCCTTTTTATAAGTTCTTGTCAGTTAAAGTTATCCCAGGTTGGTCCTCAATATATCTTAGGCCTGATTTATCATAATACCCCATTTGTGAATTAATCAGTTTTCCTAATCCTTTAGAGGATTTTTGCCAGTGATCAATCACTTCTCTTTCATTATAAAGACTGGCTTTTAAAGTTTTGTTTTCTGTTGACACTTTTAAAAGTTGTCTTTCAAAAGCTTTAATTTCCACATCTTTTTCCCTCATTTGAAGAGTTAAAATTCTTATTTTCTCTTCATAGTTTTGTTGAACCTTTTTATATAAAAATATATTTTCTTCTAACTTAACAACACCCTGTTTAATAGCATTTAACTCTACAGTACATATGTTAACTTTTTGATACTGTTACTCTAGTTCTACTTTTAAGCTATTAAATTTAAGAACACATTCTTTAGAACAAGGATGTACCTTAGTATCTTCATGTGAGAGAGCCATTAGACCAAGCTCTTCTTCTTCTTCATCTTCAGCCCAGTTCACCACTCCATCAACAGTCACCAATGCTTTAGTTCCTTTAGGACTCCTGCTGTTTCCTTTTGGAACGCTTTCAGTTATTCTTAGACTGGTTCTATAGTTGTTCTTGGACTTCTGACTGCTACTTTCAGCTTTGTCTCTAGTGCATTCTCTTGCAAAGTGTCCATTCCTTCCACAGTTATAGCATTCAACTTTGGACTTGTCATATCCTAATGGCTCATTAGGATCAACAGTCATCTTTCTGCCAGTCTTCTTGAAGAACCTGTTAGATCTTACTAACACCATAGCAGCTTGCCATTTAAGATCCATCTCTTCAACATCAGCATAATCCATTTGGAACAAGTCATTGAGTGTTAATCTTGGCCTGTTGTCTTGTCTAGCAAAGAATGAGAAGACATCATTGTCACTAAACAATGGTGAAGACCTTCCATGTGGATTTTAAGAAACTATGGGGCTACCTTCAGTACTTTGTAGGTAAGTACCGCTTGTAAGTCCTCCAGCAGTATTTGTGAAGTATGTACCACTGCTTGATCCACTAGCGGTATTATGAAAATAAGTACCGCTGTTTCCATCTGACACAAAAGCCAAGTTAGACTTTGTAGTAATCGCTGCCTTAGTTACTTCAATGTCTTTCACATCCATCTCGTATGCTCTAAGATTGTTGTAGAGATGATCAAAAGGAATTGTTTCCAGATCATCTCTTGTGATGAAGTGCATAGCCATTGCTTTCCACTCTGGTGGAACACTTCTTAAAAATTTTAGATTAGCTTCTTCATTAGGAATTACTTGTCCGTAAACTGCCAATTAAATAAGCAGCTTACTGAACCTTCCACAACCACCATGTATTCCCTCTATACTGGAAATTGAGAAGTTATCAAATTCTTGCTTAAGAACAATCTTATTTATCTTCTTATATTTGTCATTACCTTCAAATCTAAGTTTTATGGCATCCCACATAGCTTTAGCATCCTTATAATGATGAAAGCTTGGTAAGATGTCTTCTGAAAGAGCCATAGCCAAAGCAGTTATGGCTTTTCTCTCTCTGATCTCTGCTTGTACCTCTTCAGCAGTCACATCAGGTAGAGCATAGCATGTACCATCAGGCAACTAGTGTAGCTTCTTAGGTGTATTCCCGTTCTTGATAACTTGCCACATAGTGTGATCTGTGTGATTCAAATAATCTTCCATCTGCATAGCCCATGTCTCATAATTGTCACCTTTGAGTACTGGGAGTTTAACAGCAGAAAGAGTATGAGAAGGTGTTGTGGTTGTAGAGGTAGCTACATCATTCACGGCTTGAACACCTTGTGCTGGTGCAGGATGCACAACTTGTGGTTGTCCCTGTGGTAGAGGATCAGGATTTTGAACATCATCCAAGTGAGCATCATCACCTTCTGGTTGAGACATTGAGTTTTGGTGTGAGTGGAGTGTTTGGGGTTGTGTTCTTCTTTTTCAGAGTTTCTCAACAAGCTCTGATACCACTTGTTGATCCCTTTGATTGGATCTATATTCTGTTAAGAACTAGTATAGTAGTTTGTAATCAAACTAAAACACTTTGAGAACTCTTACTCAAACTAAATAAGTTATGCGGAATCTAACTTATAAAGCACAGAAGAACAGAATTACTTTTAACTATTCGATTCTCTTATTAATCGACTTGAATGAGGTACATGAATGACATTGTACCTATGTTCCTTTTATAGAGTAAGGAACCCTAGAAACCTTAGAATATTCTATAAAGATAACTATATCACAGACGATATATTATCAATATTCTAACTATTTAAGTATATCACATAAGATATACTCTAACTATAACTATGACATATCTTATACAAAGATATATCCGTCCTAATCAATATAGCATTACTTACTTTATAAGTAGCAGTACTTACTATGTACCACGTTAATACTAACGGTACTTGCATAATACTAACAGTACTTAATTTACACTGACGGTACTTGACACTTAACAAATAATTCCCAACACATCTCAATTGCTACTACCCGATGCCATTAAATGTAACTCAAAAAATGAAAAATGGTAAAAAAAAAATCATTGTTGAACATCACGTAGTGGAATAGTGATCAATTAATAGTACCCGGTGAATAGTGACTGATGAACAATACTAGTGAATAGTAATCGATGAGCAGTACCTGCGATGAAAAATGCCCTCCGATTAACGGTACCTCTAATGAACATTAACTTCTTTTTTTGTATTGAAACATTAAATCGAAAGCCCTCTCAATGAAAACACCAATTAATATGACTCTTACTAATTATATCGAGATAAGGCGGGTGCTTGCTCTTTAAAAACTAGAAAAGAGAAGATGAAAGAATTAATTATTTTTTAACTTGATTGATTAGTTCATAACAAAATCTTTAGCATATATAACTAAATACATAATATGTAACACAAGACATTCCTAAACAAATAAAACATTCCTAAATAAGCATAACATAAATATAGATAGACAAGCTCAACATGAAAATTTTCGTCCGTTAGTATTGGACGTATCAGAAATCCTTGAAGTTTATGCGAACTTTATCAGCAAAGTTTTCTCACAAAAAATAAAGCAAATCAACTTTCTTAATAGTATTATTATATTTGTGAGAAAATTTTACCGATAAAAATTCGTGTAAAATTTAAAAAATCTTTATGACTTTTAGCATAAGAATACAATCACTAGCATCAGAATAAATCATATTGAGATATGGTATTAGCTTTTCAAGTTACGTCGTCATGTTAAAATAGCCATTGTTACAACTTATAATTGTCTTTGCTTGACTTTGAGAGACGTTTCAAAACTCGATCTTTTAGTTGATTTGGTTGTGTTGCTAGTTTATCAAGGCTGAATTAAACCGCTTCATACACATATATAAAGTTTTTACTTAATATATTTTTTCACACTTAAAAATGTAATAAAGTTAATTATTTTTCTACACTTAACTAAACATGTGGACAATCAACATTTTCTTGGTAATGGCTAGAAAAGGCTTTATTTTATTTTTCTTACACTTTTTAGATATTTCATTACTCCATTTAGTAAGTAACAGATGAACAATATACTACAATTTTAAGAAGGAAATAATAGACTCACCTATAAATATACATTCTAGGAAGTTACATTGTTGGAAAATTGAAATGTGCATGGGGCCTTGAATTTGGAATTTTTATATGACTTCTAAAATGCAAAACCCGTGAAACGTTTTGCTACAAGTAAAAAATATAAAGATAAAAACTCATTGACTTTTTATGCACTCTCTCAAATTAGATATAACCTACGAACATGCCAAAATTAATTAAATTGTACTAGTAGTAAACTTTATATGACGACTTTGTTGTAGTCTAGCAACCTTAACTCAATTCATATAGATATAATGATTAACGAGTATTTTTTAACATTGAAATCTAACTCATTTACGCATATGCATTTAAGTAAAATATTTTTGTAAGAAGTACGTGGAATGTTAGTCGCACCTCGATGTACAACTTCCACACGGTTTCTTGGCGATTGTCAAATTTTCTGTAGTTATGACTTTTTAATTCAAAGTCTCCTAGCTACTTGAATCACACGCAAGTCATTTTAACTCTTCGCAGTTCGTGTCAATTGGTTTCTATTATACTCAATGATTTAGAAGATTTTTCTGTTTCTTCTTCCGATAAATAACAGCTGGTATGCCGGCGATATACCACGTTGCGACGGCCGATACTCAATTTACTAAATTTTCACAAGAGTAAACGTTTTTCGATTATATGTTTTTCGTAATAATTACTTTATCGACGACGTTGCTAAAATCTATGACGATATTATAAAACTTTGGAACTTGATATATATGTAAATATGCATTTCTTTGTAATAATTTATCTTTCTTTGTCTAAATTATTGTTCATGTTTCTTTTTCATTTGTCCAAAAATAATTGTTCAAATAAAAAAATAATTAAATGTATTTAAGTTTATTATATTGCACTTAGTTTAACTTGGTATTTACATATACAAATGAAAATGTTAATTAATTAACAAAAAATATAGTTTTGTTTTTTAGAAATCAAAACAATAATTAACGTATCTGTTTTAAAATATATATTTATTATTTGTGACCAATAATGTTACAAAAGTAGTACTTCATGAAATGTGAGACCTATAGAATTCTCAATCAATCAAATAAATGCGAGACTAATTTTTTAGGGGTGAGCAAAGAAAACCGAAAAAATCAAAACTGAACTGAAAAAAAAAACCGATTGAAACAAGAAACCAATGGTTGGGTTTTTACTTTTTCAAAAGTCAAAAATTTCGGTTTTGTTTCAATTTTCATCCAAATTCGAACCGTAAAATCCGAACCAAATATAATATAAATAAATAATTAAAAAATCTAAATTTTAAATTGATTTTCATTTTATGAGTGAAATAGGAGTAAGAATCATATTATTTATCTTAATGTTTATAAGCGTGTTTGTTATTACGTATATGTGTTTACTTGACAATATATCGTTATACGTGACAATAATCGTGTGTACGTATGTTCACTTGCATGTGTGTATTTATTTATATGTGTCTAATTCTAGATATTTGAGATAAACATTATTTGGCTTATATTGAAAAAAAATAATAATAACAAATTTTTTACGTAAAATAAGTTTGTTAATCTAAATTGGCCGTACCAAAAAATAAACAGTTATTAGAATCGAAAAAAACGAACTGAAACCGGTTAGAAACCGAACCGCCAAAAACCGAACGGTTTCCGTTTTTGGTTTTGCAAAAACCAAGGTTGCAAAAATCGTGAATCGCTAGTCGGCCGATCGACCACCTTGTAACTTGTAATCGTTCTAGACGGGATTAATCGGCGATTAACCGGATTGACATTTTTAACAAATTTTTGGAATTTTTGACAAGTTTGGGGTATTTCTAATGAGTTTTAGGTATTTCTAACGAGTTTTAGGTATTTTCGGAAATATTGTTTTTAAAATACAACTAATCATACTTATAAATAAGTTTACAATGATTTTTCGGTATCTTCGGCCAAAATTTACAGGTTTTCAGAAAGTTTGACGTTTGTTGGCCGTTATTTTTTTTTGAACGACAACTTTATTAAAACTAGCAAGGAGCTAGAACAATAACAAAGTAATCAAATAAGGATGTTGAAGCCAACTATCCTAAGAAAAAATAGTTTTACATCTATCTGAACACCAATTATAAGAACGAGAAACGACATCATCTAATAAAACATCTTTGCGCAGCTTGGGAGAAGAGAACAACAGCCGATTACAAAAGTTCCACAAGCTCCAGCAAGATACATAAAACACTCCTTCAAGAACCTTTTTGAGATTAGAGCCAAACCGGATAGATATAAACCACTCCAACCACTCATCGTACGAAGTAATAGAATTCCCATAAAGATTCCACCAACGACATATAAGACGAAAAATAGAATTAGCTACATCGCATTTAAAGAAAAGATAGGTCATGTCCTCCTGGGCACCATTACAAATCAGACAAATAGAAGATTGGACCTAAACACCATACAGAATCAGATTGGACCGAGTAGGGATACGATCAAAATACAACTTCCAAGCAAAAATGTTCACCTTAATAGGGATATACTTGACCCATCTCGTAGCAGTATCATCTTTTGGAAGAAAGCGCTCATCCAAAAAATCACGAGCATCTTTAACCCGAAACACCCCTTCCCCATTTAAATCCCAAACCCATCTATCATCAACATTGTACATCACCTGTATCTGAAGGAGATCAAGAATAGATGCGAGTTGGGATGCTTCAGTACCTCCCCGAACCTGACGGCGGAAAGAAAGCTGAAGATCCCCATGCATTTTCGTTGCTACTGTGCAATCTTTGTCATTCTCCAAAGCAAACAACCTGGAGAACAACTCACAAAATGGGACGTCTCCTAACCACTTGTCTTTCTAGAAGAGAGTATGCAAACCTGAACCTACTCAACGTTTGCAATGAGATAAAAAATCGACACCTTGATTTTTCAAAGTAGAAACAACACTTATAATATCCTTCCAATTCGAAAATTTAAAAGGAGATCGCGTCTGAAATGAAGGACCATGCATGGCAGATATAAACCGATACCACAACGAATTATCTTGCGAAATAAATCTCCACACCCATTTAAATAGAAGTGCTCGGTTAAGGGCATAGTAGCTAGAAACGCCTAAACCTCCATATTTTTTAGCCGCGAGCACTTTAGACCATTTAATCCATGAAATCTTCCTATCTTTACTTTGAGACCCATTAAAAAAATCCCGACGAATAGCTTCCATCATACGAAGCACAGTCTTTGGCACCTTATAAAGCGACATGGAATATATCGAAATAGAGCCTAGAACCGATTTAATTAACGTGAGGCGACCTCCTACAGAAAGAGTTCCAAGCTTCCATTTCGATAACCGCATCTTAATCTTATTAACCGTATCGTCCCAAGCATTAATCTTATTCATATTACCTCCTACCGTAACTCCTAAATACTTAAAAGGAGTTTTCATGATCGAGCAACCAATGGACCCGGCCGCAGCAATAACCGTATCATTTGCAACACCCACACCTAAGAGCTGACTCTTTTGAAGATTAATCTTCAAACCCGATGCCAAAGAAAAACAATCAAGCATTTGCGTGATGCCCCGTAAATTACTACCCGACCACTCTCCAATAAACACCGCGTCATCCGCATAAAAAAGATGTGAAAGCGAAACATTAGAGTCAATTTTTATACCTGAAAAAAATGCCTGCCTCTTCCGCTCTAGATATCGATAGATGTAGGGATTCCATAACTAAAATAAAAAGGTAAGGAGCCAATGGGTCTCCTTGTTTCAAGCCACAATGATGTAAAATCCATGATTTTACCATGATTTTATGTAATGAAGTTTCACCCATAAATCTTAGAACACATATCCATGTACTATACTTTTATAAGTTGTGTGTAAACTTGCCCACTGTGTACTTATAACTTTACATCTATATTGGTTATAAATAAGTTACATAGCCTAAACCATGTACCTAAAACTAGGGATAACAAGTAGTAAGATGTATACTTAATATTGGAAATATTCAACACTTCATAAAAATTTGAAAATATATTACATTAGGTATTGTAGCCATGATATATGTGTGTAAGTGAACTAGACATGTACTTAAACTCTTGGATAGCCCAAGAATAAGTGCCATTGTGTGTAAGCCCAACATAAGCCCAAGCCAAGGGCCCATTACCCTTTTTTGGTTAGCTTAACACGGCACCCCACCTTAGGTGGAAGAAGAAGAGGTGCATGGGGAACCTAATGGCATACACTTGGCAAGAATACTCTTACCAAGACGAGTCATGCCTTTTGCCCTTCTCTCTCTCTCTCCCCTTTTAGCCGAAAACACACACACATACTTTCACATTCTCTCATGCAATCTAAGCTTGTTTCTCTCATCCTCATCTCTCTCAATCATACGGCTTAAAGCCATATACATCCAAAAACCAAGTATTAAATCCACCAAGATCCTTGTCTCATCTTTACTACAAATCATTAGTAGTATCATTCTCTTGGAATCACTATAAACAAGCCCTAGCCAAATATTTAAGGCCACAACTTGATTTATATTAGGGTTTTCTTCATCATCTTGAGTAGATCTCAAATCTCCTTGTTCATCTAGATCCTCTTTGGTACCTTTAGGCAAGAAAGGTATACACTACATGTTCTTTCATTTCTTCATGCATGCATCATCATACATCTATAAACACAAGTAGATAACATGTTAAAATCAAGATTTGATAAAGCTATGACCATTATAGGTCACGGCATATTTATAAAAATCATGTTCATGATTTAAAATCTTTTAATAAGAAACTTATGACTTATGTGTTATGTTTAAACTTGATTTAAAAACCATATGAACCTTTTATAAATCTAAGCAGTTCATGGGTCACAAATCTTGTTTATAGGACCTTGGTTAACCAATAACCATAGATCTCATGAAATGAACTTGTGCAACTTAAAAATCTTGAAGACCGTGACCTTAAAGGTCACGGCATACATAGTTAATGTATATGTGAATATTGTGTTAAGTTTAAATGATGGAATGTGAAATGATATATGTAAATAGACTATTAAAAATCACAAAAATAACTTATGGAATAAATGTCGCCGTGGGTTACATATGACCTAAAATGAATTAGATGTACATGCATGCTTATATTAACCATAGATCTAATGATAAAAACTAAATTAAGTATGTTAAACATAAAAACAAGTTTATAAAATCTCTTGGGAACTTTGGGAGGAGACAATATAGCCGTGGGCTATATGTAGTCACCTTGGTAAAATGGGAACCTTGGAAACATGCATGACACCTAGATAATCATGATTATATTTTGCAAATATTTACAAGACTTAAAAACTAGTTAAAGTATTCATCTTGGAAATACCAAGATCTAAAAATATAGTTGTGAGCTATATATGTGGGTACATGGATCTATATTTGATTTTTAGGTCTATACATAGTTTAGATCTTATTTTGGACTTGTGACTTATTTTCTTGATATGTACATTGTTAGATCTATTTTTGTAACATTTATAAATTACATGCAACCTTAAAATGAGACTTGACTTATCTTAATAAGCTATAGATAACATAAGCCGTGGGGCATAAGCTCCTATTAGGGCTTATGACCTACTTGTAACCTTATAACACACCTAGATCTAATTTAGTATAACACATAAAACACATTGTAAGTTTTATTCATCCATGTAGATTTAAAACTAAATATAAACAAGCTCATAATAAGCTTATAAGAATATCCTAAGTTAAAACTTACATAAAATGTAAAGTAGTGTGAAATAGACTAATTAAGCCCATGAAATGTTAATTCAAAACTTAATGGACCCAATAAGCCCATTTAATAAATCCTAGTAACATTAATGGACTTAAGATTACACTTAGGCCCATTTAACTAATTAAAGGACTTAAAAATATAGTTAAGCCCAATAAATGATTTAAAAGCCCATTTAAATAAATTAGTGGACTTGAAATATAGTTAAGCCCACTAAAATAGCCCATTAGATGTTTAGCCCATTTAATGAGCCCATATACTATTTTGAATGTTAAATTAAATTTTTATAATAAAAATATAACTTATAAAAATTATTTTTGATGAAGATGACAATTCATAGAACTTAAGGACTAAAACCGTAACATATGAAACTTGTTTTGATAAACTAGTAAGCACAAGGACTGAAAATGTAAATATCCAAAACTCTAGGGTTTAATAATTATTATTCGTGGCAAATTAAACCCTAGGGACCATTTTGGGAAGTTTCTAAAAGTTATTTTGTCATTTTAAAACCCTAAGGACTATTTTTGTAATTTGCCGAAACTTAAAGAAGCCCTAGGGACTGTTTTTGTAATTTTAGTAAAGTTACAAAACCTAGATAAAACTAAGGGGACCAAATCTCTCATAAGACGAAACTTTAACAAGCCCTAGGTACTAAATATGTAAAATTCGAAAGTTACACTTATTTAAAAATATAGAAAGACTAGTTTTGCCATATCCCGAAACATTTCCAAGCCCTAACCCTAAAATCTATTTTAATTATAATAAAACATAATTAAAATACTTAGACCATAAAAGTTAAGGTATAAATTCTTAAATTTAAATTATTTTTTAAATATTAAAATAATTTATGGAAACTTTAAAGTAATATAAAATATTATATTTTATTTTTCAAAATAAAATATTTATATTTACTTTAGGAAATAATTGTATAAACCATTGTGAATATATCATAAATTCATATACTTTTAGAAAATAAAATTTATATGAACGTTAATTAAATTGAATGTTACTACGTAAATATATTATAAGTAAAACCCCTTATGTTTACTTAAATATAGAACTTGGTTATAAATTTAATTGGATGTTATTGATACAAGTATTATAAACATAGATTAATATTTTAAGTGAAACACTTTCTTTTATGTCTACTTAAATGTAAAACTTAATTGTAAGATTGAATGATTACTATAAATACATGTATGCTAACTGATATTAATAGTTAAACATTTCGTGTTTACTTAAAGATAGAACTTACATAAATAAGTTTAATGAATATTTATAATACTTGAACTATAGTTATTTAGATAAACACCGTAGCATAAATGAACTGACTAAAATCTGTATAAGCATACATATATGTTCTTTTGTACTATCTATTAAGACTGTACTATCTGATTAGGCATAAATTTGGTGTGAGCTTTAATTGGGTATCCGTGTTAAACAAGCAATTGCCTACTCCCAGGTGAGTTTACAGCCCCATATAAAATTTTGATAAAACTTTCCCTTTTGGGAAAGAAAATATGCAAATATATATTGGACACAACTGGATTGTATAAACTTGATTATGATTGATAATTATTAAAACTGTTAAATTCTTGTAAATCGCCCGAATGTTATAAATACATCTATTAGGGATTGACCATCCCCGTTTGGGTGAGTCATGCTCACTGTGCCTTGGCCGGGACAATAGGCGTATACCATGTTAGAACTGGATTGGGTGTCTTTTTGTAAGACACTACATCCTCATTTGTTGAGGACTATGGGGTTAAGCTTCAGTTTCTAATAATAAACAAATGTTATTTACATTTTAGTAAGAATGCTTTGTGCATTATTACTTCTATGATTATTGTATGTCCAAACTAATTAATTGTTAAAATCTGTAAATTCACCAACTTTATGTTGACCCCCGTTAGTATGTTTTGCACAAGAATATAAAGTTAGTACGTGATGTGTGCATGGTCTCCAGCATCTTAGAAATCTGCATCATAGGACTCGTCAGGGGTTCTATTTGGGAAAACAAAACAATCACCTATTGTCATTTTTAAGACAATTTTTATTTATTTGTTTAAATAAACATGTAATCTGATTTGACTAACTTTTTATCTTATGCTCTATGGGCTATATGCTATCGATCCACCCTTGTGACATCTCCGTGGATATTTCCGCGTATTTTGACCCTACCCGGGGTGTCACATAGAATGGTATCAGAACATTAGTTATAGAGAACCAGATAAATTTTTAAATAAAAATAAAAATAAAATGATTTTTTTTATCTAAAACTGGACTATAACTTATAAAAATCTTTTTGGGATTTTATTTGGGACCGTATTAGTTAAGCATATAGATCTTAGGGCATTTTATGCAATGCGAACTAATTGTATATATATGTATGTTTAGTAAACTTGATTATTAGTACTGTTTAGTGAGATATTGCTATATGTTAGACGTGCTAAACTTGAAAATTTTACACAACATAGTAAAATACCGAAATGAGAATATGGGTAATATTAAACTAAACTTCACACTTACAAGTTGATAAATGAACTACTTACATGATAATATATATATATATATATATATATATATATATATAAGTATAAGTATTTGTAACCTTAAAACATTCTAATAATTGTTTAAAAGAGATATAATTCATAAAGCATGCAATCTAAATAATATTGTTCTTTGTTTGTAAGCTTATACTCACTTCAAACTTAAAATAATACTATTTCAGAGCATCATGACTCCGCCTACTGCATCCACGACTCTTCTACCCGGAGTAGCTCCTACTCCAGTTGTTTGTTCATCTCCACGATCGATGTAGTGTGGATGGTTGTCAGCCTCGGATTCAGAGGATGACCCAGCCATTGAGACTATACTCCCAGAGGACCCTTTTTCTATCTCAGCATCAGCCACACCGGCCCCAACCTCTACGAAGGAGGACCGGGTCCCTCCTAGCATACCATCTTCCATGCCTCCATCCTTCTCATCAGGCTATTTCTCCGGACCCACACCCGTCTCCACTTATGAGATCGGGGAAGGCTCAGGGGCAGGACGTGTCGATTCCGTCCAGGCCCAGATCTCCGCATTGGCTGCACGCCATGAGCGAGAGATATCCGACCTTAGCAGCCAGTTGATAGTCAGTCAACAGAGCCATGTCGTCATCTATGAACATATCGACACTCTTTTCCGCACTATGAGGGGAGACTCCCAGACTGCTAAGGGCATCCAGGCTAGCACGGACGAGGCATTAAAGTGGTTATTGGATGAGAACTACCGCCTCCACCAACGCATTCAGGTCATGGAGGGTCTGCAGCATCAGACCCATGCTGCTCTTGCTACTCAGGAGCAATCATTATCCATCTTTTTTATCTCGCCACTGTCCGGCATGATGGGGTTACTGGGAGATGGCTTATCTCCGAGGGGTCGTCTATAGACTCCGGAACCAGCTACTGTCTGCACTCCGTACGCTCAAGGAGACCCGAACGACAGTTCGGACTTTGTAGAACACCAGGAGGAATTCTGCAGCCCCATCAGCTCCATCCGCACCGTCAGCCCCGACATCATCTAGTGGACCATCCATGCAGGATTAGTATAGACGTACTAGACTTCTTGTACGTCATGATAAGCGTACGGGTCGCATCCCCGCTATCATGACATAGGGCCTTTGTACTTTTATCTCTTTTTCAGCTTTTGATGATGTAATCCCGTACTTATCTTTATTTTCTCTTGGGACATGTAACTTTGGGATATGATGTTTTAAAGACTGTGTGTATCATTACTTTGGATTAGGCCCGACCGGCCTATGACTTAGATTGTGTTATGCTAGATGACTGTTAAATTTCTCATGGAAATAACATGTAATCACTTTCTTTATTATATCTGCTGTGCAATGTATTATATTATGAGATCTTGACAGGTTATCCAAATTTGTTATGAAATCAGTGCATAAGTTTCCACGTGCAAATAATATAAAAACTGTACTAACACTTGAACTAATAATCTCATTTTGTATATGATTATAGACAAATGGTGATTACGAGGTCAAATCCCAATAACGCAACCACTTCCAACGCCGACAATGTTGAATCCCCAGAAGCCACTCGAAATGTCACTGCCGCACAACTGCGGGAAATGATAAGTGAAGGCATCACAGCAGCCATGGCAGCCAGAGGAGCTGACCCAAATGCAAACAATGATCTAAATTTCGATGCACGCAGAAACAACACCAACAGGGGTTGCTCTTACCCCGACTTCTTAAAATGTAAACCCTCATACTACCGAGGGAAAGAAGGAGTTGTTGAATTGATGCAGTGGTTTGAAAGGCTAGAGACAGTCTTCTGCATCAGTGGTTGTGCTGACGAGAACAGAGTTAAGTTTGCCACGTGCACCCTACTTGAGAGTGCCCTTACCTGGTGGAACTCTGTGGACGCCATCCTTGGACATGACGCTGCTTATACTCTCACTTGGGCTAACCTCAAGAAAAGAATGACTGAGAAGTATTGTCCTAGAGGAGAGATGAAGAAGTTGGAAGTTGAGCTGTGGGATCTCAAGTGTAAGAACAACGACATCCTTTGGTACAACCAAAGATTTCAAGAGTTAAGCTTGATGTGCACCAGGATGTTTCCTCTAAGGAGTGACAAGATTGAAAAGTATGTCAGCGGACTCCCTGAAAACATTCATGACAGTGTGCTAGCTTCACGACCCACCACTGTTGAAGGTGCTATGGAATTTGCGACTGAGCTGATCAACAAGCGAGCCCGTAATCTGTCCGAGAGGCAAACAGACAACAAGAGGAAATCCAATGAAAACTCTCGTAGCCAGCACCAGCAACCTTTCAAAAAGCACAACGTTGGGCCAGCAGATGACACTACCCCCACAACCCGCACCAAGAACTACTCAGGGACAAAACCCAAGTGTTCGAAGTGCAACTACCATCATGTTGCTGGAGGACAATATCAAGGATGCTACAAGTGTGGCCAACAAGGCCATTTTGCTCGCAATTGTCCAACCAATGTTGCTACCCCAGGTCGACCCAACACCAATCCTGGAAACAACAATAAGAGCAAGTCCAATGCACGAGGGAGTGGAAGTAGGCAACCGGGAAATCGAAACCCCGCTGGTGGGAGCAGTAGCGGACCGAAGAGAGCTATGGTATGTTACGAGTGTGGAACCCCTGGGCACGTGAGACCTGATTGTCCCAAGTAGGCCAACCAGAAGAAGGACAACAAGGGAACTCCTTCGCAGGTGTACATGGCTGGCAATGCCCCAACAAATCCAGGCTCCAACACCGTACCTGGTACGTTCTTACTAAACCAATGATATGCATCTATCTTGTATGATACATGTGTAGACCAAAGCACTACAATTGCTAAATTTAGTAAGGTAATGGAAATCCCCCCGATAGTTCTAGACTCCCACTATACAGTGGAATAGTCGACGAAAAAGTTATGATAGTTAAACACCATCATTCGAGGTTGTTCCTTAAGAACTTTCCAAAACAGCCGTTTTACACCAATCAGATCCTAGAATGCCTTGATAGCTTTGATGTCATTATTAGCACAAATTGACTAGCAAGTATCATGCAATTATCCTATATAACCAAAAATGGGTTTGTGTACCTTGGTGAGATGAAACCTTGATTATACTAGGAAGCCATAACCCCGATATAGTTAACACTAGATTTAGTGTCACCTCTAGCACCAACGGGCCAGAGAATACTTGGTCCGAGAATATCCCATTTCCATAACTTGTTTCTTCCCTGCCTAAACCTGAAAGGCACATCCAACACACAATGGGTGTATTTTGTAGGGTTACTTTCGCCACCTAGGCAACCCTAAACCTGAAAGGCACATCCAACTCACAATGGGTGTATTTTGTAGGGTTACTTCTGCCACTTAGGCAACCCTAAATCTGAAAGGCACATCCAACTCACAATGGGTGTATTTTGTAGGGTTACTTCCGCCACTTAGGCAACCCTAAACCTGAAAGGCACATCCAACTCATAATGGGTGTATTTTGTAGGGTTACATCCGCCACCTAGGCAACCCTAAACCTGAAAGGCACATCCAACTCACAATGCGTGTATTTTGTAGGGTTACTTCTGCCACCTAGGCAACCCTAAACCTGAAAGGCACATCCAACTCACAATGGGTGTACTTTGTAGGGCTATGTTTGACATCCCCCGTAAGGAGATGTTGAATGTCCTATGTTTTTGGGCATTCCTCTTTCCTCTTCGGGTCCAATTAGTTCGACAATACCATCACCCACTAGACGCTAGGAGATGAAAATTCCCCTATTTAAAAGTCAGAATTTGTACAAATTTTGAACCAGTAATAGTGAATGCATGACCCTTGTTACGACACCCTTCAAGTCGCACACTTCTTTATTCTTGGTATCTTCTTTTATTTCCACCATTTGAAGTACTTCTTTTCTGCGCCCCTCTCACTCAACCCCGCGGCGAATGAAGCAGATTCCTTGCAACTTCTTACGCAAACGCCATTGACAACAATCTTAACCTCTTTGTTGGGTAGAAACTTTAGTACCATTAACTAATGTTTATGTCCCGCTGGCTTGAGGTAAAGATCGTAAGTCTTTTCTTAAAGCTGTTAATATAAGAGGGGTTAAAGTTAAAAATGTTTGTTTTACCTTCAACCCCCAATATTTTTTTCATCCTCGGGTATGGAGATATAACTTGTATCTCACCCATAAAAAGGATGTAGAAATAGTGCATCCCCAGATTCCCCAGCGTATGAAACATGTTGGCGTGTCCTCCTCATATCAGAAACCATTTGCAATGGATTTGTCCTCCTAACCAAATCCACAACGCCAATGGTCCTCTCCCATATCTAGGAAAGGTATGACTACAACACCCATTGAGAAGCCCTCGCCTATCCATCCACAGCAGCAGTCTCCTTTACTGCTCAATCGGATGTATAGTGCAATCCGGATAAATATCTCTTTGCATTCCTTTTCTATCCATCCACAACAGCAGTCTCCCTTACTGCTCAATCAGATGCATAGTACAATCCGGATAAAGATCTCTTTGCATTCCGTTCCTATCCATCTAAAAATATCTTTGCATTCTCTTCTGTTCACCGGTAATGACAGAAGTTTCCATTAATGCCGAATCAGACATATAAAAGTAACCTAGGTGTAGACCACTTCACGTTCATGCCGCCATCCGCACCTGAGAGAGAACCTGAAACAAATAATATACTTAGAACATCTATCACTTAAAAGATGACTACGTTTTAATAGCTTTGAGGACAAAGCTAAAATAATGAGGTGGTGCTGTAAAATCCATAATTTTACCATGATTTTATGTAATGAAATTTCACCCATAAATCTTAGAACACATACCCAAGTACTATACTTTTATAAGTTGTGTGTAAACTTGCCCACTATGTACTTATACATTTACATCTATATTGGTTATAAATAAGTTACATAACCTAAACCATGTACCTAAAACTAGGGATAACAAGTAGTAAGATGTATACTTAATATTAGAAATATTCAACACTTAATAAAAATTTGGAAATATATTACATTAGGTATTGTATCCATGATATATGTGTGTAAGTGAACTAGATATGTACTTAAACTCTTGGACTAGCCCAAGAATAAGTGCCATTGTGTGTAAGCCCAACATAAGCCCAAGCCAAGGGCCCATTACCCCTTTTTGGTTAGCTTAACACGGCACCCTACCTTAGGTGGAAGAAGAAGAGGTGCATGGGGAACCTAATGTCATACACTTGGCAAGAATACTCTTACCAAGACAAGTCATGCCTTTTACCCTCCTCTCTCTCTCTCTCTCCCCTTTTAGCCGAAAACACACATACATACTTTCACATTCTCTCATGCAATCTAAGTTTGTTTCTCTCATCCTCATCTCTCTCAATCATACGGCTTAAAACCATATACATCCAAAAACCAAGTATTAAATCCACCAAGATCCTTGTCTCATCTTTACTACAAATCATTAGTAGTATCATTCTCTTGGAATCACTATAAACAAGCCCTAGCCAAATCTTTAAGGCCACGGCTTGATTTATATTAGGGTTTTCTTCATCATCTTGAGTAGATCTCAAATCTCCTTGTTCATCTAGATCCTCTTTGGTACCCTTAGGCAAGAAAGGTATACACTACATGTTCTTTCATTTCTTCATGCATGCATCATCATACATCTATAAACACAAGTAGATAACATGTTAAAATCAAGATTTGATAAAGCTATGACCATTATAGGTCACGGCATATTTATAAAAATCATGTTCATGATTTAAAATCTTTTAATAAGAAACTTATGACTTATGTGTTATGTTTAAACTTGATTTAAAAACCATATCTTTTATAAAATTAAACATTTCATGGGTCACAAATCTTGTTTATGGGACTTTGGTTAACCAATAACCATAGATCTCATGAAATGAACTTGTGCAACTTAAAAATCTTGACCATGACCTTAAAGGTCACGGCATACATAGTTAATGTATATGTGAATTTTGTGTTAAGTTTAAATGATGGAATGTGAAATGATATATGTAAATAGACTATTAAAAATCACAAAAATAACTTATGGAATAAATGTAGCCGTGGGTTACATATGACCTAAAATGAATTAGATGTACATGCATGCTTATATTAACCATAGATCTAATGATAAAAACTAACTTGAGTATGTTAAACATAAACACAAGTTTATAAAATCTCTTGGGAACTTTGGGAGGAGACAATACAGTCGTGGGCTATATGTAGTCACCTTGGTAAAATGGGAACCTTGGAAACATGCATGTCACCTAGATAATCATGATTATATTTTGCAAATATTTACAAGACTTAAAAACTAGTTAAAGTATTCATCTTGGAAATACCAAGATCTAAAAATATAGCCGTGAGCTATATATGTGGGTACATGGATCTATGTTTGATTTTTAGGTCTAGACATAGTTTAGATCTTATTTTGGACTTGTGACTTATTTTCTTGATGTGTACATTGTTAGATCTATTTTTGTAACACTTATAAATTACATGCAACCTTAAAATGAGACTTGACTTATCTTAATAAGCTATAGATAACATAAGCCGTGGGACATAATCTCCTATTAGGTCTTATGACCTACTTGTAACCTTATAACACACCTAGATCTAATTTAGTATAACACATAAAACAAATTGTAAGTTTTATTCATCCATGTAGATTTAAAACTAAATATAAACAAGCTCATAATGAGCTTATAAGAATATCCTAAGTTAAAACTTACATAAAATTTAAAGTAGTGTGAAATGGACTAATTAAGCCCATGAAATGTTAATTCAAAACTTAATGGACCCAATAAACCCATTTAATAAATTCTAGTAACATTAATGGCCTTAAGATTACACTTAGGCCCATTTAACTAATTAAAGGACTTAAAAATATAGTTAAGCCTAATAAATGATTTAAAGGTCCATTTAAATAAATTAGTGGACTTGAAATATAGTTAAGCCCACTAAAATAGCCCACTAGATGTTTAGCCCATTTAATGAGCCCATATACTATTTTGAATGTTAAATAAAGTTTTTATAATAAAAATATAGCTTATAAAAACTTTTTGGATAAAGATGACAATTCATAGAACTTAAGGACTAAAACCGTAACTTATGAAACTTGTTTTGATAAACTAGTAAGCACAAGGACTGAAAATGTAAATATCCAAAAGTCTAGGGTTTAATAATTATTATCCGTGGCAAATTAAACCCTAGGGACCATTTTGGGAAGTTTCTAAAAGTTATTTTGTCATTTTAAAATTCTAAGGACTATTTTTGTAATTTGCCGAAACTTAAAGAAGCCCTAGGGGCTGTTTTGTAATTTTAGTAAAGTTACAAAACCTAGATAAAACTAAGGGGACCAAATCTGCCATAAGACGAAACTTTAACAAGCCCTAGGTACTAAATATGTAAAATTCGAAAGTTACACTTATTTAAAAATATAGAAAGACTAGTTTTGCCATATCCCGAAACCTTTCCAAGCTCTAACCCTAAAATCTATTTTAATTATAATAAAACATAATTAAAATACTTAGACCATAAGAGTTAAGGTATAAATTCTTAAATTTAAATTATATTATAAATATTAAAATAATTTCTAGAAACTTTAAAGTAAAATAAAATATTTATATTTACTTTAGGAAATAATTGTATAAACAATTATGAATATATGTTACTCATGCATAAACTCATATACTTTTAGAAAATAAAATTTATATGAACGTTAATTAAATTGAGTGTTACTACGTAAATATATTATAAGTAAAACCCCTTATGTTTACTTAAATATAGAACTTGGTTATAAATTTAATTGGATGTTATTGATACAAGTACTATAAACATAGATTAATATTTTAAGTGAAACACTTTCTTTTATGTCTACTTAAATGTAAAACTTAATTATAAGATTGAATGATTACTATAAATACATGTATGCTAACTGATATTAATAGTTAAACATTTCGTGTTTACTTAAAGATAGAACTTACATAAATAAGTTTAATGAATATTGATAATACTTGAACTATAGTTATTTAGATAAACACCGTAGCATAAATGAACTGACTAAAATCTGTATAAGCATACATATATGTTCTTTTGTACTATCTATTAAGACTGTACTATCTGATTAGGCATAACTTTGGTGTGAGCTTTAATTGGGTATCCCTGTGAAACAAGCAAATGCCTACTCCCACGTGAGTTTACAGCCCCATATAAACTTTTGATAAAACTTTCCCTTTTGGGAAAGAAAATATGCAAATATATATTGGACACAACTGGATTGTATAAACTTGATTATGATTGATTATTATTAAAACTGTTAAATTCTTGTAAATCGCCCGAATGTTATAAATAGATATATTAGGGATTGACCATCCCCGTCTGGGTGAGTCATGCTCACTGTGCCTTGGCCGGGACAACAGACATATACCATGTTGGAATTGGAATGGGTGTCTTTTTGTAAGACACTACGTCCTCATCTGTTGAGGACTATGGGGTTAAGCTTCAGTTTCTAATAATAAACAAATGTTATTTATATTTTAGTAAGAATGCTTTGTGCATTATTACTTCTATGATTATTGTATGTCCAAACTAATTATTTGTTAAAATCTGTAAATTCACCAACTTTATGTTGACCCCCGTTAGTATGTTTTGCACAGGAATATGAAGTTAGTACGTGATGTGTGCATGGTCTCCATCATCTTAGAAATCTACATCATAGGACTCGCGAGGGGTTCTATTTGGGAAAACAAAACAATCACCTATTGTCATGTTTAAGACAATTTTTATTTATTTGTTTAAATAAACATGTAATCTGATTTGACTAACTTTTTATCTTATGCTCTATGGGCTATATGCTATCGATCCACCCTTGTGACATCTCCGTGGATATTTCCGCGTATTTTGACCCTACCCGGGGTGCCACAAATGAAATTGAAATTCTGAAGTTGGACTTCCATTAACGAGAACAGAAGTCATTCCGGAGGTTAAACTACCTTTAATCCAAGAGCGCCATTTAACACCGAACCCAATTGAATTAAGAACATCATCTAGATAATCCCAACGGATAGAGTCATAAGCTTTGGCAAAGTCAACTTTGAACACCATAACTTGTTGTTCTTTATGTCTACACCAAGAAAGCAACTCGTTAATAATGAAAGGACCATCTAGAATTTGACGATTCGGAAGAAACGCCGTCTGTACATCGGAAATAAGATCCGATATAACCTCAGACAACCGCACTACAAGAATTTTAGTCACTACTTTGTAGAGACTCCCAATTAAACTAAATGGCCGAAAGTCATTAACAAACTTAGGATCACTAGTCTTAGGAATCAAGGAGATAAAAGAAGCATTACATCCCTTCGCAAACGAATTATAAGTGAAAAACCACTCCACCGTAATACACATATCAGGCCCAATAGTACTCCAGAATTTTCGGAAGAATTCAAAAGAGAACCCATCAGGTCCAGGTGATTTGTTTTCACCACAGCTCCATACAGCCTTACGGATTTCGTCAATAGATACTGGTCTTTCCAACTCGGTAATCTGATCTGAGGTAAGCCGAGAAGGAAATCTTAAGTTAAGACGACTATGACACATCCCCGGATCTTGGAATCTAGAGGCAAAAGGAGAACAAAATTCTTCTTTAACTCGACTCGGTTCATCGACCCATTCACCATCAACCATGATGCCTTTAACAGATAAATTAACACGTTTACGATTGACAATCCCATGAAAATATTTAGAATTTTCATCACCCTCGATTGCCCATTGAATCTCTGCCTTTTGCATTTGATCACTACTAGCTTGAACCTTAATATCATGAATATGTTTCGTCAGCTCCAAACGTGCAAGAAGAATGTCGTCGGTCACCCCCTTGATCTAAAACTTTTTCAATTTCCCGAAGCTTAATATGGCAGTCATGCAGCTCACCCGCATGTTTAATCTTATAGGAATGAACCCAGGCCCGAACCTCCTTTTTCAAAAATTGAAGTTTCTTTTTAAATCTGATCATTCCATTTGAATCATCAAGATTAAAAGAGCTCTATGAAGACGTAATCAATTGATCAAAGCCTTGCATCGAGAACCAAGAATGATAAAATCTAAACGGAGTTGCACCATAGTCTGTGAATAACTCATTAAGTAAGATAGGCCGATGATCCGAGAGATTCTTATCAAGACATAAGGGAGAAATGTGAGGAAAGGTAGACAAAAAACCATCCGTAACCAAAAACCGGTCAAGTTCACTCATTTTAGCAGCCGAGGGGTGAGACCAAGTGAAAGCATATCCTTCTAACTGAATTTCCACAAGACCCGCATTCGAAATGAAACTATTAAAGTTCTGAGCCCCTCGCACATTGAACACCGATCCCATCCGATCACTCTCATATCAGACTTCATTAAAATCTCCCATAACCAAACTCTCACCATTCTAACGAGAAATAAGATTGTTGGTCGTCATTGACCACAGTTGACCGCCATTACTCGCCTTTTCATTAGTCAGCAAGGTTGAGGGCCTTGTAGCGATTAATCAACGATTAGTCGGTCTTGTAGATCTTTTTTTTCAACACTGATAAAAACTGAATATTTCGGTTCGGTTTCGATTTTAGCCAAAAACCAACCCAAACAAAACAACGCACACCCCTAGAATTTTCAATCAATCAAATATCATGTAGATGTACTAAATTATTTTTTATTGGTTTTTAGGGGCTGTTTGTTTTGTATTTCTATTGATATTTGTAAAATTTAGTTGTCCGTTAAAATATATGTTGAATGTTTGTAGATGAATATATGACTGTTTGTTTTGTGTGTTAAATATAGTGTATGAATTAGAGAAATTTATGATTATAACTTTTTAAAGTAAATAAATAAGGAAGTAAAAATGTAAATATGTAAAATAATAATAATAAGTCATGATATAAAATAGAAAGCCTCCTCCTCCTTTTTCTAAAAAGTTACTAGTTAATTATAAACATAAAACAAACAAGTTATTGATAACTTAATCTATTTTCTTATTTTTCAGTTAAGACTTTATAACTCTTTGTCAAACACTACTTTAGTTACGTTGGAGTTATTGTCATGATCTAATTTACGTTTAATAACTCGTGTGTATAGGGGTTAAAATCCAAAATTCGAATAAAGATAGATAGTTCGATTGTAATAGTAAAAATTTGTAGTGTATGAGATTAAAAGTTTTAAAATAAAAATACAACTTAAAATAAACTCTTCCATTTTAAAGTTTTTTTTAGCAACATTTTAAAGTTATCATCATTCGATAAAAAAACATTAGAAAATATATTTTTTTTTACTTATCGCATAATATCAATTTTACTTTTATAAGATAAATTAAAAAATTTCAAGCAAATCTAATATTGTATGAAAACATGGATTAAACATCATCATCGGTTTAAGTAGTGAACAAATTCAAAAAAGATCAAACAAAACATGAGCAATTAACTTGAAACGAATGATGTCACAAATAAAAAGAGTAAAATGCATATATGGTCACTGTGGTATGTCATTTTTGCATATATTCTATTTGATTTTTAAAAAGTGCAGACGTCCTATATGTGAGGATAATTTGAGTTCAGTTTGATACTTTGATCTAACGAAAGTTATGTGTTAACCGTTATCATGGTTTAATCAAAGAGAAAAAATTGTATTTTTTATTTAAAAAAAAAAAATCACTTATTGCATCAATTTTATACCTAAGGAATTGTTAGGCCCGATCCATAACAACACAAATTTACAACTGACGATTGTTAGGCACGTTCTCTATGTAGCGTTGTAAAACGACTTAAAATTGTTGAAACTGTTGTGCAATATAGGCAGGACAACCAGGGTCAAATTCACGGGTAAAACTCTTAATTGCTGAAAATACTCAAAATAGTTATAGTTCAAATTTAGAGCATCCCATGTCAAGCAAATTTGTGCAACGTAAGCTACTTTCACTTCGAGTTCATGATACGAGTTTTTTTTTTTTTTTTTTTTTGATATACATATCATTTAAATTACCATAAAGCAGAGATACATCATGTTCGACCCATGCATTAACCGAAAAGGGCACACAACCCTCATAAAACCTATCTATACTCTCATTCAGCACTTTCCTAGCAAGCTCATGCGCTACTCTATTCCCCTCACGTCTCACAAAAGACCAAATACACGAGTCAAATGAGAGACTAAGTCTACGTATGTGGAGAAATAGAGCTCTAATGTGAAGTGGTACTTTGTCGTGTTTGAAGGCCTCCACAAGTATGGTCGAATCGGTCTCGACAACAACTCTTGTAATGCCCTTAGCTAGGGCCGACTGTATAGCCCATAGAATGGATTTTGCCTCGGCTTCAAGAACGGACGTCACAAAGTTGACGTGTCTGCTTCCCACTCCTAAAACTAACCCATATGAGTTCTCATGACAAACCCGAGGCTTGCTACTCCATTATTCCCTGATACACCAGCATCAGCGTTTATTTTAATCTCAGCCCATGCTCGTGAGGGTGCAATATGGGGGGCCATAGATACTAATATAGGGGGATTTGCTTGGGAGTAATCTTGCAGCATCATACCAATAGAATGTTTCACTTTATTCTGCTCAATATCTCCTTGCCCATGGGCTTTAGAATTTCTCGCATACCATATTTGCCACATTAAAATCATTATTAACTCAAGCTTATCTTTGTGTTGCTCATGAGAGGCTGATATCATCTCTTTGATCGATGCATCAACTACCTGGTTTGTAATATCAGACTGCTCCATTCTCGCCCATAATTCCCACGCCCAATCACAAAGGAATAAAGCATGTTTGATATCTTCTATAGGAGCCGAACAATACACGCAATTGAGAGAACCCGACGCTACACCTATAATGACAAGATTGCTTACAGTAGGCAAAAGATTCATACAAGCTTTCCATATGAATATTTTAACTTTAGTAGGAACATTAGCCAACCACATAGCGTTAAGACCTTTTTTATCGTGTGGTGATTTTGGTTGGAGACATTCTATACTCTGTGTTGCAATCCAATATGCAGATTTGCAAGTGAATGTTCCATTTGGAGAAGCATCTCAGTAGCGGGAGTCACACTCATCAGAATTGATAGGTATACATGATATCCTATCTGCAATAAGGCGGGGAAAAAACTGTAATAAGAGTTTATGATTCCACCCTTGTGTATTGTGGTCCATAAGGTCATTCATAACGTGCAAATCATCATGTTGAGCGTCGTTGTCTAGTGTTCGGTAACCCTCAAGCCAATAGTCCTCCCATATTCTAACTTTCTTCCCATCGCCTACATTCCATTTTTATCCCTTGCGGATAATATCCCGAGCCGAACATAAGCTACGCCAAATGAAACTCGGCTTATGGCCTATTCTTGCGTCCAAGAAACAATTCCTTGGGAAATACCTTGCTTTAAGAATTCTTGCAGGAAGTGACTCTTCCCTTGTAATTAGTCTCCAACCTTGTTTAGCAAGAAGAGCCTTGTTAAAAGCTTTCATATGACGAAAGCCCATGCCGCCATAGAATTTGGAGATACACATAGATTCCCATGATGCCCATCGTATAGGATTTTTCTTGTTACCATGTCCCCACCAGAAACAGTTAAAAGCTCGATGGATGTCTTCAATCAATACATCTGGTAACAAAAATAGATTCATCACATACATTGACATTGCTTGAGCCACGGATTTTAGTAAGACGTCTTTACCCCCAATTGATATCATATACATATACATACGATTTTTGATATCATATACATAGAACGTTTTCTTATTTATTATAAGAATGAAATATTATGAGTAAGATACATATAGTAGGGCTGAGCATCGGTTCAGAATCGGACTGGACCGAACCGAGGACCAAAATAGTCTGAAACCCCAAATCGAGATCGAACCGATATAGACCGGTCCGGTCCAGTTCGATCCTCGACCCGATTCTATTAGGCAAAATCGATAATCTTTTTTGTAAGATCAAACCGGATCGATTAAACCGAAGACCGAATTTGTCCAAAACCCCAGACCGAGGACCGGACCGAAATTATACGATCCGGTTCGATTCGATCCGGTCCAATTCGGTTTTACGATCCGAATCGATTTTGAATCTGCCATGCTTAACCTTAAAATATAGCATTGAATCATGTAAAGAAAGCAATACAGCGCACTATTACATTAATATTTTTTTTAATGATATTATAAATCAAATTTTTTGTTATGAATGGGCCTAACAATTCGTTAGGTATAAAACTGAGATTATAAAAAAAAATACTTTGTCATTTGGTTAAATTATTGTAACGGTTAATACATAATTTTCGTTAATTTAAGGTATCAAAATAGAGTCAAACTATCTTCACAGGTAATATGTCTGCACTTTCAAAAATCATGTACAATATATGCAAAACTGACATATTACAATGACTAAATTTGTATTTTACTCCAGATAAAAAGAAAAGGAAGAATCAACTGATTTATCAAAGATAACTTTAAGAAGGTATTATTAGAAAGGTTTTAATTTCGAGTCTCATTAAAAACATTCAGGAGTCCGAATTAAATAAAGGCAGGAGTGGAGTTTATCTCTTAAAGAGAAGCTTCAAAACTTGCATACTGCCCAATTAGATGTCACTGTAAACTCGAATCAGTAGCTATTAACTCGTCGTTAAAAAAAGAAAAAAAAAGAAGAATCGGTAGTTGAAATACTAAGTAGTTAAAAGTGAAAACATAACCATCAATTAGATATTATTAATTTTGTTAGACTTTTATTAGTAATTCTTTCACGCATGCATGCAACCATTGACAAATCTCGAAGGTCAATTTTGTACCATTTCACCGATATCTAAACCAAACAAGCAAAACTAGCTACCTATATATGTAGTATTTCGGAAGTTCAAATTAACTCGCACACACTCTAAAACTCTAAACTACTCGTTTGCCACGCACGTACAATAGTTATTTGAACCCATTGCGTGTAGGCGAGCCAAATCTTTTCTCGAATAGGTTCGAGATTAAAATTTGTGACGTTTGTGTGCGATATCAACGGGTTCAAAGCTAAAACATACAAAAACTAGAAACCGCTCGATTATATGTAGCTTTACTTTTACTTGAACCTTCAATAATTTAGATGAGGCACGTACGTGATACTTTGATATGGTTAACAAAAATAAACAATCTATAACTTTCTGCTTTACAATAGGCAAAGACGATAATCCATTATATCTGGACAAAATTTTCATGTAAAATCTAAAAAGTTTGACAACGACCCTCTTAAATGTCAGCAAAGATAAAGACGATATACATACAGTGCTAAATCGAGTAAAATAAAAGTTTTAGGGCAGGCATATATATAGTATAATTTGTCCTTTATGACCTGCCTCGACGACTTTGCATGGTGCCAACTGTGATAAAATTATTACTACTTCGTATTACGTAATACGGAGTATTAATTTACTACTCCGTACTATTATAATTAAAGTCTAAATTTATAAACAGATCGAAGCGAGTTTTTAAATACATGGACGACAGGTTCTATGTATTTTTCTTTATTACAAGTGTTTAAAACTTATGTCATGATGTTGGTTTGTATAAGATACCTAAAACATAAAGTATTCTTAGTAGAGGCTGCTATCATTTGTTTATTGTGGCAAAGCTTATACTAATATAAATTCGTGAATTAGTGGGTGAAATTTTTCAAAAAAAAATGATTATGTCAAAGAGATATAATATAAGAAATGTATAGTATACGTTATCTTCTTAGTTGCATGTTTAGTACACCAACACCATACTATCGAAGATACATATTCCTTTATCAACATTATTCATTGTCTTACATGTAGCAATCATGTCGAACAAAGGGAGAACGGAATCAACATCAACATTTATGAGATTCATTAGATGTTATGGTGTTAGTTGCCAACTTGCCATGCCCATGCCAACTTCAGCTGTAACCGATCAACTCATTAATCTTAAAGTAGTACAACGTTTGAACCAATAATCATAGACAAACACAAGTATGAGTCTATGAGATACGGATATTTTATTTGTTCAAATATATGCAAGTATACAAACATAGGTCAAACATTTAATTAATCATAGATAAATGGTTAAATATTGGTCCATAAAATACTAAAATAGCAACCAGCAGCCATGGTTAGATAGGCCAACTGATTGTCAGGCTGCAACTGCCAACTAATAAATGCCAATTATGAATTGGGCCAGCTTGGACCATCGATTAAATGCCTATAATGAACTGTTGATCCATCTAATTAGGCCCACATTTCTACTACATTCGTGTATTTGAAACCTACTTTTACAATTTGTACAACAGCAACACCACCCGAAGAGTCGAATACAATTTGTTGGAACTCAAATTTCAAATGAAGAAAGACGAAAGGTTAAATTTAAGCTTCAAGTTGACATGAACGATCGGTAAACATGATATTACAATCACGTTGTACGTTGTTGAGCTGCCCGACATATTACGTTCTGTTTGATGATAAGATTGTTAGCATTTATCTTTTGTCAATCATGAGTTGTCATGATTTATAACATGATTTGTTAATCATGTACTTATCTATATATATCAATTTTTATTCCACGTTTTAGTGGAAGAATAAGACACACAGTTAAAATATAGTTTTACGGGTTTCAATGTATTCTTTATTATGTTTACATGGTATCAAGAGCGGTTTAGGTCTTAACCTAATCATGTCGCTGCCTTCTATTTTTAAATTTTTTTTTATAGTTCTACTATCAATAAACAATCATGTCCCTTTCTTAATTTCCACAAACATATAGCAACCCTACAAAATAACTAAACATGCTTATTTTATCTTCTTGTGTTGGTGATTTGTGCTAAGGTCACAAATCTACACAACTACCTAGTGTGTTGGTGATTTGTGCTAAGGTCACAGATCCACACTGTTAGAGTTTAAGAAGAGTAATCGGATGTTGTGTAGTGTTTTGGTCACGTTGTTGTCAAGATCGAAGTTGGAGTTTTGGTTTGTTTGTCGGTTGTTTTGATTGGGGTGGATTTGTTAGTATGTTTTATTTTGTATTTTATTTTTCTTTTTCGGTTTGAGTTTTCGTTGTCTCGTCGCTCGAACTGTGAGGATTGTTAGATGATAAGATTGTTAGCATTTATCATTTGTCAATTATGAGTTGTCATGATTTGTTAATCATGTACTTATCCACACGTATTTATATATATCGCACACACAATTAAAATGTATTTTTACGGTTTTAATGTAGTATTTATTACGTTTACACTTTCATGTTTACCTATCCGCAACACCAGCGAGACTAGGGGTTGCCTTCTTATGATAACATTGTGCTTGATAAATATCGCGTAGATCGAGTATAAAGATACTCTCATATATTATTGTCACGTCTAAAAGCCTTAAAAAAATACTTTAAATGAGTTTGAAGTCGGAACTCGAAAGAACATATATCGTGTTAGATATTTGGTGGATCATAATATTTTGAGAGTCGTGTTACATACTTTCAGATTAAATTATTTCGATGGTTCTATCAAAATCTCTAATCGGATAAAACTCAAAAATCAAACTAAAAATGTGCTTTTGTTGTAATAAACAGAACCAGACAAAAAATTGAATATATGACCAACAAGTTTTCAACAAACGGTTGTAACTGCCTAGCAGTTATTACACAACCGAAAAGTTGAAAAAACAAGCAGAAAAAACGAGTCTAAAACTTCGGGAATTTTATTTTCAAGTACGTTTTTAACATAGCTCTTTATACCAAATAAAATTTTTCCACGTTGACCTGACCCAGCCAGGGGGCGCTGCCCCTTGGACCCTGATACAAGGGGCGTTGCCTCCAGACCCCCGTTGTACGAAAAATACAAGTGTGCACTCCGCACAACCCCGACTTGATGAAAATTTATCACAATTACACATTGTTCAACTAAATCAATCCATTACATTTAAATCGTATTGGTAATGCAAAATCACCAATGTTGTATCTGCTAAAAAATGTGTGCGTCGTATTGAAAAAAGAAAACAAGCATTAGATAAAGAAATTAATCAGTTTGTGGTGTATAAGACTATGTTCATTGGCAACCCAAGCCAATCGGTCGTATGAAACAAGACAAAAAAAAATAAACATATTAAATTGAAAGACCTACACAATAAGTGGTTTATACACAACGACCAGTTCGTTTGGTGATCTTCAAATGCGACTTTCAACCTTGCCACATGGCATCAGATTAATGGCACAAGATTAATAAAACCTATCTTGGAAAGCTAAGATCTAATGATAGCAAAGAAAAAAGCAGAAAAACAGAAAAAAAATGTCTATTGCCGGAATCATTGTGCGTGAAGAAGGTGAATGAAGAAGGTGAAGTAATGCAAGTGAGTCAAAGTCTTTTTATTAAATATAGCGATGGTTTGAGTATTTGTTTATTAGCAAAAGAGAGAAAATTGTTTGGTAAGATCAAGTAATTTTTTTTTTCTTTTTAACAAGTTAAGTTAATGATTATAATAATATTTAAAATAGTTATATTGGGGCGCGCTATTTGCAGAACCTCTTTTTTGATACAGAACTTACAGAACCAACTTTTTACTACTAATAAAGCATAGTGTACATGATACTAATGCAAGATGATATTTTTGAAAATATATCCTACTTATTTTAAAAAAGGAAATTAAAGTAGGGGCAAACTGGGTATTTTCTTTCACTAATTTTTTTTTTAATTTTTTTTTAATTAAAGATACGATTTTTAAACATTTAATTTTTGAAATTATCAATTAATTTTTTTTGCAATTTTAAATTTTTTCCAAGGTCATGAGTTTTTTTTTTAAAAAAATCAAATTTGTTATCTTTAAATATTATAATTTTACACAAGTTTTTTTTAACAAAAACATACATGTTTTCAAAAATTTATTACATAAACATATATGCTTTTATAAATTTATAACATAAATATACATATTTCTCTAAATTAATAAAATAAACATACATGTTTCTCTAAATTTATAAAATAAACATACATATTTTCTAAATTTATAAGATAAACATACATGTTTCTATAAAATTTATAACATAATAAAAACATAAATACAATACAAAAATTTTGATATCACGTGTGCACGCTTAAAGAAAAACAAACATGCACGACTTCGAGAACATATATTTACGGCTTCGAAAACATATATGCACGGCTTCAAGAACATACATGAACGCAATCTAAAATCTCAAGTCATCCTCATCAGTTATCACGTATCGCCATTCTTATGATTGAACCATCCTGAATCAAATATATAAAAGCAAAAAAAATTACTCAGTCTACATGTGACGAAAATAATGTATAAACCATGAGTATCATTTTACTTTGATCAGTTCCAAAATATAGATAATGACAAAAAAACTAAAAAATAATACTAATAACCTCATCTACCCTCTCTCTCTTTCGTTTTCTTTTTACACTGTCAATTTTAGTCTAATAAGTCTATTCTTCTTTATGAAAAAGTATCTACTAAAAAATTACTAGTAGTAAGTAAAAAAAAATAAGCCACATCTCATTTATAACTACATGCCTATACTGAACGAAATTAATCAGATAGCAACAAATAGTCCAACCGTACATTTGACCCAAATCTCGAAACATACATGTTTTTTAACAAAACATATATGATTTTTTAACAAAAACATACATGTATTTTTAACGAAAACATGCATGTTATTCTTGAAATGAAATTAGCCATAATTATTTTATTTAACTTAAATTAGCCATAACAAAACATACATGTTGGAGGTTCTTTTTTTACCACCTTAATCTTGTGATTAGTTTGTAAATATTACTATATCGAAATTATAAAACTTTGGCAAGACAATTATCTAGAATGTTTTGGTGCACCCGAGGTGATTGTAAAGTAAATCATGAAATATCATCCATTATTATTTAGATATCGATTCTTTATAAAGTTATAACTAAAAAATATTATCATCAACCTCATAGTAACATATTAGAATTGATATTGAAGACTTTAAGTGCTCTTGGTTACTTCACCAACATATGCTACGTAGGAAAATTGATCTAAAATTCTAGATCTGTGACATCTATGACATGGACTAACAATTCATGGTTAATTAAGGTGTTATCATCTTTAAAGATATTTAAAATTCAACAAAACCTGTGATGAAAAAAAGATTTAAGATGTCGCGGCTATCACCATCCTCCTCAACCCATCGTCGTCACCCGTCGTTGTTTGCGTCATTTACCAACCGTCGCTGCCTCCTCTTCCCCCACCGCAACCGTCATCGCCATCGTCATCCTCAACACAACTACGAAACCATGTTAAATCTGAATCTGAATATGGGAATTTGAAGGTAGATGAATATATGAAAGAGAGATGAAGTTATTATAAAAAAATTCTCCAAAAAATTATATCCTTAATAAGAGAGGGGAATTGCGATTCCCAATGAACAGTACCCACACTCACAAACAAAGTAAAAAAAAAAAATTTTCTCCCACTCACAAAGTAAAAAAAAATATTTTTCTCCCACTCACCCTTCTCTCACTCACCCATATTATTTTTCTCCCACCCACCCCCTCTCTCTCACCTATACTCACAAACAAACATTTTTCTCCCACTCTCTCTCTCTCATCCTCACACGACTCTGTCTCTCTCTCATCAATTGATCATCATCATAAGATGATGTGCTCATCAATTACAAAGTAAAAAAAAATATTTTTCTCCCACTCACCCTTCTCCCACTCACAAAGTAAAAAAAAAAAATTTCTCCCACTCACCCTTCTCCCACTCACCCATATTATTTTTCTCCCACCGACCCCCTCTCTCTCACCCATACTTACAAACAAACATTTTTCTCCCACTCTCTCTCTCATCCTCACACGACTCTGTCTCTCTCTCATCAATTGATCATCATCATAAGATGATGTGCTCATCAGTTATAAGATGATCTGCTCATCAATTGATCATCATAAGATGATCTGATCGATCTAATCATATTCTTATGATCTAATCATATTCTTATGATGAAGCTGATTCTTATGTTGAAGCTATGGTTTTTACGGCTGTGATGCAACGATGGAAACCCTAATTGAAGCTCTGGTTTTTAGGGCTGTGATGGAAACCCTAATTTTTTAATGGGGTTTCGCTTTTAATGGATGTTTGACTTCTGGGTTGGTGAGTTTTCTGCTTTGATGCATCCTTCTGATAGAAACCCTAATTTTTTTTATGGGGTTTCGCTTTTAATGGATGTTTTGCTTCTGGCTTGGGAGTTTTCTGCTTTCATCCATCCTTTTGATAGAAACCCAAAATTTTTTTGGGGTTCGCTTTTAATGGATGCTTTACTTCTCGCTGGATGGGTTTTCTGCTTTGGTTCATCCTGATTTATAAGTTACTAGAGAAATCTGTGTTTTTTAGTTAAAATGGGTGTTTGGAACATTATGCTTCTGATAACGATTAGCTGTGTAATTCACTGAAACCCCTTATTTTGGGGTTTGCTGGAAATTTAATTTTTGGGTCCGGGATAAGAGGTGTGGTTTGCTGGAAACCTAATTTTTGGGTTCGGGATAAAAGGTGTTTTATAAGCATACTCATTCAATTGAAGGTTCGTTGCCGCTATTCATAGCAGGCGACGATATATAGCCCTTCAATTGAAGCTTCGTTGCCGCTATTCATAGCAGGCGACGGTAGTAACAATTGTGGCTTTTAGTGCCGCTGTTGACGGCTGGCGACGATAGGCCGTGGTACTGCCAAAATCTCTATTTGGTTGGCTGTGATGATCCTTTGAATGTATTAGAATCCGATATACATTCACGATTTGTTGTCTATGTGATCCCTGAATACTTACTATCGGATCCATCTTATTTTGGGTGTCGTATTCCTCTGTTTGGTTGGCTGTGATGATCCTTTTGTGCGATGTCTTACGCGGGAGGTGGAAGGATGGCAGAATGCGAGCATCGCTCGATTCAGCAACCTTCACAAACCCGCCCACGCCATCAATTAAGCTGAGCCGATATATGAGTGGGAGAAAAATGTTTCTATTTGGTTGGTTGTGATGATCCTTTGAATGTATTAGAATCCGATATACATTCACGATTTTTTGTGTATGTGATCCCTGAAAACTTACTATCGGATCCATCTTATTTTGGGTGGCGTATTTCTCTGTTTGGTTGGTTTTGATGATCCTTTTGTACGATGTCTTACGGGCGAGGTGGAAGGATGGCAGAATGCGAGCATCGCTCGATTCAGCAACCTCCCCAAACCCACCCGTGCCATCAATTAGGCTGAGCCGATATATGAGAGGGAGAAAAATGTTTGTTTGTGAGTATGGGTGAGTGGGAGAAAAATATATTTTTTAAGTTTGTTTGTGAGTATGGGTACTGTTCATTGGAAGCGCAATTCCCCTCTTTTATTAAGGATATGTAATAATGTGATCCCTCGATAGTCACTATCGGATCCATCTTATTTTGGGTAACGTGTATCTCTGTTTGGTTGGTTTTCATGATCCGTACCGATATATAATAATGTGATCCCTCGATAGTCACTATCGGATCCATCTTATTTTGGGTGACGTGTATCTCTGTTTGGTTGGCTGTGATGATCCTTTGGTACGGTAAGATATAATGTGATCCCTGAATACTCACTATCGGATCCATCTTATTGTGGGTGGCGTATATCTCTGTTTGGTCGGCTGTGATGATCCTTTGGTACGGTGTCTTGCTAGGAAAGTGGAAGGATGGCAGAATGCGAGCATCGCTCGATTCAGCAACCTCCACAAACCCAGCCACGACATCAATTAATCTGAGCCGGTTTAATCACATATTTGTTGACGTGAAGTTACTGCGTAAAGTTGTTTGTGTCTTTCGTTGCCGCTGTTCATCGCTATATAGCTCTGGTAATGTCGTTTGATTTTGGCCAGGCAACCTTTTAAGGTTGGTGGCATACATATGATTGGTGACGCGACCAAGATGGTATTTAAACCCACTATTACAGGCTGTGATGCTTTTATTGTTGTGACGATATGTCGTTCGGGGAGTGATGAACCTGAACGGGCCAGGTTGATTTACTGGTCCAGACGCCTTAAATGAGCTTTCTTATGGGCTATGATGAGTATGCATGCTTTCGATCGAGCTAGGATCGGTCGTATCTTGGCAGGGCACCCTTTGAAGGATGCAGCCATGTCGGGTTTAAAGAATACTTTACTCTTTAAAGGAATCTGCACGCGGTAAGCATGCATATTCCTGTTTTGATTTATTGTGACACTGCGTAAATGTCTTATGATAACAAGTAATGTGTGGATGTTTTGCGACGTTGATGGCGGGTTCTCAACGATTTTTATGGGTCGTTTTGATTTTTCTATGCAGAAACAAAGATTGTATCTTTGTGGTTTCTGGAAAGTTAAGAATTCATTGTCAGGTTTCGTTTTCCATGGCTGTGATGAAATTGAACAGCCCAGGTTAAACCCGAGGCTCCACGGACCTTGGCAGGGCAACCTTTTGAGGATGCAGCCATGCCGTGTGCGTCCGGTTTCCCTGACGGTCGTCATATCTGAGCCTACTATTTTCCATTATATTATATTATATTATATCCTTAATAAGAGAGGGGAATTGCGATTCCCAATGAACAGTACCCACACTCAGAGGTATTTAAATACCAACTAATGAAAACATAAAAACCAAAACCTTTAATTTTATTGATCTGCTACAGGAAGCGTGAACTGCTACATGAAGGGAGTTGTTTGTGTTGTCTGAGAGGTGAGTGCTATTTGCCATTAGTTGGTATTTAACTTATTTATGTTTTGGCTAGCTTATATCTAAAAAAACCTCGAAAGCGATACTGTTCCAACGGTGGTGATGGTCTCATATATCAGGCGATGATGACACTCTTATGATTAGCATGTGTGGTCTACCGACACCAACATCTAGGCTGGGCAGTCGCACTGAGTGTGCGATTGCAGCCATGTCATGTGTTTGGTCCCGCGATTGTGCTAAAATATCTGAGCCTAATGCGTTGTATTAAACATAGAATGCCACCGTATCAGTCCCATCACATTGTAACATCAACGGTTACGTATTCCCAAATATATGGATAACCTTCAAGGGAAGCAGGGGGCATTTTGCGGTCTTTAGTCTGTTTAGAGCACGCTAAACATCTCAAACTACCCCCTGCTTACCTCGAAGGGTATCCAAATACTTGCGAACGCAGCTTCTGATGGCCTATTTTTTCAGCTACCCTGTTGTTTGCCTCTTAATTCACTATTGAATCCAACCAAACATAAATGCTTCATAATCCACCGGACCAAGCCCGCCGCGGCGGAGCGCGGGCACTAAACCCTAGTAGATTTAAAAGTGGAGATACTGTAGTTTTCTTTTGGGGGTTTCTAGGTTTGTAGCAGCTTTTTAGGAATTAAAAAAGGCAAAAATTATGTAGAGTCAAAATACCCGATTTACCCTTAACTTATTTTATTTTAAAAAATAGATAGTAGTTATTTACTAAAGAGAGAAGTGCAAAAATCATCCCTGTGGTATGTCGAAAAATCGAATTACATCATTCGTTAACTTTTTGGACAACAGCCATCCCTCTGTTAGTGCGCGGGGCACAATACATCCCTCATGGACTAACGGTGCAAATGTTTTCTCGTGAAAAATTAACAAAATCTAAAAGAGAGGGTATTCTTGTCTTTTCCCTTTCCCAGGGATGTATTGTGAACCTTATCATAAATAGTTTCAAAAAAAAAATTTATTTTTGAAAAAAAAAAAATATTATCAGAAAAAATAAGTTTTATTTTCTCGAAAAAAAATTTATTTTCAAAAAAAAAATTATTTTCGGAAAAAAAAGTTTTATTTTCTAAAAATTAAGTTTTATTTTGGAAAAAAAAAGTTTTATTTTCGAAAAAATATGTTTTATTTTCGGGAAATAATTTTTTTTTCAAAAATAAAACTTTTTTTTCGAAAATAATTTTTTTTGAAAATAAAACTTTTTTTTCGAAAATAAAACTTTTTTTCGAAAATAATTTTTTTTTAGAAAATAATTTTTTTTTTCGAAAATAATTTTTTTTTCGAAAATAATTTTTTTTTTCGAAAATAAATTTTTTTCTCAAAAATAATTTTTTTTTTCGAAAATAATTTTTTTTTTCAAAAATAAATTTTTTTAGAAAATAAAACTTTTTTTTCCGAAAATAATTTTTTTTTTTCGAAAATAATTTTTTTTTTCGAAAATAATTTTTTTTTCGAAAATAATTTTTTTTTAGAAAATAAAACTTTTTTTTTTCCGAAAATAATTTTTTTTTTTTCGAAAATAAATTTTTTTTCGATAAAATAAAACTTATTTTTTCTGAAAATAATTTTTTTTTTCAAAAATAAATTTTTTTTTTAAACTAATTATGATAAGGTTCACAATACATCATTGGGAAAGGAAAAAGATAAGAATACCATCTCTTTTAGATTTTGTTAATTTTTAACGAGAAAACATTTGCACCGTTAGTCCATGAGGGTTGTATTGTGCCCCGCGCACTAACGGAGGGATGACTGTTGTCCAAAAAGTTAACGAAGGATGTAATTCGATTTTTCGACATAACACATGGATGATTTTTGCACTTCTCTCTTTACTAAACTACCATATTGCATTTACATGTTATACATTATGCATTATTAAGAGTAAAAAACTAGTTCTGTAAGTTATGTACCAAAAAAGTGGTTCTTCAAATAGCATTACACTATATATAGTCAAATAATAATAATGTATATTGGGTTAGGTTGGGTTGGGTTGTTGATAAATAATGAAATAGTTGAGATTGATTGTATGTATAAATTGTATAAATGGAAGAATGGGAAAATAATATTTTAATAAGAGATTGGGTTGTTGAAATTGTGAATAAATGTAGTCTAAACATACTGTAAGGTTAGACGAATGCATCAGCTAAAATTTGCATACCTTCTGAAGATTTTCTTTTGACCCTCCACTTGTTCAGGAAATAATATAAATGCCAAGAAAATGTGTATTCGACGTATGCATAAATTATAAAAAACAGTACGGAATGGACATCGTCACTTATTGATAGCGAAAATTCTAGATATATATACAGATGTTAACATGTAACGCTAAATTGTTTAGGGCTACCACATGTCTTATCAGTTACATGTTTAATGTTATGAGTTGTATTATGGTCTCCAGCACACTTGTTTGACTTGCAATCTTTTCTTCAAGAAGAATTCTATAAAAAGACACCAGCAGGCAGCAGCCATGGCCCATAAGGCCATAAGTAGATATGGCCTATGGTTATGTTTGGTTCGTCGAATTTGAAGGTTTCGAAATATCCGTTGACCTCGTAATTTGTTAATTTGTACACTAATCTATTGTTCTGCTAAGAGCCTGCACCAGATTTTCAAGTTGCTCCACACCCATCGCCCATAGTACGAGTACCACTTAGATAATTTCACATTTTGATTGCCTAAATCGATCTTTACATACAACAAATACGTATCTGTTTACACAAGATAATTTTTTAACCTTCAAACAATCTTGTATATTTCAAATAAGTTTATAATTGTTGAATTAGTATAATCCAAAGTGACAGTCTCTTAAGAAACATTGCAGATAGATTATTCTATGCATTACGCACACGAGTCTTTAGTAAGTAAGCCTGCTATTTTAGTAGTCCAGAACAAATGTATCCCCATGATCATTGCAATAGTATGTGTATGATATGCAAGTCCGAATTGGGCTGGTCCTGGAATCACCAAGATGGTTACATGGAAACTCTATTTAAAATACTACCAGTTACTTAATACTTGCTGCAAAGATTAATTACCAAAAGCGGTTTATCCGATCAGACTTTCTGTTGTTTACCTCGATGTCAAATAGACCAAGAAATCTGTCCTTTGCCAGACTTGCATTACTCATTCCAGCGGTTCGTTGCTTGTGTGTTCATAATTCATCAAATAGGCGAGCAACAGGATATAAATCTACATATATGTAACATTTACCCGGGAACCCTTTACCCAAAAAAAAAGATCTACATATATGTTCACAATATGCAGTTCAAGCATTTAGCAACAGATATAAAATTGGGCTAATAAATTTGAATATCGGATTAACGGTTGACAAATTTTATTCAGACATGTTCTCTCTACAAGCTGCACAAATTTCTGACCGAACCTATGTTCACTACAATGATTTACATTCTCTTTGAAGGAAAGTTACAAAAATTGAACAACAAATAGCATTTACAGATTAACTAGCATGCCATTATCACGCGAGAGTAATTTCAGTTGAAATTTGACCTGAAACCAACGCGATCATATGGTGCAATCTTTCTGTAACTTGACACTGAACACATAGGTAAAACAGGAGGCGCGCCAAGAATAGCAGTTTTATTAGGATAACGGATCGAACCACAGCTTCCCACACGATTATACCTTTGTGGTTGCCGACTAGCATCAACCACGAGCCCAGCGTACTCCCTTGCCACCAAAGGCGTAAACGCACAATACACCTTGATCCATTTACTCAATTGCCCATCTTCATCCACAAACCTCAGCGCCTCTAACTCCTTCCTCGAATACACAAATTTCTTTGATCCAACAATCACATTTTCATTTTCATTTTCAATTTCACACACATCTCGATCTTCTTCCACTTCAATCTTTCCAACATTAACATCCATCTCCAGGTTTAACTTTAACACATCATCATTCTCACCAACGCTCTCACTTTCAACCGACGACTCTTCTTGATCCTCCCCTTTCGCCACATTCAAACTCGCATCAGTTTCCACCTGTCCAAAAACTGAATCCTCGTTATCCTCTGACACAATCAAGCTCACATCACGTTCTTGAACCGTCTCACTAACCATCTTTTCATTCGCAATCAGACCATCACCCGATACCTTCTTCTGTTCTTCAACCACATTCGCCACCTTAGCATCCTTCCTCACATAAACAGCCTTCACTTTCCCACTCGTTTTCCGATACCCTTTAAAACCCTTAACCTCCTTAACCTCAAAAACCTTCTTCTCACTCGCAACACGACCTCCAACATCTTTCTTCTCATTAACACTTTTCGCCGTTGTCACCGCACTTTTCGCACTCGTTTTCTTAAACCCTTTATTCTTCTTAACCTTGTCACCACTTTCTTGCTTAGTTCTTGCATTATTCGCAAACCCGGTATCAGATTTCTTCTTCTTAAACACAGAAACATCAATCAAAGCAGTATCATCAATAACTTGGACCTCAAAAGAACATTTGACCCCGTTTTCGATGTTTCTTGACTGTCTGCGAACCACGAGGTTCTCGAAACATCTCCTCTTATGATCTTGGTTGGATTCAAGGGTGGTTGGTTCAAGAACACGAGATGGGTCCATTTGGTTGTTTCTGATGAAGGGTTTTTTTGAAGATGATGATGGCCCAAATGGGTTGTTTGGGTGCTTGGAATTACGGTTGGGTTTGGAGTGAAAGTTAGTTGATGGTGGTTTGGAATTTGACATTGTGCATGGGAAAGGTGATGATGGAAATACGGAATGAACTGTTAGAGTGGAATATGGAAGGGTTTATATATAGTTGATGTAATGGATTTTTGAATTGAGATGATAGCGGGATATTACGAAATGGAAAAAACCCCGAACCCGAGGGTAAACCGAACATCGAACTAACCCGCTCCACCCGAAACATATACACGTACACATGGTATATTTATAACTATATTATATCTATAGTACAAATTAAAAAAAAACATCTTAAAATATTTTAATATTAGAAATATTGAAAAATTAATTTATAACATTATTGTTGTCACAAAAGTTAGATTAGACATTGTCGACTCAAATTAGAGGTAATTCGGATGTTGAAAGCTCCAGTTTCAGCACCAAGGCTATGTTTGGCGCGTGAGTTTATCAGAACTTATCGTATCATGAGCTTATTGTTTTTTTTAAACTATTATTAAAAATAAGTCTTGTTTGGTTAACAGAGCTTGAAAGAGCTTGTTAAAAAAATAAGCTCTTAAATGGCATGCTAGTTAAATTCTCCTTTGTAATTTGCTAGTTTCTTGCTAGTTTTCTTTCTATAAAATTGTCGTTAAAAAATGGCATGCTAGTTAAAGTAGCATGTAAATATAAGCTCAAGCTACATGCTCCAGCAACCCACTTCAGCGATTCGCTCCAGCTCCTAAGAATGCCAAACATACCCCAAGTAATCTTGTTAGCGCACCATACACACTGATAAAACATACTTAAGCTTATCGTGAGATTGTCTCTCACGATTAACCTCCGGCGTGAGAGTAAGTAATCGGTTTGATTGAGTAATCTGTTGATACAAAAGTTGGATGGATCTTGATTAACCCGAATTAGGCCTAATTCGGGTATTCAAGACTCCGGCTCTCGTACCAAGTGAACTTCTAACGAGACCCTGCACATTAAATAATAACGCACCGTCAGGCTTACCGTGAGATTGTATCCTACAATTAGACTCCGGCGTGAGAGTAAGTAATCGGTTTTAGGGTTTAGTAATCGATAAGGGTAAAGACTATGTTGTGAATTGTACCCTTGTGAAACCATTGAGGGTTTCTTATATAGGCGGTCATACCCTAGTCGGACTTACCAACTCTTGAGCCTCAAGCAAGAGATAATTACCAAATAGGCATTGATCCTTATCACTTAAATAAGGTCAGTAAATATCTTTTTTACTTTAGATGAATCACAATCCTTCTTAAGTTGTGATTCTGTTTGATCCTAACCGTGTACGGTTAGGACGTGGTCCACACTATGCAACCCATACTTTGTTGGACCGGATACGGGTTGTACCCGTGCGCCGGGTTCATGACCCGCCCGGGGACCATATGTCATCATATCCCCTAGTCTAGTGGTTACAACCATAGGTGTGACCACTAGACTAGTAAATCTTAAATACCCGTACCGTGAGAAACAAATAATTATGTCTATTCATAAAATTATGCGAGCCGCGGTGTGTAGGAACCAATTTAATGAACGTAATTAATACCAGCCACGCACGGTAAAACATTTTACCACACAAGCAACTGTTCACCTGACACAATCTGGAAAAGCGACTCAAGTGGGCTTGTCCCTCGAGCCACGCAAAACTGCGCTTGATTAGACCGCGTGGATCCCTCTGACGTTACAACTACCCACCAATCCATATCCGTTGGATTAGGTTAGTGGAGTACACATGGCAATCATCCATCGATACACGATAACCGAAGCAACCTTATACATAGAACTCGGTGTGTTTGTACACACACACAACTGTTAAGAGTAATTCCGCCATTGTTGCACCTTATTCTTCTGCATAACCACGTTTTCACACTGATCCTCCTATTTTCAGGTTAGTTTATCACGCCTCTTTCACATACGTAGTATAACATAGTTAGCGACACAGCCACAATTACGACCGTGTTGAATGAGTACCTAGAGAAAAAAAATTTAGAGTTCTGCTCTGAGTATTACATTCCAACAAACGTCCATCCCCAACATCCTGGGGAATTGGAAGCAATAACCGAACCCTCTCCTGGCAAAATTATGACAACCGCGATTTTGAGGTTCGTCACTTAGTTTTATTTTGTGCAAATTACGTGTCTTTACGTGTTTATGTGCTAATTGGTATGTATAGATTGTGGTTTGGATATCGTTTCGGGTACGGGGTACCTTGTGAGTGAAACGATGTGTGATGATTTCATGTTCATGAGCTCACAATGTAGTGACTATGAAATGAGATGGTGTTGTTTAGTGGTTTTACGTATACGTATATGTATTATAGAAAATCGTATTTTTACGGTTTAGGGTTTTGCATTTAAGGGTCTCAGAAGAGGTATTTAGTAACGGGAGTATTTTTTGGGATGGTTTTAAGTCATTTAGGACTTAGTTAATTAGTTTATTTCATATTTCAGAAGTTTTTATAAAACTGTATATTTTACGTCTTTTACGGTATACGCGTAAATTTGACTAGTTTTGCGGTTTTGAGGTTTTGGAGGCTTTAGGAGCTAAAATAAATTACGAGAATTTAAGGTAATAATAATTAATAGTTAATTCATAGTAATATAATTAAAAAATTCGTCCATAGGGTGTTGGACTTGGTTTTGGGCCAAATTTTGCTTAAAGAAGGGAAGGGGAGCCCAGTTTGAGTACTATTAGGCTTCCTGGTTAGTTTTAATTACCCATAATACTCCCTTTAGCCCCCAAAACGATTTTTCTTTCTCACAAAGCTAATATGAGTCGTGATTAACAATGATGGATGAAGAAAACCCAATTATTCAATTATGGTTTAAGGTATGCACTAAAACTATGCTTAATTAACGTTTAATTTACGTATGTAACCTAATATGATGGATTAGGGTTTGACATTCATAATTTTTAATTAGGTTTTGTTAATGATCTGTATTTAATGATGTAATTAATGGGTTTTTATCATTAGAAATTGTTTTTAGGTTTTAATTAGGGTTTATGTATGATTAATTAGGTTAATCATATTAAATTCGTCATTAAAAACTAGGCAGAATTTTTGAGTCATTATTTTGATCATATCTAGAGTTTTACAAACTTTTAAATTGCGATCTTTGTACCCCTGGAAAGGTAATTGAGTTGGATTTCAAATGCAAGAAACTAGAACTAAATTGGAGGTGGGAAATTGGGTCAAAAACAGGTTACAACAGTCGAAGGTCAAAGCAGTTTTGAAATCAGTCGGGTTTAAATTAATGTTTTAAGATGGTTAGGGTACTTAGGTGTATAATTGGACCTTCAAACGAACATGAGACTTAGATTATATGTTAAATAAATGATCTGGAGGAGGGCTAAACAAATGGGTTAGGGTAAGACCCTCTGATCATAACAAACTTTTCGTATATTCAAAATCAGTAAATTCTAGATAGGTAAAAGTATATATATATATATATATATATATATATATATATATATATATATATATATATATATATATATATATATATATATATATATATATATATATATATATATATATATATATATATATATATATATATATATATATATATATATATATATATATATATATATATATATATATATATATATATATATATATATATATATATATATATATATATATATGGAGGCCTTAACAGTAGCTTTAAGGTTGAGGCCAATGTGAGAGTTAGCTAACACATGTAAGGGTATAGGGTTTCTTTTACAGTGCATTTTATTTTGGTTAAGGGGGTGCTCGACCCATAGTTTGATGTAAACAAAACGGGGCTGTGTTGGGTAAAATGTTAACATGACGAGTTATGAACTAAACTAAGTTAAGGGCTTTATAGAGGGGTGTAATGAGATTCATATGACATATAAATATGGTCAAGTTGTAGGAGTAGGTTAGATATCCATCATATATTGATGAGCCATTTTGGTATGTGGTTCGTGTCTTGATTGTATACGTTTGTGTGTTTAGATTTTTGCTAGAGCGCGGATACTTGGAGAAGCTTGTTCAGGTGAGTTTCATAGTCCCATGTCTTTTTATGATTTGACTTACAGATGGGATGGAAGAGACACTGTATGATTTTATAAAGAATGTTGTGAATGTTTTTATGGTTTGTGATGGACTTGTGTGTACATTTATGTGATTAACCGCTATGTGATTCTTGATTGTTATTGTGGTTTGACTTGGTACCAAGGGGATGTTGACAAGGCGGGGCCTTGGGATTGGTTCATAGGTTTATGGGCGCCTATGGTACCATGGTGATTGGTAAGCTTGGAGCCTTGGAAATTGTGGTTATTGGTAAGGCTTGAAGCCTTGGAATTGTGATTGTATGGTTAATCTTGAATGGTAGTTGTTAATGCATAATTGTAACACACTGTCCATATGTTCTTTTGTTGATGGTTGTTATTCACAGCTTATAACTGATTTAGCGTTGGAGTCTAAACCTATGACTCTCACCAACTTTATGTTGACGTGTTTTAGTGTCTCTTTCAGGTGAGAATGTGGTTAAGCGTGAGAATAAGAGTGGCTAGCTGGAAGGCTTAGGATTGCATTTGGAGGAACCCCCTTTCCTCTTAGTCTTTATTTATGTTTGCTTTGTTTATGTTAATTGTTTGTCTTGGGTAAGCGGTAGGACTGTTCCCTACTTACCTAGACTCCTGCATTGTTGAGATATTGTCATGACATTTGTGTCACCATTTTATGACATTTCTTATTTCATTTAGTTATCTCTATAGACACCCCATGTTGTGATGATATCCATAGCTCGCGTCCCATATTCCGCCATGGAGGGGTGTGACAGAATGGTATCAGAGACAATGGTTATAAAGAATTAGGTTGCCTAGTCTAGTAGCCTAGTCTATAGCTTAAGGATCCATGCATGTAGGTGTCGTAGGGTATGTGTGCATTATATTATATGGAGTGCTTAAGTGTTAATTTCGTTTTGGATATTTATTTACTTTCATATTTACTTATTGAGATATAATATATGTAAGTACATTCATTTATTTTCTATTGATGCGACGTATGAACCGGAAGTGTAGGAACCTATTTAGTGTTACCCATGTCACGTAGAAGAAGAGGCGCGCTAGGTAATAATAGGATAGTACCGATGTTGAGTCTGCGACTAGTAGTAGATTCGAATTTCCGCCTGAATGGTTATGGTCATTTTTTTAATGTTGGATATTTTGTTGTTATTTATTTGTTTTGGTGATTGAGTCTCGAGTTATGAATGAAGTTAGGGTTGACGTATGAGATGTTCTTATTTTACCTATACGGTATATATATAGTGTGTATTTTATGTGGTATATATGTGGTAGACTTATGTGTTTTGTGTAGTACTAATTTCTTATAAGTGTCGTCATAGGAGGGAGTACATGGGTGAAAGGGGACATCTATAATTATGGAGCCCTACGTAATTATATATGTGCCACAACACCGATGGACTTCCAAGTATGGTTGCATGAAAAAGGGGTTAGTACATGCTTGTATATGATGAGATCTGTATTTTGGGTATTTGTAAACAATATGGGTTTATGTAATAATTGCCTATGATATGGCTATGATTTTTTTTGTTATATGTTTTGGGTTATAGTTGTGTTGTGTGATTATGGGGTCACACTATATGGTTTGGTTTTGGTGATGGGTTTTATGCCTTGTTGTGGCATGGTGAGATGGTGAGATGGTGATTACTCGTATGGAAAAACGGGTGTATGACGCGATCGATTGACTTGACATGTATGATGGCGAGTATGTTTTGAGATATTTAATAGGTATATATATGCGGATGTATATATACTAGTAGATGTTATGTTATAATATACGATCGTTCAGTAGTTATTATAACTTGAACGTACCTAGTGTTCTCTCGTGTTTAAACAGTTTATTAGTGCTGGAGTTTGATGGAGTTCCAACGACGTTTTGAATCTTTTGAAGTGTGTCTACATTCGGGTATGTATTTTAATTAATGAGAACTACCGAATTTTCTTGCAAAGGAGTATAGCTAATTAAAGGAAAATGCTTTTGAAAATATTTTGTAAGTGTACGGTATGATATCCCGACTTACATATCTTTTCTTTAAGTATATTGGTAATAAGTAAAAGAAAATCTCGACAATGAATGGATTAGTTTTCTAGGTAACATGTGATAGTACATATAAAGGGTAAGGAAATTTTACGATAATTTTCTTAACAGTGGAGTTAAAATTTTAGAAGTATTTAAATAGAAGGAAAGATTAAAAAGGAAGATTTTATTATAATAATGATAATAATAACACCACACCTTGTAAACGTGTAATAGTTAGTTATAACAAGACTAAATGGATTATATAAAATAATTATAATATAGAATAAAATAAATAAAAACACCATATTTTATAAACACGTATTGGTTTCACAATAACATGTGAAATGAGTTTAATGTGAGTAAACAAGATAATGGTTAGAATAACGTTATACTATACTAACTAGTGGATACATTTGATAAAATAATGAAGATAAAAGATGAATTTATTGTTAAAGGAGATGATAGATAAAGTGAGTTTTAGTACACAAACTGAGTTGTGCCCTTTGATAGTAACGGAGATGGTAAATATGAGTATATGACTATGATTTCATTTATTGGTGTTAAAATATGGTCCTAATGTGAAGTAACTAGAGATGAGAATTTAAAATTTTCTAAGATACTGAAATTTGGTAATACAAATCGTGATGAGTCTAACTTTTGTTGTTGGCACACTCCATTGATCTTTCGGATTACATCGTTTTGTTTTCAGTTGTTTTGGCTAGGGTTCGTTTTACCCTATATTTTATTTTGGGACACGATTGTTTGGGATTCTTTTGGTACACGTCATGGTTGATTTAGTTATGCGGTTGTGGGAACGTTAGGATGAGAGGATAGAGTTGGGTAGTATTACTTATGGTTAGATATTAGAATGGAGAGATGTATTTTGGTTTAAAGGTTGTGTTGAAGGAATGATTAAGATTTGTGGAGTTTTGAAACTTAGATTGGTTACGGGAATAAAGGAGTAAGTAAAGTTAGTTTACTGGTCGTGGGAACGAGATGTCATGCTATGAGAAGTTGGTTGAAGTACCATTAGGAGATTGATGAAAGTACTAGCGGATGTGAGGGTGGAGTAGAAAGTTTCTATTAGTGGAAAGATGGGGCAAATAACACGCAAGGGAATTGGTATAGTTATGGAGGCAAGGTAGTAGTAGACACGTGAAGGAAAACATGGATGTGAAAGAATGATTTGTAGGAGGCTGATTAATGGTGAAGTACAACAAGTAAGGAAGAGTGAGCCATTGAGGTTTTGAAGTACCTTTAAAAATATTATGGTAGATGAGTTGAAGTTAGAAGCTACTGCGTAGTGTGAAGTTCCTAGGTAACATCATGGAGACGAGAAGGAGTACGTGAAGAGCTACATCGTGAAGCAAGGAGCCGAAAGGACTACGTGCCGGCTGCTAGAAGGATGCAAGAGATTTCGAAGGAGTCAAAGACGTTGCAAGGACTACAAAGGTGACAAGCACTATGATGGGAATATCCGTATGATTCGTGACGAAGAAGGACAGATCGAGTACCGGAGTGGAGCTACAAAGAGTTGAACCAGTGGATCGTGATGGAGTGACTACATAACATGGGAGATTAAGAACTCGTGGAAGTAACAAGGGGAGTCGAGTGACTACACAAAGATAGAATTTCGTGGCAATCAATATCGAGGGATGAGTAGTGAAGCTGAGCGGAATAAGTTCATGGAGAAGTGATTATAGGGTCAGTTTAGTGAAGGTGTTTATGAAGGATCTTTGGAAGAGACAGTTATGCATTATCCAATGCAATAACGATTTCCATAGAGTTGATGAATTGAGTGAGAAATTTTGGTTGGACATGATAGTGAAGGAATTAGGGAGAACCATGGAAGGAGAGAACCAGGTATTCCTAGAAGATGACGATTGAAAGTACCTCATGTTAGGTGCAAGGTCATAATAGAAGTATGAGACTTGTGTAAGAATTTAAAATATGGCTTAGTTTAGACATATGGAAACTAATATGGGTATAAGATGAGAGTGTGATCCGCATGTAATCACAGGAAACTCTAGTCTCTCCCTATTAGGAGGGAGTAGGAGAACTGGTCGTGGGGAAAACAAGTGAATCTACATTTAAAACTTTGACGGGAAGCATAACATCGTGATGTATGCCATGAGCTGAGGAAGAAGAAGGAAGTATGGACAGATGCGAATCATGAATGAAAGAGGTCAAGAGAGGAAGCGAAGGTAAAACTTTGGTATAGCCTAATGAGTAGACTAAGGCACTAAGCATGCTAATATTGTTGTAGTGTGGAAAGGAAATGGCACTAACCTATATTGTTTGACTGGAAGGCTTAGTATCGATAATCGAATGGATGAGGAGTTATAAATGTGATGTGTCATGAGAGACGAAGGGTTTGGTCTAACTGAGACAAGATGAGGAGCACTATGACCTTGAAGGTAAGACATTGTGTAGGTATAAAGGAAGTGTTGGGTATTAAAAATATATATATCTCTATATTATATATAGGTATAATTATGACTTGAAACCACAGTTTCAATCCCAGTCACATCTTTTAACCAATATGATTGGAGTATTTGCTAAAAAATCTCACTTTTTCCCTTATTTAGCTCATTTTGGGCGGGCCGCATTTTTTACAAACGCGTTTTTTTACAAAATTGCGTTTTCATACCGCGGGTATATATACTAATATAAATTCTATTTTTTTTCATTTTTTCTCACATTCCACGGGTAAAACACACACAACTCTCCATGGATCCTCTCCATCTCAAAACTCCGCCTCTCTTTCTTTTTCCTTTCATTGGTAGCCACCATACGAACTAATCTCATCCCAATCTCGAATCAAATTTCAAACTCATTCTCATTCTAAACCGCAATCTCATTCTCAATCTCAATCTCATATGAACACGGATCAAGACATATCTTTACCAACCTTTTTCTTTAATCAAAAATCAAAAGAGACGCAGATCTATTTATAATTATGTATGTTTGGTGATTGGGTACTGAATTGATATATCCTAATCTCAAACCATGTGTTTTAATAATCAATATTTTTTATTTTGATTATGTTATTTAACGATTATGTGTTTTAATAATCTATATGAACCAATAATAATACGTTTCTTTTTTGTTTTCAGATCTCACACCGAAACCTTAAACTATCAAACTATTTTTTCAAGGATCCATGTAGGTTACCTTTCTTGATCAAAAGATACTGGTGTCTGGATTCGAGCTCTCATCATGTGATGGGTTTATGTTTAGCAAATCAATGGTTAAGCATTAGATATGATCCTACAAGTAAGTAAACATATTTATTGAATTTAATTGGCAATTTATGAATTAGGGTTTATGTACCCAAATTGGGGGTTTTGGGTAAAGGATGTTTTAATGTAAATTTATGAGGTTATAGTAATTGTGGAAACCCTATACTGATTTAGGATTTATATTATGGCACATATGGCCTTTAAAATGCGGGTTGCAGATAATGATCAGCACCACGAAGTGATTGTGGAAGGAGAAACTATTGAACAATTAAGAGTCCACAAGGATGATTTTGCTTCTGTTCTTGGATTATATTTAGTAACTTTTCTTCTTTGATAAGTTTATTTATTAACCGGTTTCAGTAATTTTTCTTCTTTGAATTGATTTAATATTTAGTAGTATCTTGCCGTAGATGGTGAATTGGCGACGGCGATGACGTTCAAATATGATGGTGATCAGTGACGTTAAAGGTTTTGATAGTGTTTAAGAAGGTTCTCGTGTAACGTTTATAAAGATCTAAATATTTTTTATAGTCTTTGCTGTAAATTATCAAGACCTCAGCATAGCTCCTTAGTTTGCTCCAATCTTATATATCTACTGCAAATCTGATGAACCAAAGGAACAACTTAGCTCTTATTAAGATTAATCACTTTTACTAAGTTTTGTATGTTTAGGATAGGTTTCAAGCAAGAAGTATGCACCCCTAACCTATAACTACTGCAAATCTGAAAGGCGGTTCATTTATAAGCTAAGCTGATTATGAACAAGTGATTTAAAGTTTCTAGCATGTTTTGTCGGAAGATGCAAAGTTAGCACAGTGTTTTGTTTTTGCAAGCATTAGCATTTTTTTGGCAAAAGCTCCAAGCAGTCGTGGCAAATGGCTGGTAGTGATTAAAGATGATTGTATTGATACTAATCAGTTGAGTGCTAGCAGATCTCCTACGTCCTCGATACAGTAGACATATTTTTAATGAAAAAAGAAAAAAAGGAAAAGTATCCATAAGCAGATCATCGTCATATCAATCCCATTGCCAGGGAAAAGCACAGCAGTTTCACAAATTCTTAGAAACCACTATACGGTAGCTCTTGATGCCATTTCTCCATCAACTCCAAGGTACACTTCTCCAGTTTTTTATTTGTATCACAATATTGAAATGCATAATCTTCCCATAACAATTTCAAAATCTTAAATTCATCCAGCTGAAACTATGAAGAAGGGTTATATGTTTTCCTGGAAATTAAACAAGAAGGGTTATATGTTTTCATGATATCATTGCTACTGGTGGTATTGATACAAATCCTGTATTAGGCCCAGCCATCGACTGCATAACATATGTGTATAAGTCTAGGTGATAAATTGCATGCTATCTAGGTTTTAGATTTTAGTACTACACCACTATGATATAATGTTAACTGTGAGCATCTGCTGTTCACAGTATGATGAATGCAGAAAGGACTGTGACAAAGCTATGGATAGAGGAAGGGAGTTTTGTTCAGATTATAAGATGGTTGAAAGGGCTTTGACAAAAAGAGGAACCGCTTTGGTTATAATGGCAAAAGTCTCTAAAGATTTCAACCTGCGATCGGATACTTTCCAGAAAGCTCTTATAGAGCATCGTAACCCTTAACACTTTGAAGAAGCTCACTAATCGAGAGAGAGCTAAGAAGCAATTATAGAAATAAGAATGTTCACATCTGATTCATCTGATTTAATGTAACTAAATAAATTACAACTGATTTTTCATATAACAAGTTTGAAGTGGTAGTTCTTCTTTGCAGATTTTAATGTAAAACGGCAGTAAGAAGAAGTTTGCAGAACCAAAATCAGCAAGAATAAAACAGGTAATTCAAGACGTTTCCTCCCAGAACCTTACTCAGATATTAATCTGAAAGGAGGTCCCAACTACAAGTAATCCAAGAGAAGCAAACCCTGCTTGAAATGTGGAAAATATACAGGACTTTACAGAGTAAGAATTATTTACCATGACTCTTAACGGCTTACCTTGCTTTCAGGTTTGTAATGTTTAGAATTTGCAGTGTGTAACTAAATATAATGTACTAATCTGCTGCTAACATTTTACTATTATGTGGTTTATGATTTTAGTATTTAAAATTTTATTAACTGATTGTGCGTGTCCTCATTTCAAGAAATGTGGTTTTGATATGGAAGATGATGAAACATGATCCCCAATATCAGAGCAACTTCAATAGCATCCCAAACTGGCACTACGGTGACTATATGCGAGAATTCGCAAAACGGGGAAACCAACATGTAAAGAGTGGTGTTTACGTGGACTAATGGTGTAATTTACCCTTAAATTTTTCTACAAGCTGTAATACGAAGTACAGTATTTTACCTATTTCGTAGGCTGATGTTGCAGCTTCAGGATTGAATATCCTTGCGGCATGGTTGCCCGCGGAAATATGAACTTCAATATTCTTTTTGCAAATCCAGTGAGAGCTACATGGGCATCTCTCTCAGTTATTACTAATAGTAAGTCTAATATTAATTAATCTGGTAACAAAAGAGCCAAGTAGTAGTAAAAGAGTGATGGTAATATTAGTATTATTTTTAGTGTACTACTCCTTGGCAAAACTTAAAGAAAACTCCAGCCATGGATGTTGGTCAAGTTGGTTTCCACAACAATAAAGCAGTGAGTAACACCTCTATTTTGCTTTCTGAACTGTCCTTCAGTTGTCATGTCAACTCACAACAGCAATTGTTACTTGTGTTCAGGTGCACACTGTGAGAGTGGAGAAGCAAGTTAACGAGATTGTTAATAGACTCAACCGTACAAAAGTCGAGAGGAAAGATGATGCAACATAAATGCAGAGAGGAAGCAGTAGATAAGAGACAAAGTAAGTATATATGTTTAGGTCTATCTTTGGAACCTTAACAGGTTGGGTGGCCAAAGCTCTAATTTTATTGCACCCAACCTTTAGAGTCTTTTAATTCAAAAACTATGAGAAAATCTATGAAATAATGTATAAACAACGTCGATGTTGTTCACTTTGTTTCCTGCATCAGCTATCAGGCACAAAAATATCACCATAAAGTACAGAGAAGGACACAAAGTTAACCCACTTATGCATGAAAGTTGTGATACGATTATCACGATTCAGATAGGTAAACTTAATAAAATTCTCAATTTCTTTTATTAAAGATAAAAATCAACATTTTAGTAATAGTTATTGGATCATAATTAATACAGTAATATTAGTTACTAATGAAATTCAAAGGGTTATCCGGTCCACCCAGTTTGAACTAAAGCTGTTTAAACAGGATCCGCTCCCATAGTTGTCGACTCATGACCATACCCTTGACTCAAAATCCTGAATTTCACCCAAATGACTCAACTTGTAATAGTCATTATGGTTATAATAAGCTTATATTATAATCTTGAATATTTGGTTATAACTGATAAAATGTCGTCAAGGGGCAATAGTGAAACTCTTTACGAACGTGTGGTAAGTTTACTCGGTTAATACCCAATCCGTTTAAACCCGTAGGTGTCTTTTATTAAGAATTTATTGTGTATCAAAACAAAGTGTACCCATAAGAAGGTATATTACAAGTTTCCCTTTTTGAATAAGCAAAGATGTAGATTACAAGTTACTTATTTGCGATTTTATATGTGATGTTATTCTTATCATTAATTTTCGCTTATATTGTGTGCTCAAAGTACGTGTCTTCGTCTCAGTCTTACTGACTTGAAAGGTGTGAATTTTTACTTAGGGGCCGTTTGGTTAGCAAGTTTAAAATACTCGCATTGGATAGGGGATTTGTTTAGAAGACACATTTTAAACTAAGATTATATACACGTGTTATGTAAGTTTAAAGTTTAATTTGAAACCTGCTTATCAAGTTAAGTACCTGGTTGTACGATGTACTAACCTATTCTCAGTGGGAGTTGGCTTACATGTAATCTAAAACTTCAAATACCTATATCATTTAGAAGATAAGGCTTAGGGCATGTGGCTTATTATTCTAAACTTCTGTTCCAGGTTGTTGTGAAATCTCAACCATCGATCATATTTTGCCGAGACAACCTGAGCATATAAACATAATAAAATCTTAATTTAATCTAAAAAGGATATTTTGATCCATCACATTTGTTGTATAATGTCATTTTCAGGAAGAGGACTTGTACGAAATCAATATTCATTTGAAATTCACCGCCACATAACACAGGCTGTGGAAGTAGAAAGTGTTACGTTAGGTGATGAGGAAGCTCGAAAGAGAGATGGTAGAACAAGTGTTAGTGAGTGGGGTGGTCCTTCAACCTTGCTTTTTATGATTGACATGTGAGATACACATTATTAGTCCTACATAAGGTATTATCTTAACTTTATTTTTGTGTATGTGGTAACTGTGCTATATAAAAAAACTGTGCTATATAAAGGCACATTGTTAAAACTAAACTTAAATAAAGCTCTATCTAACTGATCCGATTCAGATAAAGATTATCAAACAAGAAATGAAATGAGGAAATAAAGTTAATGGTCCTTCATTTACATTTACACACTGTGAGTTCTTTCATTGTAAAAGTCCAACACTATGCTAAGGGGTGTTTAGCCAAGTAACAAGTGATAAGGGGCTGTTTGGTGTTACTTTGATTTTCTACTATTATGCTTCTGCACTTATTTGTTAGCTGAAGTAATACAAGTAAACAGAGGAGTGTTTGGGAATACTTATTTATTACTTTTCTGCTTATGTACCAAGTGATAAGGGGGTGTTTCACATTACCTATTTTTATACTTTACTGGGAGGATTATATGCAGATTCTTGGCGATTTTTAAATGTTGCAAGTGCAGACAATACTTTTCGTGAATCAAGTGGGATGCCATACCACAAAGGTGACACCAAATACAGCACTGGCTGTGATGACAAGCAGACACCAATTGAAGAAACTTGCAAGTTATTCTGCTTCTTTTTGCGGTCACTTTGGTCAAACTGGTCAGCCCCCAATGAAGGCAGTCCGTGTGAATTCCACTTGTGCAAAATGCAATTAAATATAGACCCGTGAATAGTATCGCCTCGTGACCACTTTCTGCTAGGGGTCATTTTAAAATTATATATAAAGATGGAAGTGAGCTGCGAGTATTCAGGTCAACATTGAGGGCGCTTGGAGAAACTGTTGGTTTGAAACTATAGCCAACCTGGAGAAACATATATGTTGTAGTTTTTCACTTGTTTTTTTTGTTATTGACAAATATGAGTTACATTTACCAGATGATTACACTTGGGAAGGTAAGGCTATATAATCTTAAGGAATATAGGATATCTACTTAACTGATGCTAACTTAAGTTGCCACTCTGCATCTTCAGTTTCAGGCGGTGGGTTTGTGTGCGATGTATTCTTTATATTTGACTAAGAGCACATTAACACAATGTGTTTCAAGGGACATATATCTCACAAAAAGAGAGTATATAAACAAACACACTCATCATGTACATGGGCTAATTATTTTTATGATCCTTAGAGGCGTTCTTGCAGGAGTGGAAATCAGTCCATACACAATTGCTATGATTAAAGCAAAGCCTGCTCCTTAGCTTCTTGATCAATATAATGAGACAAAACTTTGTTCCTTATTTGCAGCTCTTATATTTTCTTCATCTTTGTAAAGTGTCAGGTTCCTAAACTCACCCACCGTGTTCTTACACTTTAATATCTTTTATAAATTACTCTACAAAATGGTTTTAAAAAAGTCAAATTATAAATAAAAAAACTGAATATTTTCAAACATTTTACATTACAATATTTTCGCTTGGGTACGCAACTACAATAAAATACTAATAATTTGGAATTGAGTAAGTTTGCAAATATGCGAGGGTGGCATACGAATGTTCTTCCTTTTTCGAACAGATTTACGCGTGTTCAACAAATTTTCTTATATCACTTGAATAACTCTATTATATTTTTATATTGAAAAAATAAAGTCTTTTTTACTGTTTTTGAGTAAGTTCTTCGAAAAGTCGTTTCTAATAGTAGTAGAAAAAGAAGCAAGGTAAATAGAAATGGTGCAAGTGAAATTTGAGAAAAAAAATACATATAGAAACCTTTAAATTCGGATTAAATTAAATTAGAAAAAAAACAATTAAACAAAAATTAAACTTTACTTAAGCGTGAAATATAACTAAAATATACTAAATAATAAATTAAAAAATAATAAACTAAAAACACACACACTGTAAACTCCCCGAAACAACAACAAAAACGACCCCGCCCGTTGGGCGGGTTACGACGCTAGTGTATATATATATATATATATATATATATATATATATATATATATATATATATATATATATATATATATATATATATATATATATATATATATATATATATATATATATATATATATATATATATATAAATCTTTCATTGAGGAAAGAAGTGTATGGGTGCTACTAATGAGCTATCAAAATTTAATGGAAGTAGTTGTAGCATGGGTTTGGATGGCAGTTGATAGACTAACTGAGATAACCGTCCTTTTGGTGATGTGTATAGATCATAAGTTGATTTGGATTGGAAGAGCCTCGTTGTGATAAACTAATCAATATGTGAAATATCGTCATAGGTCACTTGTGTAAGGAAATTGGAATTTTTAAGTAGTTTGCGGTATGGACTAAAGGGAGTTGATGAACATGATTGGATATTAGTATATCTAGCTAATTGGAAAATGATGGACGAAGTGGGAAACTGATACAAGTATAGAAGTCGTGTTGAGAGCTTGGGTGACTGATTTAGAGGGATGTGAGAAACTCGTTAGCGATGTCTGAGTTTTCATATAATGATAGTTATCATACTAGAAGTCGATGAATGCCATTTGAGGCACTATATGGAAGGATAGGGTGAGTTGTCCTTATGGTGGACTAAAATTGATGATAGAGACTAGTAATGTAGTAATGGTGTTTGTGGAAAGGATGAGAGCAACAAGAGATGATATGTTGAAAACGAGGAAACCACTAGAGTTTAGTGACAAAGTTATGTAGGAAGTTTCACCCATAGTAACGGGTGGTATATTTTGGTAAAAGGGGAAAAGTTGATGTCGAATTTTGTAGGTCCATTTATGATCTTTGGAAAGATCGGACCAGTAGTATATTGGTAAAGAATTACCTGGGGAATTAAGTGGTGTACATGATATATTTCGTGTATTAAGATTGGGAAATGTTGTTTGAGAATGCGTAGTTGCATGTACGGTTATTCGGGATTTGTGTTAATAAGAGTCTTCGATTTATCAAAGAGTCATTTGTGAGACTTATGGGCTGTGAGGTCAGGAGTTTAGGAATGAATTTAAATATTGTTGGTTAGTATATGTGGTAAATTGAGAGATGAATTAAAGTTCACGTGGAAATGAGAGGAGTTCATTTAGAACAAGTATCCTCATGTGATTTGTTGTTTGTGTGTTTGATCCCTAAGGAGTAAATCTCGGGACGAGATTTCTCTTAGGAGGGAGTGATGTGACAACCGCGATTTTGAGGTTCGTCACTTAGTTTTATTTTGTGCAAGTTACGTGTCTTTACGTGTTTATGTGTTAATTGGTGTGTATAGATTGTGGTTTGGATATCGGTTCGGGTACGGGGTACCTTGTGAGTAAAACGATGTGTGATGATTTCATGTTCATGAGCTCACAATGTAGTGACTATGAAATGAGATGGTGTTGTTTAGTGGTTTTACGTACACGTATATGTATTATAGAAAATCATATTTTTACGGTTTGGGGTTTTGCATTTAGGGGTCTCAGAAGAGGTATTTAGTAACGGGAGTATTTTTTGGGATGGTTTTAAGTCATTTAGGACTTAGTTAATTAGTTTATTTCATATTTCAGAAGTTTTTATAAAACTGTATATTTTACGTCTTTTACGGTATACGCGTAAATTTGACTAGTTTTACGGTTTTGAGGTTTTGGAGGCTTTAGGAGCTAAAATAAATTATGGGAATTTAAGGTAATAATAATTAATAGTTAATTCATAGTAATATAATTAAAAAATTCGTCCATAGGGTGTTGGACTTGGTTTTGGGCCAAATTTTGCTTAAGGAAGGGAAGGGGAGCCTAGTTTGAGTACTATTAGGCTTCCTGGTTAGTTTTAATTACCCATAATACTCCCTTTAGCCCCCAAAATGATTTTTCTTTCTCCCAAACCTAATATGAGTCGTGATTAACAATAGTGGATGAAGAAAACCCAATTATTCAATTATGGTTTAAGGTATGCACTAAAACTATGCTTAATTAACGTTTAATTTACGTATGTAACCTAATATGATGGATTAGGGTTTGACATTCATAATTTTTAATTAGGTTTTGTTAATGATCTGTATTTAATGATGTAATTTATTTGGTTTTTATCATTAGAAATTGTTTTTAGGTTTTAATTAGGGTTTATGTATGATTAATTAGGTTAATCATATTAAATTCGTCATTAAAAACTGGGCAGAATTTTTGGGTCATTGTTTTGATCATATCTAGAGTTTTACAAACTTTTAAATTGCGATCTTTGTACCCCTGGAAAGGTAATTGAGTTTCTTTCATATTCAAGAAACGAGAACTAAATTGGAGGTGCGAAAGTGGGTCAAAAATAGGTTACAACAGTCGAAGGTCAAAGCAGTTTTGAAATCAGTCGGGTTTAAATTAATGTTTTAAGATGGTTAGGGTACTTAGGTGTATAATTGGACCTTCAAACGAACATGAGACTTAGATTATATGTTAAATGATCTGGAGGAGGGCTAAACAAATGGGTTAGGGTAAGACCCTCTGATCATAACAAACTTTTCGTATGTTCAAAATCAGTAAATTCTGGATAGGTAAAAGTATATATATATATATTGAGGCCTTAACAGTAGCTTTAAGGTTGAGGCCAATGTGAGAGTTAGATAACACATGTAAGGGTATAGGGTTTCTTTTACAGGCCATGTTATTTTGGTTAAGGGGGTGTTCGACCCATAGTTTGATGTAAACAAAACGGGACTGTGTTGGGTAAAATGTTAACAGGACAAGTTATGAACTAAACTAAGTTAAGGGCTTTATAGAGGGGTGTAATGAGATTCATATGGCATATAAATATGGTTAAGTTGTAGGAGTAGGTTAGATATCCATCATATATTGATGAGCCATTTTGGTATATGGTTCGTGTCTTGATTGTATACGTTTGTGTGTTTAGATTTTTGCTAGAGCGCGGATACTTGGAGAAGCTTGTTCAGGTGAGTTTCATAGTCCCATGTCTTTTTATGATTTGACTTCCAGATAGGATGGAAGAGACACTGTATGGTTTTGTAAAGAATTTTGTGAATGTTTTTATGGTTTGTGATGGACTTGTGTGTACATTTATGTGATTAACCGCTATGTGATTCTTGATTGTTATTGTGGTTTGACTTGGTACCAAGGGGATGTTGACAAGGCGGGGCCTTGGGATTGGTTCATAGGTGTATGGGCGCCTATGGTACCATGGTGATTGGTAAGGCTTGGAGCCTTGGAAATTGTGGTTACTGGTAAGGCTTGAAGCCTTGGAATTGTGATTGTATGGTTAATCTTGAATGGTAGTTGTTAATGCATAATTGTAACACATTGTGAATATTTTCTTTTGTTGATGATTGTTATTCACAGCTTATAACTGATTTGGCGTTGGAGTCTAAACCTATGACTCTCACCAACTTTATGTTGACGTGTTTTAGTGTCTCTTTCAGGTGAGAATGTGGTTAAGCATGAGAATAGGAGTGGCTAGCTGGAAGGCTTATGATTACATTTGGAGGAACCTCCTTTCCTCTTAGTCTTTATTTATGTTTGCTTTGTTTATGTTAATTGTTTGTCTTGGGTAAGCGGTAAGACTGTTCCCTACTTACCTAGACTCCTGCATTGTTGAGATATTGTCATGACATTTGTGTCACTATTTTATGACATTTCTTATTTCATTTAGTTATCTCTATAGACACGCCAGGTTGTGATGATATCCATAGCTCGCGCCCCATATTCCGCCATGGTGGGGTGTGATACAAAAACGAGCACAATAAGTGTCATTAAAAGAGAGCTCCGACCGATCTTATTTAACGATAACTCCGAGACCAAGCTCGGTTAAACTCGAGCTAGAAAATCCTTCTTGACTTACGCTTGTCTAACTTGCATAATTACTTGAAACATGCAAATTATTTCTTATGTGCCATCCTATTTCAAGTGTGACTAACTATATGTATCCCGTCCACAAGCGATGACTTGAACCGACCAGTATCTAACAACATCTTAAAGCATAAATTGCAGTTGTGTGTACTCCAATAAAGATGAACTAATTTATGTATATCGGTTGTATTTCGCATAAAGAAAAATAAGAATAAAAGTTTTGTGTTTCAAGTCTGTTTTGTTCAAACTATTGAAATGGAAGAATGTTTAAAGTGGTGGCGGTGATGTTATTTTTTATGCCGCGTGTCCTATGACTACTCCCCTTCAACAGAATAAATAAATACAATAGATGCTAGACATTTGTATCAATTTCGTTTTACATAGTAACATATTTTTATATTTACTTCTATATGCAACAAGAAAATATTATATAAATTTTTGGATTGAACCATGTAGCTCATGATAAAGCGATATATGGCTATTAATTTTCATAAACCAACAAAAATCTCAACTGACTATATATGTGATCAAGTCTGTTTACAAATTTAACTTATAAAATATTATCATACAATAGTATAAAGCATAATATTCAACATTATATTAGTGTTTTTTGCACCAAATACCAACACTCATCATTTATTTTATTTCTTATTTATAAAGTAAACTTTTATATTAAGTTAGCGGGTATTATCGAAACCCGATATTTTAAAAGTTACGCGATTTAAAAATTACGCCGAGAGCACGAATAATAAATGCTTAATATAAAATAAAAACTTTGACATTCAGATAACATTGATATTTTGATATAAAAACTAAGACTTATCATATAATAAATATTAACGCGTTATATAAATGAACGACGCTTAAACGTTTATCATAAATTTACAAAGAATGTCTGTAAAATGAGAAATTAAAACGACGACAATAGAAAATATTTATATGTCATAACGAGGATATTTACGGTCGATGACGGACATATGCTCTACCGATAAATAATAAATGACAACATTTGATACGTTAAGCCATAACCTTCCCGGTTAGCCGAGAATTCAATATTTTTTTATAAAAACAAACATGATAAATATGAGTCGGGTTATAAATAATAATCCAATAATTACGAATTGCTACATTCGCCAACCCTTTAGGAAAATCCGTCCCGAATTTTAGATCACGTTGCTCGTCGATTGATTGACTGCGAAAAGGCGAGAATATTGTTTTATTAAGTTCACGGTAGATGCCACGTTTATATAGAGTCGTGAAGGTAAATCATAACTCAAAAGAAGTTCAAATAGTCATTCTTACAAGAAATAACGATACTGATTGGAATAGCAAAAGTCAATGGATGAATCGTACAATCGAATAATGAGTCGAAAAGAAACAGTTTGTGTGAATGCCACATGCTTAAGCCCACTCATTTACAAATCATTAATTACATGGGTTCGTCATGTCCATATAATTAAGATTTAGAAACTAATGGCTCGGTAATTTATAATTTTCTTGTTCAAACGAGTGACGAATTCGTTTCAACAAAATAATTATAAATTAATCTACCTAAGCATCATTTGCACAAAACGCGAGATCAAAACCAAATCAAATGTTTCATAGAAGAAATAATATCCTTTACGACATGATTCTTAAAAATCAACCATAGTGATAAGAAAATCAAGGAACACCATTAAACCGTGTTTCCAAGAAATAGGTGCCCCAAAATAGCACATCACGAGGTGACAAATCAAAGTGATACTTCAATCAATTAGAAGACTTTACAATGGCGGTCTATGAATATAACAGATTCGATTCCAAAGCACAAGGATATTATTCAAACTCGGAATTAGAAGGTAAATAACCAGTGAAATTGGCACTTGACGGTGAGTTCACGATTATATAAAATAGGTACCATAAAAGTTATGAAAAACTTTACCAAGACCATTGCTTCACCCACAATGTTTTTTTAGCTTGATGTTTATATAAACAAACCCTTCATATAAACATATCAATGAAAAGAATATATATATATATATATATATATATATATATATATATATATATATATATATATATATATATATATATATATATATATATATATATATATATATATATATATATATATATATATATATATATATATATATATATATATATATATATATATATATATATATATATATATATATATATATATATATATATATATATATATATATATATATATATATATATATATATATATATATATATATATATATATATATATATATATATATATATATATATATATATATATATATATATATATATATATATATATATATATATATATATACTAGTGGCAAAACCCGTCCGATGGACGGGTATGACTTGTGATTTTTGTTTTGATTAGTATTTTTATTAAATATTTGTTTGAGTTAGTTTATTATTATTGAGTTTTGTTTTAAAATTTATGTTTGTTGGGTGGAATTTTTTATTAAATATTTATTAATGAGATCTAAGGAATGGTAAGTCAATTATATATGAAAGTTGTTATTTAATATATTAAGGACAGTGTTATGTGTCTATGACTTGTTGTGTTTGTTTTAATTTATATAATTGTGAGTATGTAAAGTTTATTTATTTAAGGAATTTATATTATTGTCCATATGTTGATATATCGTTTTTATGCTACCTTTGAAGTTTTAAAGTACGAACTTCGAATAATAGAGCATAAGTATCTTAAATGGTCAAATTATAGTTCAATTTTTGTATGAACACGAGTAGAATTTCATTAACAAAGTTGCGTTTTTTATAAGCTTTTTCCGTAATGATTAATTAAGTTATTGTCATTGATGTTGGTTTAACATATTAAAGTTATGTATTTTTTTCACATATATTATTTGTATAACATGTATAATATGTATGTGTTAGCGTTTTCAAATAGTGTTGTTGTTTTGTTTTATTTTATTTTTTGGTAATTATTGTTTATATTTTTTAGTAATTACTGTTTATCTTAGGCATAGTAGTAATTTTTCTCAATTGATTTGTGTTTATGTTTCTTCCCTTTTTCGTATATGAAATTTTGTAATATTTACACGATACTGTAAAGATAGGAACTTAAGAATTTTTAGTCTACAAATCTCAATTAGCTAAATTAGGAACGTGTACATATAAGCTTCAGTTGGTTAGAAGTTGTTCAAGGTTTATTAAAACTCTAACCATACATTTAAAAGCACCATTAAGCAATGTCTTCAAAACTCGTTCAAAAAAAAAACAATGTCTTCGAACCTGGGTTGATCCGGTTTTGGTCGAAAAAACGGATTATTTTGACCCGGGTTTCACATTTTCGTGACCCGGCTAGACCCGTCGGGTTCGGGGTGACCCGTGTCAACACGGTTCTCGAGACCCGACCGGATTGTTTCGGGTATCTTTTAGAAAAAAAATGTAAATTTTACGTATTTGTAATGAAAATTTGTTTTTATATATTATATTGGTTGATAAATAATTTATATATTCAATATACGGATTATATATAATTTTCGCTAATTATTAAAACTATATTTTAATAGTTATTAAAAAAATATTTAAAAAAAAAATTTTAAAATATTTTTTTTAGAAAACCGGGTTAGTTAACACGGTTCGACCTGAGTTGACCCGGGCCCGATGACTCGACCGGGTCGATTCAAAAACCGGGTTTCAAAGCATTGCCATTAAGTATGAATCATGAAAAGAGAAGAATAACATGGTAAATATAAACGCAAATCCACTTAGGAAGATTGTAAAGATTATACCAAGAAACAACAACATTTATCTTTCAAATCCAGTAAATATTACATTTCCTTTGTCTCTATCTCCAGTGGTTGCAAACAAGTTACGGTAACCAACACCCTTTCTTTCCCCTAGTAATGTATAATTTCCCTTATACTTGCTGATATACTCTTGTGTAGGCTTTGACCGAGCTGCAAACTCATTGTCAACTGCAATTGTAGCCGACTCTTTTTCCTACTTCCCTAAGAAGAGCCCAAAACAATTCAACAGGCATTGTTGGTCTATGTTACAGTGAGCCAACAAGAAAAATCCTTGACCATGTAAATTAAAATCTTGATAATACAGGAAAAGATTTGCACATTCTTAACGTTTCAGATTTAAATGAACCACACATTACTGAAGGGGCAGTTCAAATTCCACGACTTTAACGTGTTGATAATTGTAAGCGCTCTCGACAAATAGACGGGATTTGGGTTTTCATCTGCCACAACAGTGTGTTTTCTGAGTGCGGCTTCAGCTTTGAAGAAGAGTTGCTTGACCACAACTTTATGTGGGAAGTCGTGCTCAAATTCGTTCTCGGCCATGACTTTTCTGAGCTTTCTACAGGTCATATAGTGGTGGGGAAGCGGAGAGTTGAGGGAGGCGTGTGGCTAGAATTTCTCGACGTTCCTCTATTTTAGGGTACTCAATTCTGGACCATTTGAGGACAATCGTAAACTGCGTCTTTTGATGCTACCTAGAAATCATCACTTTCCAAAATTAATTCAACTACAGCGAGATAGCCTCATCCTGAAACCTGACAAGTATAAAGAAAATAGAACATTAAAAACTCAATTATAAACAGCGTGAAAAAAATCAGCATTTTAAGTGAAATTATGGAAACACCATTCAGCAAGACAATACAAAAAGACATGCTTACTTTTTCTTGATACTTTTCACACTATTTCCTTGTTACTCATACAATGTAGTTCAATTGCGCACAAATTATTTCGCTCCATGTTAACTTAGTCTCTATGTTAAAGTATTTTAGAGAGGGAACTTTCATAAGCTGTTACATCCAACACAAATTTTATTATAAACCCTTTTGTTACAAAAACTTTATACTCCTACTCGCTAGCAGTTGGATACTTTTCTCTAAAAAGTAGTTTCTTATGATAACGGCATTGTTCATTGCTACCGACTTCTTTACAAAATTCAGTTACTTGAAAAGTGATTGTAGATAATAGAAATAGAAAATAAGTACTTAAATAAGTAATTCCACACAAGTAGGTTGGTGTTGGCTTGTGCTTTAAAAAGATAAGCAGTATTAAATAAACAATCCAAACACCCTCATAAACTCAATATAAATGTATACCTGCATGTAGGACAAGTATGAGAACGAAGATAGGGATGATAACTGGTTGAAGCTCATTCATTAGCTTACTTCCAAATTTTGGATCAACCAATTGGTTTCCTACTTGAATAGAACCTTGAGTGTCAGCATCCATCCCTGGATCTGCACCCATCATTGGGTCTACGCATGTGGGATACATAAATCCTAAATGAATAGGCTAGCTTTAAGAAATTGGTAACGTTAATCTAGGCAAGTAGGAGAGTATAGAGTCTGGTATAACCTGGGTTGTGTTATGTCACGCTGCTTGTGCTTTCTTTGTGATTTTTTTATTAAGAACGACATGGGAATAATGGGGCTATTGATAACGCTGATTAAGATGTAGATCCTGCAAGTTAATTACATGGACGTTGTGACACTACAAATCCTGGAAACATTGATAGTAAGTTCACTGAATAAATTAAAGATGAGTATGATGATAACCTCACTTTGGACAGGTCAACACTCGACATATGTTTCCTGATTTACGTAAGCGGGAGAAGAGGACAGATAAATCAAGTCTTTCGGGTTTTTTACCCCTCATTACTCGCCAATATAAGTGATATGTGTGTTGTATTATCGGTGACATTAAAGACTCTTAAAAAAGCCAGTACCTTCACCCCTGAAACTGTTCCTACGTTACAACTCTATCCACTATGCTTTCCAACTGAACAGTTTGAGGAGAAATAGATGCTCCACAATCAGCTCCACCAATCCCACATGCATAATCAACAGTCGACAGCAGTACTGCTCTCCATATTCCATTGACATCTTTCAAGAGATGGTCTTGCAGAGCCTCTTCACGTCCCTTGGCAGTAGCTAGATGTGGTTCAACATATAAAATCTGATCCTGAAATTTCATCCTTTCAATCTCGGCATAAATGAAAGTAGCTCTTTAACGAAATCCATATTTCCATGATGTGATAATGATATGGGGCGAATAAAAAGTACCGTTATTAAGAATGGAAATAGTGAAATTAGTATACGTACATATTGATATATGTTTTTCTTCTTCTAAATCTCATTAATACTATCATGGATCAGCTATAATAAGTTTCAAAACTGGTAGTATGACGACCTCACTTTAAGTCACCGAAAAGTGACATTGTTTTATTTAATAAAGTGAACAGATAGGAGCCTTTAAAATAAGTAAACATATAGCAATCATAAAGTGTAAGAAGAAACATACCGACACTTTCTCTTAAATGCATTTTCGTAGAGGAGACGGTTGACAGTTCTACTGGAAGTCACAATTTCTTTAGCAAGTGACTGAAATTCATTTTAAATTGAAAATAAGTGAATCAAGAAGAAAGAATACAATCAAACAGTTTAAAAGTGTGTAGAGAAAAAGTATGTGAGGACCTCCTCTGCTAGCTGATCCATCATGTGATAGAATTTCAACTTTAATCCCCTGTGGTGGTATTTTGTGTAGAGGCAGGCGAAGAAATTGAAGCGGACATTTTGCTTCATGTTCAGGAGTGGGCTGTGTATTGAATATTGGTCATGCACGCTTGGTGTTGTTATAAGTATCGCTACTGGTCTGCCATTTAGTTGTGTGATGATTCCTGCTCGACCAACATGAAATTTAACAGTCAAAATAAACCCATTTCTGCTCAACCAACATGAAATTTAACAGCCAAAATAAACCCAATGATCAAGAGAACGTTAAACAACAGAACACGATAAAGTTTCAAATAATCTTAACCCATCTCACATTTTCATCCTTTTCAGGTCCAGCTGAGGTCCACCTATGTGATGATCGTTTAATGGAAGAAAACGGATTGACATTAGCGCGATATTCGGACTAAGTTGTTTGAAAAAAAAAGAGAACTATATTAGCTCAATGAGCAAGAGAACGTTAAACAAAAGAACTTGATAAAGTTTCAAATAATCTAACCTATCTCACATTTTCATCCTTTTCAGGTCCAGCTGAGGTCCACCTATGTGATGAAGGTTAAATGGAAGAAAACGGATTGACATTAGCGCGATATTCGCACTGAGCTATTTGAAAAAAAAATGAGAACTATATTAGCAAATATGGCGGGATTATGGTTTAAGATGATAAGCAGCAAGTCATTTTTTCTAATCAATCAAACAAAAGTAATATTTATGCAAAAAAAATTTGATTTTACGACAACGTTACGTACACAATGCAAATGATATGGTTTTTTATATAGGAACATTGTTTGTGACAATCTCGTGAGGTGCTATAAGCTATAACGGATTACAAACGTGCTACTTAAACACCTACTATGTAAAAGCGAAATGTAAAGTAACACATGCTAAAAAACGAAAACAGACTACCTCATATACAGCAAAGAAAATCTAAAGGAACAAATTGCAAATAAAAAAACATGGAAGTACCTGCAATAAAAATATGGTACCTAATTATGTAAGTCCACACACTCGAATCATTGATAAAACCCTTCCCTCATTTACTGCCTCTGAGTTTTTGGCTTCTTGATTTCCAGCTGGATCTTGTGAGCCTGCGTTTTGTTGATAGTAGGGATCAGCATTTCGTTCCGAGTCCCGAAACCGCTAGATTCAGATTAGTGGCTGCTTTCTTTGTAGAAAAAAGAAAGAGATTGTAGTTGTATTAAACAAAATTAGAATGGTAGCACCGTTTGTACTTATTCAAAGAGCATCCATATACATACCGATCAAAGATGCACCTGGTTTCTGTAATCATTAACCGTTGCCCAAGGGAAAAGGACAAAAGAATCACAGTTTGGAAGACGCGGAACAGAACAAAACAAAGAACCGCTTCCCCTGGGCTGCCTTACTGGAAGTCAACCCGCAAAACTATTAGGTACGTAATTCTATTCCCTTAACCTACCAGTTGATGATAATGATATATACTCAAAAAGATTAGAAACCTAAATGTAGGTGCATACCCAGTGACGCCACCGCTGCCCACAACTGGTGGGCATGAAGGTGTTTTCTTTAGGCCCAATAATATAAACTCTTTACACAGCTGATTTTTTATTCTAAAAATCTTGATTCTAAATAAAACTGGTATTCAGATAGTATACAATTTTAATGAAAACCTTGGTTCAATTTTCGGAACGACTAAATAAAACTGACACAGCCTTCTTTTCCTTGATCAATATCAACATCTGAGTTTTTGGTTGATCTTCCAATTGTAACTTGGTCTCGATTTAAGATTTTAAACATTACATGCTTCATGAAAGTTGTTGTATTAAAAATCTTAGGAAAAGAAGTGTGGATAGTCAGTCAAAGGCATCCTTTTGATTTGTAAGGAAGGTTTCCTGCAATGCATTGACTTGCTGATACTATGGAGGAGTTGTATTGCACCTAATATTGTGATGCCTTTTCCTTCTAAGCATTTTATAGGGTAGCTCTTTGGTGCATAAAGTGTCTCATTAAACTATTGTGAAGGACTAAGGAAATGTAGCTATATTGGGTAAGTGGTCCTAGAATATATTAAGAATGACAAACACTGGAAATTTGTCCATGCACCAATGTCTGGACTAAAAGTATTCAATATAAAAGCTCATTTTATTCTATTTAAAAACCTAAAAATCATGTTGTATTGAGCAGAAGGAAAATTCTAGAGCATATGCCAAAATAAACAAATTTTTATTCAACCTGAGATGAGATGACCCGCATAAAGACCTCTACAACTTACATCTAAAAATATATTTGAAAAAAATACTGATAACTATAGGTTAAAAAGCAATACCTGCACAAATGAAAACCTTGGGGGAAGCATTAATCCCACATCATCTCAATGAGTCATTATATAACCACCAAGAAATCAAATGCTGATACCAAACATAAAATTATCAGCATTGATACAGAATAGAATATAGCGCTTTCAAACATCACACATATTAGAGTAAAATATAAAGGTCGATTAGCAATGACACTTTCGACATGGGTTAGACTGAGCTGACCAGCATACACTTATGTATCCGCCTCTTCAATATTCGATGAGAAACAATGCTATAAATGTAATTATAGAACTTGTATTACTTATTAATACTTCGTAAGTTAAGATATAAATATAGCGCTTTCAAAGGTTGTATGTTCATGTATATCTCCTGCCTGTTGTTGGATCTTATTATGGGGTACTTATACTTTGCAGGTAATCGTGATGGGAGTAGCACTACTGATTCTCTCGATCGGAAACTATTTACGTTTCCACAACCTATTGGGGAATATCAGAACATGAACTATCTAAGCTAAGCAAAGTATGCACTACATATCACAAGTGCTCCCATGATGGTGAATCAGAATCATACCTCACATCAATGTCCAAGAATGTGTGAAGTCACAGCCGATTTTCCAGTCCTTCTTATCTTTATATTGTGTCTAACGAAGATCATCTTAACTTCGAAGCAGATATGAATCCACCTTTTAAACTTGCCGCACACTTCAATTTAATCAACTTCTTGTCATGCACTTCAAACAAACATCCACAAAACTCAATTTATTAAGTAATTTAATCCCAAAAACAAAAGCTAATGGTTATAATACATAAACAACTGTAAATTATTCGTATACCTGGGCCTAATACTCCTTATGTATAGATTGGCCATGTTAAAGATCAACCTCCTGTTGGTGGCCTTCTTTGTTCCTCAAGATCCCATTCTTCACCCTTTTTCTACTTTTTCAAAACAACATCCTAATCTAGAGTTTGCTCATATACGCCCGTAAGATTACCTTGTGGTTTCAATCTCCATAATTGTATCAGTCTCTGTAATAAATGACTAAGAGTTATACCCATTGTGATAAGGATAAGACGGATGCATCTACAGCCGTGGTAGCGATAACGTTCTAATGCAACTTCTTAATTATAGAATAATAAAAAATCAGTAATGTATTCTTAATATTTTTAAAATCGATGTAGAATTACATTGGAATGAAAATCGAACAGGGATGCGACTATAACAAAATAATCGAACTGGGATGTAGAATTACAAAATAATCGTTTTCAATGGGGTGCGTTTGTATGGTTTTTTTAATAATCTGCTACTTTTGGATGAACGATAAGGGTTTTGAAAACAATATAAGACGGGGAAGTGTTTTTGGAAGGATGGATATATCATACAGGAGTCGAGACATTAAGCCCAGAACGTAAACCCATAACATGGCATGTTAAGCCCGAAACCCAAGCCCATGTGCTGACTGGGATTAGTGCTCTGATTGATGACGTGGCAAATCCCTCCTCTTATATATAATGTAAAGATATATATATATACCAATATACATATTTCATAAGCTTTCGGGTAGCACGAGCGCACAGTTGATGTTCAAGGCAATAAAATCATTTTATCAAAAGAGTTGTTATAGTCCAGGTTCCATAAAAATGACCCAGTTCTCTATAACAAATGCTCTAATACCAATCTGCAATACTCCCAAAATCAGGATAGGCAATGGAAGGGTCATTGGGAGTATTACTTCATAGCACAACACACAAGTTACAGAAAACGACTCAAAAAGAGGCGTTTTAAAAGTTTAATCCATTCGACTAATAAAACATCAGAGTTTACAAACAGGTCCCAATCATAATGTAGTAATAAACAGTTCAAAAAGGTTTATCGAATAGTAATCAATATTTTATTGCCTTTGAAATATCCAGTGCGCCTCCATGCTCCAGCTGCTCTTAAACCTGAGTACCTGAGAAATACATGCTAAAACGTCAACACAACGGTTGAGTGAATTCATAGGTTTTCAAGTATAAGTAGTGGACCACAAGATTTCAAGTATTCAGTTTTAAAAGTCAGATAGCATCCATTATCGCACTAAGCTCATGAAACTGATACATTAACAGAGTTCAGATAAGTTTGCCCTTAGTAGGTAATTTGCCATATTACCTAGAGTTCTCAAATACAATGTGTCTGTTTGACCAGTTCAGTCGGTCAAGTAAGCGCGACTTACCCGGACAGGGATGTCAATCCCAATAGATCTATTCAAAGCATTCGTGTTTACTCGACCAGTACAGTCGGTCCAAGTAATTAGCGGTTCATGACTAAAAGGGACTTGTTGTGGGCAATAGCGTTCCTTAGTGTAAATGATAATGACATGATAAGCATACAGTTCAAGCACTTGCGTCCATTCGTAAAAAGTAGCATGTATCCCCCTCGCGGGTTTCATAAAATAATTAAATTATTAAAAGCAAGGCTATGAACTCGTCGTTACTAGTAGAGCGTGGATACAAAAACGAGCACAATAAGTGTCATTAAAAGAGAGACCTGGCCGATCTTATTTAACGATAACTCTGAGACCAAGCTCGGTTAAACTCGAGCTAAAAATACTTCTTGACTTACGCTTGTCTAACTTGCATAATAACTTGAAACATGCAAATTATTTCTTATGCGCCATCCTATTTCAAGTGTGACTAACTATATGTATCCCGTCCACAAGCGATGACTTGAACCGACCAGTAGCTAACAACATCTTAAAGCATAAATTGCAGTTGTGTGTACTCCAATAAAGATGAACTAATTTATGTATATCGGTTGTATTTCGCATAAAGAAAAATAAGAATAAAAGTTTTGTCTTTCAAGTCTGTTTTGTTCAAACTATTTAAATGGAAGAATGTTTAAAGTGGTGGCGGTGATGTTATTTTTCATGCCGCGTGTCCTATGACTACTTCCCTTCAACAAAATAAATAAATACAGTAGATGCTAGACATTTGTATCAATTTCGTTTTACATAGTAACATATTTTTATATTTACTTCTATATGCAACAAGAAAATATTATATAAATTTTTGGATTGAAACATGTAGCTCATAATAAAGCGATATATGGCTATTAATTTTCATAAACCAACAAAAATCTCAACTGACTATGTAAAACCCGATTTAAAATCCATGAACATTAATTTCACGCCAGCACAGATTTAATTAAAACGTTACAGAAATTAACATACGGCATGTATCAAGATTAAGTAACGTTCATATTCAAGTACTATGTAATTATTATTTATTCATACAAATAAATATTACACGTTAGAATTAAACACGAGAACATAAAATTTATATCATGAAATAAATAAAACGGGCTTAATAGTAGGCCTAATCCATACAAGTTTAATTAGGACCCGAGACTCAGCCCATTAGCAATCTAACTAACAAAACACTTTTACACTTCAGCAATCTTGGGCGATTCATATAATATCGAAAATAAGCAAATAATATATATATATATAATTCAATTGATAAGAATGCATCAATCACACGTCATATTTATTCTCAGATCAAATTTTAAAGTCTTAATTGGCCAGTCATGTATATTTCTTATTATAACATTAGGAAAGTTTGACTAATATTAAAAAAACTTCAAAAACCTTTCTTTCTGTTTCATGCGTTTCATGCGTAGGGTTTGCAGCCCATTTTATATTATATACACATGGTCTACATAGCTAATTATCAATATTATGCACCAAAAAGAAACCGCGTTATATAAACCTGGTGATAAAAGTGTTCATCGTGATCGGAGTGCTGTTATGGTCAAGTCAGAATGATTCGTGATTGGGGTTTATTCATGTTTAGATTGGAGGGGTCACGGTTAAGTTATGAGCTTATATCGGTTGACGACGATTGTTAGGGACGTGTTTCTATTAGTGATTGTGTTCGAGTTTGAGGGTTGCACGGGTTAAGGACGATAGAGTCTCATTGTATGAAGACAGTTTGGTTTGTTCGTCTGTATACTTGCGGTTTCGACCATATTTTTTTTTCTCTAGTAATCGCATCTTCGAGTAGGTGTTTCTGTTGTGTTCCTTCGGCTTGGAGGTAAACCTCATATCATAATATTTAGTTTAAATTATATAGTAATTTGGTAGTGTTATACGGTATTACATATTAGGCCATTTCATGATTTAACAGCATATAATTTTGACATAAAAATGAGGTGGCAAATAATACCAGTTTTTAAAACTAAATTCATTATTCACTAACAACTGTATCTCCTGTTGTCCTTAATGTTTTCTTATACTCATGTTTTCTAAACTGATCTTTAACATCTTCCTCACATATGCTTAGTTTATAAATGAGTTATTCATATCCTTCATTTGTCTCATATTCTCGAATGTCTAATATTCTCGAATATTAGCACCATGATTTACGTTTAATAAATAGCTACATATGGAAGTACCCATACACATGCGAAACTAGTGTAAGCTATATCTAATATGAGAAGCTAAATGGAATTAAGGGATACGAAGAAATGGTCAGTAGTTAAACTTACATAGCAACATATATGAAAACTTACAAATTTGAGCTTATAATGAGCCATAAAATAATTGATTGTTAGTATTAGTTATTGTAGTTTATTGACGGAGGTATAATTTTGACATCAAATATAATGTCTCGGCATTTAAGGTACAGATAATCCTATCTCTCTACTATTGTTTGTTTCTTTCGTTTACTCGATTGATCGTACGGATTTCCCGTCCTTCAGTAAGGACTCCCTTTCAATGCATGATTAGGATTCCCCGTTTGCAGCCAAATGTTTTCCCCATTATATGTTATAAGTTTTATAAGTAATCAGTTTTATAATTAAGTTAAATTGCCTGAGCCTTATATACAAGCATGATCAATCAGTAGTACTAGTTACGGAGGTACCGTAACCATGACACTTGAGGCACCGGTGTCATGACTCACATGCAGGAGAGTGATATCCTACATCGTCCCACTCAGCTCAGCTTGGCCATTTTATCAGTATTATTAGTGGGGCGTATGGATGCATCCTAGGCTTATCAGTTTATAGTTGTCAGAGTGAATGTGGTGTGTGCTCTACATCCTTCACATTGGAGCTGATCCCTCCACCCAGCACAGTATTTAGAGGTCACCCCTCTACAGTTATTTAGAGGCCACCCCTCTACAGCATGACGAGGTCACCCCTCCAGTTATTCATGCACCGTTGTTACATCACATGACCTATATAAGCTCTGGAAATTAAAATACAGTAAATGTATGTTTTCAGATTTAACAGATAACAGTTCAGCTTTATTATTTATAAATCAGACTTTACAGATTATACACAGATTTCTGCTGCAACTTTACTTATCAGTCTTACACCTCCAGTATTTTATCATCTGTTTCATTTCAGTAATTCTTTATCATGCTTTATATTCGTTCACTGAGCGTTATGCTCAGCCGTAGTTCTTTCCATGTTCTAACGGCAGGTACACCTAGACGCTCTTAGGATTCTGAGAGCATGTGCGTTTGGATGGAAGCTATCCAGACTTCTTACTTTATGCACTTGTTACATTATTCTGCTTATTTGGACATTGTTTATTCCTTTTCTTCAGTATTTACTTTTTATGTTTGAGCTTATGTTTGGATTATCGATGTTTGATTCCGGTATTTCCTTTATGGTCAGTTAATGTTCTAGGACATTTACCTTATGCTTTGATGACACGCCATAAATACACGTAACGGTCCACTTATCCAAGTGGGGTGTTACAATTATGGTATCAGAGCGCAAGGTTCGACCTGTAGGCTCTAAAACTTGACCTGTGACTAGTGGGTAGTCACCAGGAACTTCCCAGATTTTGGCGTTGTTATCTTTCATGTTTCTTATGCTTTTATCAGCCAGTTTTCTTCATTTATCAGTTAGTTTTCTTAAGTTTTTGACTATGTAAAAGTTTGGTACAGGACTGGCCATATTTAGTCGCATGTGCTTTTCTGCGAATTTTTGTTTGGTGAACCGACCCATAGGCGTTTACCCCTACTCATGTCAGATTCATGTTTTCACCTCGAATATTATTTGGTGAACTGACCCATAGACGTTCACCATTATTCAGGTCAACTTTCATGTTTTCAAGCGATAGTTGTTTTGTGAACCGACCCAAAAGCGTTCACCTTTGTTCATATCACGATGCTTCGTTGAAGTTTAACGAGTATGGATTGGACAACAGCCATCCACATTTAGTTCCAGATTTAAAATTTTATACATGAGTTCTCATAAAATTTTGACAAGTATGGATCGAACCAGAATCGCCCATACTTAGTCACATATCTCTCCTTTTGAATTTTGTGGATTTAACCATAGTCATCCACACGAGTTGATGTTAAATCTCAGTTGGTTATATTTTGTTCCCATGACAAATCAAGTTTCATACTCTCACGTGGATGTTGTGTTCATGCTGATTTAGTTTCATGTCTTCTTACGAGGATTATGTGTTCAGCAAAGTAATGATGTTTTCATGCTAAGATACATAAAGGTTACAGTAAAATCATGTTTTCATGATAAATCAAGTTTGGTCTTCATCAGTCGGGTCTTTATAATGAACATTGATGAAACTCCGTTTAATCATACTCTTGAGCCTTATACAACCAGCATTAAGTCTAAGCAGAAATTATCAGCCTATCATGTTAACCGTTTCAGTTCAGTTTACAACTGGTTAAATCAATTTATTTCTTTGATCATGTCAGACAATTGACACCAATATCGATCATCCCATAAAATTTCCACCAGTGCCATGTATAGTATCTCAGTTATACTTCAGGTACAGTATTTCATGTGTACCCACGTACAATGTCTCAGATATGCTCCATGTGCAGTATTCATTTTGTACTTCATGTATAGTAGTCCATGTGTACTTCATGTACCCTACTCCATGGATATTTTTATTCGATCCTCAATCATTTCAGGCGTTTCCGCTTGTCGATATTCTACCAGATGCTGATGTTGCTCGTGAGTTGAAGATTTTACTAGATATTGATGCTGCTAACACCTTGAAGACCTCACAAATGCTGATGCTGCTGATATTTTGGAGATTTCTCAAGATGCTGATGCTGTTTATACTACGAAGACTCTGCAGAACAAGGACGAAAATTATAAATTTGAGATTTCTAAATGAGAATAAACTTCAACCATCAGACACTACCATTCTATTCCATGCTTTTATTTTCTCAGCTAGATGTCACACTTCACTCAACTAACTTTCATTCAGAAGAGTGGGAACCTATAACCAGCCGACCACTCAACATAACAATTTCATGAATCACGGTCATGATAATGGCCGTCGTAAAACTAACAGATAAGGCGGTAGTGACAACCACCATGCTAATAATTAACCAGTCAGTAACCATCAAAACTCCAGAATGGACGTGACTAGAAATACAGAGGTCAACAGTCTAACCGGTCCGCCAACCCTAGCAGTTATCAGAAACTCTTCACCTTATTCAGACTCACCTAATAAAACATGTGTCAAGACATCAGTCAAGACGCAGGTCTCAAGTATCATTTCGGAAGACACAGGTCAGGATACCAGCCATGATACATGTCATACGAATATCTTCTCAAGGCACGAGTCAAGACTCATAATTCCAGTATGTCTTCTAAACCAGGTCCTCAGTAATTCAGGGTACCCTCCAAGGGGGTATAGCTGTTTTGTCATGCCATACGTAAATCAAACCATTAAAGATTCAGTTACCACCACTAGAGTATTATTCAGATTAGACACGCAATATTCATTCTGTAAGTTTGCATATGAACACATTCAGCGAGATCTACCACGATTACTTCACGTATTCATATATCAGCTTTATCTTAAAGTAGGTATTACCTACCTCCCAGCCAGAAAAGACTCCACAGTATCACCCATACTTATTCAAGTTTTCCTTCCAGTTGACGACAAGATCCGTCTTACTAACTCTTATATTTTCCTGCCAGAAAAATCAGTATAAAATGTTTCAGCTTTACAAGCACGTGAATTATTATCTCATAGCTGCGAACACTTCTAGTCACCATTCATGATGTGGCTTCTCAAATTCCTTAAATTATGACCAACAGATCATTCCAAAGTTTTCTAATGTATTTTCATAAAGGTTTCCAGAAATTCCTTCCTAACCATGAGACAGATTTTAACATAGAGCTTGTCTCAAGGACATAACCTGTTTTCAGAACTCTTTATCACAAGGCTTCAGCTGGGTTAAGTGTCGCAAGATTAGCTGCAACATTCCTAGCACGAGGCTTTATTCGCCGAGTGAACCACCAGGAGATGCACCGTTTCTGTCTATCAGGAAGGAGGCTGGTAACACAAGGCCATGTATCGACCATCGAAAATTTGCCAAGATCGCCGTACATAATCGATGTTCATTCTACGCATAGAAGGTTTATCTGATCGGCTACGATGCCTTAAACATTTTATTTCCAGAATAATTCGCAATCAGGCTACCACCAGTGGTGACAGTAAGAACACGGTGATTGCAAGACGGGTTTTGCCCACGTTGTGGTCACTCTAAAAATATTAAATTATATGAGCAGTTTTCCTAACGTATATCCCAGATGAACAAAGTGGCATTTCTGAGCCACCCTATTTCAGCAGAAAGCAATTTTAGACAATCCTGCGAAGGTGAAGGCCATCACATGATGGTCCCGACGGACACCTGTGAACGAAGTACAAAATTTTCTAGAAATCAATTGACTGCTACCGCATAAATTGCTGACAGTTCTCAATAAAAATTCTTCCATGACTATTCATCCAGATTCCACCAGAATGTACCATAATCTCAGACAGAATTTTGATAGAATCAGTATAACACATGGATGCAGCTATGTTCATATCTAAATGCCTAACACACCGCAAGTTCAAGATAGAACGCCGTCATGCTAGTGAGTTATTACAACCGTAGAAATTCTGAACAGAAATGAGACAAGACTCCATGAATATTATTATCAGTTTACCACAAAGCTCAGGAAAGTATAATTCTATCTAAGTCATTGTCGACCAATTAAACCTGCCTACACGTTTTCCCTTCATCCGAAAGGATTACGCAGTAGCAGATCTGCAGGAAATTCAGCAGTAAATCACACGATTTCAAGGTATTCCATCAACCATCATATCAGATAGAAAATTTCACGTTCACGAATCACGCTCACGTTCATGTTCACGATCCGGTTTACGTTCACATTTACGTTCACGTTTATTTTCACTTTCACATTTAAGTCTCATTCGCAGTATGATGCTGTTTCTGTTCATGTTTTGTGCTACCTCATGATTTAAGCTCACGTTAGCGTTCATAACATTGTTCACGTTCAAGTTCGTGTGCCATTTCGCAATACACGTTTCACGGTTTATTACCGAATACGGATACATAAAGCTTGAGAAACCAGACTCAGGTTAACTATTCCATAACCAGGCAGACGTTTCACATCTCAGGTCGTATCGTTTGACATTCCTCTCCCAGTCAGCATACGTTCATGATATGTTCTAGTATCACGTCCACAGTATGTTCCACATATCACGTTTCCGACATATTCAATGCCCAGCGTTCATCGGATGATCGTGAACCACGTTCACAATTGCTCGCGTAGCACGTTCACAATTGTTCACGTAGTTCGTCCCTATATATTTTCAGCAGCTTGCTCAGATATATAAATGTTATCTTTCAGGATATTTGTACGTACCGTTCCATGTATCCTACATGCTATAGCTTACTCATTCTATCAGATTCAGAAAAATCATCTTAAGTATGGAACCAGAAACTATTCAACATTAATTCATCAGGACAAGGCCATCAGGACCAAGATTTTTTTTCATTATGTTTAGATCTTTAAAAGAATCGTTTCGAGCGGGAGGCCACTCGAAACAGAGGAGTCCATCCGGACCTCTCATCCTCTTCCTTCAGTAGGTTCAGTTAAGTTCTTTCAGCCATGTTACGTTCCATGTCCTTTTCAGTCATGTCACGTTTTATGTTCACTTCATTCATGTCATATTCATACCCTTTCAGCAGCATTATGTTCTAATTCGAGGACGAATTATCTTTTCAACTTACATGTCTTTTCAGCTTACGTGTTCTTTCAGTTCTTATAACTTTATCATCTTTTATTACCTTTAATTCGAGGACGAATTTTCCTTTTAGAGAGGGAGAATTATAAAACCGCAACATTATCATGTCCTTAATTCGAGGACGAATTATTTTTTTTAGAGGGGAAGAATTGTAAAACCTGATTTAAAATCCATGAACATTAATTTCACGTCAGCAAAGATTTAATTAAAACGTTACAGAAATTAACACACGACATGTATCAAGATTAAGTAACGTTCATATTCAAGTACTATGTAATTATTATTTATTCATACAAATAAATATTACACGTTAGAATTAAACACGAGAACATCAAATTTATATCATGAAATAAATAAAACGGGCTTAGTAGTAGGCCTAATCCATACAAGTTTAATTAGGACCCGAGACTCAGCCCATTAGCAATCTAACTAACAAAACACTTTTACACTTCAGCAATCTTGTGCGATTCATATAATATCGAAAATAAGCAAATAATATATATATATATAATTCAATTGATAAGAATGCATCAATCACACGTCATATTTATTCTCAGATCAAATTTTAAAGTCTTAATTGGCCAGTCATGTATCTTTCTTATTATAACATTAGGAAAGTTTGACTAATATTAAAAAAAACTTCAAAAACCTTTCTTTCTGTTTCATGCGTTTCATGCGTAGGGTTTGCAGCCCATTTTATATTATATACACATGGTCTACATAGCTAATTATCAATATTATGCACCAAAAAGAAACTGTCGTTATATAAACCTGGTGATAAAAGTGTTCATCGTGACGGAGTGCGGTTATGGTCAAGTCAGAATGATTCGTGATTGGGGTTTATTCATGTTTAGATTGGAGGGGTCACGGTTAAGTTATGAGCTCATATCGGTTGACGACGATTGCTAGGGACGTGTTTCTATTAGTGATTATGTTCGAGTTTGAGGGTTGCACGGGTTAAGGACGATAGAGTCTCATTGTATGAAGACGGTTCGGTTCGTTCGTCTGTATACTTGCGGTTTCGACCATAATTTTTTTTCTTTAGTAATCGCGTCTTCGAGTAGGTGTTTCTGCTGTGTTCATTCGGCTTGGAGGTAAACCTCATATCATAATATTTAGTTTAAATTATATAGTAATTTGGTAGTGTTATACGGTATTACATATTAGGCCATTTCATGATTTAACAACATATAAATTTGACATAAATATGAGGTGGTAAATAATACCAGTTTTTAAAACTAAATTCATTATTCACTAACAACTGTATCTCCTGTTGTCCTTAATGTTTTCTTATACTCATGTTTTCTAAACTGATCTTTAACATATTCCTCACATATGCTTAGTTTATAAATGAGTTATTCATATCCTTCATTTGTCTAATATTCTCGAATGTCTAATATTCTCGAATATTAGCTCCATGATTTATGTTTAATAAATAGCTACATATGGAAGTACCCATACACATGCGAAACTAAGTGTAAGCTATATCTAATATGAGAAGCTAAATGGAATTAAGGGATACAAAGAAATGGTCAGTAGTTAAACTTACATAGCGACATATATGAAAACTTACAAATTTGAGCCTATAATGAGCCATAAAATAATTGATTGTTAATATTAATTATTGTAGTTTATTGACGGAGGTATAATTTTGACATCAAATATAATGTATCGGCATTTAAGGTACGGATAATCCTATCTCTCTACTATTGTTTATTTCTTTCGTTTACTCAATTGATCGTACGGATTTCCCGTCCTTCAGTAAGGACTCCCTTTCTATGCATGATTAGGATTCCCCATTTGCAGCCAAATTTTTTCCCCATTGTATGTTATAAGTTTTGTAAGTAATCATTTTTATAATTAAGTTAAATTGCCTGAGCCTTATATACAAGCATGATCAATCAGTATTACTGGTTACGGAGGTACCGTAACCATGACACTTGAGGCACCGGTGTCGTGACTCACATGAAGGAGAGTGATATCCTGCATCGTCCCACTCAGCTTAGCTTGGCCATTTTATCAGTATTATTAGTGGGGCGTATGGATGCATCCTAGGCTTATCAGTTTACAGTTATCAGGGTGAATGTGGTGTGTGCTCTACATCCTTCACATTGGAGCTGATCCCTCTACCCAGCACAGTATTTAGAGGTCATCCCTCTACAGTTATTTAGAGGTCACCCCTCTACAGCATGACGAGGTCACCCCTCCAGTTATTCATGCACCGTTGTTACAGCACATGACCCGTATAAGCTCTGGCAATTAAAATACAGTAAATGCATGTTTTCAGATTTAACATATAACAGTTCAGCTTTATTATTTATAAATCAGACTTTACAGATTATACACAGATTTCCGTTGCAACTTTACTTCTCAGTCTTACAGCTCTAGTATTTTATCATCTGTTTCATTTCAGTAATTCCTTATCATGCTTTATATCCATTCACTGAGCGTTATGCTCAGGCGTAGTTCTTTCCATGTTCTAACGGCAGGTACACCAGGACGCTCTTAGGATTCTGAGAGCATTTGCGTTTGGATGGAAGCTATCCAGACTTCTTACTTTATGCACTTCTTACATTATTCTGCTTATTTGGACATTGTTTAGTCCTTTTCTTCAGTATTTACTTTTTATGTTTGAGCTTATGTTTGGATTACCGATGTTTGATTCCGGTATTTCCTTTATGGTCAGTTAATGTTCTAGGACATTTACCTTATGCTATGATGACACACCATAAATACACGTAACGGTCCACTTATCCAAGTGGGGTGTTACAGACTATATATGTGATCAAGTCTGTTTACAAATTTAACTTATAAAATATTATCATACAATACTATAAAGCATAATATTCAACATTATATTAGTGTTTGTTGCACCAAATACCATCGCTCATCATTTATTTTATTTCTTATTTATAAAGTAAACTTTTATATTAAGTTAGCGGGTATTATCGAAACCCGATATTTTAAAAGTTACGCGATTTAAAAATTACGCCGAGAGCACGAAAAATAAACGCTTAATATAAAATAAAAACTTTGACATTCAGATAACATTGATATTTTGATATAAAAACTAAGACTTATCATATAATAAATATTAACGCGTTATATAAATGAACGACGCTTAAACTTTTATCATAAATTTACAAAGAATGTGCATAAAATGAGAAATTAAAACGACGACAATAGGAAATATTTCTATGTCATAACGAGGATATTTACGGTGGATGACGGACATATGCTCTACCGATAAATAGTAAATGACAATATTTGATACGTTAAGCCATAACCTTCCCGGTTAGCCGAGAATTCAATATTTTTTTATAAAAACAAACATGATAAATATGAGTCGGGTTATAAATAATGATCCAATAATTACAAATTGCTACATAACCCACAGGCAGTAACAGAAGGCCAACGGTTGAGGATGGAAAATGAACCACCCCTTCTTGAAGCCACAAAAATTATACTATCCCTATGGTCACACATCCCGAGCTCCAGTCAGACACTAGGGATTCACAAGTGCAGAAGTCCCACTAGATTTTGCTAAGGAGGATGGGGAGAACCTGCTCATTTTCAGCCCTTAGGGATTTGAAAAACTGTTCTTAGAATTCCATTTTACATTAGATAGGGCTTTTTTAAATCATTTTTCTCAAAATTTTCATTTTGGGCCCAAAAGCCCAATAAGCTTTGTACTGTTTTTTATTTTGGCCTATTTGAGGCCTATTTAGGGGTTTTCAGAGCTTTTTAATTTTATTTTTGAATTATTTAGGAAATTTTATGCTAGTTTGCAAGTTTCTAGAATTTTTTTTATAATTTTTGAATATTTTAATAATAGTATGCCTCGATTTGCGTGCCCACATGATTCGACTTAGTTTTTAGCTCGTCTTAGTGTAATCCGTCTTTCTTTTTAATCTTTTCTCTTTTCAAAAACGTAAAACTTACACAAACAATAATTGGTCCTTTAAATCATTTCCTCGAGAACGAATCTGTCGGTTTTTGAATTCACTCACGGTTTTCCTAAATCATGAACGTCTTTCATATACTTGACCACTATTTACCTACATCAGAGACAAACTCCAATAGTTAGTCTCAATGCGGCTCATTAACTGGGGGTGCGGCTGTTGGGTCAGTATTTACTGACCCTGAAGCAACTCTAGGATTTGAATATAAAATCCCCCTAAGTGTTTCATGTTCAGCAATAAGGTGAGTCTGTTGAAGCATGACCAGAGGAACAAAGTTCCTACTGAAGACTATGTTGCTGAAGGATGTTCAGCTTTCTTCTTCCAGTAAACTTAGAAGACAAATGAGTCTTTGCTTCAAATACTAGGTGGTCTAGTTGCTGAAGAACAAGTGCTGAAGAAGAGCTTTCAGTTCAGTCTGGTTTGACAATACCAAACTGAATGATGTCGATCTCCTCTAGAATGCTGAAGACATTTCAGTATTCTGATGGTTTGCATTAGGCGGGAAAAGATTACTTTAAGTCAAAGTAGGTTGTTTGTATAGTTATCTATAAGTACAACCTTTATCTTTTCTAGAATAGTTTATTAAGTACTTTGTACTGTTTATCTAGCATGGGCATCAACCACCCACCGGATAAACCTATGCATAGGAACATGCAAAATGTAAACCCTAGTTTTGCACTGCCTATTTAAGTAGTGCATATTGAGAGAGAAAAGGTAAACAATCATAAGAGTAAAAACTCTAGAAAAATGTTCTCTCTCAATACCAACTAAACCATATAGCCAAAGTGCATATGAACGTTTAGTTTGGAGCTTATACTATTAATTTTGGTTAGAATTTTAAGTAGAGGAGATCACCACACATTGTCATTCAACCACTTTGTTATTCCGCAAACAAAGTGGGCTATATATTCTTTATTGAGTTTTAATAAGGGTAAAAGCTATACGATACTATCGTACTTATCATAATGTACCGATTTTAAACACTTACAATTTAATCGCTAGACATTACCAATGAACTTTCAAATTAACGGTAGACTTTACCTTTATGACCCTGAAATGACTATATTACCCTTGTCTTTTTTTACATATTTACATATATTGCCACTCAACAACATCAATCTATGAACATGTAACAGTGATGAACATAAATTACACATGAAAAAAAAATCAATCACAATGCTAACACAAAAAAATAATTTGATATTAAACACTCAACAACTTCAATCTAGGTTGGACATGTATCCGGGTTACGATGATGCTAACAGACATGTATCCAGGTTACGATAATGGGGTTAATTATTCAGAGTTTCTAAATCTTGAAAGGTGAAAATTATACTCATAGATCTGGATATTGGTTATCACATAAAATCACAATCTGTAACCACCCACTTGCCTTATAACATTGAAAGAAGTGTGGTTCAGTATGAAGACTTCAATAATTTATATGGGTGAAAGCTTATGAAAAACAGGTGGCTTTCGATGGTGTCTATGCAAAATTAACAAAAAGATTAGAAAAAATACATATTATTCAGAGTTTCAAACTGGACGTGAAGTGGCATCAACTCGTTAATATCAACTCATTATGTTAAAAAGAAACGTCCTTTAGTCAAATTATATGATTGAAGCTTGGTTGGATCTGAGTTTTTTATATAATATAAAATGTTAAAGAAGATAAGGGCAATACAGCCATTTCAGAGTTATATTGGTAAAGTCTATAATGAATTTGAAAGTACATTGGTAATATCTAGCGATTAAATTATAGTGTTTAAAGTCGATACATTTTGATAAGTACAATGGTATTTTATAACTTTTACCCTTTTAATAAAAGTCTATACGTTGAAAGTTATTGGTATTGTTGTTTTAATTGTTCTTAGTTCTTATCAATTGTTAAAACAACTCACTTGAGTCTTGGTAACAAGTTATTACTTAAGGTTGATAAGTAATAACGAATTACAAGGGACTGTTGATCCCTTTGATTGGATCTATATTCTGTTAAGAACCAGTATAGTAGTTTGTAATCAAACTAAAACACTTAGAGAACTCTTACTCAAGCTAAATAAGTTATGCGGAATCTAACTTATAAAACAGAGAAGAACAAAATTACTTTTAACTATTCGATTCTCTTATTAATCGACTTGAATGAGGTACATAAATGACATCGTACCTATGTTCCTTTTATAGAGTAAGGAACCCTAGAAACCTTAGAATATTCTATAAAGATAACTATATCAAAGACGATATACTATCAATATTATAACTATTAAGTATATCACATAAGATATACTCTAACTATAACTATGACATATCTTATACAAATATATATTCGTCCTAATCAATATAGGAGTACTTACTTTATAAGTAGCAGTACTTACTATGTACCGCGTTAACACTAACGGTACTTGAAAGATACTAATTGTACTTTAAATTACACTGACGGTACTTGACACTTAACAATAACTCCCAACAATCCTCCCCTAAACAAGAATGATAACTTGTTGTCTTCTTGTTTCTCTTTGTACTGAATGTATTTAGAATACATGTCTTCAGTCTTCTCTTTAATCTTGGATTGAACTTGGTAATTTGTATTTGTATCCAACTGAATATATCCAAACACTTCAATATAGATCTTCTTCTGATAAGATAACCTTCAAGTCTCATGAATATCATCTTTGTCTTCAAACTATGTTCTTCTTGTGTCTTGTGAACATTCACTTGATTTTGCAGCAACAGTAATTGTCTTCTTGTTTTAAATCTATGAACTCTCAATCATGAACTTCTGTCTTGATTTTATGAGACAAAACCTTCTAAGTATTCTTTCCCTTAATACTTCTTTGCTTGCAACTTCATACCTGAAATAAAATAGTTAACAACAAAAACCAATCTGTATTGGCTTCATGATTTTTAGCAAATCATCAGCTATCAACGGATTTGATTTATTCTTTACCAGTTAGCCGTACCCTCTGGAATAACCAATACTTTATTCATAAAGAATAAGGTGTACTGATAACCCTACAATTTTTGGTAAACTATCAACCATCAATGGATTTGATAATGTCTTTACCTAGTACCGTTTGTCTAGGACTAGCCAACTCTTTGTCTAAAAAAAAGATGAGTTAGAACCATATAGTTTTTAGCAAACTACCAGCTTTAAACGGATTTGAGAAGTCTTTACCACAAACCGTTTGCTTATGGACTAGCCAGTTCTTATGCGTGTTAGACATGGTGAACTGAGAACCATTTGTGAAGTGTGATTGTAAATCAAACACTTAAGGCTCTTTCTCAGCTTCTTCCTCTTGCTCCAAATCCTTGATTTGTTGTTTAACCATTCTGATCAACTCCAAAGCACCAACAGACTATTCTGAGATTTCTAATTGTTGTTCCAACATTCTTTCCAACAATTTTCTCTCAAATTGATATATCTTCTCTTATAGCATATAGTAAGTAACATCATCTATATCCAAAATATGTAATCCACATGACCTATAATATCTCTAGTAACTAGGAACCTAATTCTCTAATTCCTTCAACATTTTCTTACCACAGTTGTGTGGTTCATACATGAAGAGTAATTCATTATACAATAGTGATACCTCAGTTTTACCTGCACTGGCTTCTTGAACTAACCTGAAAAGATCTTGAATATCTTGTCTAGCAAGAATATGAAGAATATCTTCCAAAAGTCTGAACATTCTTGTTGTGCCATCAGTTCTTTGTATTCCATGAGCTTCCAGTCCTTGATCCATAGTGTATATCCATCTAGCAATGGATGACTTCTTTCTGAAAATCTCTGTGTCTACACATTGATCTTCAAAATTTACTATCTTCAAGTGCTTTCTTAAGCTCTCATCATCATCACTATCTTCTGTTGTTGATTTAGCCTTTTTCTTGGCTTCTAGCTTCTTCTTTGTTGATCTTTTTATTTTAATACCCTTAGAGGTTCCTTCAAATTCCATTGAACCTTCTTCTAAGTTTGTATGTACCGTTTCTTTAGTATGTACTGTTGACTGTGTATGTATCGCTTGTACATTTTCCGTCTTATTAACACTGTAAGCTTTACCTCCTTCATTCATTCTTTGAGCAGTCTCTGTCCCTTTTGAACTTACCTTCTCCTTTATACTTTTCCTCACATATGTAGCCTTGATGGATGGAGATGTTCTTGTATGTCCAACAATACTTGACTCAATTCTAGGAGCACTTCCAAATTCTCTTTGTTGTTGCAGATGTCTTTTAGCTTTTTCAACAGCTATCCTATCTACTTCAGATCCAATCTCAACAAAATTCAATTAATCTCTTTTGTGTTGTTCATAGAAAGCCTTGATTTCCTCAAAATTCTTTTTGACCAATTCAGCATGAGTGAAATGCTTAACTTTCTTGAGAAAATTCATCATTTGATTCCTAATCTGCATGGTAGTTGGAGGCTTAATCCTTTCTCTTCTTATTTTCTTAGCAAAAAATCTTTGTTGCTCCCTTACCAGATCATCAATCAATTTTGCTTTTTCATCTTCATCATAAGCATCCCTTTCTTCAGCTATTAATGAGTCTACAAGAAGCTCACTTTCTTGTAGTTCAGCTTGAATCCTATCATACTCTTGTATATTCCATTCTTGTTGCATTCTCTTAGCTTCAAGCAATTGCTGCTTTGCTGCAAGTTCCTCTTGTAACTCTTCTTCATGAATTTGTGCTTGCACTCTGAAAGCAAATTCCTCATCATGGTCTAGTGGATTAAATTTATACATGACTTTTCTTATATCATCATCTGAATCACTTTCATTTTCAGATTTTGATTGTAACTACTTCTTGCCCTTATCATTTGGATTAATCTTTGGTATCTTCTTCTTTAGCTTTGAAGATCTTTCTTCATCCTCATTAGCTTGCTGTTGAATACCTTTAGTGGGCTATGAAGCTTGAACTTTCTTACCTTTAGTTTTATCCTTTTGGCAAGAACTTCTTGTTGTGTCTTCTTCTCAATATCTGCTTGTCTTACTTTCTCAGTTGTACCCTTTTCTCTGAGATCAAGCAGTACTTGAGCTAAAGTCTCATATTATTCAAGAGGAGTTTGACTTTCTAGTGAAGGTTGATCACCAGCAGTACTTGCAGTCGGCTTAGTTGGCTTAGCAGTACTTGGGTCTTCAACAATGTCAGCAGTACTTGCAGCTGGCTTAGTTAGCCTAGCAGTAATTGAATCTTCCACAATGTTGACTTCACCAGTGTAAGACACACTTGTTTCTTCAATCACAAAAGTATCTCCAGATACCTTTTCTTCCAATGAAGCTATCTTCTCAACTTGTAACTCCTTTGTCTTGTATGATCCATAACTCACTCTTGATCTTGACAGTACTTGGAAAGACTGTTTCTTGTGAAAATAGAATTGCCTTTGTGGTGGAGTTGAAGATATAGGAAATTGGACATTAATCTCCTCCAGCTTCTCATAGAAACTACTCCAATTCACTTGAAGTTGTGGTGATTGAGGTTGTGGCTCTGGCTGAGTTACCAACATTTCTTCAATTTGTGGTTCCTCATGAGTAGGTTGTGGTTCTTCTTGTTAAAGCTCCATGTTAGTAGGCTCCAAGCTATCCTTTTCCACACCAGTCTCTAAACCATTGCCATCTTCAAAATTCCTAATGACATCATTATCAACTTCAAAGTTGATGTCATTCCCAGAGACCCTTGTTTGAATATCAGAAGAAGGTAGTGGTTCTTCATAATTCCTCCCCTATTTGGTTGCATTCAGTTGCCTTTTCTTGAGGTTTCTGAATCTTTGCTTCTTAAGAGCAGCTTTCTGAATAGACCTGTTCTGCCGCATCCAAGGAGATACCTTATTCCTTAGCTTGATTAAACTGGCCTCCAATTCAGCAATTTTATTGTCTTGAAAAAGCTTTTCCTTTTGCAACACTTGTACCTGTTTGGACAAGCTAGTACACAAAGCAGTTAAATTTGCAACATCCACCACCTCTGTTGCTTGTGCTTGTGGTGAACCACTAGCAGCAATGGAAGCAGTAGGTGTATGGATCATCTCATCCGAATTTGGTTGATTATCAATATTGTGAGAAGAAGATTGAGCATCTTCTGAGGAATGGGAACTCAGGTTAGAAGGAATTTGTTGAGAACCACTAGCAGTGCTAGGTTTCTCAACTTCTTGGTTAGCAGGTTGGGCTAACATATTAGCAAATAAGGGTGTGACAGTTCCTGTAAAGGCATTGCCTTATTTGGTCAAGAAATAGAAAGTTCTCTTTGTAAAGATAGGAACATCCCATGTATTTGTTAACTCTGGTAGGTTAGGGATTTGGTCATTAACTAAAGTCTGAATGAATCTATGATATATTAAAAACTTCTTAACTCCTTCCAAATTCCTAGTCATGCCTTCAAAAAATAATTTTGAAAAATTGAAAACTCTGTTATTTGCTAGACAAATACCAGCTGATGCCAATGCAGCAGGGATTTGATCAAAAGAAGTACTTTTGGAGCTTAAACAGTGAATAATGGCATGAAAAAGAAATTTCCATTGTGGTGAAAACAAAGCTTTATAGAAAGTAAGACTTTCCCTACCACCCTGATAACCCATGGCTGCAAGGCCATCATGTATCTCTATACTGTTTAGCATACTAAGTCTATTTTCATCATTTAGTCTCAAACTAGCCCTTAGCAGTACCTCATTTACATAGATATTTCTATGATTCACCTTAGCCTTAATGCAAGGTTGATCAAAACGAGTACCTAACACAACAGTATTCAAACATTGTTCAACAATAGGAATAAAGACAATGGGACTTACAGTAAGCGCAAAACGAATATGACTTCGAGATAAAAATCCAAGTATCTCATGGAAACCAAGAGAATCATCATTCTGAGCAAGGTTCGCAACCAAGTTATGCTTAGAGATCACTTGTAAAGCAGCCATTAGTATTTTTGATGATCGAAAAATTAGAGAGAAGGTTATAGAATTAAGAGATAAGAATAAAAGATTAGGTGAATCAATTGTGTAATTGGAGTAAGTATTTATGTAAATAAAGCGCGAAGAAACCGCCAAATTTATAAAAGAGACCCTGAACGGTACAACGGACATGTAGAGGTGCATGGAACATACTCGGTACTTGGATTTGTGCTAGCGGTACTTGGATCCATAACGGTACCTCACAAAGTTGACCAGTTCATGCATTCCACTATCATGATAACCACTTTTATCTTATTCTATAAACCTACAATCACATCAAAAACTCAAAAACATACACTATACAATAAAATTAGCATAAAAATTGTACAACTATTACCTCCCCTTAACATATGCAGCAGTTACCTCTCCTATATCCATGTTCTAACATAAAATTGGATAAAGTTGCGTACCAAGCCCTTGGAGCTTGATGCAGACCATAAAGTGCTTTGATAACTTTATTGACTTTGTTGGGGAATTTAGGATCTACAAAACCTGAAGGTTGTGAAACATATACCTCCTCTGAAATAGTACCATAAAAAAGACACTTTTCATATCCATCTGATAGACTATAAAACCCATATATGATGCAAATGCCAAAAATAACCTAATGGCTTCTATTCTTGCCACTGGTGCAAAAACCTCATTATAGTCTATCCCTTCTTCTTGTTTATAGCCTTGAGCAACAAGCCTTGCCTTGTTCCTTACAACAACTCCTATTTCATCCTTCTTGTTTTTGAAAACCCATCTAGTACCAATAACCCTTTTACCTGAGGGAAGATCCACAAGAATCCAAACGTTTTGTAGCTCAAATTGTGTTAATTCTTCTTGCATGGCATCTACCCAACTTTCTTCATCAAGAGCTTGAGAAATATTCTTGGGCTCTACTTGTGATAAGAAACAGGTAAACAAACAATGCTGAGTATCCTTATGATTTGTTCTCTGTTGTTGTTTGACATAACTCACAAGTGCATGAGTTTTAGTATTGGCTTGAAGTTGTCTTCTGGTTTGCACAACAGACTTGGGATTTCCAATAATCTGAGTAGTAGGATGGTTGTTGTTGACTTTATTAGTGGGAATAGAACTGACTAGAAATTCAGTTTCCAAATTATTGAAGTCAATTACTGCACCCTGCTCATTATAGGAAGCTTTGGAGAAGATTCCTTCAGCTGGACTAGCATAAATGTCTTCATCGTCTATAGCTTGTAAAATATCTTCTAATGAATCAACAGATTTTGCAGATTTTGACTTAGCAGTACTTGCAGATGAGATACCGCTAGGTGTAGTATGTACTGCTGAGTGTTGTGACTCAAAAGATTCTTCTCCTGAATGCTTATTAGCAGATGTAGCATTCTTTTCTTGATCTTAAAGCCTCTGAAGCTCTTGGGAGCCATGATCATCAGTTGATAGCATTGTATGCTTCTGGGGAGTAGCTGATGCGTTCTTTGTGAGTATACACAAGTTTTAAATTTATACAAGGATTACCGAATAAGCTTAGAACACACGGGCAAGTATGACCCTTTCGTTTGTAGCTAGATTTTTGTGGTAAGCCGAGGTCGTTCACTAGGATTTGGGTGTTTTCGGTTATAAAGGATCTTTGTAACAATGTAACGTTGGTTGTAAAAATGGTTTTCACTCCCACAATTACCATATAAGTAACAATAAGCAAATAATAACAAGTAACATAAAGATGATGATTAAGCTAATAAGATGAGATAACAAATAATAATAAAGATACTTGTTTGGAACTAGTATTCATTTCAATGGAGTGAATAGATTATCGGGTAGATATTTAAGCAATAGCACACAAATTATAAGTATACAATTCCAAGTCAATGGGTAATATCATGGAGTTGCACATGACACGGTTTAGAATAAAGAACCCTTTTGACCTATGATCAATATTATAAACCGGTAATTAAATCCATTTGTGAGAAGTATGATTTTAGCCAACTTGTTCATTAGAGCCCTTTCAACCTATACTCTATATTAAATCTTTATAAATCCATTTAACTTGTTTACTCATGGTTGTCAATCATGATACACCAAACACATACGCGCGCTAGCATTTAGAACAAAACATAACTAGGAATCCTTTCGACCTTTAGACCGAGTTATGGTTTACCAACAAGTTATCAAGACAAATATTAATTTAACCAAACTTATAAACAAAATCATAATTCAACATTTCAAAATAATAAACACTCCATATCCATGTTTACATTATTCCAAACAAGTATAAGAATACTACTCCATAATCATATTAATCAAGAACAAACATTCAGCATATGATATAGAGTTCAACATCATGAAAGTAACAAAAGTTTACCCAAAGTATGATTACAATAAGTAAATGGAAGGAATTAGAGCAATCCTTAGGCCTCTAATTGACTACAAGTTTCGAACCAATGGTAGGAATTTGTGGTCTTTCAGGTTATGTAAATGGAAATTCGTATTTGATATTTGAGGCGGGTTTTGGAGAGGTTTGGTGAAGATTGATGGTGATTTAGGTATCAAGAAACACTACCAATGATAAGGGTAATGATCCCTTAGAGTTTGACAAGGTTATTTTGATGATTGGAGCTTCAAAAGGATGAGTTTTTAGCACACTTGGACCAAATCCGGGATTTCACCAAGGAAGAGAATTTCCTTGATGAATAATGAAGGTGATTTTGTAAGTGTTATGGTTAAATGACCCCAAGGGTCTAATTTATAGATGAATTCAAGGCCATGTCTTCAATGTTTGGCTTGGAGCCAAAGAAATATTCTTGGAGCCAAAGTTGTTCTAGAATGCTCTAAAGAAGCTTGCATGAATGTGGACACAATTTTGTCTAGACAAATGTTGGTGGCAACTTCACTCATGATGGAGGCAACTTGAGCTATGTTGGAGGCAACTTGAACTATGTTGGAGGCAAATCAGCTCCAATGTGATGGTGGCAAGTTGGATTCCGCCAGTGGCAACTTCCATGCTGAGTGACTTGTACACTTCTTGAAAACACTTGTTCTTGCATCCGGCATTGATCTTCAAACTTGTAGCTAGTCGGGATTCCTTCGTATGCGCATGAATCGTTAATTATTCTTTTTTTTCTTCATTTTTCTTGTTCTTGGCTAACTAACAACACAAAACACAACTTTACACATATATGAGCTATAAAGTTCGTTAGTATAACCAAAAACCATGCAAAATATACGGATAACACTCAAGAAAACATGTTGGATTTGGGCGTTATCAAATCTCCCCACACTTATGTTTTGCTCGTCCTCGAGCAAGGAAAAGAAAAACTTTGCTTGCCCTCAAGCAAATAAAAATAAAGTTAGAAACTACCTAGGTTCTAAAAGAAAAGAAAATTTTTAAAATTTTATGAAAAACTGAAAATATTTTTGGTTTTTTTATAAGAAATGGCTAAAGGTGCAAACCCCCTCACCCTTAAGAGTTTGCTTTTCCTCAAGAAAGTAAAAGAAAAACTTCCACATGTACATGAAAATGGTTTATTGAAAATAAGAAGTAAATCTACCAAGTACAAAAAAACTAAACCAAATAGTGTGAGCACTAAGTGTACACATCTAAAGAGGACTTTTATTGGGTTACAAGGCTAAGGGTTTGGGTTAATGGGTATGGCTAAGACATGGGGTATTTTTTGAGAGGTGTATCACGAATATACAAGTTGAAAGTCTAAGTCCCATGTTGCTAGTTACCGAATAAATCACAAGCCCAAAAATGATCATAACTACGAGCTTTATTCAACACATATATATCACGTCTTAGCACATTGGCTAATCGATATCCAAACAAACTTCATCTTCCTTCATCTTCATAATATAGCTCATTGGCTATTTTTGTCATCATTTTTTTTCTTTTTTTTCGACGACTTATTCTTTTTTTTCTTTTTCTCTTTTCTCATCCTCCTCTTTTTTCATTTTTTTTTCAACATAAATCAAATGCTCCCCTCACACTTCGCATAAACATACACCAGAAAAAAATACAAATAGAAGCGGCCTACTTCATCTTCGTTGGAATGGCACACACACATAGCGAAATGTGGCAACTATAAATCATCAAAAACGTTCCCCCATACAAAGCAACTAGCAACCCACCATTTAGACTTGACAAGGGTTAGGTTAAGGTGTAAGGTTAAATTTTTTTTTCTTTTTAGTGGATTTAACAAAAATAAAAGGAATGGCTCAACGGGTGTTCTAAGAGTATCTAGCACTAGACGAGAGTGCTAACAAAGAGGTTAATATGGGAGTTTAGCTAATCGATGTAACTAGCTAAAAAGAAAATAGAAAAGGCTATTTGGTTTTTATTCCTAAGGTTGCCTCTTTGTCACGCATATACACTTATATCACACAAGTGTGATCACACTAAAAATTTTATTTTATTTTTTAATTTTTTTTTCATTAGACTTTTTTTTAATCATGTGGATGATTAAAATATATTTACATACAAACGTGTGAAAACATTTAGATCCTAAGGGCAAACAAGTATACAAACTCTCCCTCTATTTTATTTTTATATAACAAAAATTGGTTTCGGTTTTCCATTTATTTCCCCTCACACTTAAGTTTTGGATTGGACTCAATATTAAAAGTAAACTTCAAAGCATGAAAAGTGAGGAAATAAATAAATAGTTCAAGAGAAACGAAACTTCCCAGATAAATTGAAATTGATCTCCATGTGATACAATGCTACACGTAAGCTTGTGAGATCAATCGGTTCTTGATACTTCATCCTCTCCATGTATGCATCCTCCTCCATTACCTATTGTTGCATTTATTCAAACAAAACAAAACAAAACAAACAAACAAAGCAAACAAAACAAACAGACAAACAAGCACACATAGATATAATACTACTAGCAATGTACACCCCCTCACACTTAAGATATTCCAAGTTAGAAAAATACTTTGGGGTGTACATATTTATTTAAAAAACACAAAATTAAACACACACAAAATTAAAGCACGGGTTGCCTCCCGAGAAGCGCTTAATTTATTATTGAGTCGTTAGCTAGACTCTTCCCCTCGGTGTTAGGATTCTTTGATGATACGATTAAGATGGGGAAATTTGGTTGGGTGCCATTGATTTTGATAATTATCATCTTTGAACCAAAGCAATTCTCCATTTATAGTCCAAACTTTGAAAGGCTTCTTCGGCACATAATTTTCGTCCCTCTTTTTCTTTCTTCTACTTCCAACGTCATTTATTGATTTCAACTCAACGTCATGAATTGACATTACATCATGTTCAAACGTCTTCTCTTTTTTCTTTGGGATATGCACGGCGCAATCCTTGGGAAAAGTTGAGTTAGAAATGATGGTGTTTGGTTTTGGCACGGCTGGAATAGGTTCTTCTTCTTCTTCCTCGATAAATGCAACATCACCCTTATCACTCTCGTTTCGGATAGAGGGTATTTTACCTCTTTTTTGGTGTTGGTGATATGAGGAAGGGACTTGGTATGTTTTATGTCCTCTTCTATGTAACCGCATTTTCTCTCCAAGTCATCGATTATGGCTGTGTGGTTTCGGAAATTTGGATTGATTTGACACTCCAAGTCAACCAAATTGTTCTTGACACGTTCATTTTCTTCCGTTTGCCAAGCCAAAAATTCTATCATCATCTCCTCCGTTGAGGCTTCGGGTTTTTGGTGATATTGTGATGAGTATGTCGTCACATCTCGCGGTCGAGATTGAGGAATAGGACGGTTCGGGTTTAGGGTAAGATAGGAATGTGAATTCCTCGAATTTTGGTCATGATATCCTCGGTGATATTCTTTGACATAATTCGCTTCATGAGGTTCACACATCGGCGTGTCATCCTTCATGGTGGTTTGTGAGTCGTGATCGTCTTTACGATTGTCTCGCATATCTTTTAGTTCATTCCTTATGATTAGGAATTGGGAATCGATAAGCTTATCGAGAGCTTCGAATTTCTCCATCAACACGGTGTGACCAGAGATAAGGTTATTTCCACCGGCGGAAACAACGGTTTTAGGATAAGGTTCGACATAGGAATCCTTCGAATAATCTAGTTTGAGAAGGACCTTGTCCTCGAGGATTTGGAAAGCTTCGTTGGGAGTATTGTAGAGGAAGATTCCTCCGGCGTTGAGGGCTACTTGAGTTGGATCGTCTAAGCCACGATAAAATGTTTCAATTATCGTTCTCTTGGTTAGATCATGTCCATAACAAGCGCTAAGCATATGTTTCATTCGGAGTCAAGCTTCAACGAGAGTCTCGTCATTGAGTTGGTGAAAGTTATGAATGTCGTTTAGGAGACGTTTAAACTTTACGGATGAAAAGAATCGGCTTATAAAGGCTTCTCTTAATTCATTCCACAAAGTAATTGTTCCTTCGTTTAGTTCATTCAACCAAATCTTAGCTTCTCCGGTTAATGAGAATGGAAATATCCTCAAGTTAATTGCTTCCTCTTGATTTTCACCATATTGGAAGAGGGTACTAATCTCAAGAAAATCTAGAACGTGTCAGTGAGGATCGGATAGGGATTGTCCATCAAATTGGTTCTCCCGAATCATATTCATGTGGGTACTCGTGATAGTGAAATTGTTCAAAATAGGGATTTGAACAATAGATGAACTAGGCGTCGGAGCGACAATCCTAGCGTTTGACCACATCGGTTGATCATCGGGGTCAATGGTAACAATAGTTGAGGAATCGAATTCGGTTTCATAGGATGAGATTCCTTCAACATAGGATGGACTTTTGAATATTGTCTCGACTTCGGTGTCGAATACGTCGTCTTTGGAGGCGACAACGAAAAATCCTTTGATGAACGGTGGTTTGGTGTATGGTTCGGGTGATTCAATTTCAAGGGGTACGATTGGTGTTTTATTGGATGTCGTCCTATTCTTGATCTTACGTTTAAGCTTTTGGAAAGGACGAACAAGTTGTTTTCCCCAAGAACGCGGGTTTATACAAACCCGGAGTGATTTGCAAAACGTCATAGAAAAAAAAACTAAATAAAACAAATAAGACCGAAAATATTTTTGTATATATTTTTTTTACTACTATTATTACTATTTTTTTAATATTTTTTATATAAATAAAACAACTAAAGAAACAAGAAAAATAAAGAAAACGCAAACAAATTATTGCACCAATCAATCGAACCGGATGGTTCAAATGACTTCGGGTTCTATCCACGGGGTTTGGGATCAAACCAGAGCGAATAGAAATACGAAGGAGGCACAAAAAGATTAAACGGGGTGGTTGGGTGGGTTACGAGCAAACAAGGATAATTGGTTCTAAACTCGAAGAACGGATGTTTAACGAGTTAAAAAAAACAATTAGGAACGGTTTTAGGTAAGGCTCGGTTAAAATAAAAGAAGATAAAAGACAATTTTTTTTTCTTTTTTTTGGATTTAAGGGGTTGCCGCCGGCAAAAGGGGTATGCCGGGCGGCAAAATCGATTCTGTTTAAGCTTGTCGGTGGCAGAACTACCTTGTCGGGCGGCAAAGGTGGTTCTGTTTGACCTTGCCGGCGGCAGGAGGGTGTTGCCGGCGGCAATACTCTCTTGTCAGAAATTTTAATTTTTTTTTTACTTTGTATATTTTGGCAACTAAAAACTAAGAACACTTAAAAAAAACTTTTGTGGGGTTGGTGAAATAAGGACTAAAAAGCTTAATGTAAACACACTTCAATTTTCTTAAAACACAATAAGCACAAAACAAATAAGCACAAAGGAGATTAAACGATACACGATATGAAACAAAGATTCAAAACATGAAAAGCACAAAACACAAATCTCCGGCAGCAGCGCCAAAAACTTGATGGTGGCGATGCCAGATTATGAGATTCAAACACAAAATTATAGAACTTAATTCCTATAAAATAAACTAAACAAGCAAGCACAAATAAACAAGAAGCAAGAAACAAAAATTCTAACACACGAAAGACACAAACAAATCCCCGGCAGCGGCGCCAAAAACTTGATGCGTTCTTTGTGAGTACACACAAGTTTTAAATTTATACAAGGATTACCGAATAAGCTTAGAACACACGGGCAAGTATGAACCTTTCGTTTGTATCTAGCTTTTTGTGGTAAGCCGAGTGTGGAAACCTTGGTTTCCTCGATCTTTTAGCTACTAGGAATGCATCATGTTCATATGATTAGATAATCAAAGCGGAATTAGAACACGACACATTAACAAGGTGTTTAGGCACAAAACACATGAATTAAAACAAACGGATTGCTCATTATATTAATAACAAACAATCACTAGACGTGTATACATTAATCTCACGTCTAGTCGACACACGCTTTTAGGTTTACATTGTGAATGAATGATATGAATAAAACCTAATATCCTTGGTTCCTTTTATAGTGTAAGGAATAGGGTTTACAAGAGATAATGATGAATAAACATGTAAATCTTCTAATTAAATAACTAATACAAAATAATATTTTGCATACTTATCTAAATAGAAGCTTCCAACAAAACTTGTCAATGTTGACTTCTGTCAATGCTTGAATTACTCTTGACAATGCTTGGATTACACTTGTCAATGCTTAGACAAATGCCTTCATGTTTTCTTCGTTTTTGAGTTTCTGCCACATCAACTTTTTGACCCAACAATCTTCCCCTAGTTGATGTCGGCAAAACTCTATGTGTATCTCTTGTAAGTTGTACATCATCTTCAAATTGCTTCCCCTCAATTGTAGCATGTATGTCTTCCCCTTTTTTGTCACATCAACAGGGAAGTAAACAATGTATGCAATCTTGAAGATTCTCCAAATGTAGCTCTATGTAATGACCTTGAAGAAAAATAAGTACAATAATTTTGATGAAGAAGTAGAATAACCCAAACTTTGTATTTCTTTCACCCAATTGCTCACTAGTTGATAAACTCTTCCCCTAGTTGTCGAAACGACTAGAGAAAAATGCAACTCTTTCATTGCAAAAGGGGGCTCAGTTTATTGGTATGGAACGGGAACTGAAACCAAAAAAAACCGTATAACTATAAGCCAGCTATTAGCTATAACAATATATTTGGATCCAATGATCAAGGTGTATTGCTCACCCATCAGTTTTTATTACATGGGTACTGGTAACCTTCACGACTATGAGCCAATCGTATGCTATAACAATATATTTAGTCCAATGACACGGTGTATTGCTCACCACAGTTTATGTTACATGGGTACTGGTAACCTTCACGACTATGAGCCAGTCGTACGCTATAACAATATATTTAGTACAGAGACAAGGTGTATTGCTCACCTAAATAAGAAAAACAAATTTGTGAAAAACTAACTTCAACATCAAACTTACCATAATAATTCTTCCCCTTAATCATATACTTCTTTATGAAAAATATCCGAGCCATAAATATCAAAACGATATTCTGAATTAAAACGGAGATCCCATGTACCTTCGTGTGTAAATACCTCTTTTTGTGTGCTAAAAACGTATCAATTTTCTCAAACAGCAGCTATTCCTTTGTTATCCGAAATCCTTCATTGTCCAATATCTCTGTCATGTGTATTGCCCAATATCGGACAAAACGTATCAGCGCTTGAACAAAACTTTCTCGGACAACACGTGTCAACGCTGCCTGTCATCGTTGTCAGCGTCAAGTACATACCTGTCAGCGTCTACCTCTGCTGCTGGCGTCATCAACTGTGAATAACAGATTCTTAAGAAGATCCATGTCTCCTATAAATCTGTAATCAAAACGTGTCTTCAAATTTATATCCCATAATCTTTGCGTATGACTTAACCACAAAAATAGGAATACATCTTGTCTTAAATAAACATTTAGACATCACACGTTTTTAAAATATAAGCCACGATCTTCTCTTTGTTGACAACGACTTTTTCTCCATTAATGCTTTCTCAATCGTATACTTTTCAAATAACGTTTCTGGCCCATATTGATCAATAACTATCAATCGAAAGCCCAGACCTGACCTGGGACCCATCAACGTGTGAATATAATCACATCCTTTTCCTTATTGGTTGTATCGTGTGAACACATACTTTTGGTTCTAGTTGTCCCATGCACACGTTATTTATCAATCTACTGCCCAAACATGCACTGTAGAGTCAAAGCAGATATATTCACGCAATAGATATTGTATATGATAAATCGTAAATACAGATTCAAGCATAACCATGATCAACCATCCTTCTGTTCTTGTTACTGCCATCCATTATTGTTTCTAGGGTTTTAAGACAAACCCTAATAACAAATTCTTTTTATTAACCGCAGCAACCAAGAGCAACGAACATCATACTAGGGTTCATCGTTATTCCAAGAAATCACTCACCAAGGCTAGTACGAGTAATACACAACAACTTCTGGAACAAGTTTTCACTTTATAATTGAGTTAGGGTTTGAAAGAAGCCCTAATTCGTGATTTTATGTGAAGAGCAAAAACTGAAAATCTTTACTGCAGTGAATTCGACACTGAATAACTTTTCGTGAGAGCTCAAAATCGAAGATCCCTTCGGTGAGATCTTAGACATAAGTGCCAAGAACCTACAGTTTAAATTACACGATGATCCAACGGTTAACGAAGGAGAAATCGTGTTTTGAATACGGCTGTTCACAGAACACTGCATATGATAACTGCTGACTTCAACGCTTAATAACTTTTTCTTGAGGTTAGATCTTGAAAATCCCTCTAGTGGACGTCTAGATATATGTAGGTAGAACAAACAAAAAAAATATCGTGACGATCCAACGGTTCAATAAAAAGTTATGACCATCTGAATACTGCTGCGTACACAAAAACGTTCAGAAAAACCCTAGACGGATTTTTCTTTTCTTCTCGATACACGAACACCTTGTTGGTCCTAGCATCACGAGCCACGAGACTCTGATACCAACTGTGGAAATCTTGGTTTCCTCGATCTTTTAGCTACTAGGGATGCATCATGTTCATATGATTAGATAATCAAAGCGGAATTAGAACACGACACATTAACAAGGTGTTTAGGCACAAAACACATGAATTAAAACAAACGGATTGCCACATTATATTAATAACAAACAATCACTAGACGTGTATACATTAATCCCACGTCTAGTCGACACACGCTTTTAGGTTTACATTGTGAATGAATGATATGAATAAAACCTAATACCCTTTGTTCCTTTTATAGTGTAAGGAATAGGGTTTACAAGAGATAATGATGAATAAACATGTAAATCTTCTAATTAAATAACTAATACAGAATAATATTCTGCATACTTATCTAAATAGAAGCTTCCAACAAAACATGTCAATGTTGACTTCTGTCAATGCTTGAATTACTCTTGACAATGCTTGGATTACACTTCTCAATGCTTAGACAAATGCCTTCATGTTTTCTTCGTTTTTGAGTTTCTGCCACATCAACTTTTTGACCCAACACCGAGGTCGTTCACTGGGATTTGGGTGTTTTCGGTTGTAAAGGATCTTTGTAACAATGTAACGTTGGTGGTAAAAATGGTTGTCACTCCCACAATTACCATATAAGTAACAATAAGCAAATAATAACAAGTAACATAAAGATGATGATTAAGCTAATAAGATGAGATAACAAATAATAATAAAGATACTTGTTTGGAACTAGTATTCATTTCAATGGAGTGAATAGATTATCGGGTAGATATTTAAGCAATAGCACACAAATTATAAGTATACAATTTCAAGTCAATGGGTAATATCATGGAGTTGCACATGACACGGTTTAGAATAAAGAACCCTTTCGACCTATGATCAATATTACAAACCGGTAATTAAATCCATTTGTGAGAAGTATGATTTTAGCCAACTTGTTCATTAGAGCCCTTTCGACCTATACTCTAGATTAAATCTTTATAAATCCATTTAACTTGTTTACTCATGGTTGTCAATCATGATACATCAAACACATACGCGCGCTAGCATTTAGAACAAAACATAACTAGGAATCCTTTCGACCTTTAGACCGAGTTATGGTTTACCAACAAGTTATCAAGACAAATATTAATTTAACCAAACTTATAAACAAAATCATAATTCAACATTGCAAAATAATAAACACTACATATCCATGTTTACATTATTCCAAACAAGTATAAGAACACTATTCCATAATCATATTAATCAAGAACAAACATTCAACATATGATATATAGTTCAACATCATGAAAGTAACAAAAGTTTACCTAAAGTATGATTACAATAAGTAAATGGAAGGAATTAAAGCAATCCTTAGGCCTCCAATTTACTACAAGTTTCGAACCAATGGTAGGAATTTGTGGTCTTTCGGGTTATGTAAATGGAAATTCGTATTTGATTTTTGAGGCGGGTTTTGGAGAGGTTTGGTGAAGATTGGTGGTGATTTAGGTATCAAGAAACACTACCAATGATAAGGGTAATGATCCCTTAGAGTTTGGCAAGGTTATTTTGATGATTGGAGCTTCAAAAGGATGAGTTTTTGGCACACTTGGACCAAATCCGAGATTTCACCAAGGAAGAGAGTTTCCTTGATGAATAATGAAGGTGATTTTGTAAGTGTTATGGTTACATGACCCCAAGGGTCTTATTTATAGATGAATTCAAGGCCATGTCTTCAATGTTTCGCTTGGAGCCAAAGAAATATTCTTGGAGCCAAAGTTGTTCTAGAATGCTACAAAGAAGCTTGCATGAATGTGGACACAATTTTGTCTAGACAAATGTTGGTGGGAACTTCACTCATGATGGAGGCAACTTGAGCTATGTTGGAGGCAACTTGAACTATGTTGGAGGCAAATCAGCTCCAATGTGATGGTGGCAAGTTGGATTCCGCCAGTGGCAACTTCCATGCTGAGTGACTTGTACACTTCTTGAAAACACTTGTTCTTGCATCCGGCATTGATCTTCAAAGCTTGTAGCTAGTCGGGATTCCTTCGTATATGCATGAATCGTCAATTATTCTTTCTTTTCTTTACTTTTCTTGTTCTTGGATAACTAACAACACAAAACACAACTTTACACATATATGAGCTATAAAGCTCGTTAGTATAACCAAAAACCATACAAAATATACGGATAACGCTCAAGAAAACATGTTGGATTTGAGCGTTATCAGTAGCATCCATAGGAGAAACAATAGGCATATTGGGTACATAGATATGAATATCATCATCCTGAGAGTCTGATGAAGAAGGTTCTTCTTGAGTACCTGACTTAGTTGTACCAAACTCATCACCTGCATTGTTAGTTTGACAATCCTTTTGCACAGATTAGTAATCCATGAAATTTGTTAGATAATCCAAATCAAACATCCAAGCATAACCTATTCATGGGACATTGGGTTTATTTTCTAAGAAATTAACATGGGGATTTTCTTCATCCTTTTTAGATGCCAAATTATAAACCTTATATGCTTTACTTTGCAATGAATATCCTATAAGATATCCTAGATCAGATTTTCCATCAAACTTCCCCAAATGATTAGGAGTATTTAGTATAGACACATGACATCCAAAAGGTCTTAAATGACTTATGGTTGGCCTAATACCAGTCAAAAGTTCATAAGATGTCTTGTTTTGAGGCTTGGTCACTAAGACTCTATTTAACACATAACATGCAGTATTGATTGCTTCTGTCCAAAATGTATTTGGCAAAAGAGAATCAGCTAGCATAGTTCTAGCAGCCTCAATAAGTGTTATTCTTCCTTTCAGCTACTCCATTTTGTTATCGAGTCCAAGGATTACTAAATTGTCTCTTGATGCCTTTAGACCTATAAAATTCATCAAATTCAGCATTCTTGAATTCTGTCCCATTATCTGTCCTAATGATTAAGACTTGTTTAGTGAACTGCTTTTCAACTAAAGTGATAAAATCCTTAAGTAATTCATTGGTTTCACTCTTAAGAGCTAAAAAGAAAACCCAACTGAATCTACTATAATCATCAGTTATAACTAGGCAAAAGGTCTTATGACTAATGCTCCTAATACAACTGGACCAAACAAATCCATATGCAAAAGTTGCAAAGGCTTTCTCACATTATTGACAGTCTTGGTCTTACAAGAGGTTCTATGTTGTTTACCTTTTTAACAAGCAGTACATGCGAAATCATTCTGAAAAGATTTGTTAGGTAATCCTCTAACCAAATTTCTATTCACTAATTTGTTAAGATTCTTGAAATTCACATGACCTAACCTCCTATGCCATAAATTAGACTCATCATTATAAGCTTTAGCTAGCAAACATGTAATACCACCTGTTGGAGTAATAGTATGAAGATTAAATGTGTACATATTTTCTTGCCTGTGTACTTTAAGCAGTACTTGAGATTCTTTAGGCATCTCAAAGTCTTTGGAGAGCACCGAGCAGTCTGTATCTGTAAATAGCACCTTGTTCTTCTTATCACACATTTGTGACACATAAAAGAGATTGAATTCATTCAATTCTTTCACAAAGAACACATCCTCAAATTCCAACTTCCATGTATTAATTTTCCCTTTTGCCAGTGATTCTACCTTTGCTACCTCCAAAGGCTACTGGTCCACCTCTGAATTCTTTAAATTCAGCAAGGAAATCTTGACCCTGTCATGTGTCTTGAGCATCCACTATCCACTATGCCTTTATCTTTTAATTCATCAATTAGATGCCCCTACACATAAACAAAACTTATTAGTTTTTAACAGGGACCCAAGCCACATTTGGCTCGGATCTTGTGGGACCTACATACTTAAGAGTTTGATAGGTAGTCTTTCTAGTAAGACTACATACACTCTTATACTTCATGGTTCCAGTCAAATAATCAAAGACATAGGTAGGTTTGTTGTCATCGTAAATTTTTTGCCTAAGTACTGTTTTAGCAGTACTTGCCTGAACACACGGTTTTTCACCTTTAGGAACCCACATTTGCACTGGTTTCTTATTAGGCTTACTTCTAGACGTTCTAGCTTTCTCAACTACATTCTTAGAAGTATTGCGGGACTTTGATTTGACAGACTTTGGACCAGCGGTACTTGAGTTTTGTCTAGCAGTACTTGCAGTTCTAGACTTGCCGGTACTTGGTTTACCAGACTTCAAAGGTACTAGACCTTGTTTCATAAGTACTGCTCTTGGAACAAAGTTCTTGGTAGAGATGTTTGTAACCTTATTAGGTTCAACTACCCTTTTAGCATGATCAAACTTAGGTTTGTCATCTTTAGATCTCTGTTGCCTATTAACCTGTGCATTTTTCCCATTACTATTCCTTGTGGCCTTTTGTGTAGCCTTTTGTTTTACAATTTTATCTTCATGTAAAGTATAATCTTTGATAAAAATGACTTAGACTACCACAAACATAACATCTTTTTCTTCTCAAAGAAGACCCAAAAGGTTGTTTTAACTTAATTTTCTCAAAACCTATCCCATGCCTCTTGGTTTTATTATGTTTTACATTATTATCCAATGCCTTGCTAGGAGTTTTTACCTACTTGGGAGCAGAACTAGTTTTAGACACTTCAGACACAAAATTGCTCATTAAAGGTGGATAAACAATGTTTTGGTCACAACAGATTTATCTTGGGTCAAAGTGTTAGAGTTTGAATCATTAATAGCCTTTGATTCATCTAAATCTATACCTGTATCATTACTAAGGGGCATGAAAATTCTTGATAATGGTGGAGGAATTGCCTTCATTTCTTCAGCATATCTATCATTTTCAGGTGTATTATCTGACTCACTAGAACTATCAAAAATCCCCTTTGATAAGTCCTTGTCAGTTAAAGCTTCATTTTCTGTTGATACTTTCAAAAGTTGTTTTTCAAAAGCTTTAATTTCCACATCTTTTTCCCTCATTTGAAGAGTTAAAATTATGATTTCTCTTCATAGTTTTGTTGACCCTTTTTATACAAAACTATATTTTCCTCTAGCTTAGCAACATCCTGTTTAAAAGCATTTAGTTCTACAGTGCATGTGTTGACTTTCTGATACTGTTCATCTAGTTCTACTTTTAAGCTATTAAATTTAAGAACACAATCTTTAGAACAAGGATGTACCTCAGTATCTTCATGTGAGAGAGCCATCAAACCAAGCTCTTCTTCTTCCTTATCTTCAGCCCAGTTCACCACTCCATCTATAGTTACCAATGCTTTGGTTCCTTTGGGACTCCTGCTGTTTCCTTTTGGAAAGCTTTCAGTAATTCTTGGACTGGTTCTATAGTTGTTTTTGGAATTTTGACTGCTACTTTCAGCCTTGTCTCTAGTGCACTCCCTTGCAAAATGTCCATTCCTTCCACAGTTATAGCATTCAACTTTAGACTTGTCATATCCTAATGGCTCATTAGGATCAACAGTCATCTTCCTTCCAGTCTTCTTAAAGAACCTATTAGATCTCACAGAAACCATAGCAGCTTGCCATTTGAGATCCATCTCTTCAACATCAGCATCATCCATTTGGAATAAGTCACTGAGAGTTAGTCTTGGTCTATTGTCTTGTTCAGCAAAGAATGAGAAGGCATCATTGTCACTAAACAATGGTGAAGATATTCCTTGTGGATTTTGAGAGACTATAGGACTGCCTTCAGTACTTTGTGAGTAAGTATCGCTTGTAAGTCCTCCAGCGGTATTTTGGAAGTAAGTACCGCTGCTTGATCCACTAGCGGTATTTTGAAAGTAAGTACCGCTGTTAACTTCTGACACAAACGCCAAGTTAGACTTTTTTGTTGTTGCTGCTTTGGTCACCTCAACGCCTTTAACATCCATCTCATAAGCTCTAAGATTGTTGTAGAGATGATCAAAAGGAGTTGTATCCAGATCATCCCTTGTGATGAAGTGCATAGCTATTGCTTTCCACTCTTGTGGAACACTCCTTAAGAATTTCATATTAGCTTCTTCATTAGGAATTATTTGTCCATAAACTTCCAATTGAATAAGCAGCTTACTGAACCTTCTATAGCCACCATGGATTCCTTCTATACTGGAAATTGAGAAGTTATCAAATTCTTATTTCAGAACATTCTTTTTCATCTTCTTAGATTTGTCATTACCTCCAAATCTAAGTTTGATGGCATCTCACATAGCCTTTGCATCCTTGTAATGATGAAAGCTAGGTAAGATGACCTCTGAAAATGCCATAGCCAAAGCAGTTTTGGCCTTTCTTTCTCTAATCTCTGCTTGTACCTCCTCAACAGTCACAGCAGGTAAAGCATAGCATGTACCATCAGGCAACCAGTGTAACTTCTTAGGTGTATTCCCATTCTTGATAACTTGCCACAGATATGATCTATGTGATTCAAGTAATGTTCCATCTGCATAGCCCATGTCTCATAGTTATCACCCTTGAGAACTGGGAGTTTGACAGCAGAAAGAGTATGGGAAGGTGTTGTAGTTGTAGAAGTAACTATAGCATCTATGGCTTGAACACCTTGTGGTGGTGCAGGATGCACAACTTGAGGCTATCCCTGTGGTATTGGATCAGGATCTGGAATGTCTTCTAAGTGAGGGTCATCACTAGGTAGAGACTGAGTTTTAGTGTGAGTGGAGTTTTTAGGGTTGTGTTCTTCTTTTTCAGAGTTTCTCAACAAGCTCTGATACCACTTGTTGATCCCTTTGATTGGATCTATATTCTGTTAAGAACTAGTATAGTAGTTTGTAATCAAACTAAAACACTTCGAGAACTCTTACTCAAGCTAAATAAGTTATGCGGAATCTAACTTATAAATCACAGAAGAACAGAATTACTTTTAACTATTCGATTCTCTTATTAATCGTCTTAAATGAGGTACATAAATCTCACCGTACCTATGTTCCTTTTATAGAGTAAGGAATCGTAGAAACCTTAGAATATTCTATAAAGATAACTATATCAAAGACGATATACTATCAATATTCTAACTATTAAGTATATCACATAAGATATACTCTAACTATAACTATGACATATCTTATACGAAGATATATTCGTCCTAATCAATATAGCAGTACTTACTTTATAAGTAGCAGTACTTACTATGTAGCGGGTTAAAACTAACGGTACTTGAAAGATACTAACAATACTTTAATTTACACTGACGGTACTTGACACTTAACAATAATTCCCAACAGGGACCAACAAGTGGTATCAGAGCAGTTAGATTAGCAAAACTCTTATTTTTCATTAAACGGCTCATTTTAAAGTTTTCAAATCAAGATCCAAGATGTCTCAAGTAATACCACAAACCCTAGAGTATAGGGGTGGGCAACTCAATGTTGCTCCTGTCCTAGAGGTAGCTAATTTCACCAATTGGAAGAAAAGGTTCCTTGTCCACATGGTTGGGATTGAACCACAATTCTTTGGAATCATTGAAAATGGTCCATTTGTTCCCATGGTCGGGGATAATAAAAAACCTGAAGTACAATGGATTGTTGATGAGAGAAAATATGCTAACCTAGATCAGCGTCTCAAAAGTCTCATCATGTCCGTACTCCCAGATGACCAAATGAATTCTGTTGTGAATTGCAAAACAACTAAATCTACATGGGAGGACCTTATTTTATATCATGAGGGATCCTCTGATGTGAAGGAAACAAGAATAATGGATTTAAAGCTTCAATACAGCACTTTCAAGAACAAATAAAGGGAAACCCTCCCTCAAACTTTCACCGGATATAAAGCACTGATGAATGAACTTGTGAATGATGGTGTTGAGCTTTCAAAACTTGAAATCAACAAAGTTTTTGTTAATGCATTGCCAAAGAAGTGGCTCAGTTTCTGCCAAAGCTTGAGAAATGCCAATCACATTAAAGATTGTGATCTAGCCTCTCTTTTTGGGAAACTAAAATATGAAGAAAACCTAGTTGATAGGATTTATGAAGGCTCTAGTAAGAGTAAATCATTAACTATTGCTACACCCTTGTCAACAACCTTCTTTAGTGAAGCTGTCATCCAAGACTACCAAGATAGTCCAGATGATGAAGAGAACACAAGAACAAGTGAGGAATATCTGAATGACCTCAAAGAGTAATTTCATGAAAGAGCACTTCTGGCCAAGTCTAGAAGGTTCTTTAATAAAGGATGCGATTTCTCCAGCACCTCAAAAGCTACAGCTGACACTGTTTGCTATAAATGTGGAAAGGCTGGTCATTTTGCTAAGGATTTTTTTCCAAAACATCCATTCCTTCTAATTCCCCACCAGCTCAGTTAAGACCATCTGGTCAATCATCTTTTCAACATAAACAAATTGCTTCAACTTCCTTTCAGCAAAACAGGGCTGAACTTCGACCAACAAAAGACTTTGAGGCAAAGTATAGAGAAATCAAGGCTAGACTGGCTCTCATGAGCACTGAAGGGTCTTCCTCAAAGGCTCCCAAGCAAGATAAGAATAAAGGACTTATTGTTGAAGCTTATGAATGGGATGAAGAGGAAGTCTCTTTAGATGATGATGAATTGGTAAATGTAAAAGTGCTAATGGCACTTGCTGATGATGAAGGCTCTAATGTTGTTGCCAAAGAAAGTGCTCAAAATGGTGAATGGGTCAACATCACTATAAAAAAGGTACAAACTCTTCTTGAATAAGAAGATAAGGAAGATAAATTTGTCTTTGATTACCTATGCTTTGATCTAAAATTTGTTGAAGAACAAAGAAACAATCTGCTTGAAAAATATCATAAAATTGTTCTTAAACTTGATGATTTTGAAAGTAAGCTTATAAAGCTAAAAGAAGCTAAACTTGTTGTACTTACTTTTCAACAACTGAACAAAAAGATTCTGGATGAAAACAACTCCCTAAGGGTTCAACTAAAAGAAGCAAAAGATACTGTTAAATCTTGGCTTAGAAACTCTGATAGGGTAAATCAATGTATCAATGAACAAATTCCTGCTCAAAAGAGGAAAATGCTTGGTGCTGAAGGATCCTCCAGCACCAACTCAAATGATATTATCTTTGTCAAAGCCTCAAATGAGGATGGTAGATCGATCCCTGATGTTGTAAGGTCAGGTGAAGAGAATTTACCAAATCATGACACTGGACGTATCCTTCTCCCTAAGTTTCAAGCAGATGCTGACACATCAGCACCTGTTGAGTCTTCAGTTAATCAAGATGACTCAGATGATGATTTAGAGAATGAAGTAAATACCCCCACTTCCTCCTTTGGAAAAGTTGGCTAGTGCTGAACCCTCTACTGGACCAAAATCAATCCAGTCAATCATTAAGTCTCACATAAGGGAACTACCTCTTCAGTTTCAACAAATAAACTGAAGAATGCTAGATCTAAGGAAGATGAGAGAATGTCTCTTGTCATGCAAGAGATCAATGATCTCAAATTACAACTCGGGCAACAGCAAACACCAACTTGATTCAGGGATGAACCTTCAAACTCTCCACATTATAAGTACAAGACACAATTTAAAAGGTCTTGTGATCTATGTGGTTTAAACAACCGTCTCACTGAAACTTGCCTAAAAGTGATTTATTGTACTAAATGTAATAGGACTGACCATCGCACTTGTGAAAATACTCAATATATGCTTGCTAAAACTAGTGTTGATGCTCACAACACTAAAGCATCTCACTCTAGGCGAAAAATACCTTTCCCACCATGCATTCATTGTGGTATGAGAAATCATCACTCAGATGACTGTCACTACTATCCTGTTTGTAACATTTGTGGAAGTTACGACCATGACACTCATGGACATAATCGAGTAATCTCTCTCAGAAGGGGCATAAAATCTAGGAACCCAAACTCTATTGCCAAATGTTGTGAAACTTGTGGAAGTAATGTCCACACTGCATCTGATCACAATCATATAGAGTGGTTTAGAAGAGGTGAAGTCCTTCAGGCTAAGAAAGCAAATGTTGTTCAAACCTCTCCTTTTTCTTTCGAGCAATCTTTTTCATCCTCATCTAAAGGATCCTTCAGATCTAGAACACCTTCCAGATCTAAAACACCCACCCATCAAAGGTGGGTTTCAAAACAAAACTGACCATTTCCTTAACTTGTGTAGTGTGATCTCAGGAAGCCTATTTGGTACCTGGATAGTGGCTGCTCAAGGAATATGACTGGCACCAAAAGTCATCTGCACAAGTATAAGAAGGAACAAGGTCCTAAAGTTGTTTTTGGTGATAACTCATTAGATGCTACTGAAGGCTTTGGTTCAGTGAAATGTAATATAGTTTTCACAGGGGTAGCATATGTAAATAGATTGAAGCACAATCTCATCAGCATCAGTCAACTTTGTGATGCAAAGTATCTAGTCCTGTTTGATGACAAAAAAGGTACAATCTTCAACTCCAATCATGAAATTGTGATGATTTCTCCCAGAGTCAAAGATGTTTATGTCATGAACATGAACTCTACTCAAGAGACATGTTTCTTTGCTAGAGCTTCAAACATTACTAACTGGCTCTAGCATAAGAGGCTCTCTCATCTAAATTTCAAAACAACAACTCTGCTGGCAAAACAAAATCTTGTTATTGGTCTTCCTTCACTTGTCTATTCAAAGGACAAACCATGCTCAGCATGTGAAAAAGGAAAGCACCATAGGGCCAGTTTCAAAACAAAACAAACTTTCTCAATTAAAGAAAGTCTTCATCTACTTCACATGGACTTATTTGGCCCAGTATCACATAGGGCCATATGTCATAAAAATATACACTTGTCATTGTTGATGAGTACTCTAGGTACACCTGGGTATATTTTCTAACAAAGAAAAGCCATGCACCAGATGCCATTATGTCTTTCATCAAAAGAGTTGAAAATCAAAATGACACTCATGTCAAACAACTTAGAACTGACAATGGCACTGAATTCAGAAATCATACTCTAATCAAGTTTTGTGATGACAAAGGAATATCACAAAATTTCTCATCATCTTACACACCTGAACAAAATGGCGTAGATGAACGAAGGAACAGAACTTTGATTGAAGCAACAAGAACAATGCTTGCTGGATCAACTCTCTCTAAGCATTTTTGGACTGATGTTGTAGCCACTGCTTGCTACACTCAAATAGATCCATCATTGTGAAGAGACACATGAAGACTCCTTGTGAAGTCTTCAGGGGGAGAATTCCAAACATCTCATTCTTACATGTGTTTGGGTGTCCAGTATTCATTCACAATCACATGGATCACCTTGGTAAGTTTGATGAAAATTCTGATGATGGTTACTTCCTTAGATACTTACTAGTATCTAAAGCATACAAAGTCTTCAACACAAGAAGACAATGTATTGAAGAAACTTACCACATCACATTCAATGAAAGTTTTGAAGCTCTCAAACTTGCAAATCCATCAGATGATTAAATTCATATTCATGAATCTCACAACTATCCATCTGATGAATTTCAACATTATGAGCCTTCTCAAATATATCAAACAAGCAACTCAGTTCCTCATATTCATCCATTTGAAGATATGACAAGTCCTACAAAAGGAAATCCTTCAGTATCAAATACTGATGACTGACAATCAAATGATCAAAATGACCAGTATCAAAATGATCAGTATCAAAATGATCAAAATAATCAGCAAGATAACACAAATGACCAAAATGGTCAGTCTCAAAATGATCAGCATGCTCACACACTTGATCTATCAAATGATGCTGCTGATGAACAATCTGAGCCTTCTGCTCAAAAGTCCCCAACTATCTTTAGGGAATTAGGTCTTGGATGTGTTACTTCTGACCAAGAAGGAAGCCCTCCATTGATTGAACCTTTGTCTATTGAATATCCTTCAGTAGATGCTAGAGATAATCCAAGTCCAAGTCCATGTCTTGGACTTCCAAGATCTAGCTCTCATCATGATACCAGTGCTTATTCTCCAGCTCCACAAAAATCTTGGACTAATAATAGTCACATAAAGCTGGTGAACATGATAGGCAATCCTGGAGAAGGTAGAGTCACTAGACCTATGGCAAAGAAACTGAGTGCTGCTTAACCTGGAGAATGAATTTATGTAAACTTTCTTTCAGAAATTGAACCTACAGAGATTTCTGAAGCACTCACTCACCCTGAATGGGTGGATGCCATGCAAGAGGAACTAAATCAATTTGAAAGAAATAAAGTTTGGAAATTGGTTCCTCTTCCATATGGTAAATCAACCACTGGCACCAAATAGGTTTACAAGCTCAAAAGAGATGAAACCAATGTGGTGACCAAAAACAAAGCTAGGCTGGTGGCCCAAGGATTCAATAAAGAGCCTAGTGTTGATTTTGATCAGACCTTTGCTCCAGTTACACGTATGAAAGCCATACGAATCTTCCTTGCTTATGCCACTTACATGAACTTCACCATCTACCAAATGGATGTCAAAAGTGCATTCCTAAATGGTGACCTAAAAGAAGAAGTTTATGTTAAACAGCCTCCTGGTTTTGAAAGTAGCAAATACCCAAATCATGTCTACAAGCTTTACAAAGCTTTGTATGGACTGAAGCAAGCCCCAAGGGCATGATATGAAACTCTCTTAACATTTCTTATTGAACATAAATTTTTCAGAGGAAAAATAGATAGCATATTATTTATCTATAAATCCAAAACTGACACCATTCTGGTACATATTTATGTGAATGACATCATCTTTGGTTCAACAAGCTTGAAACTATGCAAACAATTTGCCAAGCTTATGACCAGAATGTTCAAGATAAGTATGATGGGAGAACTCACATATTTCCTTGGTCTTCAGATAAAACAATCTGACTAAGGCATCACCATCAATCAAGAAAAATATGTTAAGGATCTGCTGAAGAAGTATGATATCAATTGTGCTTTAGTGAAAACACCAATGGTACCCCCTAACAACTTAGGACCTAATATCAACGTACAATCAGTCAATGAGACTCAGTATAGAGGTATGATTGGGTCACTCATGTATTTAACTGCAAGCAGACCTGACATTCAATTCTCTACATGCCTTTGTTCAAGATACCAAGCAGACCCAAAGGAATCACACCTTACTGTTGTAAAGAGAATCTTGAGATACCTAAAAGGTATACCAAGTTTAGGTCTTTGGTACCCCAAATCCTCAGGGTTTGATCTAAAGGGGTATTTAGACTCTGACTATGATGGATGCAATATGGACAGAAAAAGCACTTTTGGTGCTTGACAATTGCTGGGTGACAAACTTGTGTGTTGGAGTGCTAAAAAGCAACAAACAGTTTCCATGTCTTCAACAAAAGCTGAATATGTGGCAGCTGCTGGATGTTGTGCCAATGTTCTTTGGATGAAAAGTCAACTGGCTGATTATGACATAGAATATGAAAATGTACCAATCTTTTGTGATAACACTAATGATATTGCAATATCCAATAATCCAGACATTCACTCAAGAACAAAACACAATGATATCAAATATCACTTTATCAGAGATCACATTGTGAAAGGGGATATTGAATTACATTTCATCCCCACTTATTACCAATTGGCTGATATCTTCACCAAACCACTGGATGAACCAACTTTCAAAAGATTGATAATGGAGCTTGGTATGTTGAACATTGATGATACAAAACCTGAACCTTCAGCATTCACTGAAGATGCTTAAAGGTTCAACATTTTTCTAAATGGTATTTTGATTAATGCTAAGTAGCAGTGTCTGAGTAAAGGAGTGTGCAATGTCATGTGTCTATCTCACAATATGTGATTGTGTATATGATGTTTTGTCGCCTTATCTGATTCACTGAAGTTAAACAATAATCACCAGACATCAAAGTTTTTCTTTAGAAAAATCTGAACAAAGTTTTTAATACAAATGAGTAGCTAGGCCTGAGTAGAGGAGCGTGCAATGTCATGTGTCTTGTTCACTTATGTAAACATGTATATGGGGTTTTGTCGCCTCATCTAACGCACTAAAGCTCACAAGTATTTCCATCAACTTCAACATATCTGAGCAACAACTTTTAAAACAAATCAATCATGAGTCGAAAAGTATTAAATGGCATTGAATTTTCTTGTGAATAAAAACAAACATTCTTTCAAAAGGTGTCATTTGTTAATTAAGGAAATTTCAAACGTCCACATCCACAGGTCAACAATTTCCTGACACATGAGGCGTTTCATTGTTTAAAGCAACAGAAAATCATACCTTTTTGCAGAACATTAATGAGAGAGTTTGTGCCAAATGTTCAAAAGAAACCCTAAAAAATTTATAACTTTTTCAAATGGTTTTAAAAACTTTTCACAAATCAGTCTAAGTTTTTATATAATCTCTTGAATTTGGATTTCATATCACACTTACAAATCTTTTCATCTCAAAGAAAAACACACACAAACTCTCTTTCTCTCTCTCTCTCTCTAGAAAAAACACAAAACACATCAATGGCAGGATCTTCTTCCCAGAAAGATGTTAAGATCACACTAAACTCATCCATTCATGTCACCTATCCCATTAAAGATATCATCTTCAAGCCTAACAACATCACTTTAATCAAACTAGATACCATAAAATCAGTTCCTAGGGATCAAGTAATGACTTTCTTGTCAAAATGTGTTCTACGTGATGCTTTGTTTAAAGATCCAGGAATGATGTTCTAAAATGTTTTAAAAGAGTTTTGGTTCACGACACAAGCTTCTCACAACAAGAAATCGATAGAGTTTGATTCTAAAACTGTTGGGATTCATGAGAAAATCGGTTTACAATTGTTTAGAAGGGTTTTGGGTTTAAACTATTTGGAAAACCCTAGTGACTATGAAGCTATACCTGATGATTTTTCCATTGTTAAAGATTTCTTTAAAGAAATTAGGTATACTAAAGAGATCACTGAAAAAGGGGGTTTGAAAAGGAGTTGTTTGCCACCTAAGTGGAAATTACTGATGACCATTCTGATTGAGTGTTTGGGGGGGGGGAGGGGGGGGGAGGGGGGGGGGGGGGGGAAACTGGAGGGCTTGACTAGATAAACCAAAAGGATGCAATAATTTTATATTGTCTGGACAAGGGGATCAAAGCTGATATTAGGAGGATAATAGTTTAAGATCTCCATGGGAAGCTGGAGAAAAAGACTAGGGAGAAAAATGTTGTTTACACCAGATTTTTATCTCTCCTATTTGCTGACTATCTTGGAGATGATTTTTCTAAACTCCAAGGAGAATAATTAGTTTTTCGACCCTTTGATTTTACACGCTAGAACATTCCAGTCAGTACCATTGATCCTCCTCTTACACAACCCATGCTGGACATCTTCTTAGCTGATGCTCCAGTCGTGTACAAAGCACCACAAGACGCTCCTCCAACTGGAGAAGGGGATCTGAAGGGCAAAAAGCCTGGAGCTTCTTATGGACCACGTCAGAAGCAAACGTCTATTAATACTGAGAAAGTTAGATGTGAGTCTAGAAAGAGGAGAACCCTCACACAATCTTCATCAAAGGAGGTTGTTGATGCTTCCAAAGGCCAAGCTTTGAAGAAACATAAGTCCTCGGCCAAGGAAAAGAACCCAAGCCAGTCGTCACCTTCAGTCTCTGCTGGAGGTAACATGCATAAAGAAGCCCTAAAGGCAACCCCTATCTCAACCTCTTTAGGAGATAAGGGTGAAGATGGAGCGCATCCTCAGCTCAGTAGTGTAGAGTCATCATTGGTAAGTAATTTAAATCTGAATACATTTCCAATTTCATTACCAAACTCTATCATTTTTCACTCTGAGTCGGCATTAGGGCATGAGGGCTCAGCAAATACAACAATTGACGTTGACCCTGGACTATCTGTTTCTAATGATGTAGCACCCCAACAACAGGGTCTTACTGAAGGAACCAAAAACAAATTCATTGATCTTGACTCATCAGGGACTTTTTCTCAAGATTCATCAGGTAAAACCAACCCTGGTGGTGAAGGAGTAGAAACTGACCTTCACACTGGAGGTGATGCTGAGAAGCCCACAAAGGAAGTGCCTCTCACCACTGGCGCTAAGGTGGGACACTTGCCTACTTATATGTTTAGTATATCTTCAGATGACTTGGAGAAAGAGCTTGGGTTCAATGAACGAGTTCCAGTCAACCTTGATGATAGTGAATCTAAAGATGATACCGCTGACTTGACACCAAATCCACCATCCCCTAAATATGTTCAGGTAAAAGATTGACAAATCAAGTGTTAATTTTCAATCTCAGGTGGCTAAACTCCAAGGAGGAAAAGGTTATTGCTGATGCTGAACTTACAACTCTTAAAGCAAGACCAGTTCCTCCTACAGCTGATCAAATCAAGGATGTCATTCTTGTTGCTCTGAAGCCCTTAGTCAAAGATGTGGCCACCACCACTTCCCTTAAGCAAGAGATGTCATCACTTATGGACTCCATCAATAGTGCTTCCATGGAGTTTCCACCAGAGTTCACACCAGTACCTGACCAAGTTAATGATTTGTATGACTCTGTTTCCAAGATTAAGGATAGGGTGGCGTTGTTAGAGAAAGAAAAGTTGACCTTATCTGAAGAGGTTCAACATAAGCTGAATGCCCTTGAAAATGTACCAGCAATGTTGGCCAAGGTATCCTCCACTCTTGATCATATTTGTGTTATCTTCCCTGCTGGTGGGTCATCAGAAGTTACTAGGCAATCTTCTGCTGAGGGGGAGAAAGTCACTATCCAGCAGCTATTCCAAAAACATGCTCAAAAGAAGGCTCAGAAACAACAAGTTGTCTATGAGTCACCTTTGCTGAGAAGAGTCCAACTAAGGCTAGGGGGTCTTCAGCCAAGGACAATCATGTTGATGGACTAACCACCAGTGAGGATACAACTGATAGTGGTACACCTCCCTTTCAACCCAAGAACAAAGGAGATTTTACACTGAGTGAAAGGATGATCAAAGCTGAGGCGGCTGATAGGTGTGAAAACACCCATCCGTTTACCACTTATTTCTTACTAAAACAAGACCAAAACACGTATTTAATATCATTTGTTTGGAATTATGCGTGGTTTTTGTGTTTATTGTGTTTTCAGAGCCAACCGGATGAATATTGAAGAAAACATGGGATTGCACGGGTTTTATCGAAGAAAAAGACTCAAGACGAAGTCTATTGTCCAAGAGATGCAAAGGATTTGAAGTCATTGTGCCTATTTAAAGATTTATCGAAGAATAGAGCCAAAGATGGAAGATTCATATATGTCGAAGAACTCGAGTCTATTAAACAAAAGATTATAAGACGAGTTGGAATTATTCACCGACACTTCTAAAAATCCAAAGTCGGAAACGTTTATTTAAAGAAGCGTGAAGACTAAAGAAGAAAGAAGAAAAGAAGCCCGATACCAAAGCCCATTCACACGCCCATACCACACGCCTATATATAGGACCTTACTTCACAAAAATTAGACACTTAGTTAGTTAGTTCTTTAGTTTAGTTTTTCATTTCTCTAGTTTTAGAGAGAGAAAGTTCCAAACTTTCTCTCACTAAACGTTTTTCTTTGTTTTCATCTTTTAAATTTAAGCTTTCTTTGATCTTTGTACTTTGGATTTCATTAATCTTATTCAAGTTAAGCTTTTAATTTCTTTAATTTTCTTCTACTTTTCTTAGTTTATCTAAATCCTTAATCCGATTGTTTAATTCCATACGGTTTGGATTTGTGGATGAGTTTGTGATCAAAGTTTGATCTTTCTTGTTTCTTTTTAAGCTCTCACACGTATAAGCTATAGGCCTTCTATGCTTATTTGCTTATTGCTTGTTTTAGCTTATTGGTTTTCGGATTCCATATAAGTTTTAGTCATTCAAAAGTTTTGTTTATAAAGTTCATGATTTACGTTTTCAAAAGTTGTCAAATTTAAGCTTTTTGAGTCGTTTAAGTTTTGGATTAGTTAGCTTATTGATTTTGCTTATTGAGATTTTAAGTTACCACCAATTTCGGAACAAAATTGTTTCCATCGCAATACAAGGGTTCTTACACATTCCGACGGGTTTCCTGCTTTTGATCGCAATAACCCAAGAGGGTTTTACTTTGCGATCGGGTGTCATTCCCCCCTATTCCGATCTGGGGTTGCGATCGCTTATTGAGATCGCACATTCCGACGGGATTAAGGTCCTTTATTAAGTCGAAACTCTGGCCAATTTCTATTTACCTTATTCCGATCTGACATTGCGACAAAGGGTTCTTACAACATTCCGATCTGACTTTCCGATAAGACATCATTCCGACAGCTTGATCTTAATTATTCCGATGGTGACAAACATGAACATTCCGATGGACTTTATTTCGACATTCCGATGGATAGTTTTTGTTACATTCTGATGCTTTTGATTTTAATACATTCCGATAGAAATAATTTTCCACATTCCGATAGAATAAGTTTTTAAGTATTAATTCAATTAAGTTTTCAAAGCATTTGTCTAATCTTTTCTTTACGTTTTCAAGCTTTTATTTTTAACTCGCTAATTTAGTTTAATCTTTCTAAGCATTTACTATTCGACACTTACTTTTTAGTTATTAGTTTAAAAATAGATAAACAAACCAACACCTTTTTATTAACCAAGAACAAATCATTCCACTTAGAGCCGTGATCAATTCGAGAGGATACCGAGAACTTAAATCCGAACTCCAATGAAAAACCAAGTATCAAATGGCGCCGCTGCCGGCTCTTCTCGTTAAGATCAACAGTTTTTTGTGAGAACTTGGATTTTGGGATCCGTTCGCCGTGAACGTTACTTTTTCATAAAAAATTTCAAAAACACAAAAAAAAATAAAAAAAAAAAATATATATATATATATAAAATTTTCAAAAACCCTAAAAATTAAAAAACATAAAAACCAAAAATATTTTTGCTTGGTTTTTGCCTTGTTAGTTCTTTTGCAGGTGCATGCGTACACGATCCACGTCTTATCAAGAGCCCGAGCCTCTCGAAGACTTAGACATGGCCGGTGTACAAAACAACAACAATAACCCACCTCAAAACAATAATAACAATAACAACCCACCTTTCAACAATAATAATAACAACAACAATGAGCCTCTACCGGATAATCGTCCGATGATTGAACTTCTGCAAGCACATGTAGATGGTAACGATGATCCAATTGTCATGCCCGCGATTGCAGCCAACAACTTTGAGCTTAAATCCGGTTTTATCCAGATGGTCTCTGCTCAACCATTCTTGGGGCGTACCATTGATGATCCACATGACCACATCAAGAGATTCTTGCAACTCACCAATACGGTCAAATTCAATGGTGTTCCACAAGAGGTAATCCGTTTACAACTTTTTCCCTTTTCTTTAGAGGGACAAGCCCGGCATTGGCTTGCTAAGGAACCGCCACAGAGTATTCTTACGTGGACGGATTTGGAGACCAAGTTTATCAACTACTTTTTCCCACCCTCTCGTACTACCGCTTTGCCGAATGAAATCATTAATTTTGAACAAAAGTACGATGAGTCTTTTAGTGAATCTTGGGATCGTTTCAAAGATCTTTTAAGAAAATACCCACAACATGGTTTTACCAAAGTGCACCAAATTAACACTTTTTATAATGGTTTAAGCATGAATGACCAAGATTCACTAAACAGTGCCTCGGGGGGTAATCTTTTGGCTAAGACTTCCAATGCTGCTTGGGATGTCATTGAGAATAAGTCTCGTGTGCAAACCAAGAGTGTTCGGACCAATGTCGCTAGTGCTAGTACTAGTGACAGCGACAAGCGAATTGACAAAATCACTGCGCTTCTTGAATCACTTGCTACCCAAACCGCCAGCAACACCAACAGCATCAACGCTAAAAACGCTCAAGTCAATGTTGTCAACCAACCATGTGAGATATGCGGGGGTCCTCACTCTTACACCACTTGTACCGCCACCCAAGACTACCCTTCTGAGAATGTGAATGCAGCATACGGTACCTATCCTCAACCCGCTTATCAAGCTCGCCCTCAAGGTGACCGCAACCTGCTTAGCTACCGCTCCAACAACTATCTCTCACCACCCGGTTTTCCTCCAAACAACCCAAACCAACAACAAAACCTCAACCGCCCTCCTCAACAACGACAACAATCTCATGGACCATACATACCACCTCACAAACAACAACATCCACCTCAAAGAAACAACCAAGTTTACCAGCAACCTGCTTATCAACCACCCGCATACAATGCTCCTTCTAACCAACCCACCGCATTACACCAAGACATTGGAACTTACATGAGGACTAATGATGTGATCGTGGACAATCTCCAACAGGAAGTGCGCAACTTGAAAGCAGACCTGGTGAAACAAGGGAACGATCTGAGAGCTGACATGAGAAACACTTTGGATAGTCAAACGAATGACTTAAAGAACATGATGGCTAGTTTCTTCCAAGGTAATCAACCCTCTTCTTCGGGTACTCTTCTGAGTAACACCGTTGTGAATCCAAGAGGGGAGATGAAAGCAATCACCACTCGCAGTGGCAAAGGTACCAAGGAACCCGAGCTTCCTATACCTCCACCGGTGATTGTGACTAAGGAGAACGAGTCACCTGCTCCTATTCCCCAACCTTCTACCTCCCCAATTTCTCCGCCTCTTACTTCTACCCCTCCTCCACCCAAGGATGTGAGTGATCCTATTCTCCCAAAGCCTTCCTCTTCTTCCGATATACCTTATCCATCTAGGTTGAGGAAAGAGAAGCTCAAAAGCAAGGATGATATTCAGGTTTCGAACTTTCTAAAAATGTTTAAACAATTGAATTTCAACATCTCCTTCGCTGAGGCTCTCGCTCACATGCCTAAGTACGCGAAAATTTTCAAAGATCTTCTTAGCGACAAGGAGAAGCTTCTTGATATTGCTAACACCCAACTTAATGAGAATTGCTCTGCAGTGCTCTTAAGAAAATTGCCAACCAAGCTTGGTGATCCGGGTCGTTTCTTAATCCCTTGTAACTTCCCGGGAGTAGAGAATTGCATGGCCCTAGCCGATCTAGGTGCCAGTATTAACTTAATGCCTTTAAGCGTTTGGAAGCAATTATCTCTCCCCGAGCTAGTCCCCACCAAAATGACTCTGGAATTAGCTAACCGTACGGTTGCTTATCCAGTGGGGATAGCCGAAGACGTCTTTGTAGGAGTCGACAAATTCACTTTTCCTGCCGATTTCGTTGTCATTGACTACGACATGGACCCTCGTGTGCCATTGATCGTTGGTCGTCCATTCTTGAGGACCGGTCGCACTCTCATCGATGTTGAAGCCGGTGAGCTTATCATGAGAGTGGGTGACGATAAAATCGTCTTCAACATGGGAAAGTTGTCTAAACAACCTTATTCATACGAGAGTGTTAATTGTATTGACGTTCTGGATGAGGCTTGTGAAGAACACTTTATTGATGCTTGTAAAAATATACCTACCTCTCTTCCCAATGTTGAGACCATTTCCTCTATTGATTCATCACTGTCTCTATTTGGAGAAAGTGATTTCTTTTGGAAAGATCTTGAAGCCACCATGGGAGATGTGAACTTAGCAAATGATGATTCTCCCACCGATTGGGATGAAGACATGCATTTCTTTGAAAACCTTCTCAAAGAAGACAATCTTTCTCCACCATCTCCCACGGTTATTGCTATCGATGCTCCGACTTTGAAAACGCCTCCCATCGAAAATCCTCCGGATTTAGAACTTAAGGAGTTGCCGCCCCATCTCGAGTACGTGTTCCTTGAAGAAAACAAGAAGTCGCCTGTCATCATCGCGAAGGACTTGAAAGAAGAAGAAAAATCTCGCCTCATCGCCGTGCTTAAAGATCATAAGAAGGCAATTGCTTGGAAAATTTCCGATATCCGCCGAATTGATCCGAACTTTTGTACTCACAAGATTCTCATGGAAGATGACTTTAAACCCGCAATCCAGAGCCAAAGAAGGGTTAATCCTAAAATTCATGACGTCATCAAACAAGAGGTTATCAAACTTCTAGATGCCGACTTGATTTACCCTATTTCAGATTCGCCGTGGGTAAGTCCCGTCCATTGTGTGCCCAAGAAGGGCGGAATAACCGTTGTTTCCAATGAATACAACGAGTTGATTCCCACTCGTCTCGTTACTGGGTGGAGAGTTTGTATTGATTATCGCAAGCTCAATGATGCCACGAGAAAAGATCACTTTCCTCTTCCTTTCATGGATCAAATGCTCGAGCGTCTAGCTGGTAATGACTATTACTACTTCTTAGACGGTTTCTCTGGGTATTTTCAAATTCCCATCAATCCCAAGGACCAAGAAAATACCACATTCACTTGTCCCTATGGAACATTTGCTTACAAACGCATGCCTTTTGGTTTATGTAATGCTCCTGGGACGTTCCAAAGGTGTATGATGGCTATCTTCCATGACATGGTGGAAGACACTATGGAAGTATTCATGGATGATTTCTCGGTTTATGGCGATTCTTTCTCTGCTTGCCTTGCCAATTTAGAACGTATGCTTAAGCGGTGTGAAGACACTCGCCTTGTTCTTAATTGGGAAAAATGCCATTTCATGGTAAAAGAGGGCATCGTACTAGGACACAAAATTTCCAAAGCCGGTCTTGAAGTGGACCGTGCTAAAGTCGATGTTATCGCTAAGTTGCCTCCACCTTCAACCGTGAAGGGTGTGAGAAGTTTCCTTGGTCATGCGGGCTTCTACCGTCGATTCATCAAAGATTTTTCTAAAATCGCTCGCCCAATGACCCACCTCTTGGAAAAAGATACTCCTTTTATCTTTTCCAAAGAGTGTATCGAAGCCTTCAACTCGCTTAAGGATAAGCTAACTCAGGCACCCGTCTTGGTTACCCCTAATTGGGAGCTGCCTTTCGAGTTGATGTGCGATGCTAGTGACTTTGCTATTGGAGCGGTTTTGGGCCAAAGAGTGAACAAACACTTCCAACCAATCCATTACGCTAGCAAGACAATGACTGGGGCTCAATTGCATTACATGACAACCGAAAAAGAGCTTTTAGCTGTTGTCTATGCCTTTGAAAAGTTCCGCCCCTATCTTGTCCTTTCCACCACAATCGTTTACACCGATCATTCCGCGTTGAAGTACTTGTTGACTAAGCAAGATTCCAAACCAAGACTTCTTCGCTGGGTTTTGCTACTCCAAGAATTTAAAATCGAAATTCGCGATAAAAAAGGAGCTGAAAACCTAGCCGTGGATCATCTCAGTAGACTTGAGGATCCTTACCAAGGGGATCATCCGAACAAAGAAATCAATGATTCTTTTCCCTTGGAGACCTTAATGTCTATCAACTCGACTTCTGATGAAACCCCGTGGTTTGCGAACATTGCAAACTACTTGGCGGGTGGAATTCTCGTTGACGGGTTAACATCCCAGAAAAAGAAGAAGTTCTTTAACGACATTAAGACTTACTTTTGGGATGACCCGTATCTATTCAAGCAATGTGCTGACTTGATTATTCGCCGATGTGTTGATGGACCGGCAGCTTTAGAAATCCTTGACGCTTGCCACAAAGGACCTACCGGTGGTCACTTTGGTCCCAACTACACCGCCAAAAAAGTGTTTGAATCGGGATTTTATTGGCCCACCATTTACCGTGACGCTCACGAGATGGTTAAACATTGTGATGCTTGCCAAAAACAAGGCAAGATCACACATAAAGACGAGATGCCTCAGAATTTCATACAAGAATGTGAAATATTTGATGTTTGGGGTATCGACTTTATGGGGTCATTCCCTTCATCTAAAGGAAACAAATACATCCTTGTAGCCGTTGACTACGTCTCCAAATGGGTTGAAGCCAAAGCTTTACCCACTAATGACGCAAGGGTGGGTTGTAACTTTTTGAAATCGCTGTTCGCTAGATTCGGTGTGCCTCGTGCCATTATTAGTGATCGCGGGACTCATTTTTGCAATGACCAATTCGCAAGAGTCATGGCAAAGTATGGTGTAAATCATCGTCTTTCCACCGCATACCACCCACAAACTAATGGCCAGGCTGAAATATCCAACCGAGGATTAAAGCGAATTCTCGAAAGAACCGTGGGAGAGCATCGTGCCTCATGGGCTGATAAACTTGATGATGCTTTGTGGGCTTTTCGTACCGCATACAAGACTCTGATTGGTTGTACACCATATCGTCTCGTGTACGGGAAAGCGTGCCACCTCCCCATTGAGTTGGAGCACAAGGCTTACTGGGCCTTGAAGTGGGCTAATTTTGATATCAACAAAGCCGGTGACCTACGCAAGATCCAACTCAATGAGCTGAATGAACTTCGGAATGAGGCTTATGAAAATTCTTTGATCTATAAGGAAAAGACTAAGCTCATTCACGACTCTAAGATTAAAAACCGAGAGTTCCAAGTTGGAGACAAAGTTTTACTCTTTAACTCTCGGTTGAAAATCTTTTCGGGCAAGCTGAAATCTCGTTGGTCCGGCCCATTCACCATTGCCCAAATTTTTCCATATGGTACTCTCGAGCTCGCTCAACCTAGTGGACCGAATTTTAAGGTGAATGGCCAACGAGTGAAGTTGTACTTTGGTGAGGACATCTCTCAGGAGATGATTCCATCCCTTACCACGTTCCCCATGAACTAATTTTGGGTCGAGTCAGGCTCGTGACTCGGTTATCAAAAACAAGCGCTCCTCGGGAGGCAACTCGAGTATCTATCCTTTTATGTTTTAACCTCCTAAGTGTAGGGGGACCTCTATAGGTGTTTGTATTTGTGTGGTGATGTGATTACAGGGATGAATGCACTCTTGGAATCTCTGAAGAACCGTGCTCCCGTGTTATCCAAAATCCGGTTCTATCTCTCAACTATCGTGATTCAATTTTCTTTATACTCACATTTGAAATTGATCACTTTAGTCGTCTCTTCCTTAACTTGATTTAACCAACGTGCACAATGTCATAAGTGTAGGGGAGACTTTTCCCACATGCTTAAACATTGAGGACAATATTTATCTTAAGTGTAGGGGGGACTTCTATCGAAGTTTTAAGTGGACTTTTCCATGAAAATGCCTTCATTTAACCGGAAAATCATCTTTTTCAACATTTTTCAAATTTTTAATTAATTTTAGCCATTTAGTCGTAATTTTTAAATTTTTATCGTTACTTTCATATGTATATATCCCGCAATAAAGTCAAAAATATTAATAAAGTGGTGTAGCTAGTTTAGAAATCTTTGACATATTAGGCCCATTGCGATTATTTTGACTCAACCCGAATAGACTTATCCAAGTTTATTCTAGCTAGTATCCTTAACCATGTAGACCTTAATTGGTTTATTAGGCTAAGTATCCACGAGTCTCATTACTTGAGATTTTAAATTGTGAAGAACGAGAAATGATAGAGTCAATTATAAGTCGTTATTCTTGCGCAAGCTCACTTGGTGTAATTATGTGCCTATTCTCCCATCACTTGCTAATAAATTATCTGCAATAAGTAAGGTCGTACGATTTGAAAAGTTACTTAGCTTCTATCCCAAGATCGTTTAAAAGTTGCTCGGTAATGATAAGAGTTCATAGCCAAGGCATAACTTATGAAGCGGGGCACAAAGATTGGCGAGTCCGAAAAGGCCCTAACAAGGCATGAGGATTCAATTTTATTGCTGAAGATCCAAAGTGATGTGAAAAGCATTATTCCCAAAATCAATATGAAGGATCAAGACTCACGACGAAAAGCAATCAACTCCCATAAAGATCATGGAGAAGTCTATCCGAAAAGACCCTAACAAGGTATGAGGATAAATAGATCCAAGTCCGAAAAGGAGGCGGATCGTTGTATCTCAAAATCCCAATTAGAGATTGAAGAAATAATCATGAAGTCGTGGTCCACGAGTCTCATTACTTGAGATTTTAAATTGTGAAGAACGAGAAATGATAGAGTCAATTATAAGTCGTTATTCTTGCGCAAGCTCACTTGGTGTAATTATGTGCCTATTCTCCCATCACTTGCTAATAAATTATCTGCAATAAGTAAGGTCGTACGATTTGAAAAGTTACTTAGCTTCTAGCCCAAGATCGTTTAAAAGTTGCTCGGTAATGATAAGAGTTCATAGCCAAGGCATAACTTATGAAGCGGGGCGCAAAGATTGGCGAGTCCGAAAAGGCCCTAACAAGGCATGAGGATTCAATTTTATTGCTGAAGATCCAAAGTGATGTGAAAAGCATTATTCCCAAAATCAATATGAAGGATCAAGACTCACGACGAAAAGCAATCAACTCCCATAAAGATCATGGAGAAGTCTATCCGAAAAGACCCTAACAAGGTATGAGGATAAATAGATCCAAGTCCGAAAAGGAGGCGGATCGTTGTATCTCAAAATCCCAATTAGAGATTGAAGAAATAATCATGAAGTCGTGGTCAACAAAGTTGGAGTACCCCTCAAAAGTCTACAAGTGAAGAAACTCTATTAACGATGAGAAGACCATTATCTCAAGAACGTCTCTCGAAGATATGAAGTATGAAGTACATGCCAAATATCGGCCCGAGAAAGGTCTCAAATCGTGAACCGAGTTATGCCAAGATATGAACTTTTTGATATCCCGAGAAGCAGTTTTAAGAGATTTTGTCCTTTAGCTAACTATTGATCAAATCGTCCTACTTTGCTTTCAGCCTAAATAACTATCAAAATAAGTCCAAAAATGCATCTTCATGATCATTCTAAGACAAAAATAAAATATAAGAGATACACCCAGGAATAAGGGAGTTTAAGCATATAATTAAGCCATGTGTGTGAGTGTTCGATTTGCTAACTTATAATAACAATGATCTCGTTTTTAAGCTTAGTTTGGGGAACGTGAAACTTGAGGGTGATGAATCGTCGCAGCACCGAAGCCCTAATGTAAGTCTTAGATTCCTTTGCAAGTTATTTCCACATAGCTATCTTCTATCCTTTTGTTTACTTTAAAGTTTTAAATTATCTTAGTATTTTAATTTTTATTTAGTAGTATTTTAATAAGGCCAAGGTTGATTGATTATGAGAAAAGTGTAAACTTGCTTTATCGCTAAGCATTGCATGAGGGCATGGCAATGGTTAAGTGTAGGGGATTTGATAGTTATGAAAACACCCATCCTTTTACCACTTATTTCTTATTAAAACAAGACCAAAACACGTATTTAATATCATTTGTTTGGAATTATGCGTGGTTTTTGTGTTTATTGTGTTTTCAGAGTCAACCGGATGAATATTGAAGAAAACATGGGATTGCACGGGTTTTATCGAAGAAAAAGACTCAAGACGAAGTCTATTGTCCAAGAGATGCAAAAGATTTGAAGTCATTGTGCCTATTTAAAGATTTATCGAAGAATAGAGCCAAAGATGGAAGATTCATATATGTCAAAGAACTCGAGTCTATTAAACAAAAGATTATAAGACGAGTTGGAATTATTCACCGACACTTCTAAAAAACCAAAGTCGGAAACGTTTATTTAAAGAAGCGTGAAGACTAAAGAAGAAAGAAGAAAAGAAGCCCGATACCAAAGCCCATTCACAAGCCCATACCACACGCCTATATATAGGACCTTACTTCACAAATATTAGACACTTAGTTAGTTAGTTCTTTAGTTTAGTTTTTCATTTCTCTAGTTTTAGAGAGAGAAAGTTCCAAACTTTCTCTCACTAAACTTTTTTCTTTGTTTTCATCTTTTAAATTTAAGCTTTCTTTGATCTTTGTACTTTGGATTTCATTAATCTTATTCAAGTTAAGCTTTTAATTTCTTTAATTTTCTTCTACTTTTCTTAGTTTATCTAAATCTTTAATCCGATTGTTTAATTCCATACGGTTTGGATTTGTGGATGAGTTCGTGATCAAAGTTTGATCTTTCTTGTTTCTTTTTAAGCTCTCACACGTATAAGCTATAGGCCTTCTATGCTTATTTGCTTATTGCTTGTTTTAGCTTATTGGTTTTCGGATTCCATATAAGTTTTAGTCATTCAAAAGTTTTGTTTATAAAGTTCATGATTTACGTTTTCAAAAGTTGTCAAATTTAAGCTTTTTGAGTCGTTTAAGTTTTGGATTAGTTAGCTTATTGATTTTGCTTATTGAGATTTTAAGTTACCACCAATTTCGGAACAAAATTGTTTCCGTCGCAATACAAGGGTTCTTACACATTCCGACGGGTTTCCTGCTTTTGATCGCAATAACCCAAGAGGGTTTTACTTTGCGATCGGGTGTCATTCCCCCTTATTCCGATCTGGGGTTGCGATCGCTTATTGCGATCGCACATTCCGACGGGATTAAGGTCCTTTATTAAGTCGAAACTCTGGCCAATTTCTATTTACCTTATTCCGATCTGACATTGCGACAAAGGGTTCTTACAACATTCCGATCTGACTTTCCGATAAGACATCATTCCGACAGCTTGATCTTAATTATTCCGATGGTGACAAACATGAACATTCCGATGGACTTTATTTCGACATTCCGATGGATAGTTTTTGTTACATTCCGATGCTTTTGATTTTAATACATTCCGATAGAAATAATTTTCCACATTCCGATAGAATAAGTTTTTAAGTATTAATTCAATTAAGTTTTCAAAGCATTTGTCTAATCTTTTCTTTACGTTTTCAAGATTTTATTTTTAACTCGCCAATTTAGTTTAATCTTTCTAAGCATTTACTATTCGACACTTACTTTTTAGTTATTAGTTTAAAAATAGATAAACAAACCAACACCTTTTTATTAACCAAGAACAAATCATTCCACTTAGAGCCGTGATCAATTCGAGAGGATACCGAGAACTTAAATCCGAACTCCAATGAAAAACCAAGTATCAGCGGCCACTCAAGAAGAACTTGATAAATTGTAAAAGCTCCAGCAAGAAGAACAACTAAGAAACCTGAAGCTGAGCTTGTATGAACAAATTGGGAAACCTGAAGTTGAAAGCCTCTTCAAGAAGAAGATGTTATATGAAATTTTTTCTATAACAAGACTGAACAGAAGAAATATCTCACCAATCACCAATGTTGATATACTTACTAGCGAATGTGATATTCATCTGAAGTTCTATAGGGGCGACGGGACTGATGAGATCTTAGAAGACTTCCAAGGGAAGGAGCTTTCTTACACTGAATGGATTGAAATGAGTGATAAAAAATTTTTAGAACGACAAATGTTAGTGGTTAGTGGGTCGAGTCGTGCAATGACATCCAAGCGGAAGAATGTCTTCTTCGAACCCTCACCTAGTTATGTTATGAGTGATAACATTGAGAAGAGAAAATCCAATAGATGGGATGAAGTCCGCACCAGAATTGAACACTTTATGAGACATCATGAAAAACTGGGTGAGATTCTCAATATCAGCACTGAAGTTTCTCTGGAGGATCAAGATTCTATACTGGAGCTGAACAAAAGGGCTAATCTAATCAAACCTGGTGTGGGTGACATTTTTGTCACCACAAAGAAATACAAGGGCTTTGTTCAGTTTCAAAATCATTTCCCTGGGCATGTACTAGACGAACCAAAATTAGGAATGATAATGTTCAATCATCTTGAACGTCAAGACTTTGTTGCCATCAGTGACCTCGATGAAATGAACAATGAACTTCTTTGGAATGTTCAAAGGATCTTTTATTCTCAGCATGGAGGCCCAGGACTTATTGATGCTGCAAGAACCTTCAGCATGTGCTTACTTGCTATACTGGACCACGGAAACTCAGATCCATTAATTCAGACTCCCATAATTGAAGAACTTAGGCCTAAGGAAGATTGAATAATCATTTGTATTACTTTTGTTGTAATTTGTAATGTCTTATCAATAAATGATTATCTGATGTTTATAAGTATTTTATTGTTCAGTGCAAGTAAGAAGAAGTTGTTATGCTCACTTACTACTGACTTTAGACTTATGCTATTTATATATCTAAATAGGGGGAGATTGTTGGGTCAGTATTTACTAACCCTGAAGCAACTCTAGGATTTGAATATAAAATCCCCATAAGTGTTTCATGTTCAGCAGGAAGGTGAGTCTGCTGAAGCATGACCAGAGGAACAAAGTTCCTACTAAAGACTATGTTGCTGAAGGATGTTCAGCTTTCCTCTTCCAGTAAACTTAGAAGACAAAGGAGTCTTTGCTTCAAATACTAGGCGATCTAGTTATTGAAGAATAAGTACTGAAGAAGAGCTTTCAGTTCAGTTTGGTTTGACAATACTAAACTGAATGATGTCGATCTCCTCTAGAATGTTGAAGACACTTCAGTATTCTGATGGTTTGCATTAGGCGGGAAAATATTACTTTAAGTAAAAGTAGGTTGCTTGTATAGTTAGCTATAAGTACAACCTTTATCTTTTCTAAAATAGTTTATTAAGTACTTTGTACTGTTTATCCAGCATGGGCATCAACCACCCACTGGATAAACCTATGCATGGGAACATGCAAAATGCAAACCCTAGTTTTACACTGCCTATTTAAGGAGTGCATATTGAGAGAGAAAAGGTAAACAATCATAAGAGTAAAAACTCTGGAAAAACCTTCTCTCTCAATACCAACTAAACCATATAGCCAAAGTGCATATGAACGTTTAGTTTGGAGCTTACACTATTAACTTTGGTTAGAAGTTTAAGTAGAGGAGATCACCACACATTGTCATTCAATCACTTTGTTATTCCGTAAACAAAGTAGGCTATAGATTCTTTATTGAGTTTTAATAAAAGTCTATACGTTGAAAGTTATTGGTATTGTTGTTTTAATCGTTCTTAGTTCTTATCAACTGTTAAAACAACTCACTTGAGTCTTGGTAACAAGTTATTACTTAAGGTTGATAAGTAATAACGAATTACAAGGGACCAACAGCGGCTCATTATCGCTATTGAGCCGCATGCACTTATATTGAGCCGCATGCTCTAGACTATGCTCCTTTTTGTTTTCTAGTGGGGAAATACCATCTGGTGAAGATTATACCCCAAGAGAATATTCTTAGACTTTTTAGAATATGCCAAATTCAAATTTTCATTTTCTATTTTCATAAAATATTTTCTTAAAAAGAAATTTTATTAAAATATTTTGTCACATTTGAATAAATGTGAGTTTTAAGGTTAATCACTTTTAATGATCACTAAACATATATTAGATGTGTTTGTGTAAGACTTAAATGATTATTACCTTAATGATAGTGTTTGTTAAATAATTCGTCTTATGGTTATCTTTGACGATAAATGTTTTACACTTTGTCGTGATCAAAACTAAGAAAAATTAGTTATTACAAATAATGTTTTTAGGTATCGGTTGCAGTACCAAAATCATCAATCTACGCTGCAAGCATATTTTGGCCTTTTTACACGCGCACTATATAAGTTTTTTCAGGAAAATAGACAAATAAGTTACTAAAGTTTGCTTAAATGTTCACCTAAGTTACTAAAGTATTTTTGGTTGCAAAAAGGTTACTCAAGTATACGGGTTAATTATATGAGTTACTAAAGTTTTAAAAAGTTACAGTTAGGTTACTCCGAGGGTGGGCAACCTGTTTGTAACCTGTTGTTATGGACACGTCAACACTTTCTAAGTCCCACATCAACACTTTGTGGGTCCCACCTCAAACAAGAATGTTGTTGACTCCTCAATGTTCGTTCAACAGCACAACGGCCACCACCAGATCTATAGAAAAAAACGCTACTACCGAATGAAGATTGAAGTCACTCTCGTCAGCTACCACAACCTCCGACCATCGTAACCGATCCACCACTACAACCACCGTCACCCTTTCATCCGGCACACACTCACCCTTCTTCCGCCGTCAACCCAATCAAGATAGTTGCTCATCATGTCTCAGTGAAAAAGTAAAATGAAAGAATTTTAAGATAGCTTAGAAGCAGATGGTTTGCTATGATCATTTTTCTTGAATCATGTGTTATTAGGATACACATAATTTAAAAATAAGATTTAATTTACTCTTTAAACAAATAAAAAATAAGTAATTCTATGTCAGCACTTACCTAGTACCAAGAGTTAAAACATACATGGTAACATATTTAACATGTTACCTTAACTTTAGTAACCTATTTGTAACGAAAACAATACTTTAGTAACGTAGATGAACATTTTGGTAAACTTTGGTAACATTTTTGTGTATTAACCCATTAATATTATATGTCACGTCACTTAGTTACCGGTAACAAAAGGTTGCAACCAAAAGAGTAACTTATATAACAGGTAAACCAAACATAAGTAACTGATTTGTAACCAAAAATACTTTAGGAACTTAGGTGAACATTTAAGAAAACTTTAGTAACTTATTTGTTTATTTTCCCCTTTTTTCTTGTTAAACACTTGTCTAACACATTCAACACACAAATAAGGTGTGTTTTCTCTCTACGACTGTAAATCGAGATCTTCATTTTCTCTCTCCACAATCGATCATCAGTCTCATATTCTTCAATCGTTCTTCTTCTTCAACCGTTCATCTTCTCCAATCGTTCATTAACATCACGTTATATTCAATAACCTAAGCTTATATTCATCTCGTTTTCTTCATTAGATCTAGACTTTTAATTTCTTTTTAGCTTATTTGATGTCAATACGTTTATTAATTTTTATCATTCAAATTTATAATCTTTTAATTAGCTTATTTTGAACGAATTATCTAAATTAATTTATCTTAATGACATGCTAGCTTATTAAGTGATTTATGTGAATAAGTAGAATATTGTGAATAAACTAATTCATGTGAATAAGCCGATTCAAGTTAATAAACTTATATTTGTTTGGATCATTACTCGTATTTGATTGACCTTATTGTGGCGTTGGGTAGCCGATTGAAAAACATTCCGACCATCCTCATGGTGGTGGTGGTGGTAAGAGTTTAGAGAGAGAAAGAGTAAAAGGAGAAAAAAATTGTATATTAGAGAAAGAAACACTCAATACATCAATATATAAAATGAAATATCACCTTCCATAAAAGTATAGATAGGGTATTTAGTTTCGTTATTCGCTTATATTTTTAGGGTTAATAATTTTCCCCCCAATGTGGAGACATACATAATTACTTACAATGTTCATACAAGTACAAATACAAAACAATATGACTTTCATGCTTCCAATGGTGAGAATGACATATTTGTCTTCTAGTCTTCACTACTGCATGTCTTAAAAAGCTTTATTGATAAAAAAAAATTCGACGAAGTTTCTTAATGAGCTTCCCAAACCAATATCCATATAATTTTTACGAAGTTTCTGAATCAACTTCCAATGTCGAGCATGACTTTTTAGCGAACTAATCGAGCTTTCACCTTTGTCATTTCCAAAACTACCATATTGCTCGTAATACTCATAACATTGAGCTTTTGAGCATATTGCTTTATATCGAGTTGATTGTAGTAATCGAAAAAGTTGGACATATCATTTAAGTCGCAATCTATAGTATTTTTTAAGAGAAGTGTTGTATTTATGATGAAATAATTAGAAGTTTAGATTATTAAATTTTATAAAAAAAAGTATTCGTTAAATTTTATAAAAAAATAATTTTTTTTATAGAACGAGACGCGAAAACACAACCCGAGATATAATTTGCGGAGTTTTCGCAGAAAAAGCATATAAGCTTACAGTGTTTGTTTTAGCTTATATAATGGGCTTATAAGCTTATTAGCTTATATAAGTTTATAAGCCCAAACCAAGTGTTTGGTTAAACTTATATAAGTAGGCTTATAAGCTTACATATGGGTGTTTTGATAAGCCACAAAAATGTAACCTTTTTAATGAAGGTTTAAGCTTATATAACATATTTACCATTTTACCCTCATGTTAACTTAACCTTATATAAGCCATGGGCTTTAAGCCATAAATGACTTATATAAGAGCACAGGGAATCCGTAAGTCATGGCCCAAAAATTGCTGCCACGTCAGCATTTTTCCCATGGCACCAGTTTTTCCCACGGCACCAGTTTTCACTGGTATCTCTGAGCCGTGGGAGTAAAAAGTGGTATAAGAGGTCCACATATACCCACTTTAATAATTGATAAAAAAATGAAAAAATTAAAAAACCCATGACGAAGGCTGGTGGCCATGACGCCAAGCCGACGATACGGGGAGAGAGTCCTGCGCGGTAGACTTGTGCTGCGTTTTGGCATGGCGCCAAGCCATAGGTGGACTCCTCCTGCTCTAAGCCCTAAGCTAAAACAAACACGCATATTAAAAAAAGACAATAAAAACAAAACCTGTATTTCACGTATGTTGTTGTTGGTCAATAAGAAATATTCTCTTGGCATAAAAAACATGTTACAAATCTTTTGCTAATCCAAAATATATCTTTGTTCCCAAACAAAACACGAAACATTGGAATAACTATTATTTCTATCTTTTAATGGATGAATCAAAACCTGATCGATCTCCAGGTACTAATTCTCTCTAATTGCTTACAGTTTATACTATTTCATTTTTTTATTTATTCATTCAAATAAGAATTTATCTGAAACGTATATTATAATTGTTTCGAGTGTTTTATTATGGGATTGTTTTGGTTTCCTGTCGAAATGCCTATTGATTGTTTTATACTAAGTTACTTTTTATAATTTCTAGTTTATTCCTGAGGCTTATTTTTAGAGGGTCTTATTTAGAAGGTGCTTGGGACTGCTTGTTTAAATTCTCTAATTATTTTGTTTTGCGACATACATAATTTCTCTGCGGGTATTCCGAACATAGAAATTCGAAAACCTCGTCCGTTTATGACTAGTTTGGAATGTTTGATGGAAAGAACAGTTTGCTTATTTGTAAAGTGAGAATAATAGCTTTCAGTAGACTTTGGTATTTCAAATTAGTAAGGTTTTTTTTTTGGTGAAACCGGTGAACATTAGTATATTACTTCAAGAAAATATGGTACATCATAATGAAAACAGGAAGGGACACGCCCCAAACTGTATATATTTGAAAGAGACATACAGCCTAAAACAGAAAACTACGTATCTCAATCAAACTAATTACCATACAAGCATTTCTCAGAAATCAGAATACTTGAATAACAGATATCAGACAAACACTTTGTCCAATGTTCACCACCTACCATATCTCCTTGACTACATTTCCTAAGCCCGTTGCACCCTAAGCAATTGAACCAGCATCCACAATGGCAAAGGGGTCATATAAGATGTAGCGCCCATACTCATAGGAAGAAGGGCTATTATACCTAAGATGCTTACATTCCCTGCTCATTATCCATAGAAACCAATAGCAGTTTACATCCTCACTAAATGGCTTCCAAAGTTCCAAAGATAACAGGAACATGCATCACCAGGGACGGATCTATATAGTAACTATGGGGGTCTGTTTCCCCCCATGGCTAGCCCGATACGATGAGATTTTAGTGTATTTTTTCTTTGATTTTGACATTTTTTCGAAAGCGCCCCCACTAAAAATTCAAATTGCTCCCACCCATTTAGTAAATCCCAACATTTAACGCTTTGAAACCTTATAAATCCGTCATTTGTAAGTAAAATAGTCGATTTATCTTTTCGATACTACCTTTTTTCCATATTTTGTTGCTATTCTAAGAAAAAAAAATTATTTGCCCCCCACAACCTTATTTCCTGGTTCTGTCGCCATCACACCTTCAAACAGTGAAGCAATGATGGGACCAAGAAGCCCATCTTTCATGACTCTTTATTCCAACCAACTTGCCTCACACCAAGCCTATTTACCTTTCACATCAGTAAACCTACATTATGCGAGATACTCAGATAGAGCCAAACGTGGAGCAGTCAATACAGAACAGACCCCACGTCCCCACCTAGGCTAGACTGACTGAATCAGGAGCACTAAGAGACCGTAAAAGACTTTCCTAGGTACAAGGCCATCTGATGTAATAGGCTTGAGCATTCTCTAAAACAAAGTGTTTTGTAGAGAATAAGGTTCAAAAACCTTTAAGAAGAATACTGCAGACAGATCCCAAACAACATACCATCTGCTTATTCAGGTATCCAAACACCCCTTAAAAAGCTGGATACATCATAAGATGTTCAAAAAAACAGGATGTATTGAAACTGCAGAGTTTGCAACTACTTTATGAATTGGACCAACTCCTGAAAAGCCAGAGACTAGGATTGACCCGAGTTCTAATTAGGCTCGGGTACGGGGTTATATTTTTTAGCCTTGACCTGAATTGACCCGACCCGACTTGACCCGAACCCGACCAACCCGACTTGACCCGACTCGAATAACACATTTTACATTGTATTATTACTTAAATAAGCCAATTTTCATACTTTTTCTTTATACTCGGGTTGACCCGACCCGAACCCGAGTTCTAATTAGGCTCGGGTTCGGGTATGATTCTTTTTGAGTCTTGACCCGACCCGAATTGACCCGAACCCGATTCCCACCCCTAGCCGTGACCAACGAGGACGTTGGTTCTTCAAAGGGTGGGGTATTGTTATGATCTCACATCGGCCAAGTATGGGATTTGGTTGATGGTTTATAAAGCCTAGGTGTCCCCTCCTCATACAAGCTAGCTATTCGAGTGAGTTCTACATTTGGACTTATGAACCGATACGAGCCTAGTATGGGATAAGTGACGTGAATCACTTTTCTGCTTTCATAATCCACATAACAAAATTCCACCAGTTTGCCATTTCTCAATCCTATCTTCAGTTAGAAGTTTTCCGTGAATAGCTAGCCAAAGAATAAACCCGTACTTAGGATTAATTTGTTTGTACCATATAACGTTACTCCACTGCACAATTGGCCAGTCATCTCTGAGGTCCAACCGGGTTTGTTTAGTAGGGAAAGGTACCTTATACCCAGCTTTACTTACCCACAAGACTTTGTCTTCCCTGTCATAATTGATGTTTGGCACAGTGATGTCAGAGAGCTCAGCAAACATCCCAATCCACTCAAGAGGCTATTTTCAGTTATTATTATCAATCATATTAGCAACTTTGCACTCTGCAGTAAGCCTTGAATTAGCAAGAGGATTAGAGGGTGTTCGACATCTCTTTATTTAAGAGTAAACAAACGTTTACAACTACTTAGACTGTAAGCAGATAGGCAGTTTAAATAAGCAATTCCAAACACCCTGTAGGCTTGGATAAGCATTCTCAAACGTCTTTATTCTTTAATATGGGGATATGTCAAGCAATCTGAACACCCCCTTAGAACCCATAGCTAAATTCAATTAATGGTATAAGACAAGGGTATTCGCATTCTAAACTTCGTGTGATGGATGATGGATCTACTTTTGACTAAAGCTCTCTAATATTGAAATACACGTATATTCATGATTTTGAGGTCATTTGTGTTTTAATATAGTACTTATTTTGATTTTAGATAAGGGGGTAGAAACACAAGAAAAGGGTGCACTGGCACACTCGGAGAAACACAATATACATACCAAGGAAACACATGGGTTGAATGATGATATCGATGCGAGTACCCCAGTTGGTGATGTCAAAGGTCCAAATGTATTTGTAAGAGTAAAGGAGGAATTTGAAGCAATAAGGGAAGCTATTCATCGTAAAGACGATAAAAGTCAAGGCTCGCCTTCAAAAGCTGAAAGGTAGTTGTTAGCACATACACCTTAACAGTATTTTTTTATGCTTTAAGGAATCGTTAATCATATAATTTCAGGGATGGTGCCCCACTTACAGGATTGAAACATGAGAAAAAAAGTTCACTTTCAGGTACAGTTTGCAGACTCTAAATCACAGTATATTTACTAGTTATATTGGATAATTTTAGGGTAAAATAAAATTTAAAAAAAAGTGAGTATCTTTTTAGCCCAAAAGCTATTTTTCTTCATTTTCAAAAAAATGTCCGTTACAAATTATTAAATTAAATAAAAAAATTGCACAACGGTTCGAGCCGAAAACGCGAGGCTAGATGTGAAGCTTTCGTGCCGTCGGTTTGCGTTTCCCAAACCACATCGGCCAACGAATATAGCACGAGACATGAAAACAACATCAGAGATATGATTTGTGGAGTTTTCGAAAAAAAGATATAGCTACATCCAAACATTATAATATTAAAAAAAGACAATAAAAACTTATATTTCACGTGTGTTGTTGGTCAAGAAGAAAAATTCTCTTGGCATAAAAAACATGTTACAAATCCTTTGCTAATCCAAAATATATTATTATCTTTGTTTCCAAACAAAACACAAAATATTGGAATAACTATTATTTCTATCTTTTAATGGATGAATCAAAACCTGATCGATCTCCAAGTACTAATTCTCTAATTGCTTACAGTTTATACTATTTCATTTATTTATTTATTACTTATATCTGAAACGTAATATTATAAAATGATATGTATAATTGTTTCAAGTAGGGTGAGCAAAAAAAACCGAACCGAAAAAACCGACCGAATATAAAAACCGATGGCTCGTGTTTTTACGTTTTCAAAAACCGAAAAGTTTCGGTTCGGTTTCGGTTTTCATCCAAAAACCGAACCGTAAAAACCGAACCGAACCGAACCATTTTATTATATAAAAAATATAAATATAATATAATATAAATAAATAAGTAATTGATTAATTTCATATATCACCCTACTTTTTAAATCAATTTCATATATACCCAAAGTGCAACTATTGAATGCATGATGTACAATGATTTTTATGCATGTTTGGGTATCTATGAAATTGAATTGAAAAGTAGGGTGATATTTGAAATTGCCCCATAAGTAATATATCAAAATTATAAATTAATATTCATTTTTTAGAGAAATATGAGTAATATATTTATCTTATTGTTTATACGTGTGTTTGATATATATTTGTGCTTACTTGACAATATATAATTACATATGTGACAATAATCGTTTGTACGCATGTTTACTTGCATGTGTGTTTATCTTAAAAATATGTGTAATTATAGATTAGAAATTTGAGATAAACATTATTAGGCTTAGATTGAAAATAATAAAAAAAAACTATTTTTCACGCAAAACAAGTTTTTTAATCTAAATCGGACGTACCCAAATATAAATGGTTTTAAAACCGGAAAAACTGAACCGAAACCGATTACAAAACGAAAAAACCGAACCGTCCAAAACCGAACGGTTTCGGTTTTTTGTTTCTTAAAAACCGAATATGTTGATTCGGTTTCGGTTTTAGCCAAAAACCGACCCAAACCGAACCGTGCACACCCCTAGTTTCAAGTGTTTTATTATCGGATTGTTTTGGTTTCCATTCGAAATGCCTATTGATTGTATTTTATGCTAAGCTGCTTTTTTAATTTCTAGTTTATTCGTTTTTTAAACCTGAGGCTTATTTTTAGAGGGTGCTTGGGACTGCTTGTTTAAATTCTCTGATTATTTTGTTTTGTGGCATAGATAACTTCTGTCTAGGGCTCAAATCTCACTATTTTTTAGTTTACTACTGCGGGTATTCCGAACATCGAAATTCGAATACCTCATCCGTTTTTCCAGTTTATGACTAGTTTGGAATGATTGATGAGAAAACAGTTTGCTTGTAAAGTGAGAATAATAGCTTTCAGTAGACTTTGGTATTTCAAATTAGTAAGGTTTTTTTTTTTTTTTTTTGTGAAACCGGTGAACATTAGTATATTACTTCAAAAAATATGGTACATCATAATGAAAACAGGAAGGGACACGCCCCAAACTGTATATATTTGAAAGAGACATACAGCCTAAAACAGAAAACTACGTATCTCAATCTAATTACCATACAAGCATTCTTTAGAAATCAGAATACTTTTATAACAGATATTCAGATATCAGACAGTGTTGTGTATCTGATATCTCGGACAATCACCTTGTCCAATGTTAACCACCTTCTTGACTATTTTCCTAAGCACGTTACACTCTAAGCCATTGAACCAGCATCCACAATGGCAAAGGGCTCATATGCTCAGGCATCAAGTAAGATGTAGCACCCATACTCATAGGAAGAAGGGCTATACCTAAGATGCTTACATTCCCTGCTCATTATCCGTAGAAACCAATAGCAATTTACATCCTCACTAAATGGCTTCCAAAGATAAGAGGAACGGGCATCACACCTCCAAACAGTGAAGCAATGATGGGACCAAGAAGCCCATCTTTCATGACTCTCTATTCCAACCAACTTGCCTCACACCAAGCCTATTTACCTTTCACATCAGTAAACCTACATTATGCGAGATACTCAGATAGAGCCAAACATGGAGCAGTCAATACAGAACAGACCCCACGTCCCCACCTAGGCTAGACTGACTGAATCAGGAGCACTAAGAGACCGTAAAAGACTTTCCTAGGTACAAGGCCATCTGATGTAATAGGCTTGAGCATTCTCTAAAACAAAGTGTTTTGTAGAGAATAAGAGGTTCAAAAACCTTTAAGAAGAATACTGCAGACAGATCCCAAACAACATACCATCTGCTTATTCAGGTATCCAAACACCCCTTAAAAAGCTGGATACATCATAAGATGTTCAAAAAAACAGGATGTATTGAAACTGCAGAGTTTGCAACTACTTTATGAATTGGACCAACTCCTGAAAAGTCCGAGACTAGTATTGATATCCCCCAAACAGACCGACAATACTAGACCAAGGAACTGCTCAAGGATTAAATACCAATTCAAGGTACTAGCCATGTGCATTAGCCCACATCAATCATTATTTTGCCATTTCATCTCCCATTTTCTAGCAAGCATAATGACAGTTTTGGATTTCTTGACTTTTAAAGTCATGAGTTTTTCTTTGACTTTCTCTATGATCACTTTGGCTAAGACTTCCACAGTCCTCCTCATCTTTGAAGATTCTTGATATCAACCTATCCCATACTAGGCTCGTATTGGTTCATAAGTCCATGTGTAGAACTCACTTGAAAAGCTAGCCTTTCGAGTGAGTTCTACATTTGGACTTATGAACCGATATGAGCCTAGTATGGGATAAGTTAATTGGTATCAGAGCTAGCCCTACCTTTCGAGGTCCCAACACTGAGAGTGGTGGCATGTGGAGTGATGGCTTGGACCCGAAAAAAGAAGGGTGTCAAACGTGACCAACGAGCTCGGAGTGGTGGCTTGGACCCAAAGGGGGTGCCAACCGTGACCAACATAGCCGTGACCAACGAGGACGTTGGTTCGTCAAAGGGTGGGGTATTGTTATGATCCCACATCAGCCAAGTATGGGATTGGTTGATGGTTTATATAGCCTAGGTGTCCCTTCCTCATACAAGCTAGCTTTTCGAGTGAGTTCTACATTTGGACTTATGAACCGATACGAGCCTAGTATGGGATAAGTTCGTATCAATTCTCCAGTTTCTTTCTTGCCAAATATGATATACAGTAGCAGAAAAAAGCAGTTTATCCACCACGCTTCCAAAATTATTACCCTTATAACTGTCAATTATATCATTGCACAGTTGACTAAGATTACTACTCTTTGCATAATCACAGAACAAATGCTCATGTGAATCACTTTTCTGATTTTAATAATCCACATAATAAAATTCGACCAGTTTGCCATTTCTCAATCCTATCTTGAGTTAGAAGTTTTCCTTGAATAGCTAGCCAAAGAATAAAACTGTACTTAGGAATAATTTGTTTGTACCATATAACCTTACTCCACTGCACAATTGGCCAGTCATCTCTGAGGTCCAACCGGGTTTGTGAAAGGTACCTTATACCCAGCTTTAGTTACACGCAAGACTTTGTCTTCCCTGTCATAATTGATGTTTGGCACAGTGATGTTAGAGAGCTCAGCAAACATCCCAATCCTCCCAATAGGCTATTTTCAGTTATTATTATCAATCATATCAGCAACTTTGCACTCAGCAGTAAGCCTTGAATTAGTAAGATGATTAGAGGGTGTTCGACATTTGTTTATTTAAGAGTAAACAAACGTTTACAGCTACGTAGACTCTTCAGTGCTTATATTAGAAGCAGATAGGCAGTTTAAATAAGCAACTCCAAACACCCCTTAGGCTTGGAGTGTCAAGCAATCTGAACACCCCTTAGAACCCATAGCTAAATTCAGTTAATGGTATAAAACAAGGGTATTCTTATTCTAAACTTCGTGTGATGGATCTACTTTTGACTAAAGCTCTCTAATATTGAAATACACGTTATATTCATGATTTTGAAGTCATTTGTGTTGAATATAGTACTTATTTTGATTTTAGATAAGGGGGTAGAAACACAAGAAAAGGGTGCACTGGCACACTCGGAGAAACACAATATACATACCAAGGAAACACATGGGTTGAATGATGATATCGATGCGAGTACCCCAGTTGGTGATGTCAAAGGTCCAAATGTATTTGTAAGAGTAAAGGAGGAATTTGAAGCAATAAGGGAAGCTATTCACCGTAAAGACGATAAAAGTCAAGGCTCGCCTTCAAAAGCTGAAAGGTAGTTGTTAGCACATACACCTTAACAGTACTTTTTAATGCTTTAAATAAGCGTTAATCATATAATTTCAGGGATGGTGCCTCACTGACAGGATTGAAACACGAGAAAAAAAGTTCATTTTCAGGTACAGTTTGCAGACTCTAAATCACACTATATTTACTAATTATATTGTTTAAAGTAATATTTTTAGTGATGATCCAGAAGAGCCTAAGTCACCCGTGCACCATAAAGAGACTCATGGCAGAGGAGATGATATTGATGCAGATATCCCGATAAGTGAATTTAAAGGTCCTAGTATATTTCATCGTGCTAAAGAAGAGATTGAGGCTCTTGTTGACACTATTCATTCGAAGAAAGAATCTGAACATGAAGCTGAATCACCTAAGAAGGAGGGTGGATTCAGAGCCTCCATTAAGGGAAAGCTACACAAAAATCGTAATCGCGACTGAGGTGAGTTAATATATGATGTTTCTCAATGATTGGATAACTTTTTATTAAAAACATAAGTGGTTTTGAGTTTTAACTACTACTCTACAAGCTTGTTATATATATTCAGGGCAAACACATCTTTTTAAGAGAAAAACATCATCAAGAACATGCTGAATGTTAAATATGAAAAATGAAGATATTGTATCACGGGGTTCTGCATTGGCTCTTCCAAGCTGATTAAAGTGTCGGGATGTGTACTAATCCCAAAGATCACTTCATTATTTGATTATTTCTTGCACAATGTAACCTGCTTAATTGTGATTACCTTCAAGTGAACATCCTGATTCATGAGGATATAACATTTCTTGAACTCAGTTTTTTCCAATATTGGGTATTGCCTGTTTCGGGTACTTAAATACATTTGACATTTAATCCACCAAGCGCCCATGCTTCCGATCTATGTTTTTGCATGCATTATGAGCATATATGTTTTGCTGTGGGTCTGCTGCTTGTTGTTTCATCCGTAAATCCAAGTAAGTGTTAATTGGTCGATACTTCAAAATTTTATAAGTTTGACACTTTTATAAGTTAACCTTTAATGTTAGTGTTTAATAATGGAAGTCTCATTCAAGTAAGTGTTAATCGTTAGATAGATCAAAATTTTGAATCATTTTTACCTTTTTAGCAAGTCTAGTAGCACAAAAACATTCATATAACTCGCCACTTCTATCCTTTCGAAAGAGAAAATGTTAAAATGCGCTGTAAAGATGAATACATATAGTTTTAGAGTACAAAATAAAATTGAAAGTTGTGTTAGAGTGGATGGTAGAAGTACTACAAGTCTACAAATGAATTCTCATTCAAATGGTGAGGGTTCAATTCTAGACTTCTACCATTTACCCTCCCATGGTTTTTGTTTTTACTACTACTAGACGATTACCCACGCATAGCTGCGGAATTTCTTAGCCGCGTATAATGAACGATACGATATTTCAAGATAAGACTAAAATGCAATGGAAAATCTCGTAACACATGAGATAAAAGTCTAACACCAAGAATTTACAAAATGTGTGGAAAAAGTGAATCTAATGTCATACTAAAAGCATTCAAAGAATTTGTAACCAAGAGATTCATTTACACTTACTGTTATACTTCTTAGCATCAAATACATCCAAAAGACATTCAATACTTAAAACATGCATATAGTCTTAATTTTGACAAAAATTGTCTGGCAAAAGATATTTAACGATAAGCTATATATTTAACTATAAGCTATATACTGGTAAGATAAAATTGTAATTGCATTTTTATCGCTATGCGCACGTACTCGCCTAATAAATAAAAAAAATTAATTTAAATAATTTAGGATTTTAAACACTTTTCAAAACTACACATTTTTATGGCACTGGGTAAACTTTTTAAATCCTAATGTTCAACGGGCATTTCATTAGCTCCAACAAAAGGGTCAGTTCCAAAGCAAATACAAGTATTTACATACATTTTACGAGAGTTTGTTTTTTCAAAGTCTTGGATAGGTTTCCTTTAGATCCAAAGTTCGTCCAATTAATATTACGGACAAGTTTTTCATGTTGTAGATTAGAAACCAGAATTGTAAATGAACAAAACTAAAAGTCTAAAACCAAACATGAAATTTTTATTTCTCTTGAAATCACATGAATTATAAAGTAGACAATAATATTATCTAAAACTTACAAAATCAAGTAATAATCTAGTATACAAGAATGAGGTTAGGAAAACAACCATTTTATGATATTACAATGACCATTTTATGATATTACAATGACCATTTTATGATATTACAATTATTTCCACTAACTCTTTTATAATTCAATCTTTTTACATTGTAACTGTAGAAGACACCCCTGTATGTTGTGACACTACCAGAGAAGCAGTCACCTCTATCATTGGCGTAGATATTTCTGACATACCTACATTCGTAGTCCTCCTTATATCCTCCACAAGTTTTACCACCACGTCTGTCATTTTTTGCCTCTGCTCGGGTGACCTTACAACAAATTGCATTCCTATCTGCAACATTTCAACCATCTGCTCTTCAATGTTTGGATACTTTAACAATTCGACATCAAACACCTCATCAGTCCATTCCTCCCAAACCACTGAGTGAACCCATCGCACTAAACGCACGACCTCTTTACCACGCGTTGCATGCTTTGGCGATTTCCTGGTTAGAAGTTCAAGAAGGAAAACTCTAAAAGCGTAAACATTTGATGCTTGGTATACTTTTCGGGTGTTTGTAACTTCTGGGGCACAATAGCCACCAATATGCATCATCAGTGGTGCTAATGGTGTCATTATTATTGCTAGGCCGAGATCACAGACACAACCATATCGTTGTGGGCTTAGGAAGATGTTCGATGTTTTTATGATTCCATGAACAAGTTTTTAGTTGGTTTGTGTATGGATATATGCGATCCCTCTTGCTGCTCCTATGGCTATTCTTAAACGGCTATCACAATCTAATGGGTCCAGCCCTCGCCTCTTTTTGATGCAAAATAGTGAAAGGATTCCCACTAAATGACACAACGTCAACCCGTTTATACAAAAATAAGTAGTTTTACTAATTTGATTTATGATTTGTAAGCAGATAAGTTGTATGAAACTAAGCAATCTAAAAACATCCCTAAAGGAATTTCGATAGTAATGAATGATACACTTCTTAAAAGCTCCTACAGTTTACCTTAATCTACCCATCAGTTTAATTATAGCATTTGTCAGCACACTTATGATATAACTCGTAATTAAAACCTTCATGTATTCAATAAGGAACTCAAAGAGCCCAAGCTCACATGTTTAACATTAAAAATCGATACTTTAAATTATATCCACAATTATACCTATGTAATCATCACCCCGTAATCCCAGACTAATTTCTTTCGCACCCGATTCTATAACCCTGCCATCAACCTTGAAGCATCAACATCATCTTCAAGTATCTCGCCTTCCTCGTCTTCATAATCCACAAACATTTCGAGCCACAAAGTAAGAATCAAAACTTTTAAAACACCAAATAAGAAGACATTTTCATTCGCTTACCTTCAGAACACTTAAAGAAAGCCACCTTTTTGGGCATGTTAGTCTTCTTCATACCTATCCGTGTACACAAAATCAACAGTTACAAACAAATTTTTTTTTAACGCAAAGCAGATGTAAACAAATAATTGAACAACATTTATTAAAAATAATAAAAAAGATATAATGAGACTTACTACTGGTCGCCTTTCACAAAAAACCTACATGTGAAGCGTACCTGAAGTATAACCAAAATACAGAACCCTAAAATACATCCGTAAACACCATCTAATGTCGCCGTAAAACATAACCAAGAACCACCACCATATTCTGCCTTGTTGATCCTAACCCATTTCCAAACAACAAAGCACACCAATACCACCAAAGACAAACCTTGACCTGAACAATGTTAGAACTCTAAACATTACGTACTAAGCCATTTCGCTAAATACTTCAAAGATATATTAAAAAATGAAAAAAATAAGACCAACCTGCTTTTAGAAACATCATATATTTGACCTTTGATTGCCATAAGGATTGGTGACTCAGTATCGGTGTTGTACCCTTTCAATTCTTCCTCACTAATCTCCCTGATCTGCATTAGCTTTGATGTCTGCATCACAATCACGTATGATCTTGACCAAGAATTTTACCTATTGATGAGACTGCTTTTATACATAGTCTCATCGTCCAAAATGGGCTTAAAATGCATTAAATATCATTAAAAATGCCAAATATATGCTTGTGTTTGTTACATGTGTATTTTAGGTATGGATAATAAGAAAATGGCAAAAGATCACAAGAAACAAGCAAAAACGAACTCGGGAAATGAAGCCGCACAATGAACCAAGCCCTAGAGTTGATTTTCCAAGAATAACCCTTGAAGAAATGGATATTATACAAGAAGGGTCCTCCAATATTGAAGAATTGACACTTTGAACCCTTGTTTATTCATAATTACAAGTTTGGTCCTTAAAGTTTTTCAAATTTACAAAAAAGGCCCTCTACTTTGAAGAATTGGCAAAAAATGTCCCTAAAAAATGAAGACTTGTCAATATTAGTCCTCCAAGAAGTCAAAAATACAAGTCAACACCATAAAGTTTGAAGAAAATGCCAAAACAACCCTTCAAGAATCATGAATTGGCAAGAAATACCCCTGAAATTACTTTACAAAACTATTTGGGGCAAAAGTGTGAAAACTGAAACTTAGTTAACAAAGGAAATTCAGTTTTCATCTTTATAAACTAAAATGAAAGGGAAATGAAAGAAGGAGGGGGAAACTTGGCAGACAACCAAAGATACATAGGCCAGTGGGAGGTTGACACGTGCCCCACTAAACCCTTTCCACCAATCATAAGCCTCCAATATGCCAACACACCATCCCTCTCAGCCGAATATGAACTAATTTATATTAATTAGTTAATCTCGCGCTAAACACCTCATTTAAAAACAAAATCGGATCAAAACCTTGTTTTTGGAGTTCATAATCCGATTTGGGTATTCCTTAAATACTATGAATTAGCCCCTAATCTTTTCCAGAATCATGATTAGTGGTCTCCTAATCCTAACCCAACCCCTAAACTTGCCACTCACCATCCAACAGCTCACATGAAACCTCCCCTGTCCACCTTTTGGAGAAGATGCCAAAAGTGTCAAAGGAATCCAACGCCCCTCATTCAGCTTACATCATAAGCTCAATATAGACCATTTGATCAAATTAAAACAGCTTTCTACCAACAAAACGCCAACAAGAACTCACATGTACTCAAGTTTTCAAATTTCTGCAAGGGCAAATTGGGGACTTCACCAACTAGGGTTTATGTATTTTTCAGCTTTCCTAGAACTCTTTGTAGCCTATATAAGGCATAGGACTCACAACTTTTTGGCTTGCTCTTGGTTTTCCTTTGGTCAACAAATCTGTAAATCCTTGTTCAAATTTAATGAAAAGTGTTTGATATTGTGTGACGAATTCCAAGTGCCAACCTTATTACTTGCTTGTTTATGTTTCATGTTTGTGATTTTGAAGTATTAAAACCTGTTTTTAAACCTTGTGCAAGAAATTGCCAAGTTTTCTCAAAAACTTGATATTTTGCTAAGTCTTTGGTACATCCTTGGAGTTTTTGGATTACAAAGTGATCTAAACACCCTGATAAGAAGATTATCAAGGTGTTGGGAGCTTGTGGTTTGGGGATAATCAAGGAGTGGGTACAAAGGTTGCATTAATCAAGCTTTTTCACCTTTCTATTTTATATAATTATGCTCTAACCTGTTTGAATCTTAGCAGGGTTGTATTGGAAGCTTGTGTCTTGTTTAGCTAGACACATCAGCTCAAAAATTCATGAGTGTGGATGTACATTCATGAGGTTTGAGCCCTTTTACCCAAAATTTGATAAAATACTTAATTTTTGGTAATTTTTGTGTTCTGCTGTTATACTCGTTGTTCTTATGGCTTACATTTGCTTGATACTGCATAATATTGATGTTATTGTGTTAGATTGGGCTTGGGTAACACTGAATCACACATTTACTTTGTTAAATCTTGGATTGAAAACGTTAAGGGGTGTTTGGGTTAACCTGTTTAAGCTTGCAATTTGATTTTGAGTAGGAGTTTGTTGTTCATTTGTGTTGGTATCTGATAAATACTTGGTTGTGTGCTATTGACTGCAAGTTTTTGGCTTTTGAACATCAAAATCTTTATTGTGCTATAACTTGTTAATTTTTGCCTGTTTTGACCTAAGATCTTGGTAACACATAGATTGTATGCATGCTTAGGGCTAACAAGTGATTAAATCAAGTTTATATAACCTGTTAAAGAGATTTGAGGGTTTGAAATTGGATTTGGGGTCAAGTATATCAGCAAAGTTTGAAATCTGCTTGTTCTTGTTCATTAGTAACTTATTTGAGCTTGAATCTTTGTCTAAACCTTGAATCATTGCATGAAACCAGTTAATTTATGTTCATTTGAATTAATCTAAGCTATTGTGTGCATTTGGTTCAATTTGGTTGGATTATTCTTGCTAAAACTGCTTATTTGTTGAAATCTGCTTATTGTTCATGTCTAGTACATATCTGGTGATCTTTTGATTAATCTGTACTAATTGGATGATAGGAATTGTGATTTTATTGTTGTTATTGACTCCTTGTGATCCACTGATTACAAGGGTGCCTTTGCTTAACTTGAATCCAACAAAAATTCACAAAAGACAAAAAGTCAAAATAGTCAAGCAGTGGGAACTCCTTTCCCCTGTTGCTAGCCACTGCTAGTGCTATTTGATCATCAGCTTATTCATAAGCCATTTTGGCTTATCCAGACTTGCAACAACTTATTTTTTGTGATCAATGTTCCTTATTTGACCCATTGAACTGATTTGGAGCATATTAGGGTTTGACTTTTAGGTTTGACTAGAAAACCAAACAAGTTGACTTTTTCATAAGTGCTTATTTGCTTATTCCAGCTTATTCTTTGTGCTTATTTGAAAACTTTTTGTTGATTTTGCTTAATTAAGTCATTTAAAATCTTTTGCAACTTGAATCAGCACTTGAGGTAGCCTAGAACTCAAAAACGACTATTTTGTCGTTTTGTGAATAGAGCTTTTGCTTATTTTAGGCTTTATTCTTGGGCTTTTTCAAATTTCTTTTCACGGATCTCTTAAGTATCCTAAAAGAAGCTTGTGTGTCAAATTAGAGCTTATGGCTTAATGGGTCAAAAAGCCCATTAAGAATAAGTTGTTGACAATTAAGCTGTTATAAGCTCACTTTCAGCTTTTGGGCCTTCAGAGTTTTGTGCTTAAAATCAAATTTTGAGTCAAGTATGTGATTTTGGGCTTATTTGGTGGACTTTTTCTTATTGGGCCTATAATCAACCCATTAAGGGTCTGTTTTGTTATTTAGCCCATTTTAAGGCCCAATAGGGGTATTTTGGTAAGTTCAAGTTTATTTTTGTGTTATTTAGGTTAAAATAAACTAGTTTGCAACTTTTTAGAATTTTCTATAAATTTTGGATTTTTATTAATATTTTATTATTAAAAATTAAATTTCCTATTTTTGCAAGTTTGTCATTTTTCCTAGTTTAAATACATTAAGTTAGGAATTTTAAATTTTTTAGATTAATTTTAGTGTCATTAGATTAATTTTAGAATTATTTTAAGTTTTTATGGTTTTTAATCATTTTTAAATAGTTTTAATCAATTTTAAAATTTTCAAAAATAGTTTTAAATTTATTTAAGTCATTTTAGAGGTTTATAAGTAAAAAATCTCATTTTGGGCTTTTTTTTAATTAAATTGATTTTTTAGGCTTTAATTAGCATTAAAAAATTAATATTTAATTAAATAAAAGGCTTGGGTGATTTTTGATTTTTTGTAAACTCTAAATACATTTTTTAGGATTTATTTCAATTTTCTAAGAATTTTTAGGGTAGTGTTTAAATTTTGTCATATTCTACGGTTTTACGTGCACGACTTTTTGTCTTAGTTTAATTCATAATCGTAACCGTCATCCTTTCTCATTTTCTTTTCTCATACATTATAATCACAAAGTTAATCATTTCTTTACACAATAAACTTGCCTCCTTGGGAAACGAACTTTGAACTTAACTTGGTCATTAGTGCTTGGTTTTCCTAAATCGACACTTAATACTTGCCGCTTTTACCTTATTTTCCTAAACAAGTGTAATTTTACCACAATCATTTTGGCGCCGCTGCCGGGGGAGGCGTATTGTGTTTTGATTTGAACAATTGTTGTTTTTATACTAGCCATAAATAGTATTTGTATTAGTAGCACTCTACTAATACGTATTATTGGTTTTCGTATTTTTTGTGTGAATATTACTATATTGTATACGTAGAACAATAAATTCACAAGTACTCCAAAAGTGTGAAAACACAACCTTGATTCGGGATTTCATCACTCGATCATTGTATTCGAATCTCAAACAAGAAAAAAAGGCAAAATAGATAATTACTTTCGTGAAGCTTAATTTTGACAAACACAAACTATAAGGTGGGTTTAAGGCGGGTATTATAAAATATACCCTAAGGAAAAAGGCTCTTAAGTGCTTCGCGCCGCCTCGTTTCCCCGCTTGCTTGTGCGTGTTTAGATAAAAAGGGATAATCGAGGGTTTGCCATCCAAAGTATTATCTAAGTATCATATATATTTTCTTGGTTTTAATCGATTAAACCTTCTTGAACGTTTTGGTGTTCCACCAACGTTCTAAAGTCATCGAAGGCGTTCACATCACGTGATCGTTTTCATTCCTTGAGGCTCCTTTAATCAAGAGATTTGATTTGAGGAGAGATTTGTAGATTTTTGTCTACTTAATACATTCACCAAAATCCAAAAAAAGTAAAAACAATCAAAAACCACAAAAAAAATAGAAAAATCAAAAACACCAAAAAGAATCTTCTTTGCTCATCCATACGTTGTACGTGACGTTTATGCTTACTCGTAATCAAGCAAGACGTGCACGTAAACAAAAAAAGCGAAAGGAGAGCACACCTAACCTTTCTAGTGAGGAGTCTCCTATTGACGAACCTATCGTAGAAGAAGAACCAACCATGGCGAATCGAAGTATGATGGAGTTACTTCAAGCACCCACCGAGGGTTATGGAGAGGCTATTGTGATTCCCGCTATCCTTGCGGAGAATTTTGAAGTGAAAACAGGTTTGTTGTCGATGATCCAAAAAAACAAATTCCGTGGTGATGAAAAGGACAACCCGCACAACCATATCCGCCAATTCAATCGTCTTACCGCCACTTGCAAGTTTAAGGATGTTGCTAATGACTCGATTAAGATGATGCTTTTTCCGTATTCCTTAACGGGGCCCGCTAAAATTTGGTCATAGAAAGAGCCACCCAATTCTATATTGACGTGGAAGGATCTCGTTTCAAAGTTTGTGAACCAATTTTTTTCCCGCCCTCTAAGACTACGCATTTGAAAAACGAGATTTCAAAATTTTCCCAAGAATTTAAAGAGAGTTTTTCTACATATTGGAATCGGTTTAAGGAAATGTTACATGAGTGTCCTCATCACGGATTTTCCGACTAGCATAAAATTGACAAGTTTTACAATGGATTGAATGATCATGAGAGAGATTATCTTAATGCCGCCGCGGGTGGTAATTTTTTGTGTAAAACCATCGAGGAAGCGTTGTTGATTATTGAGTAGGTCTAAAGTCTATAGTCCTCGTAACACATCGAGTGTTCGTAAGGCTTCGTCTTCGGCTTCACCTTCGTTGTCCAATACCATCGATGCTTGCCAAATTGAGGCGAATTTGGAGAACAAAATCTTTGATAAGCTTAAAGGTCTTTTAATTGAATTCAAAGTTGGTGAACAAAGTGCTCCCGCTACGGCTAAAGCGATTGAGGTTTCTTGCATGTATTGTGGTGGAGGTCATGATTTCTCCGACTGCATTACCAACGGTGGTAACACTTCGAGTGCCTACGCGGCCACGGGAACTTACAACCAAAACGGTCAAGTTACCCACTCTAATCAAATGACTCCACCGGGTTTTGCTCCCAATCAAAATGCTAACAACAACTATCGAAACAATCAAGTTGGTTAAAAAAACAATTACAAAGGTAACAACTATGGGAATCAAGGGGCTAATAACAATCAAGTTTCAAACAAAAATCAAAACAATGATTTTCAGAACAACAACAAGGGTTTGCAAACTTTGAAAGATATTCCAAATGAATTGTTGAATACACAAATGGAAACGATGCTAGGTTTGATAATATTCAAAGAGAGATCATTAGCCTAAGATCCGAGTTTAAGAGTGACTTTGAAAGATCTTCCAAATGAATTTGTTGAATACACAAATGGAAACGATGCTAGGTTTGATAATATTCAAAGAGAGATCATTAGCCTAAGATCCGAGTTTAAGAATGACTTGAAAAAGGAGTTGAAAAATGAGCTTAAGATCCATACAAACAAAATGGAGGGAAATGTAACTAGGTTACAACAAAACCAACAAAAGATGGAACAAGGGCAACATGAAATAAAACAAGAGATACTTAAGGCCGATAAGAGGCAATCTATGTTTGAGGATAAAATTTCATCCATGTTTGAGGCTATAATGTGTAAACCGTCTTCGAGTAGTCTTCCTAGCAACACCATATCGAACCCTAAGGGAGAGATGAAAGTGATTACCACACGAAGTGGTAAGACACTTAAGGAACCGACTCCTCAACCAATTACTCCAACGGTGGAGGAAATTGAGGAAGAACCCGAGGTGGTGGTCTAAAAGGAGCATGTCCCAATCCTACGAAGTACCGCTCATGCCACACCTACAGTTGACCCATTACCACAATTGGAACCCGAGATTCCAAAGGCTATGCCTATGCCTCAACCCACACCACCTTTTCCCTACCCATCGAGACTTAGGAAGGAGAAACGTCAAGAGCGCGACAATTACCAATTTGAGCTTCTTATGAAAATGTTTCGTGACGTGCATTTTAATGTGAGTTTTGCCGACGCTTTGGTCATGATGCCTCGATTTGCCGCTAACTTTAAGAGTATGTTAAACAACAAGGAGAAATTGTAACAATTGTCTAGTTGTTCATCGGTTTATCTTAACCGCATATCTCAAAAGGTCGGTGATCCTGGTAAATTCTTGATTCCATGTGCAATCTAAGATATGGAAGAATGCTATGCCTTGGCCGATCTTGGTGCTAGTATTAACTTGATGCCACTTGCAATCTTCAAGTCGCTCAATCTTCCTAATCTTACTCCTTCACTAATGTCTATCGAATTGGCCGATCATTCCACTATTCCCGCATGTGGATTGGCCGAAGACGTTTTTGTGAAAGTGGGAAAGTTCTATTATCTGGTAGACTTTATCGTTGTAGATATTCCCACGGATCCTCAAGTTCCTCTTATTTTAGGTCGTTCGTTTTTAGATACGTCTATGGCGTTGATTGATGTGCATGCTAGAAAGATCACTTTACGTTTCAACGACGAGGAACTTGTTATAAACGCAACTCAAAATTCTCCAATTTATCATGTTTATTCCGTCGCGACCATAAACCTCGTTGATATGATCGACGTTGTTTGCGAGGAATTTTCATAAGAAGTTTTAGGTTTTGGTGACGATGAAAATAGTGGCAATCCCACTATGCTTGATCCCATTCTTGATAATTCGACATCAACCTTCACTCCATTTGGAGGTGGTGGTTTTACGTTGGGAGAATTTGATGTTCCACGTACTTGTGACGAAGACCTCGACAACGATGAGGACTTCTCGATTATCAAGGATTTTCTTAACGATTTCCCATTTCCTCCACCCGAGGAGGTTATGAGTAGCCCAAATCTTCAATTGAGGAACCACCAATCCTCGAGTTGAAAGATTTACCTTCTCATTTTGAATATGTATTTTTGGAGGAGGACGACAAGTTGCCGGTTATTATTGCGAAAGATCTTTCGAATGATGAAAAAACCGTACTTGTCGATGTTCTAAAGGACCACAAAGGGGAAATTGCGTGGAAATTATCCGACATTAAGGGGATCGATCCCAAATTTTGTAACCATAAAATCTTAATGGAGGAGGACTACAAACCCGCAATCCAATGTCAAAGGAGGGTGAACCACAAAATTCACGATGTCATAAAAAAGGAGGTCCTTAAACTCCTTGACGCGGGAATGATTTACCCTATTTCCGATAGCCCTTGGGTGAGTCCTATTAATTGTGTCCCTAAGAAGGGAGGAATGACCGTTGTGCCAAACGTTGCCAATGAGTTAATTCCAACTCGACTCGTGACCGGTTGGAGGGTGTGCATCGACTATCGTAAGTTGAATGACGCCATTCGTAAAGACCATTTTCCCTTGCCCTTCATGGATCAAATGTTGGAGCGTCTTGCCGGAAACGATTTCTATTGCTTTTTAGATGGTTTTTTCGGTTACTTCTAAATCCCCATCGACCCTCGTGATCAAGAAAAAATTACGTTTACGTGTCCATATGGAACGTTTGCCTATCGTAGAATGACATTCGGACTTTGCAATGCACCGGGAACCTTTCAAAGGTGCATGATGGCTATTTTTCATGACATGATCGAGAAGACGATGGAAGTCTTTATGTATGATTTTTTCGTGTTTGGTTGTTCGTTCACTTCATGTTTTTCGAATCTTGAGAGAATGTTGAAACGTTGTGAGGAAACCAACCTTATGCTAAATTGGGAAAAATGTCATTTCATGGTTAAGGAAGGAATCGTCTTAGGGCACAAGGTTTCGAAAGCGGGGATTGAGGTAGACAAAGCTAAGGTAGACGTCATCGCCAAATTACCTCATCACAAAACCGTTAAGGGAGTTAGGAGTTTCCTAGGCCACGCGGGCTTTTATCGTGGATTCATCAAGGATTTTTCAAAGATTTCTCGACTTATTACACATATCCTTGAAAAAGATGCTCATTTTGTCTTTAACGAAGATTGTGTACGAGCCTTTGAAATCCTTAAGAGGAAACTTACCGAAGCTCCCATTCTTGTTGCTCCTAATTGGAACCTCCACTTTGAGCTCATGTGAGATGCTAGTGACTACGCTATTGGGGCCGTATTGGGGCAACATCATGAAAATCACTTCTTGCCTATTCACTATGCTAGCAAAACGATGACCGAGGCTCAACTTAAATACACTACAACGGAAAAGGAATTCCTTACCGTGGTGTATGCATTTGAGAAATTCCGACCTTACCTCGTCTTGACTCGATGCATAGTGTATACGGATCATTCGGCTATCAAGTATCTCATGACTAAACAAGATGCAAAGCCGAGATTACTTCGTTGGATTCTCCTCCTACAAGAATTTGATGTCAAAATCCTTGACAAAAAAGGAGCCGAGAATCTAGCGGTCGATCATCTTTCTCGTTTAAAAGATCCTCACCAAAGTGTTTATGAGCCAAAGGAAATCACCGGAACATTTCCTCTCGAGACACTTGGTGTAGTGGATTCTAAGCTTGATTCATCCACCCCATGGTTTGCGGACATCACAAATTACCATGCGGGGAACTTCATCATCAAGGGTATGACGACTCAACAAAAACGAAAATTCTTTCATGCCGTCAAGTTCTACTTTTGGAACGACCCTTACCTATTTCGGACTTGTGCGGATCAAATCAATCGACGTTGTGTCTTTGGCACCGAAGCTTCTAACATCCTTAGAGATTGTCACGAGAGACCCACGGGTGGTCACCACGGTGCTAATCTCACGGCTAAAAAGGTCTTTGATGCCGGTTTCTTTTGGCCTACTATTTACCGAGATGCACACGCACTTGTGAAGTCATGTGACTCATGCCAACGACAAGGAAAAACCTCACAAAACGATGAAATGCCACAAAATATCGTCCAAGTGTGTGAGATCTTTGACGTTTGGGGAATTGATTTTATGGGGTCGTTCCCATCATATCGTGGTAATAAGTACATCCTTGTCGCCGTTGACTACCTATCTAAGTGGGTGGAAGCTAAGGCTTTGCCCACGAACGATGCTCGTGTAGTAGTCAAGTTTTTGAAAACCTTGTTTTCTCGATTTGGAACCCCTCGTGCGATCATGAGCGATCGTGGAACCCATTTTTGTAACGACCAATTCGGAAGGGTCCTAAGGAAATATGGGGTTACACACGGCTTTCTACGGCTTATCACCCGCAAACAAGTGGACAAGTCGAGGTTTCAAACCGAGTGTTGAAGAGGATCTTGGAGAGATCGATTGGGGAAAACCGACAATCTTGGTCGGATAAGTTGGACGATGCTTTATGGGCCTTTAGGACCGCTCATAAGACGCCCATCGGGTGCACTCCTTATAAGCTTGTGTATGGGAAGAATTGTCACTTGCCAATTGAACGTGAACACAAAGCTTATTGGGCCCTTAAGCATTGTAATGACGATATTGAGACCGCGGGAAAACACTGGAAAATGCAATTGAATGAACTAGATGAATTGAGGGATATTGCTTATGTAAATTCATTGATTTACAAAGGAAAAACTAAAAAGTTTCATGACTCAAAAATTAAAAATCGGGTTTTTAACATTGGAGATCAAGTGTTGCTTTTTAACTTACGTTTGAAAATCTTTTCCGGCAAGTTGAAATCCTGTTGGTCCGGTCCATTCACCGTTACCCAAGTTTTTCCTTATGAGACCATCGAGCTAGCTCAAATGATGGCCCCAATTTCAAGGTGAATGGACATAGGTTGAAGCACTACTTTGGCGGGGAAGTTCCCTCTTTGAACTACCTCGACCAAGTCACCTTCCCCAATGATAATTAGTATTGAGGGGATCGAGTCGAGCTCGTGACTCGGTAATAAAAAACGAGGTGCCTCGTGGGGGAATCCCATGCTTATCCTATGTACATATTATCGCTTTCTAATGTAGTAACGTGAGGGGATTTGTGCCCTTCCAACCTTTGTTCTGTGGTTGTTTGTGTATTGTGGTTTTTAGATGATCACGATCTTCACGATTGGAGCCTCTCGTGTTCGTTTTATGGGAGCACTCGATCGTTTGCTTTGAAGAATTTCTCAATATCCATGATATATCCTTTGATGTTCTAACCTTAGGTTTTTAGCACACTTCATAAACGGCTATAAATTTAATGGTTACACCCTTTCCATGCTAGATTAAGCATTCGACTACGTCTCTAGTATGGGGGTTTCCAATCCTTAGACTCGAAATATTGAGGACAATGTTTAACTTTAGTATGGGGGGGTGAATAGATACTTGCCTTGCCAAACCTTCACGCTTTCCAAAGTTTATCTTTTTGTTTATCGTTTTGTTGAAAAATAAGGCTAAAAATGGCCAAATTTTAAAAAATTTCTCATGTTTTATAAGTGTTTGAAGACACGAATGTAGATTTTCCGATGGCGAGAATAAGAGTAATTTTTGACTCGACCATGCGTGTTGAGCACTTAGATTCGATTCCTTAACTTATATTAGGCTAAGTCTCTTAAATGAGGACAAGAAATGACAGCGTTAATTATAAGTTACTATGCTAAACGTAGAGTACTCGTATTCTTTCAAAAACTCATGTGTTCTCGTTGTTTGCTTATTCTCCCTTCGCTTGTAAATATATTTTGCTTAATAAGTATTGGCTTAGCGGTTTAGTCTTGATTGTTGGTTTCTAGTCTTTTCTAGTAGCTTCCATGTAATTAAATTGGGAAAACATTAAGGTATCGCCAGCGTCACGGTTTTGAAGTATTGGCAACCCGAACAATCGAAAGCTTCACCTAATAATAAGATTTCAAGTGCTCACCTAAATCAAGCAAACAATTTGAAGCTCACAAGGCCGAAAAATCTATGCGAAATTGAAAGTGAATTATGCCTTAATCTTTGAAGCTTTAAAGATCCAAAATTCGCTTTTAGCGTGAGGATATACGTCTTTGGCCATAATAAACACCTCATGACGAGGTTAAATAAAAGGCAAGGCAAGACGGAAGTCATAATAAAAGCTTCATGGCGAAGTTGAATAAAAGATGGAGGTAAACCTATGATAATAAGGCCCATCCGTTAGGGGCCGTATAAAAGTCTTGGTAATAAGTCTCATGTTCAAAACCGTTATAAAACCGTGTTTATCGATCCTTCTTGTTGACTTAATTTTTTGACATCGTTGTCTATTAGGGGGGGTTATTAATTCGATGGTCTTGGTTACACCGTTATGACTCTATTTTTAGACCTAAATCTCTATCATCGTATAAGTAAAAAATGTATCCTCGTGAACATTCAAGACAAAAATAAAATATAAGAGATACAACTTAGGAAAATGGGAGGATAAGTACGTGATTAGGGCATATGAGTAGTGTTAGCATTACTAACTTATAGTGACAATGATCTCATTACACACTTGGCATAGAATTGGGGTGAAAATCGCGGACGACGAAATTATTTCTAGCGAAGCATTCACGTGTTCTTGTTCTATGAACCTAAACGTCCCATTTTGCGATGAAAATCATACGTTATGTCTAAAACACAAGTAGTAGTAATAGTATTAGTGTAGCTAGTTTATCATTCAATAAAGGTGCATAAAAATGAGTTCTGTAGATGCTACGATACTTTATTCTAGCACTGCGTGAGGGCACGACAATAGTTTAGTATGGGGGAGTGATGAGACTAATTTTATACATAGTCTCATCGTCCAAAATGGGATTAAAATGCATTGAATATCATTGAAAATTCCAAATATATGCTTGTGTTTGTTACATGTGTATTTTAGGTACGGATATTGAGAAAATGGCAAAAGATCACAAGAAACAAGTAAAAACGAACACGGGAAATGAAGCCGCACAATGAACCAAGCCCTAGAGTTGATTTTCCAAGAATAACCCTTGAAGAAATGAAGATTATACAAGAAGGGTCCTCCAATATTGAAGAATTTACACTTTAAACCCTTTTTATTCATAATTACAAGTTTGGTCCTTAAAGTTTGTCAAATTTACAAAAAGAGCCCTCTACTTTGAAGAATTGGCAAGAAATGTCCCTCAATAATGAAAACTTGTCAATATTAGTCATCCAAGAAGTCAACAATACAAGTCAACACCATAAAGTTTGAAGAAAATGCCAAAACAGCCCTTCAAGAATCATGAATTGGCAAGAAATACCCCTGAAATTACTTTACAAAACTATTTGGGGCAAAAGTGTGAACACTGAAACTTAGTTAACAAAGGAAATTCAGTTTTCATCTTTATAAACCAAAATGAAAGAAGGAGGGGGAAACTTGGCACACAACCAAAGATACATAGGCCAGTGGGAGGTTGACACGTGCCCCACTAAACCCTTTCCACCAATCATAAGCCTCCAATATGCCAACACACCATCCCACTCAGCCGAATATTAACTAATTTATATTAATTAGTTAATCTCGCGCTAAACATCTCATTTAAAAACAAAATCGGATCAAAACCTTGTTCTTGGAGTTCATAATCTGATTTGGGTATTCCTTAAATACTATGAATTAGCCCCTAATCTTTTCCAGAATCATGATTATTGGTCTCCTAATCCTAACCCAACCCCTAAACTTGCCACCTCACCAACCAACAGCTCACATGAAACCTCCCATGCCTACCTTTTGGAGAAGATGCCAAAAGTGTCAAAGGAATCCAACGCCCCTCATTCAGCTTACATCCTAAGCTTAATATAGACCCTTTGATTAAATTCCAACAGCTTTCTACCAACAAAACGCAGAGAAGAACTCACATGTACTCAAGTTTTCAAATTTCTGCAAGGGCAAATTGGGGACTTCACCAACTAGGGTTTATGTATTTTTTAGCTTTCCTAGAACTCTTTGTACCCTATATAAGGCATATGACTCACAACTTTTTTCTTTGTTCAAATTTAATGAAAAGTGTTTGATATTATGTGACGAATTCCAAGTGCCAACCTTATTACTTTCTTGTTTATGTTTCATGTTTGTGATTTTGAAGTATTAAAACCTGTTTTTAAACCTTGTGCAAGTAATTGCCAAGTTTTCTCAAAAACTTGATATTTTGCTAAGTCTTTGGTACATCCTTACAATTTTTGGATTACAAGTTATCTAAACACCCTGATAAGAAGATTATCAAGGTGTTGGGAGCTTGTGGTTTGGGGATAATCAAGGAGTGGGTACAAAGGTTGCATTAATCAAGCTTTTTCACCTTTCTGTTTTATATAATTATGATCTAACCTTGTTGAATCTTAGCAGGGTTGTATTGGAAGCTTGTGTCTTGTTTAGCTAGACACATCAGCTCAAAAATTCGTGAGTGTGGATGTACATTCATGAGGTTTGAGCCCTTTTACCCAAAATCTGATAAAATACTTCATTTTTGGTGATTTTGTGTTCTGCTGTTATACTTGTTATTTTTGTAGCTTAAAATTGCTTGATACTGCATAATATTGATGTTATTATGTTAGATTGGGCTTGGGTAACACTGAATCACACATTTACTTTGTTAAATCTTGGATTGAAAAAGTTAAGGGGTGTTTGGGTTAACCTGTTTAAGCTTGCAATTTGATTTTGAGTAGGAGTTTGTTGTTTATTTGTGTTGGTATCTGATAAATACTTGGTTGTGTGCTATTGACTGCAAGTTTTTTGCTTTTGAACATCAAAATCTTTATTGTGCTATAACTTGTTAATTTTTTCCTGTTTTGACCTAAGATCTTGGTAACACATAGATTGTATGCATTCTTAGGGCTAAAAAGTAATTAAATCAAGTTTATATTACCTGTTAAAGAGATTTGAGGGTTTGAAATTGGATTTGTGGTCAAGTATATCAGCAAAGTTTGAAATCTGCTTGTTATTGTTCATAAGTAACTTATTTGAGCTTGAATCTTTGTCTAAACCTTGAATCATTGCATGAAACCAGTTAATTTATGTTCATTTGAATTAATCTAAGCTGTTGTGTGCATTTGGTTCAATTTGGTTGGCTTATTCTTGCTAAAACTGCTTATTTGTTGAAATCTGCTTATTGTTCATGTCTGGTGCATATCTGGTGATCTTTTAATTAATTTGTACTAATTGGCTGATAGGAATTGTGATTTTATTGTTATTATTGACTCCTTGTGATCCACAGATTACAAGGGTGCCTTTGCTTAACTTGAATCCAACAAAAATTCACAAAAGACAAAAAGTCAAAATAGTCAAGCAGCGGGAACTCCTTTCCCCTGTTGCTAGCCACTGCTAGTGCTATTTGATCATCAGCTTATTCATAAGCCATTTTGGCTTAACCAGACTTGCAACAACTTATTTTTTGTGATCAATGTTCCTTATTTGACCCATTGAACTGATCTGGAGCATATTAGGGTTTGACTTTTAGGTTTGACTAGAAAACCAAACAAGTTGACTTTTTCATAAGTGCTTATTTGCTTATTCCACCTTATTCTTTGTGCTTATTTGAAAACTTTTTGTTGATTCCGCTTAATTAAGTCATTTAAAATCTTTTGCAACTTGAATCAGCACTTGAGGTAGCCTAGAACTCAAAAGCGACTATTTTGTCGTTTTGTGAAGAGAGCTTTTGCTGATTTCAGGCTTATTTCTTGGGCTTTTTCAAAATTTCTTTTCACAGATCTCTTAAGTATCCCAAAATAAGCTTGTGTGTCAAATTAGAGCTTATGGCATTAGCATATGGCTTAATAGGCCAAAAAGCCCATTAAGAATAAGCTGTTGACAATTAAGCTGTGATAAGCTCACTTTCAGCTTTTGGGCCTTCAGAATTTTGTGCTTAAAATCAAATTTTAAGTCAAATAGGTGATTTTTGGTTTATTTGGTGGACTTTTTCTTATTGGGCCTATAATCAGCCCATTAAAGGTCTGTTTTGTCATTTAGCCCATTTTAAGGCCCAATAGGGGTATTTGGTAATTTCAAGTTTATTTCTTTGTTATTTAGGTTAAAATAAACTAGTTTGCAACTTTTTAGAATTTTTTATAAATTTTGAATTTTTATTAATATTTTATTATTAAAAGTTAAATTTCAGATTTTTGTAAGTTTTTCATTTTTTCTAGTTTAAATACATTAAGTTAGGAATTTAAAGTTTTTAGATTAATTTTAGTGTCATTAGATTAATTTTTAGAATTATTTTAAGCTTTTATAGTTCTTAATCGTTTTTAAATAGTTTTAATTAATTTTAAAATTTTCAAAAATAGTTTTAAATTTAGTTAAGTCATTTTAGAGGTTTACAAGTAAAAAAAATCTCATTTTGGGCTTTTTATTAATTCAATTGATTTTTTGGGCTTTAATTAACATTAAAAACTTAATATTTAATTAAATAAAAGGCTTGAGTGATTTTTTATTTTTTGTAAACTCTAATTACATTTTTAGGATTTATTGCAATTTTCTAGGAGTTTTTAGGGTAGTTTTTAAATTTTGTCATATTCTACGGTTTTACGTGCACGAATTTTCGTCTTAGTTTAATTCATAATCGTAACCGTCATCCTTTCTATTTTTCTTTTCTCATACATTATAATCACAAAGTTAATCATTTTTTTACACAACACACTTGTTTCCTTGGGAAACGAACTTTGAACTTAACTTGGTCATTAGTGCTTGGTTTTCCTAAACCGACACTTAATACTTGCCGCTTTTACCTTGTTTTCCTAAGTAAGTGTAATTTTACCACAATCACCTATTCAATAAACAAATAAACCATTGAGACAGTTACCTTATTACCAACCCCAACCACCGATACCACTAACCAATATCACCAAGCGAAACTACCTTTAAACCACCTAAACCATCAAGAGATGGGGCGGATTCGGCAGATGCGGCTTTGATGTTTGCATCGCTTCCACGTATGATTGAGACAATCAGGGTAAAGATATTTTAACGGAAAAAAAAGAATACGAATACCATTCTATATTTATATAGGAAGTATCGTGCTAGCAAATTTAAGGTCCAACATCCTCCGTTTTCTACACATGTTGCATTGCGCCCATTCATGATCAGGCATAATCTGAGATCACCAAAGTAACATGAAGGTCTACGATTTCTAAGGATTTGTTAAACTATGATTTACCTATTGAAAAAATGGAGATGGAAGAAGGGGATAAAGATAAGATGAACTAGAGAGAGAAAGGAGGAGAGAGGAGAAAAGTAGAGAGAGAAAGTAAGATTTATTAAAATGAAAGTAAGAAAACAAATGAGCGACCCCTCCTAACATGCTAGGAGGGGGTATATATAGTCCACCCTACATGTGGGCTTTGGTGGGCTATATGTTACAAACTGGATCACGAGCCTATTACTTGAATATATCATTGGAGTGACCGATCCTTTCTAAATACGTAAAAACGTGTTTCCAACAATCTCTCCCTAAGGGAGGTCACTCCAAGTTACAATGTCCTAAATAGTCTATAGCTCGTGATCTATGCTAATAATGATGTGACCGAGACTTTCCTTGGAAAAACGTATTTCCAACAATCTCCCCCTAAGGGAGGTCACACCATTTTACAAAATCTTAAACCTAGCATACTATGCTTGAGTCTTCGATCTTGTTCTTGTGAATATGCTTGATGTGATCTTTGACTTTAGTCTTGAGCATGTTTCCTTGCCTTGACCTTGTGCATTCATCACTTATGAAATTTGCCTCTTCGTGACTTCATGTTCCACATACTTATACCTTTAAATTCTTGAAAGCTTCAGAGTTTGATACAGCGGAAGACTTGACCTTCAGACTTTCTTGAATTCGTTGAAGTACTTAGTGTATGTAGTATAAGCATGTGGTGACGACTTCTTCTGGATTGTACACCGCAATGCCACCTTCTTGTTACGCTGCATAAGACAGTTAGCAACAAAACATATACATGGATGAAATGGCCTTGAACATTTCATTCTAATTCGGTAGCATTTTACCTCCGGTCGGTGAAGACCTTTGGACGATATTAAATATCGTACTTGTGACAGGTAGTTTCAATTAAGAACCTCCTTGACAAGATTTCGCGGGTAAACCCGTTCTCTTTATTCGACCGTCCAAAGCTGACTGCGAACATAAAGAGTGAATCATTTGGATAATAATATCTGCATGATTTGAAGCCGTCAATTCTTGTTCCTGGAACAAGTTTGATTCATTAAAGAATCGCACCATCGTTGCTTTCCAGTTGTCACTAGCTTGATTCATATAGAATCTTGCAAGTTAGCTACCAAGTGCTGTTTGATGTTAACACTAGAAGGATTTCCACTCATCACCGTAAATACTTAATAGTATTACTCTGAATGTTCTGGCAAGATCACTAAGATATTGCGTAGAGGCCTGGAACGTGTTTAAATTCATTTAAGAGTTTAAACCACTGTTGCTTTCCAGTTATCACAAGTTTGATTCATAAAGAATCGCACAAGCACCTACCATGAGCTTTTTGACGTTCGCTCAAGAAGGATTTCCATCTTCATTGTAAATACTTTCGTATTACTCGGATGTTCAGGCAAGATCATGAAGATTTTGCGTAGGACTCTTAATATCTTTCTTACTTTTCACATTGTGTGAACAAGCAAGGAATAATGAAAGTGTGTCCTAATGAGATATTTGATGATCTCAAATGGCTCTAGACTCGATCGTGCATTTTGGATTTTAGTGATCGGAGGCTGTAGAGGAGTGCCACCTTTTCAATACCAATTTATTCGGAGTGAATAAATCAATAGATAATGTGTTGTCTCCGTGTGATTAAAAGAAATATCTTTTGAGAGATATCTGAGTTAGCTGGGATGGGTTGTGCCTTGCATCACTGGGTCCATGATGTCTATCTTCAATATCGAGAATCATAAATGATTTCAATAGCATATGAATTGACCCGGTTTCTACATAAGTTGTAAGGAGGGCTTTTTTCTTTACACCCTTTATCTTTACAATTTTTTTTCATTCTTCAACCCCTTCAATGCTTACCAATACGTCATAACTAGCACCTTTTTGTGATTGTTCCAGTGCTAACTTAAGTACTTGGTCGGCATTCAGCTACGTTCACAATCTTTCTCCATCTTTCCTAAGGACTACTATTTCTAGCTATGGAATGTCCTTGGGAAGATTCCTCCGGATATGGAAGAATCATTGGACTTTAACCTATCCTACCATCCTTATGTCACCACAATCGTCACCGTCGTGAAATAGATAGGGTATGGGTAAGTAACGTCACCATGAAATCCATTTGAATATAAAATCTATTTTGCTCCCCCTTAACATATGCCACGATATTCGAAAACATTTCGCACATGTCGGGATGAGCCAGCACATTAAGTCAAACCATTGAGACACATTAAATCACATTTTCTCCCCCATATTAAAAATATTAACCCAATCGATGTTTTTAGTATCAATTGATTTAATGATGTTTTAAGAAAAATTTGGGAAGAAAAATGCAAAACCAATTAAGTCCAATTAACTTCATTAATTTTTTTACAAGCTCCCCCTCAAATTAATAAGGGTGCACTTGATTCGCAAATAATAATATTCACGAGCAAAGATCATATATAATAATGAATTCACAAGATTATAGTATACGAGTTAGGACCTGAAATGATGAGAACATCATGTGATAAGATCACGTGGTTCTTGTCTGCGGACGTTGGTCTTCCTCGTAACTTCTGAAATTATCTTCTCCTTTACACCACATGGACATTGATATCGTTGTCTTGACACCAACTTGTGAACATTGGCACTTTCGGCATCAAAGAGTCTGAACGCTTGACAATTGCTCCCCCTCAATTGTTGACCCGTGTTCTACTTAAAGAGCTGTAGTCGTCGTTTGAGTAGTCGCATCGTCTAGTATGTAGATATCAATTGCAACGAACTTCGGATTGTGGAGTTGATAACTTCGGATTCTGAAGTCAAAGCTTTCCGGTGAAATGCTTGACTTCAATGTGAAAAGCGGGTTACTTTCGGAAATAATAGCAAACCATTTTGAGCATGTTTTAAATCATTTAAACTTCTGCTCGAACTTTATTTACAACTCCGTGTCATTATTGAACGACATTTCTAGGATCGTAAATATTATCGATTCCAGAAGACATGCTCTTTTTATCAAAACATATTTGAACACACAATTTTGAAAGATTTAGAAAAACATATTTTGAGAAATTCTTGAAAAATTGTGTTCAAAGTTTTGAAAAACAATTACTTGAGCTTAAGATGTTGAATATCTTACAAAACGAGCTCAAATCCGAGAAGTTGTAAACTTCCCGTTGTTTAAGGATAAGTTACCATCGGCGATAAACTTTCCTTTTATCTGAAGGACGAGTCCTAAGCTGACATTTACTTAGAAATAGTTTTCATGAGCTTGAAAACTTTGATTGTTTTAACGGAAAGCTCATGACCGAGAAAGGTTAATTTCTCGTTATGAAGAGAAGTTCTCTTATTTAAAAGATACACTTTCCTTTCTGAGCTTAAAACTTCGAATGTTTTAATAGAAGCTCATGACCGAGAAAGATTAATTTCTCGTTATGAGGATAAGTTATCATAAAAGATAATCTTTCCTTTATTTGAAGTTCGAGTTACAGTCTGACATTTAACTGTAAGTCATTGTGCATGAGCTAAAAAACTTTGAATGTTTTTAATATTAGCTCATGCCCGAGAAAAAATAATTTCTCTTTGTAACGATAAGTTTATCATCGGCGATAAACTTTCCTTTTAATTGAAGAACGAGTTCTAAGCTGACATTTACTTAGAAGTCGTGTTCATGAGCTTGAAAACTTTGACTGTTTTAACGGAAAGCTCATGACCGAGAAAGGTTAATTTCTCGTTATGAGGAAAAGTTCTCTTATTTAGAAGATACACTTTCCTTTCTGAGCTTAAAACTTCGAATGTTTTAAAACAAGCTCATGACCGAGAAAACTGAATTTCTCGTTATGTGGATAAGTTATCATTAAAGATAAGCTTTCCTTTTAATTGAAGTCCGGGTCATTGTTTGACATTTAACAATGAACCATTGTGCATGAGCTTAAAAACCTAGAATGTTTTTTGATATAAGCTCATGCCCGAGAAAAATTAATTTCTCGTTGTAAGGATAATTTTATCATCGGCGATAAACTTTCCTTTCTTTGATGCACGGGTTACAGACTGTGATTTGAATGTGAGCCTTTACACGAGCTTAAAACCATTGAATAGTTTAAATGTAAGCTCGTGTCCGAGAAAAATTAATTTCTCGTTTGTGAGGATAAGTTTATCATCGGCGATAAACTTTCCTTTCTTTGATGAACGGGTCACAGACTGTGATTTGCCTATGAGCCATTGTGCATGAGCTTAAAAACGTTGAATGTTTTTTATATAAGCTCATGCCCGAGAAAAATGAATTTCACGTTGTTAGGATAAGTTTATCATCGGCGATAAACTTTCCTTTCTTTGAAGAACGGGTCACAATCTGTGATCCGACTGTAAACCTTATACACGAGCTTAACCATGAATCCCCTGAGACACTTGTTTCTCCGATATCTGCTTTTTCAGCAACCAAACTCTAAGAGTGTCCTTAGTTGAACGGTATACAACGATTGGACCGCTTCGTTCTTTTGGAACATCAACTTTGGTACCTGCATTCTCATTAGGAATTTGCATGCTCTAACATGGGTTAGCGATATCAATTTTAGAAGCACATGGGGGTTCACAGTTGGCTTGACTTGTGTCAGAGGCGACCTGAGTAGATGATTCACTTGTCTTAGCTGGCAAACGTTTCCTTTTATAGAAAACCTTAAGTTTAGGCTTAAGTGAAGTATCATCTTTATCAGTTTCCTCCCTAGTAGACTTAGTAGAATCGGAGACTATCCTAGTTAAAGGGCACTCGTTTCCTACAAGAGTGAAAGTTCTACCAGTGGGGCGCCAAACGTTACCCATGGGTTTGATTTTCGCTATCCACTGGGTTTTAAGTCTAGCACGGGAGTTCACCTCATCAAGTAATTTCTTGACACAAGAATCATGATTTGCCGTAAAGACACATTTTCTACATGTTTTACAAGTAGCATATTTAATGTCCGAGTAATTCCTAGATGATTGATCGATGCTCCTAGGAGATGACATGCTACGGTTAGCAGTGTTGGATAATCTAGAAGGCATCTGACTAGGTTTGGCATTGCTATCTCTTACATGTGTCTTTTGCATAGCTTCCCTTTGACCAAAATCATGGCACACATCATTTGAAATAGTTCTAGACGTGTTCTTTGAACTTTTCTTAGAGAAACTAGAGGCAATCATGTGATTGGGTCTTGCTAAAGCTGATTTAGTCACATTAGGCCTAGTTGGTGGAGTGATTGTTCTAAAAATATGAACCGTATCAACTTGGGAGGCAAACCGCGGTCTAGAGGATTATGATCGCTCGGATCTAAATGCAGTAGGTTGTTTGACAGTCGGTTGTCTGACGAACTGATTTGTAGGCGATTTCCCCAAGATTGATGGTTTTTCAAGCTTAGTGTCCACACTAGTTCCTCTATTTTTTCTTAATTCGTTTTTCAACGCAGCTATAGGATAAACCTTTTCCTGTACTTGGGCCTTTAAAGTCTAATTTTCTTTGAGCAATCTATCTTGGGATGCCAATTTAGACTCTAGTAACTGAATTTGTTTCAAAAGATTTTCCTTTTCAGCTTTAGAATCTAAAACTTTTTGATCCAATTTTCTTTCAAGAACAACGTTTGACTTTTCAAGTTTTTCAAAGTATGTTTCAAATTTGTCCGTTTTCTTAGAAAATTCAAGTTTGGCATCCTCTAGATCTTTCGGTTGTTGAGCTACAATCGTTTCGAGCTCTCTAATTTTGGAATCAGAAGCAGTCAATGAAGCAGTTATAAGACAATTATCATGATGTTTAGCATTTTGAACACTTTCTCCCCCATTATGACTCACATCGGATGAATCAGAAGTGGTATTTCTATCACTCTTTTCCATCCCATGTTTGTCATAATTAAGTTCAGAATGCTCAATATGCGACATGTCATCAGCATATACATCATAGACAACATTACATTGTACCATGTTTGCAGGCTCTTCGTCATAAATGGGTAAGGTGTCATCAAGAGAAATCTCGTGAACATTCCTTAACGTGCCATTGGTATCATGTTGTTCTCCTGATTCCGTGCTCTTGCCATCGTTAGGCTCCAATTTGTCAACCGTATGATCCTTCTCCTCTTGCATCGAAGAGTCTTGCACTCCATTATCATACGCTTGCTGAAGTCGAGATCTTTCATAAATCGAAGACGAGACCGATGTCATGAGTTTCAATATTGTATCACGGAAAACTCGAAGCTCGTTATGTGTATCTCGAAGAAATGATTGGCAAATCACTGAACTTTGAAGCTTCATGATATTGAATTGGAGGAAAGGCGTGAGTTGTGTCACAAGAGCCTTATATGCAAGTACCGATGCCGAGTGATTAAAGTTTTCATTGTTGAGTTGCTCGGCGAGTTGGGTTAAGATGATGAACATCGATTCCATGAATATATGACGATCTTGACCAAAGATTGTCACAAATTCGCTCCCTCCTTGAATCCATGAAAGAGTGACAAGATGAGACTGAAGTAGTTGAAATGACGTGAGGCCACTTTTTTAGCGTTGTCTTGCATGTGATGCGAGTCTCCATCGTGAAATTTCGAATTCAACGAATCCATTGTAGATTTGATGAAAATTGAAGGAAAAATTCTTGGTCTCGTCAAATAAATCTTGTCACGTCTTTTTGTCTCACCACTTTTAGCACTATGTCACGTTTAGATCTCGACAATACGACCGATGACACGAATCGTTTAAGAGAAATCTTATTCAAAATATAGCCTAAACTTCAACCAAACTTAAACTTGTCTAAAATACAACCGAGTCCAATAACATAGCCGTCCTAAATATGTCTAAATCTAATTATCAAGATTATCAAAATTATATATAGAAAAAAATAAAAATAAAAAATACGTGGGTGAAAGAAGTTATAAAAGTGAATACCACGTGTCCTGGCAAAAAAACAAAAAAACAAACGTGGCGTTATCAAAAGAAAAGAGATGTTACGTAACTCCTTGTTTCCTCCGCCTTTTCTTATATATTTTATGCAAACACTATGTGTTACCAAACTTGAACAATTCTTTGTTCCTCCGCCCCCTTTTATCAATCTATGTCTTCTCTATCCTAAGCCACCAAAATACATACTCCTCAATCTCTTTTCCTATCTACACCAAACCCTCATCTCAATCTATCAATCCTCCGGTTCTTTCTCTTCATCTCAGGACTCCAAAACATCGAATCCAATCTCTTTCTAATGAACACACAACATGTTCCAATCTCCTCAATTTCTACTTCTTTAATAAATGAAAAATCAGCCACGAAACGAAGAAACCGTGTTGGCTTCAAGATCATATAATCATATTGATGGTTAAGGTCTCGGGTAGGTTTAATGTATATGTTTATTTTTGTTTTTGAGGGTGTGTCGATTGGTGTGATGATTTGTGGGTTTTGGTCAAAGTTTTGTTGATGAGAGTGTTGTCGAATCTTGAGTGTGGTCGAGTCTGTTGATGGGTGAGTATGAGTCAAATATGTTTTAATTGCCAAAAGTTACCAGTTTGGGTGTGTTTGGTTTTGAGGCATGGGTCAAGAGTTGGTTTAAAAAATTGAGAGTCTGATAGGTTTGTTTTGGATCGAGGGCATGGGTGAGCGAGTCGAGGGTGAGGGTCGAGTCGAGTGAGGTGAGTGGGAGTCTTGTGAGATATGAGTCGAGTTTTTTTTTTGGTGATGGTGATGTCTTGAGTCTATCGAGTCTTGATGAGATATGTCTTCGAGTATGTTTTGGAGTCTAGGTGTTGCGTCTTGAGTCTGTGGGTGTGTTCAAGTCGAGTCGAGCTGAGTAAGTTTGAGTTGAATGTGAGTCTCTTTTTAGAGGATGTTCGAGGATGTGGGTAGTGGATAGACGAGGGTTGTGTCGAGTCGAGTGAAAGAGGTCTGAGTGGTTGTGTTGCGAGGGTGGTTGAGTCGTGATGAGACGCGGGTGTTGGTTTGACCGAGGGATGCTGGTCGAAGGTGTGAGGGGTTCGAGTTCAAATGGTGAGGTGAGACGAGGGAGTATTGGGTGAGTCGTGTTTCGAGTCCTGTTTGAGTTCTATTACCGTTGTGTTTGAATCTGTTTTGAGTTTCCTTATCCGGAATACAGTTTCGATCTCTTATCCGGAATATACAATGATAATGCTTATCCGGAAAACGCAAGAATAGCTTATCCGGAAAACGAGTGTTTGGCCCTTATCCGGAAAACGAATGTTTGGCGATGGCTTATCCGGAATCCAAGTTGTGACGGTTATTCGGAAAACATGTTCTATTGCTTATCCGGAATCCAGTTTTCAGGGTCTAATCCAGAATACTTTTTAAGCCCCTTATCCGGAAAACGGCTTTGTCGGCTTATCCGGAAAAACAAAAAAGAAAACAGAAAAAAGGATTCTGATGGATCAAAAGGTGATAAAGACAAAATGACAGTTGGACAAGAAGTTTGGACAAAGAGTTTGAAAGAAATCCAAATAAAGAAAAACTGATTGGATAAAATAAAAAATATAAAAATATAAAAAACTGATTAAACAATAGATGAAAATGTGAAACTAATTTGACCAATACTGATGATTTTTTAAAAACATTGATCTAAAAAAACAAAACGGATGATTTTTTTTAAAAAAAAAAACTGATTATTTAAAAGAAATTGATAAAAAATTGTTACATCAAAAATCTTATAAAACTGAGACTTTTTAATAAAATTGATAGGATTTATAAAAAATTGATAAAAAGTTTATAAAATAATGATAAGATTGATAAAATTGAGGGTAAAAGTTATATAATACCAACGTACTTATTCAAATGTACCGACTTTAAACACTTACAATTTAATCGCTAAGCTTTACCAATGAACTTTCAAATTTGTTCTGTTTTTACCAATATGACTGTAAAATGACTGTATTACCCTTATCTTCTTTAACATAATTACATACAATGCCACATTCATCATATCTCAGATCTTAAAATGCTGGAATGCCAAAAAATTTGTTAATTAACTGGTAAAATAACATATTTGATGCTTTAAAACACAAAAATACCCCGATTAGAATTATTACTTTTGTATTACATTATTATTATTATAAATACATACTAAAGCCAAAGCATTAGTTTCATTCTTAAAAAAAACTCAATCCACACGTTTCACATCATATCTATCTCAATTCATACAATATTTCCGAGATCCATGAAAATAGAAAATCGAACCAAATATTTTCTTATTCTTATATCACAATCACCTTTTTATTCTTCATATTGAATCAAAAAACCAAACTTATATCAATAAGAATGGTTTCTATTCTTATATAAGAATGGTCTCGTTTCTTTCCTCCTTTTTAATTTATAAACATGCAATTATGAATCTTATGAGATCTTGAATTTTTTTTAATTCTTGTTTTGATGAAAATCTTTTAAAGGAGATCTTGAACTTGTCATTGAAAAATACGCCAGAGTGAAAGTCTTGAGATTGGAAACCAAAACTGAATTTTTTGTTGTAATGGGTAGTGTGTGGTGGTGTTTTTGAATATATGTGTTAGTTCAAGCGAGTTGCTGGGAGGTGATGATTGGTGTTGTGGCGTGCAGCTAAAAATCAGGATTGAAGAAATAATTTTGGTGATACCCGAATCACATATCTTTGTTACATATGTATGTTTTCTTTTGTGACGGGTTAGTGTAGATTGTATGGATTAATTTACATGAGGTTGTGTGGTGATGTATTCATAATTAACATGAATTATAAAAACAAAGTACAGAAAGACGATAGAAGATGAAGCAGAAAGAAAAATATAATACAAAGGGTATTTTAGTCATTTAAAAGGGTAACACAGTCATTTCACGGCCATATTGGTAAAAACAGAACAAATTTGAAAATTTATTGGTAAAGCATAGCGATTAAATTATAAGTGTTTAAAGTCGATACATTTAAATAAGTACGTTGATATTATATAGCTTTTACCCTAAAATTGATAAGAAACTTTATCAAATTGATAGACAAAAAGATGATAAAAAAAAGAGAAAAAAATTAGAAAAGAAAAGATTTTTACCACCAAATCAAAAGATAAAAAATGTGTTAATCCTAAGATTTAACCATGGCTCTTGATACCAATTGAAGGTCTACGATTTCTAAGGATTTGTTAAACTATGATTTACCTATTGAAAAAATTGAGATGGAAGAAGGGGATAAAGATAAGATGAATTAGAGAGAAATGAGGAGAGGGGAGAAAAGTAGAGAGAGAAAGTAAGATTTATTAAAATGAAAGTAAGAAAACAAATGAGCGACCCCTCCTAACATGCTAGGAGGGGGTATATATAGTCCACCCTACATGTGGGCTTTGGTGGGCTATATGTTACAAACTGGATCACAAGCCTATTACTTGAATATATCATTGGAGTGACCGATCCTTTCTAAATACGTAAAAACGTATTTCCAACATAACAAAAAAAACGAATTACATATTAACAATATCAGATTATCAGAACTTTTTATAATCTCAGTTTTCAGAGCTTATTTTTAAACTAACAATAAAAACCCTAACCCAATTACACATGTAAAAACAAACATACCATAGTTTATCAATACCCTTTAATAATAAGTCCATTAGATGTTGCAAAGACAAAAATCCCCAACCTCGCCAACGCCACCTGCCGACCATCGACGCCGCACACCATGAACGGCGGCAACGAAGAAGCCGACGGCAACGGTGTGGTTTGTGGCCCGTGGGTATCATAAACCAACAAAACTCAATACTTGTGATGATCTGTGGTGGCAGATGTGTGGCGGCTGTGACTTTTAGAGAGAGAGAAGGAGGTTCGCAGGGTAGGGTTTAGAGGAAAATATTTTCGGGATACTATAAGGGAGTTGATTTGCACACTCCAATAAGTTATTTGCACACTCAAATTATATGTGTTGTGACAATTATATCCTTAATAATTACACACTCCACCAAGTGATGTAAGGATATAAATGGCAAAACACTCAAAATTTTGAGTGTGCAAATAATTTATTGGAGTGTGCAAATCATTAGCCATACTATAATGGATGGGTATTGACTTTTACAAAGCTTCTAACACACACTAGATTTAATTTTTCAACAAGTTTCCAAGATTACATATATGGCTATAAACTACATGGTTTTTACAAGCCTGAGTTTTCTACTTTGCAACATTTTCTTAAATATTTTGTTTTTCAACAATTCCTTTTTTTAGATTGTTTTTCAACGTTCAAGGAATTAGGATTCTCTTTATAAGTAGTAGAGATATGTTTCTTCTTTTATACTTTTAAGCAAAAACACTAAGGTTGTGTTTGTTTTCCAAAAAATCATCTGGCTGTCTCTGACGTCTGACCAGTCAGACGCGGTCAGACGTAACTCATGTTTGTTTTTTCAGTTAGATTCAAAGGCAATAACATATATTATGTCTGACCCGGTCAGAGTTGGTGAGCACATCTGAATCTATCATATTAAAATAACAAAGATAAAAAGGCATCTCTAATGATCTTTGATACAAATCAATCAACAAGTTTTGGAAAATCAGAACCATGAACCAAAAGACCTCTCTAGTCTTAAAACAATCAATGAAAAAACGAAAATTGAGATAAAAAGGTTCGTTTGGTTTGCACTTTAGGATAAAGGAGGGTTATAAGTTGTCATTTCATATTGAGGTTTAAACAAAAAAAGATTGTTTGATAAATGAAAGATACAGTAGATCACAATAAGAAAAGAAAATGATGGCGTTTGTGGGTGTTTGTAAAAGAGAAAGAACAAAGTTACTAATATATTTAGGTTTAGCTTAACTGTTTGGGCTATTTATTTGGTTGGGCCAAAAAATCTTTTTAAGACATTATAACTAGTTGGGTGTTTATTTGGTTGGGCTAAAGGGGTAATTTTTATATAATACTCTACTAGTATTTTTTTTCATTTTTAATTAAAAGTTCACTATTAATTTACGAAGTTATTTTTTTCTCAACTTTAATTTTAAATTATTTTATTTGTATTATGTAATCGTTGATGTAAAATATATGAGTGAATTAAGTTTTAAATGTATTTTCGTTGGCACAATTTTCATTACCTTTTATATAACACAAACTAATAATTTAAAGTTAAAATTGAAAAAGATCGACTCTGAAAGTCATTAGTTGACATTTATTTAGGAGGGAGTTAGATTCAGACAATTATGAAAAAATAAACAACATTTTCTCATTCAGATTCAGACATTGCGACCGCCTCTTACCAGTAAGAGATGGTAGTCAGATTCAGACATAAAACATTTTAGTGAAACAAACACCACCTAACATATAACTAGGGGTGGAAACGAGCCGAGCCGAGCTCAACATTTTAATAAAACAAACACCACCTAACATATAACTAGGGGTGGAAACGAGTCGAGCCGAGCTCGAGCTTGCCAGAGTTCGAGCTCGGCTCGTTTAAGTTTTACAAAACTCGAGCTCGAGCTCGACTCGTTTCAAGCCTTATTATTTAGGCTCAGGCTCGGCTCGTAGTATGGTAGACAAGTTTGGGCTCGGCTCGAGCTCGACCTGATTATACGATTTGGCAATGTAAACATAAAACTTGGCTCGAGCTCGGCTCGTCATATATCTAAATTAGGCTCGTTAACAAACTTGTTATTAAGCTCGTATATAAAATATTAGGCTCGTTTAGGCTCGCGAGCTCAAACGAGCTTTGCACGTGAAACCCGGGCTCCAAGTAACTGATATAATAAGTTAAGCAAGTATCTTTTCAGCATCATTGTCGGGTAACTCAATCCATTTGTTTACAAATGTCAAAACGCATCACATTCTTGACGATCTAATTTGGTATAAGATGACGATATGCCGCAATGGCGTGGGTTTTCGATGACACTCGTTTATAAATTGAAGTCTTTAGACAAGTTCAATCATAGGACGTTTAAAAAAAAGGAAAGTAATTTGCACGCTCCTTATATTGATTGGAACACTTTAAATTAGTGTGTCTTAACACATATACCCTTATAAATGAAACATGATTAGAAGTGAACCGAGGGTATATACGTCAAGATACACTTATTTTGAATATCCGAATCAATATGAAGAGTGTGCAAATCACTTTCCTTAAAAAAATCAGGAGGAAGAATATAAAGTTGACGATGTTTAGTTATCTCAAAAAAGTTTAATCGTGTTTAGGAACTATATGAGTTTCATGTGGCTTGTTAAATCTATTTTGGTTTATATTCTCCTCAAGAAGACTAATATGATTATGAATCACGAATCTTTTTGCAATATATTTTTTGTGAGAAAATTTATCTTGTTTTTTTATAAGGAAAATTTATCTGGTTTAAGTTATAGCTCTTAAGAAAGAATTAGATTTTAAATTTTCACATTTTAACAAAATATTTTCTTAAAATAAAAACATAACTTTTAAAAATATTTTATCATATTTTCTAAAATATGAGTTTTAGGACAAATTAGTTACTTTTTAATTACTCGACAAAATTAAAAATTTGTTTGTTCATACCTTTAGTGATTAAAAATGAAATAAATATTTATAATTAACAATTTGTTCACGTTTATTTTTATCACTATAATTTTTTTTATTTTATCGTTAACGTAAAGAGATCGAATATCGTGAATACCGTTTATAAGCATTATTTGGATTAAGAGTCTCGAATGAATGGTTAATAGTCACAACTCTTAGCTAACATAAACATCGTTTTAGTTCTTTTATGCAACCCTCATTTGACTTGCATTATTCAATATTCATCTGAGGGCGGAGCCATAACTTTCATTTAAGAAAGGTCGAGCACAATTAAGACAAAACGTTATAATGAAAAGGGCCTAAAAAGTTAAAAGTAGTGAAACACCGACTTATAATATAAGGGCCTGTTTGGTTTATGAGTGGGATTGAAATTAAATTTGAGTTTGGTTTAGAATGATAAATATTGAAAGGATTGAAGGTATATTATACTAGTATATGTTTATAATTTAGTTATTTAATTATAAAAAACATTATTTAATAATAAAATAATAAAATAAAATTGAGAAGTAAAAAAATATAGTATTAAACATGTGGTTAGTATTTTTTTAAACGAGCAAGTAGAGAGACATCATTAGAAACCCACCATCTCAATGTGGATTCAATATGTGGGCCCAGTATTTGATATTGTGTTTCACAAAATGTACCAAACAAATTTATTAAGGCTATGGGTATATCAACACCACTAATCTAGTATAACAACACCACAAGACACCATCAAGTACATACCAATGATTATAAAGTAGGTATGTGTCATTGTCACCATCTTTTGAAAGTTTGGGGGGGTGGGGGAGCTTATTTAAAATTTTGGAGGAAAAGTTATGGAGAGAAAAAGTTGTGAAGTGAAAAAATTATTGAGTGAAGATTATTGGAGGGAAAAAGTTATAATTAAACATAAATGAGTCTTGAAAAATGTATAAACAAATAAATAAGCCTAAATAAAATAATTTTAATTCAGTCACGAGAGTGTTATAAAATTACATTAAGTTAGATCATAACTTTCAGGAGCACGATAATAGTACCTACAAAAATCATTTTGACGACTGACATATATGTGGCTCCATAAAATAAATGTTCTAATTAACAAAATGTTTAATCTAATCGTTTAATGATCGAACTTAACCGGTTATTCATCGGATCTAGTTGTGTTTTCTATAAAACATATTAATTAAGTCTGATAGTATTGTTAAATATTTTACATTAAAAATAGGTATCAAAATTAAACATAGGCATAGTTAATTAACTAGGTGTGTTTTCTATTAAATATATTAATTAATTATGCTTTTAAAGAATCATAAAAAGTTCATGAAAAATGATAAATACAAAACAAAAAAAGCCAGCTATCACCAATTAGATAAAATGTCTAATCTAAAATTTATTTTCTATTATAAAATAAATGTTCTAATTAACAAAATGTTTAATCTAAAATTTATTTTCTAGTATAAAATAAATGTTTTAATTAACAAAAGTATATATAGTAAAGAAATGTTTAGAGTGTAAATACTCACCAGTTAAAACAAATAATCAAAACCAGATATCTTGCAAGTCTTTGAAAAACTGTCTTCGACTCTTCTAGCAAACTTCGTAACGTCTTATCAATTTGACAATTTCTTAAGTTTTTTTGTTATCATGGTGTAACATGTTATCCAGTGTTGTGATATGTTGTTATTGTGATCCTGAGTTGTAAAAAATGCCAATATATATACACGAATTTTATGAAACTGGTGAGAAAATTTAATGTGATTCTTATTGTCATAACTTGTAAAAGTGTATACACTAGCCATAATTCAAATGAAAGCTAAAAATAACTTGTTGAGAAAACTCAAGCAAAAAAGAGTGTATTAAATGTTCAAAAGAAAAAGAACCTACTAAACATAAAGAACTGCTAAACATTTCTTATGTCTAAAATGAATTTGTAGGATAAAAAGAACATTTATGAGCATACTAAAAAACTAATGTAAAAAAGCATTAATGCTCAAAATAAAAGGATAATGCTAATAATGTCATCATAGATGCAGCTAAGAACAAAAAACGAGAAAGAAAGAAAAAAAGCGGCTGAGAACTAAAAACTAGGGCTACTCAAAACTAGAAAGAAAAAAAGTGAGAAAATGATAGGTCATACACATATACCAATGTGTCATATCATGTCATACTAATGATGATCTAAAAAGAATGGGTGGTGTCTTAAACTAAGGACTCTTTACTAAAGTCCATATCCATTCTTTCAAAATGACACTAGGATAATAAACACGCCCTAAGTAACTATATAAGAGCATTTACAATAGTAAATATTATCAAAAACTTTTTAATAAAGACATTGTGACAATCACGGTTTTGAGGTTCGTCACTTGTTCTTAGTTTTAGGGTATTTTGTGTAAATATGTGCTTATGTGTTTATTTTGTGTGAATGAGGTTGGTATATACATCGTTTATGAGTACGAGGTACTCTTAAGTAAATCAATGAACAATTATTTCATGAATCACAAGCTCCAATATAGTGACTATGAAATGAAATGAAATGGTGTTATTGTGTGATTTTATGTATACGTATATGTATTATCGTAAATCATAATTTTACGATTTAGGGTTTAGCGTTTAGAGGTCAGGGACAATGGATTTAGTCTCGGGAATAATTTACGAGTTAGTTTTAAGTTATTTTAGACTTATTTAATTAGTTAATAACTTATTTTAAGAGTTTTCATAAAGCTGTATATTTTACGTCTTTTACGGTAATCGCGTAGAATTGACTAGTTTTACGGTTTTAAGGTTTTGGGGGTTTTAGGAGCTGAAATAAATTAAGGAAAATTAAGGTAATATTAATAAGACATTAATTAATAATAAAAAATAAAATAAAAATAAAAATAAGGGTGTTTGGGTTGGTTTGGTCGACGCACAAAAGGGATGGGAGAGGGAAAAGGATTATAGACTTTGGGTTGGGTTAGGATTGTCTAATTAATAAGTATATAAGGATTTTTATTAACAAAAAAACACTCTATAATTCCCTGGAGATTAAAGTCGACGGTCACAAGGAGATTTTTAGGGTTTTCCATAGTTTTCTTATCTTCCATTAATTTTAAGGTAAAACCTTATTCCTCTTTTCAATTTAATTATTATTAAAGCATTCTTAATCAATACATGATAGATCTAGGGTTAGGTTTAGTTTATATTCTGTATTTTAAATATATAAACATGCTTAGATTAATTAGGTTGATAACTATACATGATGAGGGTAATTAATTAGGTTAGATGTGTTAAATTCGTCATTAAAAATTGGGCAGAATTTTGAGTCACTTGCTTTGATCATATCTAGAGTTTTACAAACTTTCTAAAGTCGAATCTTATATTCATGGAAAGGTAATTGAATTAGATTTTGAACAAAAGAAACAAGAACTAAATTGGAGGTCGGAAAGTAGGACAAAAGTGGGTTACACCAGTCATAGGTCAAAACAGTTTTTGGATCAGTCGGTTTACAATTAACATTTGAGTTGGTTAGGGAACTTAGGGTTATAAGTGGACCTTCATATGAACACAAGACTTAGTTATATGTTATAAAAAGGATCTGGAGGAGGGCTAAGTAAATGGAATAGGTTAAGACCCTCTGGTCATAACAAACTTTTCATATGTTCAAAATTAGTAAATTCTGGATAGGTAAAAGTATATATATATATATATATATATATATATATATATATATATATATATATATATATATATATATATATATATATATATATATATATATATATATATATATATATATATATATATATATATATATATATATATATATATATATACTAGCCTTTAGACCCGTCCGGTGGACGGGCTAGCTTTAAGTATATATTTTTTTAATGAAAACTGAATTTATGTGTGTTTGTATTAGAAGTTTAGTATATGTAGTGTTAGTTATGGCATTGATATTTTAATAATGTAGCATAGAATAGACAAAAATAACGTAGTTTAAGATATTTTATTTATTTAAGAATATTATGAGTTAATTAAATTTGCATACGTTAACGTTATGAATAAGTTTGTTACATTAAATTTTTTTAGAATTTTAATAATATTGTATAAATATTTTAAGTATTTTTGAATATTATGAGGTTATAAATTTTGTATATGTTAATTTACGAATAACGTTTTTACATAAAAAAATTTGAAATTAATATTATTGTTGTGTATTTTTATAGAATTTTGCATTTAAGGCATTGTTTCACCATCCCCCCTTATATATTTTTATAAAATTTTGTACTTAAGGCATCATTTATAATTCGTATATATATTTTTATAGAATTTTGTATTTAAGGCATCATTTGTAATTCCTATTTTATTTTTGAAGCATTTTATGGAATCATTTTTATAGAATTTTGTATTTAAGGCATTGTTTCACCATCATTCCTTATATATTTTTATAACATTTTGTATTTAAGGCATCATTTGTAATTTCTATATATATATTTGTATAGAATTTTGTATTTAAGGTATTGTTTCACCATCCTTCCTTATATATTTTTATAAAATTTTGTATTTAAGGCATAATTTGTAATTCCTATATAAATTTTTATAGAATTTTATATTTAAGGCATCATTTGTAATTCCTATTTTTTTAAGCATTTTATGGAAACACTTTAATGAATTACATGTGTCATTTTTATAGAATTTGGTATTTAAGGAATTGTTTCACCATCCTTCCTATATATATATATATATATATATATATATATATATATATATATATATATATATATATATATATATATATATATATATATATATATATATATATATATATATATATATATATATATATATATATATATCAGGGCCTTAAAAATAGCTTTAAGGTTGGGGCAAAAGCTGAGACAAAGCTAAGACATATACGGGTATAGGGTTTCTTTGACTGAAAGTATGGGTTTGGTTAAGTGGGCGTTTGACTCGTAGTTTGAGGTATGCAAAACGGGAATGTTTTGGGTAAAGTGATAACGGAATAGGTTATGAACTTAACCATGTTAAAGGTCTTATAGAGAGGTGTAATGGGATGCTTAGAGCATATTGCTAGGGTTAAAATGTAGGAGAGAGTTCGACATACATCATAGATTTATGAGCCATTTTAGTTTATTGGTTCATGTCTTGATAATGTGTATTGTTTGTTTAGATTTTTGCTAGTGTGCGGATATTCGGAGAAGCTCGATCAGGTGAGTTTCATAGTCCCATATCTTTAAATGATTTACTTCCAGATGGGATAGAAGAGACACATACTTGTTTTGTAAATGAATTGATGTGACTGTTTTAATGTTTTGATTGTACTTGCGTGTTTTACTTATGCACTTAACTGCTATGTGATTTACTTAATTTATTCGTAGCTGTATGGGCACCTATGAAACCAAGGGAGAAAGGTAGGAAAGGCTGGGAGCCTAGGTTGGATAGAATAAGCGCTTAATATGAAATGTTTAGTTGTTAATGTATACTTGTAGCACCTTGTCCATATGATTTATAAATGATATTTACTCATAGCTTATGAACTTATTATAACTTGGTTTTGACGTTGGAGTCTAAACCTATGACTCTCACCAACTTTATGTTGACGTGTTTTTAGTGTCTCTTTCAGGTGATAATGTGGTTAAGCGTGAGAATAGAAGTGGTTAGGACCGGAGTTGCTTAGGATTACATTTAGAAGGAGATCTCCTTTCCTTATTAGTTTTCTTTTTGTTTATTTGAATAAGTGGTACTTTAGACACCTATATGTTGATTGTTGGTTTATTTGTTTGTCTTTAGTAATAGGTGGGACTTTTACCTACTTACCTAGACTCATGCATTGTTGAGATATTGTCATGACATTTGTGTCGCCATTTATGACATTTCCATTTCATTTAGTTTTCTCTATAGACACGCCTTTTGTTGCGATGATATCCATAGCTAGCGCCCCATATTCCGCCATGGTGAGGTGTGACAGGCATCCACTATGGTGGTTTATAAAAAGGTTTATAAAATCTTAACGAGGTCTAAAAACTTGTTCACCATAGTAAGGATTCATTTCAAACTTGTTTATTATGGAGAGGTATATGATATTGAACCTCTTCATAATTTAATGCATGTGTTAATGTGATAGGTTTACAAAACATTAAAAAGTTTACACATAATGAGGATAGGTCCATAAAACTAAAAAGTATAAGAATTAATGGCAACATTCAATTATAAACCTTTTTAAAAGTTTAACATACTGGATGTTCTAAGCTTTTTGCCAGTGACTTGGTATAGTCCAATTCATTCTTGCAAATATTAGCTCTTTAATGTATATACATTAAAAGCAGTAAATGCTTTAACTCAGTAAAGAAACGTTTCACAGTATAGAAAGAGGTATCTAGCGACCCGTTCGATCTTTATGGCATGCTTAATAATCGAGTCCACAAAGGTGAAGAGGTTGTTAATTCAGCTTCGGATGCTAGTTTACCTAATCCACCAGGATTTACACCTAAGGAGGGATTATTTCAGGATGAAGTTCAGAATGTTAATCCAGGATTTACACCTAAGGAGGGATTATTTCAGTACAGCTAAATCTTATGTCAACAACTTAAGAAACTGGCCAAATTTTTATCAGTAAACAAAACCGAACATTTATCCCATACAAAACTAATAAATCCAGCATATATAAACAATCACTCACAACTCAGCAAAGATTATAACACTAGCAGATCTATACCTGCAGTCTAAATAATCAAGCATGCTTATGACAGTAATCAGATTACTCAAAGTCCCTTATTTAAAACAGATTTATAAACAGTAGGTTAACCAATCAGATTCAACTGACTATCAACATTAGCAATTATTTAAGCAGTATTAATCAAACATTAGCAAAATACTCAAAAATCTAAACAACAATCTAGATCATTAACACATCTAAGCATAAGAGAATACATTATATCATAATTAAAATAAAAATCAAAATCATATAAGCATCTAAAACATATAGATCTAAAAATGTAAAAATGAAACGAGTTGAACCATTTGGAGAGAACCGTTGGGTAGAAGCGCAGCGCTGCGCTGGCTTAGAACTAAAACGACTCCACCATCAACTTAACCATCAAACATTCGAACCATAAACGACACCACCATCATTCGAATTGAACCAAAAGCCTTTTTAATTACTTAAACAGTGGGTTTAAGTATTTTGTTATCCCTAATCTCACTTTAATTATTCAAATAAACTATGGCACGAGTTCATTTAAACAACCAATATTATAAAATAAATTTATCATAGAATAAAAACTGCATAAATTTATAAAAAGCTGATAAACACAAGGTAATAATCAAGATTAGGCTAAAGATCACTTTCATTAATTCCAGAAAATCATTACAATACTTTTAAAAATAAAAATACAATTTTCTACAACTAAATTAACATTATAACAATAAAAGAAAGAAAGGGATGGTTTACTGATTTTACAAGGGGTTTTTTATAGATGAACTAGGAGAGTGGTTTGTTGATGAAGAGTTCATCTTGGCCATTCGATCTTCTCTCCTCTTTCTCTTTCTTTTCTGTTAATCATCCAAGGGCTGAAAATCTCTTTCTTTCACTCGGATCGCCAGCGTGGCGACTATTGTGTTTCTTGTGCTTCTTGTATGATGATGTGGAGATATATGATTGGCTCTATGGCTGAATGACATGACATCAACCAATCAGAGATGATTGGTTACGAATCCAATGTGTCCACATAGATTTTTGCAGCAACATCTTCATCCCTAAATAAGGGGGCTTTAATTAAAGCGCGTGGGCTACAAACATAAGCAAATCAAAAACCCCCAATTGAGATTAGGGTATGTGACTGCTATGTCTTCCCCTCTTTCTTCTCTTCTCTCGTTTCTCTTTTCTTTCTTTTATTTTGTTGCGTCTTTTTGTTTTTGACCAAAATAATTGACCAAAAGAGTTGAATATTAACTCCACCGTCACAATATAGCATGGGATTTAGGGTAAAAATTGGACTTTCCAAGTTTTTTTATAAACGATTCTCCAGCGTCTTTATTTAGTTACTTGGGCTCTTGGATCCAATTACATGTTACTTCAGCCGTTTCATTGTATTTGTTATTTGTGCTTTTACCCAAAGTAAAGATTAATTCCATCCGTCTTTATCATTGAGCTTGGGCCTAATATTGGGCTTAAACAAGTAAGTTAACAATCTTAGTTAAAAATGGGCTTTCAGGCCCATTTAACTCAAGTGGGACCCACATGACAAAAATCCTTCAAAAACTTAATTCCTCGAACAAAATCGAACTTGTTTTATCGGCTTCCTCGATTTTTCTTCAATCTCGTGTCGTTTTCGCCGGTTTTCATAAACTTAGTACCTACACACACGGAACAAACAAAACAAACATATACATGGCCATTTTAATGCTTTTTATGCATTATTTGTTTGTTAATTAATATAATTGATATGAGTAAAATCACTCATATCAAACTCCCCCTTGCTAAGCAATTGCCGTGTCCTCACGCAATAATAAAATAAACACTAACTACACTTTATTCAACTTTTGACACTTTATTATGCAAAGACATAATGTAATGCTTTCATTATTTGAAAAATAACTTTTAGGATCATAAAACTCAAATAGATTCATCGTCCCCGACTTTTCACTTTTCCATGCCAAGTGTATAAACAAGATCAATGTCAATCATAAGCCCCAAAATTAAAACAACTCATACAAATAATTTGTGTTAAACTCAATCTCCTATTATTCCTAATTGTATCTCTAGATTTTATTTGTCATTCACCCAAATGCTAATTTGACTTTATTTGACATTTATTAATCCAAAAATAAAGGCAAAAACGGTGCAAACTCAACACTCAAAACCTAACCTCGATTTCAAAAACCGTTGTCACTAAAGAAAGCCCACATCAAGGATAACTTAACACGATTTGAGGGATAAATCCCCGGACCCGAAATTTGGCTAATAGGTCTACTTAAAGCAACAATAAAACCTCCAAAGTCAATTATGACCTTATTATTGGAGTTAGCAACAATTACATCATATCACCTTGTGGCTCTTTAAGATGCAATTGTGCTCCTTATTTAAAATCCACACCCGAAGGCTCCTTGGACAAAAACAAGGGAATTGAAATTCACCATCCCACCTTATGGCTCATGATGATGAAGCAATATTTATTAAACACGTCCCCTTGCCATACACCCTAAGGCTCTAATGACAAAGTTAGTGCTACATGACTCCCACCCGAAGGCTCCTAGAGAACATGTTTTTATTTATTCTTCTTATTAATATGATATTTATAGTAAGCCAAATTTCCGCAATCACATGATCAAAAGTCCATGACGCTGACACCCTTAATATGTTCTCACTTTAATTACAAGGGAAGAAAAAGAAGGAGTTACGAGTTAAGATATCAAGCCTAAACCGCTAAAAACTTCATTTATTAAGCAATTATTATTCAAGCGTGAAAAATAAATACGAGGAGATGAAATCAAACACAAAAATACTTACACAAAGAATAATTAACCTTAGAAACTTATGATTAAACTCTATCATCTCTTGTTCTCCATATTGTAAAATTTCAAAAATGTGAAAATCAATGGATACTTAGCCTATTAAATCAAAGTTTTGGGTTTTCAAGTCATCTATAGGATCTTGCATCTTCTTAGACTTCTTCAAGTTTTAGAATTTGCGTTTTAAAGTTCCCTTGATAAACGACTTTCTAGGATCAATTATAGGAACTTGCAAAAAGTTCTTGTTCTTAACCTGTATGAATTAAGACTTTCGCGTTTTAAAGTTCCCTACATAAAAGCCTAGCAAAACTTAATTCAAATACGTTAAGGAAAAGCTAAGGTAAAAACCGAGTCGAGTCAAAAACTATTTTTATTTTCACCAACGGAAAGCCTACATTTGTGTCAAAAGCACTTATTTTATTTATTAAAACTTTAAATAACACTAAAAATTTTAAATTTTTTATGAAAAACGAGAAAAATGATTACGTTTGGACACGACAAAAGCAATTGCAAGCGATTATATCGATTGACTCCCCATGCTAAAACCAAACATTGTCCTCAATGTTTCTTAGCTCAAGAGTAACACCCCCTTGCTAAAACACGAAGAGTCTAATGCAAAATCCTAACATGGAAAGAGCACACAAATCTATAAGTCGTTTATTAATTATGCCTCAAGATAAAAGGTTAGTCGATAAAAATCAAATGATAAAGAGTGTGCCCCTTTTTGGCAATCAAAAATTGGAAGATCAAGTGGACCGGCAAAAACCGAACACGAGAGTCTTCAATGATTAGGGTCATACCTAAGATTCACAACACAACAAAACACGAGCACGAGCTTGAAAAGATCAAGCCTTATTAGTGTTACAAAATAGAAAGAAGATAGAATGGATGGGACTCCCCCACAAGGCACCTCGTTTTTGTTAACCGAGTCATGAGCTCGACTCGATCCCCGCATTCATTGGTCCTTAGGGAAAATGGTGAAAACCGGCATAATGGAATAAAATCCATAATAAAGCACGATGCCGGGGTCAAAGATTACATCCTCGTTGTCGGATGACAAATGAAAGGATAAAACTCCAACACAAATCTCTAAAAAGAGATAGTGGTCAATATCACGAATCATGAAATGAATATAGCATGCTCCCTGAGATAAACCCGCACCAAAATGATCGAAAAGTCTTTCAATTATTACATCGGTGAAAGTCCGAGATTTCCCTAAATCAATGATTCCAGGGTCGAATACCTCGTCCTCGGGAGAGAAAGGAATAGACAACACGGTGTCGTCCCCCCATGCTAATCCAAAATCATAGAAAGCAAATGGTAAAGGTGGAATAAAAGTTTCATCCGTAGTGGAATCAACATTCTTAGCTTTAACGACCATTTCACCCTTAGAAATGTGATAATCGGGTCATGGTACTCAATATGAGACACATGAAAAAACCCGCACATTAAGGTCAAAGTGGGTGGGAGGAGGACTTGGGACGAAATCCTCATCAAGTAAATTCTCTAAAAAAAGAGCGTCCCCCTCCGGGTCAATTTCATCAACACCCGGTGGTATCGAATCATTAGAAGCAATAAAAATGTCAATCTCCTCCATAAGCGGATCACTATCCTCAACGGGAATAGGAGATGGAGAGAAAGACTTGGAATTAGGCTTAGAATTCAAAGTCTCGATCTTAGATATGAGAAGATAGACGTTCGATAACTTCTAACGAAGAACCACGTCTTCCACATCTTTATAAGAAATTTCATCGGAGAACTCCTCATTAGAAAATTCACTAGATGTCGAATCATTCTCAAAATCTTCATTTCCATCACAATTTTCATCATTAGGATTAGAGAAAATATCAAAGTGAGTAGAAGAAGTAGAGTCATCACAATGTGGCAAATCACACGTTCCATTAGAAATACCGTCAAACTCTCTTGGGTTCTGGACAAGGATCTCAACACTAGACTTTATTACTTCGTCCGATTCCGTGTCCGGAATAGTGCTAATATGCTCGTCCCCCATGCTTAGAGAATTGTCGGGTTCCACGGTGGAAGAATCATGAATTGGAGTGGTGATGTCATGAGATGGAGTGAGATCAAAGATATCCTCATCATCGTCATCATTGTCGTAATTATAGTTCATCAAAATATCATCTTTGAAAAATTCTTTGTAAAAATTCATTTGCTCTAGCATAAGTAATTGTTCGATGGAAAGTTGTGAGGAGTCGTCTTTCGTTTGAAGACAAGGGCACACGCCATTAAACAATGGACTCCCACACTTAACGCAAACGATGGATGAAGACATAATGATAAAAACAAGGAATAAGGATAATTACTATGGAAGTAAATTACCCTCGGTCGACTTTAAAACGATAGGTGAAAACCTAAACGTCTCGAGGTTCAATAAGTAAACTACAAAAATAAGATATAATACTACTTGAGTTGGCAAACCAATAATCGATCGTCCCTCTCAATGTACGCACAAGCAAGCGGGGAAACGAGGTGGCTCAAAGCACTTAAAAACCTTTTTCCTTAGACGGCCTTTTATAGCTCGTCGCCTTATACCAACCTTATTGTTTGTATAAATCTAGTTCGAACTTCTTATTAGTATTTATCTATTTTGCCTTTTTTTTTTTCGTTTTAGATTCGAATACAATAGCTAGGTGATGAAATCCCAACTAAGGTCTTATTTGGAAATAGGTAATTTTATTGTTCTACATAATATAATATATTAATCACAAAAAACACGAAAAACGATACATACTATAATAATAGAAAAATAACAAAACTTTCCGAGGAAAGAAAGGGTCTTCAAATCAACGATCAACAAATCTCCACAAAGCGAATCGTACACAAGATTCCCGGCAGCGGCGCCATTTGAAATTGTGTATTTTGAAGTTCGTTTCTCTCGATTCTTAACCAATTGAAAGTCCTAACAAAATCAGGTTTATTATCGTTTTTGGTTGATAGGTTTATTTGGATTATCTATGTCTATTTGAGCAATCAAGTAAAAATGTGAAAAATATTAACTACGTATCCGTAAAACAATTAGCGATTACCAAGTTTTTTTATTCAAATAAAGACAAAAATGTAAATCTATGGAATTAATGTGCTAAAAATGTAAATGATTGAAACTATAATGATTGAAATGTAAAAATCAGAAACTATAAGGACCAACTATGCAAATTGTAACTAATTACTAACAAAATGTAACAACTTTTAAAACTACTTAACTGAAATTGACAAGTAATCAAAAGTTAAGGACTAATTCCAAGCAAACCCTAAATTTATGAAAGATTAGCTAGTAATTAAAAAAGTTACAAAGTAAAGGGACCAAAGTGCAATTAAGTAGGAATTTATATCAAAAACGGGCTAGTTGGATTATTAAACTCGTATAAGCTCTAGAATGCACCAAATAAGCTCAAACCAAAATTAAACAGCTAAAAACTCAAAATCACTTAGGCTAGTACAAGGAATAAGCTTGAAAAGCAGTAAAACTCAAATAAGCCAACCATGATAAGCCAACAATAAGCTATCTAATAAGCTAGACTTGCACAAACAGAATTTTAAGCTGAATCTGGTTAATCAGTCCATAGAGAGTCTGGAATGTCTTTTATTATTGAAAATGATCAAGTAATGAATCTGGAAATTGAAAATAAGCTGAAACTAGCTTATTGACTAAGTTTGACCAAAATTTTGAAAAAGCTAAAAACTTCCAGATCTACTCAAGAACACTTCCTAAACAAGAATAAGAAAGAAAATGGCAAGGTTTATGAAGTGGATTTGCTTGTTCAAGAAATCAGTTAGCACTTGGTTTACAGAAATGCAGTTGCTCAACAACTTATTAAAAAGCTTATTTCTCACTTGATTCTTAAAACTGTATAGTTTCCTTATAAGCACTCAATCTTCAGATGTTAAAGGACAAGTAGGAACTGGTTTGAATGAATTTCATTAAGATATGAGCAAATGCTAAAAGATTGAAAATGACTACTTATTTATGAACTATTTAAGCAAAGACTGACCCAAACCTTTTTACAACCAATTGCCTGTTTGACTCTCTTTTTTACTTTAAAACTATTCAACCTTGTTTACAAAGACTAAAGTAATGTGAATGAGCAAAGTTTAACCAATTATCAACACTTAAACTAAAATTATACAGCAAATACAAACACTAGTTTACTGAATTTTAACAACTTTTATGAAGGAAAATTGAGCAATTAGTTGAACTAATTTACAACTGATAACTATCCAAACTTTATGAACAAAATGGAACTCAAATGAACCAATATTATGCAGTAAAACAGACTAATACTCAAAATGCAATAGCAAGCTATAAAAGTGAGGAAATGAAATCAGTAACAAGTAATAAGCAGGCAAACAATTATCAAACTAACAAGAAGCTAACTAGACCATCAAAATCAATCCAAAAACAAGCTAAACACATTTGATCAGATCAACAAGTAGAATTAAGCTAGAATTGAGCATGCAAATTGTTGTTTAGAGGAATTAAACTCAGAAACTATGAAACCTTTTAGTAAAAGCCCTCCACTGATGGAGTAGGTAGGCGCTGAGCCTCCTAGATAGTGTTAAACCGCCACCTTAACACTATTAACCACTAATCAACATCTACATTCATCATCATCGCCATTTTTACTCAAATCTGCTTCAAAATCAACAAGAACAGCTACTGGATGAACATAAACAGGAATGAATAGCTACTAGTCTTCAACAAGAGCTCCTTATGATCAAAGGTGATCACAAGCAACTCATATCAACACAAGAGTAACAATAATGCATGGATTGAATAGTAGATTGAAGGAAAAGGAGGGAAATTTATTATTTGAATGTGAAAGTTTGTTACAAAATCTGGTAAGAAGTTACAACTACTATAACTAACTCAAGAGTTTGTCAGACTCTTGAGGTTGTTATGCTAACAACTAACTAGCTAGGATTGAGAGAGAAAAGGGAAAGTGTGTGAAATTTCACACTTAGGCTACATGTTACAAATGAGAGGGTTATTCCCTATTTATAGACAAAAAGTGAGAAGTAGTTGGAGCTGATGATGTGTCCCAACCAATTAATTGCTGCCAAGTGTCCTGAATTTGTCAATTGGAACTAGCCGTTAAGAACTTGGAATTGGGCTTTTCTTCTTGGTTGATTTCCAAGTTAATTGAGCACGTGGGTTGAATTCGTCCTTAAAAAATAAGCACTTTTCATGTTTAAAGATTTTCCTGATATGCAGTATTTCTCCAAGTCGTTCCTGGGTTGCATTGAGGAAGAAGGTGCCACGTGTCTTTATTTGGTTGGGTGAAAGTTGGTCACACGGATAGTAATCCGGTTTTGGATATATTGATTATTGGTTGGCACGTTTTGATTGGTTAAAAATTAAGTAGTGGAGTTGACTGTTTGAAAGTCGGCTCATAAATGTTGTGGTGAGGTGTCACCATTAGCTGGCAATCCATGTCCCAAATTCCTTGCCCTCTCATTGGCTCTTGACCATGTCACACGGATTGAAACCAATTCTAGTTTAATTTTGGCAAATTAAGTCCCTTTACTTTAGCAGATTATCCAAATGGGCTAAAAACACCATTTTAATGGCATTTTTGGTCCTTCCACTTGCATTCTTGTATAATTTGACCCTTTGACTTGGTTGACTGAAGAGTTGACCATGTTTGACTTTCATCTTGACTTTGGAAAATTTACACTTTGAGTCCTTCAACTTTGGAGTGTTGTTAAGATAGGTCCCTTATCTTCAAAGTCTTGTCATCTTTGATCCTTCTTTGTCTTTTTCATCCAAATAAGCTTGATTTCTTCTTGTTTGCTTGAAAATATATTCTTCTTACCTATTTATACACAAACACAAAACATACCACATAATTCCGCTTTATAGCACAAAAGTTAGGTACTTTCCTTGTGTTTTAGGGTGATTTGTTGATTAATTGATATGAGTTTTTGCTCATATCAAATCCCCTATACTTGAACATTGCCATGACCTCATGCAATGCTATATTTTAAAGCATAAATTTACATTCTCCTCATAATTAACCTACCTTGGCCAATATGAAATGCTATTACACTATGCTACTCTTCATGATGCATGATTTTGATTTTGAACAATGCAATGCAAAAGAAACAATTATATTTATATCTTTTTTGGATTTTTCTTGAAATGGCTTTGATGGAAAAACTCATAAAGAAGTCAATCACTTAAATTAGGGCTTGGGTACCATGGACACTTATCACCCTCAAGTTTCACTTTCCCCATACCAAGCTTAAAAATGGGATCATTGCATTCACAAGTAAAAAGGTGCATCAACTTATTCATGACAATTAAGTGTGTAACCGGTTATTATTTGAGCAAATTGCTTGGGCAAATTTGTCATTATTTAAAGTGTGAAATATAAGAAATGTAAAATCCAAAAATAAGGAAGCACAATTTTAATCCTAAGTAATCCTCTCATCCATTACTTGAAAAACCGCTCATAATTAATATAAGTCCGTTTCAAGAGTAATAAGTCATTCGCCTTATGTGTAAAATCCTCATGTCATGCATTAATAAGTAGCCACACACTCGCTAAGGAAAGAAAAATAAAACTCACGCAATAATTTACATCCTCCATCTTTTTGAGACTTTGGATCATCAACCCCGCAACCCGTCAAGGTAATATTGGATTGGAGCAACTATTAAATCTCCGCAACCCGTCAAGGTAATATTGGAATCTAATAGTTACTATAATTAACACTTCACTGCCCCTCTTGGGAGTCTTGTATAATTATTTTTTTCCTTTTCTTTTTCTTTTTCTTTTTTCTAGCCACTCATTTTTTTGTAAGCCGCTCTTATTTTTCTTTATTCCTCACAAAGGGAGTTGAAAAGAATAAAAGGAAAAACACCCGCTAAGTATTAAGCATGACATAAGTCTAGTACACATAAAACGTTCTAACTTAGAATCTTAAGACGTACTTATACCAACCATGAATGATTAGTCAAAAATTCATAAGAGATTACAAACCAATTAAAACCGTTCTTGATTATTTATTAACATATATGCATGCGAAGAAAATAGAGGTAAAGAAGAGAAGGATTTAGCCACAAGTAATTATCATGAAGTTTGTCTAGCCTTTTTATACTTGCTTCAACTCTATCATTTCCCATTCTCCACAAATTTAAAATCTCAAATAATGAGAGTGGTGGATGCTTAGCCTAATAGACCAATCAAGGACTACATGGTTAAGGATACTAGCTAGAGAGTGCTAAGATAAGCAAACTCGGGTTGAGTCAAAATATCCATGGCGGGCCTAATATGTCAAAGAGATCTAAATTTGTTAAACCATGTTCTTTATTATATTTTTTTTTCTCTTTTTCAATTTTTCATTAAGAACAAAAAAAGAAATATATACAATGCAAATGTGTTATGCAAATGAAAAATGATTGGTGCAAAAATTATGAATGCATATTTTTGGTGGCCAAAGTAGATCAAAAATTTGAAAAATGTTTGAAAACTAATTTCCGTGTTATCATGAAGGTCAATGACAAGGTCTAGGTAAGGTCACTTCGATAGAAGATCCCCCTACACTTAAGCTAAACATTGTCCTCAATGTTTAAGAGCATGGAAGTATAAAACTTCCCCCACACTTATGACAATGAATAGACTTTGCTTAACCCAAGTTAAGGAAAGATCAACTATAGTGAATTCATTTTTAAAGCACAATGTGTCTATGAAAAATCACAATAGCAACGAAGTGAACTGGATACAAGGGCCTCCTCCATAAGCTCCAAAGCACGTGATGAGTGAGCAACCCTACAAACAACATGAAGACAAAAGAAGGTCTCCCCTACACTTCTCATCAATTTGTTATCCTTATTTCTAACCTACAACATTCTAGATTTAAAAACTTCTAAACCTAGTTATTCAAGCTTGATTTAAAGAGTCTCTAGCTCGACTCATCCCACAATGAATTAATTCATGGGGAAAATAGGGATCTCTTGGACCATTTCCACGGAAATGTCCTCCCCAAATAGTGCTTCACACGGTGACCGTTCACTTTAAAATTGGGACCATCGGGTTGGGACAACTCAATAGTTCCATATGGAAATACTTGAGCAATAGTGAATAGACCGGACCATCTCGACTTAAGGTTGCCCACAAAAAGTTTCAACCTTGAGTTAAAGAGGAGAACCGGCTCTCCAACTTTAAACTCACGGTTCTTGATTTTTGCATCATGCAATTTCTTAGTCTTCTCCTTATAAAGCAAAGAGTTCTCATAGGAATTGGCTCTCAATTCATCCATTTCATTAAGTTGATCCTTTCTATGTGAACCGGCTTGATTTAAATCAAAGTTAGCCCACTTGAGAGCCCAAGAAGCCTTATGTTCTAACTCGAATGGGAGGTGGCATGATTTTCCATAGACAAGCCTATAAGAAGTACAACCAATTGGTGTCTTAAAAGCCGTCCTAAAAGCCCACAAAGCATCATCAAGCTTATCCGACCAAGAAGCTCGATGCTCTCCCACCGTTCTCTTCAAAATTCCCTTTAAACCACGATTTGTGACCTCGGTTTGACCATTGGTTTGAGGGTGATACGCGGTAGAAAGTCTATAATTAACTCCATATTTCTTCATAACTCTTGTGAATTGATCATTACAAAATTGCGTACCACGATCACTTATGATGGCCCGAGGTACACCAAATCTAGGAAACAATTGCTTCAAAAATTTCACAACAACTCTAGCATCATTAGTAGGTAAGGCTTTGGCCTCAACCCATTTTGACACATAATCCATCGCTACGAGTATATACTTATTTCCCTTGGAAGATGGAAAAGGTCCCATAAAATCTATTCCCCACACATCAAAAATCTCACACTCTTGAATGAAGTTTTGTGGCATCTCATCACGTTGTGTAATTTTTTCTTGTCTTTGACATACATCACAAAATTTCACCATCTCTTGGGCATCTTTATAAATGGAAGGCCAATAGTAACCCGAATCAAAGACTTTCTTGGTAGTATAATTGGGCCCAAAATGTCCACCCGTAGGTCCCTTATGACAAGCTTCTAAAATCTTAAATGCCTCGGGCCCATCTACACACCGTCTAATGATTTGGTCCGCACATTGCCTAAAGAGGTAAGGATCATCCCAAAAGTAGTACTTTACTTCCTTTAGAAATTTCTTCTTTTGTTGGGAAGTAAGACCCTCTAAAAGCACATTCCCCACAAGATAGGTTGCAATATCCGCAAACCAAGGGGTGGCATCATCTTGAGAAGAGATAGACATGAGCTCCTCTAATGGAAAGGATTCATTGATTTCTTTATTAGGAAAATCTCCTTGAAAAGGATGCTTAAGTCTACTCAAGTGATCCGCCGCTAAATTCTCAGCTCCTTTCTTATCTCGAATCTCTATCTTAAACTCTTGAAGCAATAAAACCCATCTCAAAAGCCTAGGCTTAGCATCTTGCTTTGTCATGAGATACTTGAGAGCGGAATGATCTGTATACACTATGGTTTTGGATAACACAAGGTATGGTCTAAATTTCTCAAAGGCATAAACTATAGCAAGCAACTCTTTTTCCGTGGCAGTATAATGAAGTTGTGCACCGGTCATGGTTTTACTAGCATAGTGTATAGGTTGAAAATGCTTATTCACTCTTTGTCCTAACACGGCCCCCACCGCATAATCACTAGCGTCAGACATAAGCTCAAAAGGTAATTCCCAATTTGGAGAAACCAAAACGGGAGCCTTAGTCAATTTCTCCTTTAGAGTCTCAAAAGAATCCAAACACTCTTGGTTGAAAATGAAAGGAGCCTCTTTGTCCAATAGGTGGGTCATCGGTCTAGCTATCTTAGAAAAATCTTGTATGAAGCGTCTATAAAACCCCGCATGACCTAAGAAACTCCTTACACCTTTAACCGTAGTGGGTGGGGGAAGCTTAGCAATCACATCAATTTTAGCTCGATCCACTTCTAATCCCTTATTTGATATCTTATGTCCCAAAACAATTCCCTCTTTCACCATAAAATGACATTTTTCCCAATTAAGAACTAAACGGGTTTCCTCACACCGCTTAAGCATTCGTTCTAAATTGGTGAGACAAGAGGTAAATGAATCTCCAAAGACGGAGAAGTCATCCATGAAAACCTCCATAGTTGCTCAATCATATCATGGAAAATTGCCATCATTCACCTTTGAAATGTCCCCGGTGCATTACACAAGCCAAAAGGCATTCTCTTGTAAGCAAATGTACCGTAGGGACAAGTGAATGTGGTCTTTTCTTGATCCTTAGGGTCAATGGATATTTGAAAATAACCCGAAAATCCATCAAGAAAGCAATAGTACTCACTTCCCGCTAAGCGTTCAAGCATTTGGTCCATAAAAGGTAATGGGAAGTGATCTTTCCTAGTAGCCTCATTAAGCTTCCTATAATCAATACAAACTCTCCAACCGGTAACAAGTCTCGTAGGAATAAGCTCATTGTTCTCATTGGGTACTACGGTGATTCCACCCTTTTTTGGAACACAATGTACCGAGCTAACCCATGGAGAGTCGGAAATGGGGTAAATCATGCCCGCATCAAGGAGTTTGATAACTTACTTTTTAATGACCTCATGGATTTTAGGGTTAACCCTTCGTTGGCTTTGAATGGCGGGTTTGTAATCATCTTCCATAAGGATTTTGTGTGTACAAAAATGTGGATCAATTTCCCTTATGTCGGATATTTTCCATGTTAAGGCTTGCTTATGTTTCTTAAGGACTTCTATGAGTTTCTCTTTCTCATCCTCTTTCAACTCTTTAGCAATGATCACGGGTAATTAGTCTTTTCCTTCTAAGAAAGCATACTCTAGGTGGGATGGAAGGTCCTTAAGTTCAAGTGGAGGTGGACTTTCTATGGAAGGTTTAACTATGGATGGATCATCATTAGTTACTTCTTGTGGAATAGGTGAAGGAATGGGGTCCTCATTGAGCAACTTTTGGATAGTGAGAATATCTTCTTCCCAATTGATGGGAGAATCATCATTACCAATAAAGTTGGACTCAAATTCCTCCAAGAGGAAATCACTCTCTCCAAAAGGTGTTAAGGAGGGAGCAATTGAGGCCACGGTTTTAACATGGGGCATATCCTCACTATTACTCTTGCAAGCGTCATGAAAATGCTCATCACACACCTCATCTAGCACATCAATTATGTTAATGGTCTCATAAGGTTTAGACTCCTTAATCTCTTTCCTATCACAAACTTTCCCTAGCTTAAACACCACTTTCTCATCCTCAACTCTCATAATTAGTTCTCCCACACGATGATGAACCAAGTTCGTTGTACACAAAGATCGAGTGAATTTGAGACGTTTTGTTTCGATTTGGACAATTGATTCAAATGAGTTTTCGGTTTTTGAACTAATATTAATCCTACAAATTAAACCTGAGTGCATGAATTGTTCCCCGTTTAATCTAAAAACAATTATTTAAAATTAACACTACTTAAAAATTTAAACTATTTAAAAATTCTATTTAATAAAAACTTATTTAATTAAAATACTTTTACACTATTTTAAAAATCTATTAAAAACTATTTTACTTCTAAAAATTAATTAAATCTAATATATTAAAAAAACTAACTTTATTAAAATCTAATTATTTTAAAAACTAATTAAATTTCTAAAATTAATAAAACATTTTTATTTTTATGTTGTTTTTATTTATTTATTATTCTTAAAACTTTTTTTTTAAAATTAAATTTTTTAATAAATCTAATATTAAAGTTTACTAAAAATAAAAGTGTAAAACTTGTATTTAATCTATTTAAAATAAACTGACAGGCCACAATCCTACTACATTAATTACTAAAGCAAAATTATAACAAAAACAAAATACTAGATCAATTGGTAAACACGTTGGTTGTTCAACCATGAGGTCATGGGTTCAAGTCCCGTGAGGGACATTTTTGTGATCAATATTTATTTTTGACAGCAAAAGAAAAACGTCACAAGAGGTGACTTTGTGTTTATAATAGGACTGATAAGAATCAGTAATAATCTATCAGATCAGTTGAATCTGATAGATTTTGCTTAAACTACAAATCAGCAAAGAACATACAGCAAAGAAAATCTATAATATCAGCTAAGCAGTAACATTCAGCAGAAATAACACTATATCAACATTGATAAACCAAAATCATCAAATAACTTCTATCAGCTAAATTCATGCCAGACTTGAAGCAAATAATAATCTAATCAAACTTTTAAGAAAATATCACAATACAAATAACAAATTAGTCCAACAGTCACTTACAATATCCAAAACCCAGTCCTAATCAGATAACCATACAACAGGCCACCAAGTTTCAGCAAACAAACTCTTAAATACCAAATCCAAAAAGAAAAATCAGTACAGCTAAATCTTATGTCAACAACTTAAGAAAGTGACCAAATTTTTATCAGTAGACAAAACTGAACATTTATCCCATACAAAACTAATAAATCCAGCATATATAAACAATCACTCACAACTCATCAAAGATTATAACACTAGCAGATCTATACATGCAGTCTAAATAATCAAGCATGCTTATGACAGTAATCAGATTACTCAAAGTCCCTTATTTAAAACAGATTTATAAACAGTAGGTTAACCAATCAGATACAACTGACTATCAACATTAGCAATTATTTAAGCAGTATTAATCAAACATTAGCAGAATACTCAAAAATCTAAACAACAATCTAGATCATTAACACATCTAAGCATAACAGAATACATTATATCATAATTAAAATAAAAATCAAAATCATATAAGCATCTAAAACATATAGATCTAAAAATGTAAAAATGAAAACGAGTTGAACCATTTGGAGAGAACCGTTGGGTAGAAGCGCAGCGCTGCGCTGTCTTAGAACTAAAACGACTCCACCATCAACTTAACCATCAAACATTCGAACCAGAAATGACACCACCATCATTCGGATTGAACCAAAAGCCTTTTTAATTACTTAAACAGTGGGTTTAAGTATTTTGTTATCCCTAATCTCACTTCAATAATTCAAATAAACTATGGCACGAGTTCATTTAAACAACCAATATTATAACATCAATTTATCATAGAATAAAAACTGCATAAATTTATAAAAGCTGATAAACACAAGGTAATAATCAAGATTAGGCTAAAGATCACTTTCATTAATTCCAGAAAATCATTACAATACTTTTAAAAATAAAAATACAATTTTCTGCAACTAAATTAACATTATAACAATAAAAGAAAGAAAGGGATGGTTTACTGATTTTACAAGGGGGTTTTTATAGATGAACTAGGAGAGTGGTTTGTTGATGAAGAGTTCATCTTGGCCATTCGATCTTCTCTCCCCTTTCTCTTTCTTTTCAGTTAATCATCCAAGGGCTGAAAATCTCTTTCTTTCACTCGGATCGCCAGCGTGGCGACTATTGTGTTTCTTGTGCTTCTTGTATGATGATGTGGAGATATATGATTGGCTCTATGGCTGAATGACATGACATCAACCAATCAGAGATGATTGGTTACGAATCCAATGTGTCCACGTAGATTTTTGCAGCAACATCTTCATCCCTAAATAAGGGGGCTTTAATTAAAGCGCGTGGGCTACAAACATAAGCAAATCAAAAACCCCCAATTGAGATTAGGGTATGCGACTGCTATGTCTTCCCCTCTTTCTTCTCTTCTCTCGTTTCTCTTTTCTTTCTTTTATTTTGTTGCGTCTTTTTGTTTTTGACCAAAATAATTGACCAAAAGAGTTAAATATTAACTCCAACGTCACAATATAGCATGGGCTTTAGGGTAAAAATTGGACTTTCCAAGTTTTTTTATAAACAATACTCCAGCGTCTTTATTTAGTTACTTGGGCTCTTGGATCCAATTACATGTTACTTCAGCCATTTCATTGTATTTGAGCTTTTACCCAAAGTGTAAAAACAAGATCATTGTCAATTATATGCACCAAAATTAAAACAACTCATACAAGTAATTTGTGTTAAACTCAATCTCCTATTATTCCTAATTGTATCTCTAGATTTTATTTGTCATTCACCCAAATGCTCATTTGACTTTATTTGATATTTATTAATCCAAAAATGAAGGCAAAAACAGTGCAAACTCAACACTCAAAACCTAACCTCGACTTCAAAAATCGTTATCACTAAAGAAAGCCCACATCAAGGATAACTTAACACGATTTGAGGGATAAATCCCCGGACCCGAAATTTGGCTAATAGGTCTACTTAAAGCAACAATAAAACCTCCAAAGTCAATTATGACCTTATTAATGGAGTTAGCAACAATTACATCATATCACCTTGTGGCTCTTTAAGATGCAATTGTGCTCCTTATTTAAAATCCACACCCGAAGGCTCTTTGGACAAAAACAAGGGAATTGTCATTCACCATCCCACCTTATGGCTCATGATGATGAAGCAATTTTTATTAAACACATCCCCTTGCCATACACCCTAAGGCTCTAATGACAAAGTTAGTGCTACATGACTCCCGCCTGAAGGCTCCTAGAGAACATGTTTTTATTTATTCTTCTTATTAATATGATATTTATAGTAAGCCAAATTTCCGCAATCCCATGATCAAAAGTCCATGACGCTGACACCCTTAATGTATTCTCACTTTAATTACAAGGGGAGAAAAAGAAGGAGTTACGAGTTAAGATATCAAGCCTAAACCGCTAAAAACTTCATTTATTAAGCAATTATTATTCAAGCGTGAAAAATAAATACGAGGAGATAAATCAAACACAAAAATACTTACACAAAGAAGAATTAACCTTAGAAACTTATGATTAAACTCTATCATCTCTTGTTCTCCATATTGTAAAATTTCAAAAAGGTGAAAATCAATGGATACTTAGCCTATTAAATCAAAGTTTTGGGTTTTCAAGTCATCTATAGGATCTTGCATCTTCTTAGACTTTTTCAAGTTTTAGAATTTGCGTTTTAAAGTTCCCTTGATAAACGAATTTCTAGGATCAATTATAGGAACTTGCGAAAAGTTCTTGTTCTTAACCCGTATAAATTAAGACTTTCGCGTTTTAAAGTTCCCTATATAAAAGCCTAACAAAACTTAATTCAAATACGTTAAGGAAAAGCTAAGGTAAAAACCGAGTCGAGTCAAAAACTATTTTTATTTTCACCAACGGAAAGCCTACATTTGTGTCAAAAGCACTTATTTTATTTATTAAAACTTTAAATAACACTAAAAAATTTATTTTTTTTATGAAAAACGAGAAAAATGATTATGTTTGGACACGACAAAAGCAATTGCAAGCGATTATATCGATTGACTCCCCCATGCTAAAACCAAACATTGTCCTCAATGTTTCTTAGCTCAAGAGTAACACCCCTTGCTAAAACACGAAGAGTCTAATGCAAAATCCTAACATGGAAAGAGCAGGCAAATCTATAAGCCGTTTATTAATTATGCCTCAAGATAAAACGTTAGTCGAAAAAAATCAAAGGATAAAGAGTGTGCCCCTTTTTGGCAATCAAAAATTGGAAGATCAAGTGGACCGGCAAAAACCGAACACGAGAGTCTTCAATGATTATGGTCATACCTAAGATTTACAACACAACAAAACACGAGCACGAGCTTAAAAAGATCAAGCCTTATTAGTGTTAGAAAATAGAAAGAAGATAGAATGTATGGGACTCCCCCACAAGGCACCTCGTTTTTGTTAACCGAGTCATGAGCTCGACTCGATCCCCGCATTCATTGGTCCTTAGGGAAAATGTTGAAAATCGGCATAATGGAATAAAATCCATAATAAAGCACGATGCCGGGGTCAAAGATGACATCCTCGTTGTCGGATGACAAACGAAAGGATAAAACTCCAACACAAATCTATAAAAAGAGATAGTGGTCAATATCACGAATCATGAAATGAATATAGCATGCTCCCGGAGATAAAGTCGCACCAAAATGATCGAAAAGTCTTTCAATTATTACATCGGTGAAAGTCCAAGATTTCCCTAAATCAATGATTCCGGGGTCGAATACCTCGTCCTCGGGAGAGAAAGGAATAGACAACACGGTGTCGTCCCCTATGCTAATCCAAAATCATAGAAAGCAAATGGTAAAGGTGGAATAAAAGTTTCATCCGTAGTGGAATCAACATTCTTAGCTTTAACGACCATTTCACCCTTAGAAATGTGATCAATCGGGTCATGGTACTCAATATGAGACACATGAAAAAACCCGCACATTAAGGTCAAAGTGGGTAGGAGGAGGACTTGGGACGAAATCCTCATCAAGTAAATTCTCTAAAAGGATAGCGTCCCCCTCCGGGTCAATTTCATCAACACCCGGTGGTATCGAATCATTAGAAGCATGAAAAGTGTCAATCTCCTCCATAAGCGGATCACTATCCTCAACGGGAATAGGAGATGGAGAGAAAGACTTGGCATTAGGCTTAGAATTCAAAGTCTTGATCTTAGATATGAGAAGATAGACGTTCGATAATTTCTCACGAAGAACCACGTCTTCCACATCTTTATAAGAAAGTTCATCGGAGAACTCATCATTAGAAAATTCACTAGATGCCGAATCATTCTCAAAATCTTCATTTCCATCACAATTTTCATCATTAGGATTAGAGAAAATATCAAAGTGAATAGAAGAAGTAGAGTCATCACAATGTGGCAAATCACACGTTCCATTAGAAATACCGTCAAACTCTCTTGTGTTTTGGACAAGGATCTCAACACTAGACTTTATTACTTCGTTTGATTCCGTGTCCGGAATAGTGCTAATATGCTTGTCCCCTATGCTTAGAGAATTGTCGGGTTCCACGGTGGAAGACTCATGAATTGGACTGGTGATGTCATGAGATGGAGTGAGATCAAAGATATCCTCATCATCGTCATCATTGTCATAATTATAGTTCACCAAAATATCATCTTTGAAAAATTCTTTGTAAAAATTCATTTTCTCTAGCATAAGTAATTGTTCGATGGAAAGTTGTGAGGAGTCATCTTTCGTTTGAAGACAAGGGCACACGCCATTAAACAATGGACTCTCACACTTAACGCAAACGATGGATGAAGACATAATGATAAAAACAAGGAATAAGGATAATTACTATGGAAGTAAATTACCCTCGGTCGACTTTGGAATGATAGGTGAAAACCTAAACGTCTCGAGGTTCAATAAGTAAACTACAAAAATAAGATATAATACTACTTGAGTTGGCAAACCAATAATCGATCGTCCCTCTCAATATACGCACAAGCAAGCGGTGAAACGAGGTGGCACAAAGCACTTAAAAACCTTTTTCCTTAGACGGCCTTTTATAGCTCGTCGCCTTATACCCACCTTATAGTTTGTATAAATCGAGTTCAAACTTCTTATTAGTATTTATCTATTTTGCCTTTTTTTTCGTTTTGGATTCGAATACAATAACTAGGTGATGAAATCCCAACTAAGGTCTTATTTGGAAATAGGTAATTTTATTGTTCTACATAATATAATATATTAATCACAAAAAACACGAAAAACGATACATACTATAATAATAGAAAAATAACAAAACTTTCCGAGGACGGAAAGGGTCTTCAAATCAACAATCAACAAATCTCCACAAAGCGAATCGTACACAAGATCCCCGGCAGTGGCGCCATTTGAAATTGTGTATTTTGAAGTTCGTTTCTCTCGATTCTTAACCAATTGAAAGTCCTAACAAAATCAGGTTTATTATCGTTTTTGGTTGATAGGGTTATTTGGATTATCTATGTCTATTTGAGCAATCAAGTAAAAATGTGAAAAATATTAACTACGTATCCGTAAAACAATTAGCAATTACCAAGTTTTTATTCAAATAAGGACAAAAATGTAAATCTATGGAATTAATGTGCTAAAAATGTAAATGATTGAAATTATAATGCTTGAAATGTAAAAATCAGAAACTATAAGGACCAACTATGCAAATTGTAACTAATTACTAATAAAATGTAACAACTTTTAAAACTACTTAACTGAAATTGACAAGTAATCAAAAGTTAAGGACTAATTCCAAGCAAACCCTAAATTTATGAAAGATTAACTAGTAATTAAAAAAGTTACAAAGTAAAGGGACCAAAGTGCAATTAAGTAGGAATTTATATCAAAAACGGGCTAGTTGGATTATTAAGCTCGTATAAGCTCTAGAATGCACCAAATAAGCTCAAACCAATTTTAAACAGCTTAAAACTCAAAATCACTTAGGCTAGTACAAGGAATAAGCTTGAAAAGTAGTAAAACTCAAATAAGCCAACTATGATAAGCCAACAATAAGCTATCTAATAAGGTAGACTTTCACAAACAGAATTTTAAGCTGAATCTGGTTAATCAGTCCATAGAGAGTCTGGAATGTCTTTTATTATTGAAAATGATCAAGTAATGAATCTGGAAATTGAAAATAAGCTGAAACTAGCTTATTGACTAAGTTTGACCAAAATTTTGAAAAAACTAAAAACTTCCAGATCTACTCAAGAACACTTCCTAAACAAGAATATGAAAGAAAATGGCAAGTTTTATGAAGTGGATTTGCTTGTTCAAGAAATCAGTTAGCACTTGGTTTACAGAAACTTGCAGTTGCTCAACAGCTTATTAAAAAGCTTATTTCTCACTTGATTCTTAAAACTGTATAGTTTCCTTATAAGCACTCAATCTTCAGATGTTAAAGGACAAGTAGGAACTGGTTTGAATCAATTTCATTAAGAATTGAGCAAATGCTAAAAGATTGAAAATGACTACTTATTTATGAACTATTTAAGCAAAGACTGACCCAAACCTTTTTACAACCAATTGCCTGTTTGACTCTCTTTTTACTTTAAAACTATTCAACCTTGTTTACAAAGACTAAAGGAATGTAAATGAGCAAAGTTTAACCAATTATCAACACTTAAACTACAATTAGACAGCAAATCCAAACACTAGTTTACTGAATTTTAACAACTTTTGTGAAGGAAAATTGAGCAATTGGTTGAACTAGTTTACAACTGATAACTATCCAAACTTTATGAACAAAATGGAACTCAAATGAACCAATATTATGCAGTAAAACAGACTAATACTCAAAATGCAATAGCAAGCTATAAAAGTGAGGAAATGAAATTAGTAACAAGTAATAAGCAGGCAAACAATTATCAAACTAACAAGAAGCTAACTAGACCATCAAAATCAATCCAAGAACAAGCTAAACACATTTGATCAGATCAACAAGTAGAATTAAGCTAGAATTGAGCATGCAAATTGCTGTTTAGAGGAATTAAACTCAGAAACTATGAAACCTTTTAGCAAAAGGCCTCCACTGATGGAGTAGGTAGGCGCTGAGCCACCTAGATAGTGTTAAACCGCCACCTTAACACAATTAACCACTAATCAACATCTACATTCATCATCATCACCATTTTTACTCAAATATGCTTCAAAATCAACAAGAACAACTACTGGATGAACAGAAACAGGAATGAACAACTACTAGTCTTCAACAAGAGCTCCTTATGATCAAAGGTGATCACAAGCAACTCATATCAACACAAGAGTAACAGTAATGCATGGATTGAATAGTAGATTGAAGGAAAAGGAGGGAAATTTATTATTTGAATGTGAAAGTTTATTACAAAATCTGGTAAGAAGTTACAACTACTATAACTAACTCAAGAGTTTGTCAGACTCTTGAGGTCGTTATGCTAACAACTAACTAGCTAGGATTGAGAGAGAAAAGGGAAAGTGTGTGAAATTTCACACTTAGGCTACACGTTACAAATGAGAGGGTTATTCCCTATTTATAGACAAAAAGTGAGAAGTAGTTGGAGCTGATGACGTGTCCAACCAATTAATTGCTGCCAAGTGTCCTGAATTTGTCAATTGGAACTAGCCAATAAGAACTTGGAATTAGGCTTTTCTTCTTGGTTGATTTCCAGGTTAATTGAGCACGTGGGTTGAATTCGTCCTTAAAAAATAAGCACTTTTCATGTTTAAAGATTTTCCTGATATGCAGTATTTCTCCAAGTCGTTCCTGGGTTGCGTTGAGGAAGAAGGTGCCACGTGTCTTTATTTGGTTGGGTGAAAGTTGGTCACACGGATCATAATCCCGTTTTTGGATATATTGATTATTGGTTGGCACGTTTTGATTGGTTAAATATTAAGTAGTTGAGTTGACTGTTTGAAAGTCGGCTTATAAATGTTGTGGTGAGGTGTCACCATTAGCTGGCAATCCATGTCCCAAATTCCTTGCCCTCTCATTGGCTCTTGACCATGTCACATGGATTAAAACCAATTCTAGTATAATTTTGGCAAATTAAGTCCCTTTACTTTAGCAGATTATCCAAATGGGCTAAAACTCCATTTTAAGGGCATTTTTGGTCCTTCCACTTGCATTCTTGTATAATTTGACCCTTTGACTTGGTTGACTGAAGAGTTGACCATGTTTGACTTTCATCTTGACTTTGGCAAATTTACACTTTGAGTCCTTCAACTTTGGAGTGTTGTCAAGGTAGGTCCCTTATCTTAAAAGTCTTGTCATCTTTGATCCTTCTTTGTCTTTTTCATCCAAATAAGCTTGATTTCTTCTTATTTGCTTGAAAATGTATCCTTCTTACCTATTTATACACAAACACAAAACATACCACATAATTCCGCTCTATAGCACAAAAGTTAGGTACTTTCCTTGTGTTTTAGGGTGATTTGTTGATTAATCGATATGAGTTTTTGCTCATATCAAGGACTCTCCCCTTCGTGATAGATTCCCTCACATTTTTGCACTTGAGGCTGATAAAGAGTGTTCGGTAGCTTCCAAAATTGGTGATTCGATCACTCGTTCCCTGCGTAGACTTGTGAGAGGAGGAGTGGAAGAAACACAGCTTTCTCTTTTGCAGGAGACTATTGGTTCTTTTACTTTGTCCAACATGGAGGATAGGTGGTCCTGGAACTTGAATGGGGATGGAGTTTTCAGGGTGAAGGATGTGTGTAACCTTCTGGACGAACGGTTTCTGCCTAAAGCGAATATAGCTACCAGATGGATCAAGTTTGTGCCGATTAAAACTAATATCTTTGCTTGGAAACTTGCTTTGGATCGGTTGCCTACGAGATCTAACTTACTTCTTCGTGGTATTTCTGTTCCAGATTCTAGTTGTTCGATTTGTTTGAGTGGCCAAGAAAACTCTTCGCACATCTTTTTTCATTGCGGATTGATCATGGACGTTGTTAGGCTCATTTGTCGTTGGTGGAATTTGTCGTGGACTCCCATGGGTTCGTATGCTGATTGGCTTGAGTGGTTTAAGTCTATAAGGCTTAATTCTTTGGCTAAAGCTTTATTGGAGGGCGTTTTTTACGTGGCTTGGTGGAGTGTTTGGGTGTTTCGAAACCAACGTCTTTTTTCGTCACAACCTCCTCGTAAGGATATTATTTTTGACGATATTGTTTCACGTTCTTTTGTTTGGTGTAATTCTAGATGTAAGCGTTCTTTTAGTTGGGATCGTTGGCTTCAACACCCTTATCTTATTACTTTGTAACTTTTTTCTAGCTCGTTGCTAGTTTTCAATACAAGTTGCCGTTAAAAAAAAGAGGGTGTTTTAGTCCTTTTATAACTTAAGGATAATTTTTTTATTTAACTTAAAAAAAAACCCAAAAAGCTTTTTTTTTTTTATAAATTTTTTAGGAATTTTTGTTTTAAAATCCATTTTTATGGAAAGATTTTCTTCAAAAATAATTAAAGAATTTTAAGAGTTGAATTTTTTAATGTATTTTAATATTTTCTGAACAAAAACTTATATTATGTTGTAACTTAATATTTTTCGTAAGAAACGTAAACGCGTATGAAATTTTTAAATTTTTTTTGAAGAAAAACTTTTAATTTAAAAAAGGATTCCAACAAAATGTAAAATGTTTAATATTTAACTTTTAAAAAGTTTTAACTTTTTTAACGAATTTTTTTTCAAAAAAACAGAAAACTTTTAAACAAAAATTTATGAATATTTTTTGTAAATATTTTTTTTTTTGAAATTTAAAAAGAAAAAAGATTTTTTTTAGAAATTTTTTGAAATTGGAAACTTTCTAATTTTTTTTTTAAAACTTATGTGCAAAAATCATCTCTGAGCTGTAAAATAACTAAAACACCTTTAAGGTGACAAATTGTTTTAACCTGAAACTATTTACATTAGGGGTGAGCATTTGGACCGTTGGACCGGACCGGACCGGACAATTTCGGTCTGATCATCGATCCGGGGTTTTTACCATTTCGGTCCTCGATCCGGTCCGATTTTCTCTTACCAAAAACCCGTCGATTATGTCTAATAGGACCGGAATGGACCGAACACCAACCCGGACCATTTCGGTCCGGTCTCGGTCCGGGGTTTTAGACTATTTTGGTTTTCGATCCAGTGCGATTTTGGTCAGTCCGGTCTGATCCAGACCTGTTGCTTAGTCTTAATTTACATTATTCGCCTCAAGGATATATGATGCACTATTTTTACAAACATAAATATGCGTGATAGGTTGAAATTAGGGGTGGCTAAATGGGTGGACTGGACGGGTATGGGCAGAGTGGGTTAAATGGACGTTGGTTCATGGACGTGGACTAAATGGGCAATTTTTAATATTTGGACTAAATGGATTTGGACCAAATGAACATTGGACCAAATAGACTTGGGTCAAATGAACAATATTAAAGGAGAAACAAATAGATCAAAGATTAATTAATTGGCAAAAAATAACCATCACATATTGTCCATAATACCCATTTGTTTAACTCAATGCTTTTATGTTGTCCAAATAGTCCAACTAAAATAAAAGTAAATACCCATTTAGTCCATTAGTTAAAAAAAAAGGTGCAAATAACCCAAATTTAAGCATATGGACATGATTTACCACCTCTAGTTAAAATATTTGCACTTTACTCCAAAAAGAGTGACCAAATTTGGTGCTTCTGCTGCTGTCATAAAAAGTAAAAACTTCAACAGTTACTATTTGCATGATAAAAACATAAAGGGTGCTGTTTGTAAATATCTCGGGGTTCAACTTCAAAATGAGATAAAACTGCAAAAAAGAAAAACCTTTAAACCCTAAAATAAATCTCCCTCTTTAACTGGGTTTAGGGTTTATGTTGTTAAACCTTAAAAAACAACAAACTAATTATTGAACTTGGGTTTTTAATAATGGCAAGGCTTCTTCGCAGCGTATCCATTCTTAAACGGACGTTGTATCATATCGAGGTTATTTAATCTTTTTTTTTTTTTTTTTTTTTTTTTTTTGTATTTGTATTTGTGGGTTTTAATTATTGATTTAGGTGAGGTTAATTGGTGAATTGGAAACAATTAAATAACTTTTATTGGTTTTGATATTGGAGTTTAGGAGTTGGATTAAGAATAGCTGTTTCGTTTCGGGTTTACTTTAGGATAAGCCCCTTTTACGGAAAAAGGAAATAAGGAAATGATATCTCAGAAATGTTTCGTATGGATCAGATCATGTATCTAAGGTTGTGTTTGTTTAAGCTTATGAAACATAAGCCGAAATGAACTTATGTTTCATAAGCCCCATTTTTGTGGCTTATTTTGAGACTTATGGGCTTATATAAGTTTATTATGACATGATAAACGTATATAAGCCCATAAGTCTCAAAATAAGCCACAAAACTATGCCTTATGAAATATAAGCCGAAATATAACAAATTTCGGCTTATATTTCATAAGCCTCATTCTTTGGCTTATCTTGAGACTCATCAGCTTATATAAGTTTATCATATCATAATAATTAATAAACTTATATAAGTCCAGAAGCCACAAAATTGTGGCTTATGAAACATAAGCCCATTTCAGCTTATGTTTCATAAGCTTAAACAAACACCCCTGATGGAAGTAGTTGGATTAGCTTATTTCTTTGGACTTGTGAGCTTATATAAGTATTGGAAAGCTCGTAAGCTCATTTTTCTGGGTTCATCCTGGATTCTCTTCCTCAAAAAAAAAATGTGTCTATCAATTGATCCCTATTCATTCGGTAGGAGCATATGTATTTAAATGCGCCATAAGCTCACTCCGATAAGCTCATAAGCTGAAAAGTGAGCTTATGAACTTTTCTGAGTTCAAATGATGCCATAAGACCAAAAAAATAGCTAATCTAAAAAACCCCTAAGGGTAAAGAGGAGACCTTGCCTTGAGTTACTCTGAGCAAAAGTTACCCGGTTCCCTATCTAGCTATGTGGGTATGCTTTTCGGTTAATTTTTTTGCATAAAGTTCATGTTTTTATACTTGTTCTTCTAGCTGTTAATGTTTTGCAATATGGAAAATGATGGTTTCGTTTGAATAGAAGGTTTTAAAACTGGGTTATTGTTGTGCAGGAGTCTAAGAGATGTTTACTGGGATCATCAACTCAGACACGCGCCTTCTCTACAAAAGGTGTTACTCGTTCCTAAGTGAGCTACAGTTTTGTTTGCTTTGTGTATGTCTACTTTGTCTGCTACATTTGTGTATATGTGAACGATTTAGGACTATAGAGTTATGCTAAAACTCCATGAACAACTAATGGCTGGCAGGTCAGGTGTAATCAGCTGATTTGGGCACGAATGGCATTTGATGTCCTGTTATAGTCCTGCTAGTATATTACAGTAATATTAGTAATGCTTAGATGGCTTTAGTATGATTTGAATAGGAATTTAGGTAGTCGGTTTCGCTATAAGAATCTGACCAGTTTATGATATCCTGTTTACGTTATAACATATATGTTTAACCACCTGTAATTTGGGATACAATGGAGTAGTAGACGTAAAATGACTTCACATCTCTTAATGTCTTGCAAGGGATAAACTATGGTTCTTTATGGCTGTAACATGCATAAATGCCGGTAATGAGCTTATTAACATTTAACTTTTAGGTAAAAAGAAATCAAAGTCTGATGGAAGTGATTCAGGCGAAGAAAATCTGTCTAAAAAAGAACTTGCCCTAAAGCAAGCAATCGATCAAATCAATACTTCTCATGGAAAGGGTTCTATTATGTTTCTTGGTCAATGTGCTTCACCAAGACAAGTCCCAGTGGTGTCTACGGGATCGTTTGCATTAGATATAGCGCTTGGAGTTGGTGGATTTCCCAAGGTATTTTAACTGCGTTACACTCATTATAAAAGTAGTCCAATCTTCATTATAATCACTGAGCATATTTGTTCTCTTTAACACGTTTATCCACTTATGAAGGGACGTGTAGTGGAGATATATGGGCCAGAAGCTTCTGGAAAGACAACACTTGCTCTGCATGTAATTGCTGAAGCGCAGAAGCAAGGAGGTTACTTACTATCTGCTTCGTGTATTCTATACCTATGCAATATGCTGCTATAAAGAACTATAAGCGTGTTCTAACTGCTACTTTTGCAGGTTATTGTGTATTCGTTGATGCTGAGCATGCTCTTGATCCATCATTAGCAGAAGCCATTGGTGTGAACACAAGGGATTTGCTTCTGTCGCAGCCAGATTGTGGTGAACAAGCTTTAAGTCTTGTAGATACCATTATCAGGAGTGGTTCTGTTGATGTTGTTGTTGTGGATAGTGTAAGTAAGGTCTCTCTATTTATGTTTTCTAGGGTTATATGATGCCGATTTAGCTGTGCCTGTGGCCTATCTAATTTTTCCTGAACAAATGATTTTGACGTGTCGTATATCAAAGTTATTTTACCTGTTTTCCTCACTGTGTTAATGCCTTTGCAGGTTGCCGCCCTTGTGCCTAAAAGTGAACTTGATGGCGAAATGGGTGATGCACACATGGCAATGCAAGCTAGACTTATGAGTCAGGCACTTCGTAAATTGAGCCATTCATTATCTACATCACAGACTATTTTGATCTTCATTAATCAGGTACCGACTATGATCTTCAGTCGTCATTAATTTATCTTAACCATCCAATATTTCTTATACAGAGGAGTGTAATTATAATTGTTAACTTGACCGTATTTTATTAATAAAAACATAACTCCATTTTGTTAATTTTATTTGAGCTCTTTAGGATTTGCATTGATATTGCTTGGATGTTACTATCAGGTAAGGTCAAAGCTAGCTACTTTTGGATTTGGTGCACCCTCTGAAGTGACGTGTGGTGGAAACGCTTTGAAGTTTTATGCTTCAATCCGTTTAAATATCAGGAGAATCGGATTAGTCAAAAAGGGAGACGAGGTATTGTGATTTTGTTAACAGTTTTATATCCTAGCAATTCCATATTATATACATACTCATGATGACACCCTCTGGTTATGATTTACTGTTTAACTACCACACAATAAACATTCTAGAGTACACGGTCCATCTGGAATAAACGTCAACAACATAATTGATTCCAATGTTTGATACACATAGAGAAACAACTTGGAGAAGGACCCAAGTTTTCGTGCGATTGTCATGTAGTGGCATGTCAATTATGTATTTCCTTAGTAAATCCTAGAATTTGGATAGAATTGCAAGATTTGTTTGTTTGGTTAAAATTAAAACCACATCAGAGTATCGTTCATATACTGAAAGAAATACAAACCCTTTGGAAGGATGATCAACCCAAAAATACACATGGTCATTGTTAGATATGGCCACATTTTGCGGCTTCACACTCAACTAACTAATTTAGAGTGAGATCATGGTTCATGGCTACACAACACCTTAGAGGGTGTCTAACCCGTTAGAATGTGTTATGCAGCAATGGAGTACCTCTAGACTGATTGGTTGAATGAGTGGTCATATACTAAGGCATGGGAAGATTTTTATGTCCTGTTTCTGATGTTGATTCGTTGTTTGTATCAAACTGTGGAATTAAGTAATTTCTTTAAGTCCATTCATTTGTATTAAATTCTCTATTATGCATCTCCAATTTAATTAACAAGTTCTGTTTTGCTTGCTGTTTTTCATCCTAAGACGCTTGGAAGTCAAGTTCTAGTCAAGATTATGAAGAATAAGCTTGCTCCACCTTACAGAACCGCCCAATTTGAGCTTGAGTTTGGCAAGGGTATATGTCGGGAATCAGAGCTCATAGAATTAGGTATCAAACACAAATTCATTTTGAAAGCTGGTGGTGCGTATTACAGCATGGGTGAAATGAAGTTTTGTGGGAAAGATGCTATCAAACGTTATTTAGCTGATAATCTAACCATCCGTGAGGAACTAGAGATTAAACTCAGGGAAAAGCTTGTAGATGAACCAAGAAGGGAAAAAGATATGGATACAACTGATACCGAAGATGTTATCGCAGTTGATGGAAACGATGAAGAAGTAACCGCATTGGAGGCTTGAATTAATAATAACGAAATTGACCTCGAGTTGTAACTTGTTCTCTCTTCATTTTCTGGTCCAAGTGTGGTCTTTTTAGGCTTCAAAGGGAGATGTTACATGTTACAACTTTTCCGGCATAGTGGAAGATGCTTTGAAAGTGGCTTCAGTTCATGAGCACTTGAGCGACCATAATGCACAGAACCTGGCTTGTAAGTAAAGTAATTTTTTTTTGTTCATCAAGTCCCATGTATCATGTGGTACATTTAAGTTTTGAAGGAAATCAGTTGGTCTAATTGTTTATGATTGTCATCTTATGTTATTAACGGCGGGTCTAATTCTGTAGTTTGGTGACAACTCAAATTCGAGTGTTGATTGTATATTATCTTTGCTGAAAACTTCCAGCAAATAATGTTTAGTTGTATGAATCTCCGCCGAAACTAAAACTTTCTTAAACTGTCTTAAGATTTTATCAACTTTTTTATTATCTACTTGTGTATCTAAACCCAAGATTGCTCGCAAGACCCTGAAAACTGAACCGATCCGATTTAGTTTGAATGGTAAGCTATGTATCGAGCAAGAAGATGGAAACTGTTAAGTGTTGTGTATAGTGAAGCAAACATACATGTTTTTATAGAGTTAGAACTCGATATATTTCTGGCAACAGTAGTAGAAAACTAAAACTATTCACTGCAAGATCGATAAACATTTGTCAAAAAAAAAAAAAAAAAGTAATCATTCGAATTCACCATTAAAACTTGATTTTTTTGTTAGCTTCCTGTACATTCTCATGCACCAGCTTCTCCATGATGCAGACGCCTTTTTCTCGAGATCCTCAAGTTCCTTTTTTCGCTGAAGCTCTACCTCATCCTTGATCTGTCTCGCGATTTCTGCAACTCTCTCATCCTCCCCGTCTTTATGAAGAATTTCCTTGAATCTGCGAGCGATGACATCATTAAGAGCGTCCGCTCTATCAGTTTCCCTCTTAAAGTCCTCCATTAACTTCTCAATACGCGAAACACTCATCTCATCATTCTTTGCGCGCAGCTTCATTGTCTGTTCCTCTATCCCGTTACACATGACTTCATACGTCTGAAAAATAAAACATTATTAGTACCATTATCTTAAGCTCCTCGTCACGACGAAGAAACAAATAAAAAACATAAACATAGATTTAGCAGTTTACTGAATCCTCCTTCTCTACTGGTTTGTCCATCATCACTTGCTCTGCATGGATTTTCTCGTCAGTCGAAGGGCTTGATGTGGTCTTATCATGCTTATCTTGATTAGTTGAATCCATCTTCTCGGGTTCGATAATGAAGGATGTAAGTGGTACATTGTGCTTCTTCTTGGGTTCGGTAATGGAGGATGTAAGTGGTCTAGTTTCGATCTTCTTGGGTTCGGTTATGAAGGATGTAAATGGTCTAGTTTCGATCTTCTTGGGTTCGGTTATGAAGGATGCAAATGGTCTAGTTTCTATCTTCTTGGGTTCGGTTATGAAGGATGCAAATGGTCTAGTTTCTATCTTCTTGGGTTCGGTTATGAAGGATGCAAATGGTCTAGTTTCGATCTTCTTGGGTTCGGTTATGAAGGATGCAAATGGTCTAGTTTCGATCTTCTTGGGTTCGGTTATGAAGGATGCAAATGGTCTAGTTTCGATCTTCTTGGGTTCGGTTATGAAGGATGCAAATGGTCTAGTTTCGATCTTCTTGGGTTCGGTTATGAAGGATGCAAATGGTCTAGTTTCGATCTTCTTGGGTTCGGTTATGAAGGATGCAAATGGTCTAGTTTCGATCTTCTTGGGTTCAGTTATGAAGGATGCAAATGGTCTAGTTTCGATCTTCTTGGGTTCGATATTAAGGAAGGGTATCGAGGAAGGAGGTGACATATTCGTCGTCGAAGGACCTTCGGGAATGAAGGATTTTAGAGTCGATGGGATACTCGTATCAACTGGATTTACGATTAGCCAATACGGTATGGAATACGATAATTTTTTTTAATTTTGTACGTTGATATAGGGTAAATAATGATTTAATACCTCAAACTTTTGGTCGACGTATTGTTTAACAACTCGACTTTATGTGAATATTTTTAGCCTCTTTAACTTTAGGGGCTTTGTTTCAAAAAAAAAAAAAAAAAAAAAAAAAAAAACCTTTAGGGGAATTCCATGTTTAACTGAGAAATTTAACTAATTGGCCAACATTTTTTTTTTGAAATTTTAAAACGACATACTGTAAACATTACGACTAATGTTGTCATAGTGTTGGTAGATTTATTTGGTAAACTAGTTGTTCGTTTTTGGTAAAATGTGAAATTATATTATCAAATCAGAGATTGTCTTCATCTGGCCTCTCTGAGGCATCATGACCTTTCGACCTTTCCGAATGTTCTGAGGCTTGTCACCTCTCGCGTTGGTCATTGATGCCCTTATCTCCGAGCCGATCTTTGACGGGAGGCTTTCTGAGAACGCCTCCTCCTGGGCTCGAGAGAGGGAGTGCATCGAGCCCTGGAGAGTGTCGTGGCGACTTTCTGCTTCCTTTGCTGGGCTGCGACTAAAATTGACGTGTCCTAGGGTCTTCCCGTGATTCGTTTCTCATTCTCTCCGCCATGTACGGAAGGAGAGTTTCATAGTTTTGGGCTACAAATTTTGGGAGGTGTACCTCGAGCGTAGAGGGAGTGGCAACACCTTCTAGTTGTGCATCTGGTTCTAGTTGTGCGTCTGGTAGACGTAGAGATTTATTTTGTGGTGGGGGCGGTACCTCCACAGACCTTGGTGTCCCTGTTGGCGGCGTCGCCACGAATAGCGGACTCGTCACCTGCTGCGGCGGCATGGTTCTAGAGTTCTGGTTGTTCTGTCCTCCAGGAGTTCCTTCTAGGAGAGTCCCGGTTGTTCGGTCCTCCGGGAGTTCCTTCTAGTTGAAGGTTTTGTCTCCCTCCGGTGGCCGAAGTAGTCGAGACAAAGGTTATCTCGTTCTGCTGCGACTTCTTCCCCAACGGAGTCTGCTGGTTAGAAGATCTGCCTGTAGTCTTAGTCATCATAGATTGTAGAGATCAATGTTAGGTCCCACAGATGACGCCAACTTGTTGATACAAAAGTTGGATTAGACATTGTTGACCAGAATTAGAGGTAATCCGGGTATTTAAGGCTCCGACTCCTGCATCAAGTGGATTTGTTTGAGGACCATACACAGTGAGAAAACACCGTTAAGCTTACCGTGAGATTGTCTCCCACGATTAACCTCCGTCGTGAGAGTAAGTAATCGGTTTAGGTTTGTGATTATAGGAAATCGTACCTTTGAGGGAATCACATATGTTCCTTTTATATATTCGATGAAATCATAGTAGGCATCCGAATCGTGCGGCCTAAGCTAGGTAAAGATATACCAGGATCTGTAATAAGGAATGCACATCGTTTCTTGAAATAGGACGAATCATAATCTTTATCAGATTATGATTCAGTTAGAGCTAACCACGTGTGGCCAGTCACCGTCTTCGTGAAACCGTGTGTGACTCACTTTTAGCCGAGCCCGGTGGACTTGAGGCAGTGTGTAACACCCGCTCCGATAAACAGACAAAGTGTCACGTTATGGTGTCATATCAGAACATATATAAACGCAAACGGAAGTCTTTATTCATTAAAATATCAAATAACTTTCTAAATAGTATAAAATTTTAAAACATGAGGGTCCAAAATGCATATCTTCAAAAGATAACGGTCTTCAAAACATTTATCAAGACACAAGGGTGACTCTAAGGTAAGCTCTCTAACCCAACTCTCACTTCCCAACTTTCCGCCTAAAACCTGTCGCAGGAAAATAAACATGGCTGAGCGATTGCCCAGTGAACGGATATAACAAATAAGGCTGAAAAGTAAAATGTAGTAACAAAATCTGCATTAACAAGGTTATATGAACAAGGAAAATGAATATAGGTGTCATAAAAAAAATGAAAGAAATGTGAAGGTATTGCCACGAGATCCTAATACAAATCATATATCATATCCAAATCCAAAAGTCACCAAGTGCACATGGAGCGCGGCTTCCATGTATCCTTGACATGATATGGAGCATATAGCACATGACACTCATATCTCAAATCATATCCAAAATTCAAATACCTAGGATGCATCCATACGCCCCCTACAAATACAAAATTAAAAGCTCGTATACTAGCTCATGACTAACTCACACACTAACAAATATAGCAACATAATGGCCATCAAAAGGGAACGTCGGGGTCTAATCACACTGCCCCAGATGGTGTCATGTCGTTGGTGCATCAATCGACATGGTCATGGTACCTCCATGACTAGTTACAAAATAGCTCGGGTAGAGAAATAAATGAAAGAGTTCATATAGTGTATCGAGAAAATGTCATGTATAAACAAAACGAATAAGTTCATATCATGGCAGTGGCAAATGAAGCATATATAAAATGAATTCAAAAAGCTTATGTTAAATGAGTAGCGAACAAATGTCGAAACAAATAATATAAATCAAATGTCATGATAATCTTTTTAAAAGAAAGGATAGAATATTTTTACCGATATTAAAAAAACGAAAAGACAAATGAATCGTATCGATACCAAATAAATATTTATTGATCAAATAATTTGTACCGAGAGTAGAAGATAGAATATCAGTATAAACAAATAATGCTTAAAAGGATAGATCGAATATTCTTGCAAATATAATGCTTGAAAAGAGAGTAAATATATTTGTACGATCAATCAAATAAACGAAAAAGACAAATAATAGTAGAGAGATAAGACTATCCGTACGAATGAATAATGAGAGTGTAGGTTTAATTAAATAAACGAAAGAACAAATAATCATACCAATAATAGAGAGACATAGATATCCGTACGATCAATCAAATAAATGAAAAAAATAATAATCATAATAATACTAAAGAGATAGGGTATCCGTACCTTAACGAATCTCGTAGCTTAAACAATTTCAAAATTTATTTTCCCGTCAATAGATCTACATAAAATATATATCGTCTACTAATTAATAGTGAAAGAGAACTAATTTTCATTTCCTGTAAAAATCAATAACACCACAACGATATCTGCACTCAACCAACCACCCCACGTGCTTTATTAACTTGGAATCCAAAACAGATAGTCCCCAACTGGGTGCTATCAACATACACAAGAAAAGGATTGTCCCCAAACGGATGCAATCCAAGAATACAATGATCAATAACAACCTAAACTACTAAACTGAAACAATAATCGAACGTTTTACATCTTGAGTTTTAGTGAGAGAAAGTGAGAGAGAAAGATGTAAACGGCTGAGAAGAATGAAGTAAAACCCTAGGAAGTGATAAGCGATGAATATATACTCGAGCAACTTTGAAGGGTTGTCAAGAATAGTCCTTGAAGACCTACACAAGTGACAAACAAAGAAAACATATAGAAAAGTTACAGGAGTGACCCCTAAAGGTTAGAAAAGGTTGCAAAACAAGTTATAAACTCCAACACCCCTCCTCAAGCTTTTCCAGCAAAGGGGTTACTTATATGCAGCAGATACAACAATTTGTTATGCTGAAAAGACCCCAAACCTTTGGTTAAAATATCAGCAATTTGATTCTCAGAATCAATATTAACAGTTTTGATCAAACCAGAGGCAATCTTTTCCCTAATCAGATGGACATCAAGATCAAAATGTTTTGTTTTCTCATGCATCACAGGGTTGGCAGCAATTTGTATGACAGAGCTATTGTCACAGAAAAGAGAAACATGTACAACATTATCAACCTTCAGATCCTTAAGAACCTTAATAAGCCACATAATTTCACAAGTGACAGAAGCCATGGATCTGTATTCTGCCTCAGCAGAAGACCTGGAAAGGGTGTTTTGCTTCTTACTTTTCAAAGACACAAGATTACCACACACAAAAACACAATAGCCAGTAACTGACCTCCTAGTGAGCTTGCATTTAGCCCAATTAGAGTCAGCATAAGCTTTAACAAGATTGGTGTTAGTCTTGGTAAAAGCAAGACTAGCACCAGGAGCACATTTCAAGTATCTAAGCACTCTAAGTGCAGCCTCAAGATGTGATTGTAATGGAGCATGCATGTACTGAATCAAACAATGCACAGAATAGGATATGTCAGGTCTAGTATTGCACAAATAGATCAATTTCCCTACCAATTTTTGATAAGAAGTAATGTTCTTATGATATCTATCATCAGAAGTTTCTTTATGATTCAAAATACCATTTTCAGGCATAGGAGTAGCAACAGGTTTACAAGCAAGAAGCCCATATTCATGAAGCAACTCAATACAATACTTCCTCTAATTTATACTTAAGCCACTCTTATCATTCAAAACTTCAATGCCAAGATCATATTTTAGTTCACCAAGGTCTTTGATTTTAAACCTATCATTCAGTAAGGCTTTGACCTTAGAAATCTCACACAGATTGTTACCAGTCAAGACAATATCATCAACATAAACAAGAAGGGCCAGAAAAGTATCATCCTTACTTTTAACAAATAGAGAATAGTCATTTTGACTTTGACTAAAACCAGCTTCACATAAAAACTTCAACAAGTTTTTTGTTCCATTGTCTAGGAGCCAGTTTGAGACCATAGAGAGATTTGACCAACTTACACACCCTTTTTTCATTTTTATCAAAGAAACCAGGTGGGGGTAACATGTAAACATCTTCATCAAGTTCACCAAATAGGAAGGCATTGTTAACATCTAATTGAAAAAGACTCCAATCATTTTGAACAACCAAATTAATGAGACATCTAACAGTGCCTATTCTAACAGTAGGACTGAAAATTTCATCATAATCAATGCCCTCTTACTGACCACAACCCTTAGCCACAAGTCTGACCTTGTATCTCTCAATCTCACCATTGGACTTGTACTTGATTTTATAAACCCATTTACTTGCTATAGCCTTTCTATGAGGTGTCAAATTAGAGAGCTTCCATCTCATTGTTCATGGCTTGAACCCAATTCTTATCTTTAATAACATCACTAAAGCAACTAGGTTCATAAGTTTTGTTCAGATTAGAAATAAAACAGGCATTATTGACAGATAACTTGGTGTGATTAGCAAACTTATTTATCCCATATTTGACTTTGTTATCAAGAACATATTCATTAAGCTTAGCAGGCAATTTTGGTGGTCCTATTAGACCTCCTAACATGAAGTTCAGTACCCTCATCCTCTGTTTCATAGCTGGCATCAAATAAAGGAACCTAATTTTGAGGAAAAACATTGCCCTTAGAACTAGAAGTTTCAGCCATTGATGAAGCACTATGGATACATTCAGAGGGCTGCTCCACTGCAGTATCAACTGAATGTTCCATATTTACCTCCCTTGCTTCATCAGGTGATCCATTTCCATCATCATAGGGCCTTAGGCCATTTGAGGTGTCAGACTCACAAAAATTGAATTTTTTTTGATTATTTAAACTAGTTTTATCAAAAACAGGAAGAGGTTGATCAACAACTTTTATTTTATAATGAAAAATGGTTTCATAAAACTTGACATCTCTAGAGAAAATATAACCTTTATTACTTAAACTTAATAGCTTATAAGCTTTCTGGAAGAAGAATAACCTACCAAAACATATTTTTCAGACCTAGAAAACATTTTATCAGTATTATTTAAAACTGTAGAAAAACAAAGACACCCAAATGACCTTAGGTGGGAAAAGGAAGGTTCTCTATTATAAAGCATACAAAAGGGGGATTTACCAACAAGACCAGAAGATGGGAGCTTGTTAATCAAGTAAGCAGCAGTAAGCACACAGTCAAACCAGAAACAAAGGGTAAACCTCCCTGAAAGAGTAAACTCCTAGCAACATTAAGAAGATGCTTGTGCTTTCTTTCAACAATCCCATTTTGTTGAGGGGTGTAAGCACATGTGGTTTGATGTATGATGCCCTTTTCTTTAAAAAAACATGTTCGTTCTTTGATTAACAAATTCTGTACCATTATCAGATCTTATGACCTTAACTCTTTTAACAAACTGATTGAGAATGAGATTAACAAATTCAAGCACATAATCATAAACTTCATCTTTGGTTTTAAGTAAGTAAATCCACACAGCTCTACTGTAGTCATCTACAATAGTAAGAAAGTATCTGAAACTTCCCTTGTTGTGACCTTATGTGGACCCTATAAGTCTAGGTGAATAAGTTCACCTAAACTTGTGGAAATATGATCACTCAAAGGGAAAGGTTCCCTAGTCTGTTTAGAAAAATGGCGAACATCACAAGGTTCAACATGGTCAGGTTTAGTGATTTTCAAAGACCATTTTAGGACATTTAAGACTTGGTCAGAAGGGTGACCAAGTCTGTTGTGCCAGACACTCTTAGATAGAGTAATTACTCTTAGATTTAGCAATCTTACACTCAATGTCAAACATATATAAACCACCACATTCTCCACTAGTCCCCAATATGCTCTCTTTTTTCAAATCCTGAATGACACAATCATACTCATTAAAACCTACATGTAACTTACTGTCTTTAATCATTTTATTAACAGATAAAAGACTAGCAATGTATTCAGGTACAACCAACACATCAAATAAGACAACATTATTAGACAGCCTCAAGTTCCTAACATATATGATTTTAGCAATAGTACCATTAGGGTGACCAACATTAATATTTAAGTCAGAAATATCAATAACATCAGTCATATTTTTAGTGGTAGAAGTGATGTGCTGGTTAGCACTAGAATCAATGATCCAACCAAGATGAAAACTAGAATCCCCAATTTTAGCATTAACATTAAAGTATTTGTAGAAATTGTTGTTAAAAAACACATTGGCATTAAAAAAAACTATAATTAATACCTGCCATATTAGACTGACCACCAGAACTACCAGTAGGATTCTTTTCACCAATTAAGCTCATGAGTTTGGAAATTTGATCATTAGAGAAAGGAGTAAAAGCATTGTTAACAGAACCACTAGTATTTTGAACATCAGCAATATTACTAGTAAAGACCTTGTTGTTTCCTTTGTTGTTTGAGAAACTCTTGTTTTTAAAGTTCTTTTTATAGCCATTAGGATAACCAATCAACTCAAAACATCTATCTATGGTATGACCCTTCATACCACAGTTATCACACTTCAAAGAGTCATATTGAAACTTGTTATAAGAGTTGTTCCCATTAAAAGAGGCATTACTACCAAAACTGCTGTTATTTCTATTAGTGTTATTTCCATAACTAGAGTTATTGGTAGTATTACCATAACTATAGTTATTAGAACTGGAATTTCCGTGAGAGATAGCACCTCTAGACTCAACAGTTTTGGAGCAAAGGAACTGACATGTGGTTTAGGAACCACATAAATAGTACCCAAACCCCTATGAGACTCCTCACGACAAACAATCACAAAAGCATCTTTTACATCAGGTAATTCAGTTTGAGTAAGCAAAGTACTTCTAATAGGTTGATAAACTTCATCTAGGCCCATTAAAAATTGCATGAGTTTCATCAATTGATTATGTTTACCTAACTCAGATTTAGCAAGAAAAGTGCAAGGAGTCAATTTAGTCAACATATCAAACTTTTTCATAAGGAATTAAGTTTGTGATAGTACTCAGAAATAGACAACCCATTTTGTTTGAAGTTGTTAATTTTCTTTAACCAAATTAAACAAAATAGACCCATCTAGCTTATCATAAGTCTCTTTTAGTTCATTACATCTATCCCACTAAGAAGTGAGAGGACCACTAGACTCATAAGTGCCTCTCAAACAAGTACCATCAACAAAACTCATCTTATTTCTAGAATGAAGAGCAATTTTCATACCATTAGCCCAAACCCTATAATTTTCACAGCCAGAAAGTTTAAAGCTAATCAAAGAACCATTATTACTATCATTAGTTTGTAAATAAAGTGGATTACTAGCATCAAGCCCATTAATAACATTAGTAACATTGTTACCACCACTTGTCTCAGTAACTTCAGGAGCCATAACGACAACCAAAACAATAAATCAACAAACAGAACAATAAACCTATGTGTTTACTTAAGAACTCTAGTCAAGATCCTACACCACTTAGGCTGTGTTTGGTAACAGCTTTTATAAGATCATTTTTTTACTATTAGCATTAGCATTTAGCATTATTGATAAAAAAAAATCTTGTTTGGTTAAAATGCTAATTTTTCATATGCTCTTTCAATGAGCATTTTTAGAAGAGCATAAACATAGTAAATTACATAAATATCCTCATTAATATAACACATTAAATTTAAAAAAGAGTTTTCTATTTATATATGTATGTCTATTTATGTCTTTTTAGACATTCAAATTACAATTACTACAAATTAACTGCTGCTACTGCTAACTGCTCTTGCTAATGCTTACTACTAACTGCTACTGCTAATCGCTACTGCTAACTGCTACTGTTAGTTTCACCAAACACACTAATATGGCAACTTTCTTTGCATATGTGTGTACTCGTTCTCGGTGTCTAATCGAATTGATCACGGTTTAGGGTGGACTTATCGTTTTTGGTCACTAAAAGGGGAAGCTTTTGATTAGCTAATTTAAATTAAATGACAAAGTAACAAAACTAAGTTGAAAGACTTAACCGAAATAACAAGGGAATTAAAGTAATTAAAAACTAAATTAAAAGTAAATTTGAAAATAAAATGAGATAAGACAATTTAAAATTAAACTAGACAAAAATGGTGGGAAAGAAATACACTTCAAAAAATAACTAAGTAAAATAACCAAAACTGTGGTCAGATCGCAACCTACGATCGCACTATGGGATCGCAGTCCTCGATCGTAACCAACAATTTCAATCCTGGATCGTAACTACAAGGGATCGCAACACGGATCACCCCCTGGATCGCAACATGCGATCGCAGTTTGGATCGTAGCTTAGATCGTAGCTTAGATCGTAGCTTAGATCGTAAGTCTGGATCGCAACACTGATCGCAGCTTGGATCGCAACTAACGATCGAACTCTTTGATCGCAACCACAGATCGAACCAGCGATCGTAAGTTATGATCACGGTTTATGATCGTATGTTGTGATCGCAGTATTTGATCGCAAGTAGAAACCCTAAGGCTTATGCGATCACAATACTCGATCGGAACCAGTAAAACCCTTAAGAATATTACGATGGAATGTAAAATGGAAATAAGCAGAACCGAATAAGCAACCTTTTTTAATAAGCACTTACGAAAACTTAACCAACTCAATAATAAGAAGAACTAAATAAGCACGTATGAAAAACATTCAAAACACCAAATAAGCAAGATTTTTAAAATAAACTTTAAAAAGATTAAACTTTTGAAAACACTTAAAAGGAAAATAAGCTAGACACGAAATAAGCTAAAAGCTCCAAAAAGTTGAGATTATCATACTTGAGCCGAGTCCAAATCAAGATTAAACAAGAAAGGTAGAATAAGATAGATTACGAAAAGCTTGAAATTAAACTTGACTATTAAAGATTCAAATACAAGATTAAAGTGAAAAGCTTAGAACTTGAAAGAAAAATGAAAGAAATCTAGAGAGAGAAAGTAGAAGCACCTACTCCTACTTCTCTCTAGAAAGAAAAATGAACTAAAAAATGATTAACTCCCTACAATGAAGTTGTAGGGGAGTATTTATAGGAGATGAGAGGTGTGGTGTGTTGCTTGCTCTCTCATTTTCATTGTTTTCTCGTCTTTTAATAACTCGTCTTTCTCGACTTTGTCTCAGGATTAGTCGAATGATAAAATGAACTCGTCTTCTAATTTTCTTCTTTTAGTAGACTTGGTTCTTCGACTTCGTCAAACTTCCGTCTTTAGACTTTTTCTTCGATAAATCTTCAGAATAGGCCTTTGACTTCCGTTCTTCTTGCACTTTTGATCTTTTGACTTCGTCTTTTGTATTTTTCTTCAATAAAAGCCTGTGAAAACCCGTGTTTTCTTCCTTTTTCATATTTTTGTCCTAAAACACAAAAAAAACACAAACCATCGCATAATTCCGCCTTTTACGACATTAAATACACGTTTTGGCCTTGTTATTATTATAATTAAGTGGTAAAAGGATAAGTGTTTTCACACTTATTAAATCCCATACACTTGACCATTGCAATGCCCTCATGCAATGCATTAATTTCAAAGCACGATTTATATTTTCCATCATAATTAACCTACTTTGGCCTTAATTAAATACTAGACACTAAGGAAACTAAAAAGATAGAAAATTACAAAATGCTTGAAGGAAGAACAAGTAAAGAGATCGAAGACTTACATTAGGACTTTGGTTGTCATGAATGTTTATCACCCTCAAGTTTCACGTTCCCAATACTAAGCTTAAAAACGAGATCATTGTTATTATAAGTTAGTAAAGCTAACACTCACTCATGTGGCTCAATTATTCGCTTAGACTCCCTTATTCCTAGGTGTATCTCTTATGTTTTATTATTGTCTTAAATGATCACGAGGATGCATTGTTTACTTATTTCGATAGTTTATTTAGGCCGAAAATAAAGCAGGACGATTTAATCAGTAGTTAGCTAAAGGACAAAATCTTTTAAAACTGCTTCTCGAAACCTCATAAAGTTCATATCTTGGCATAACTCGCTTCACGATTTGAGACCTTTCCCGGATCGATATTTGGCATTGACTTCATACTTCGAATCTTCAGAGACGTTCTTGAAATAATGGTCTTCTCTTCATAATAGGAATTTCTTCACTTGGAGTTTTTGAGAGATTCTTCATAATTGGACCACGACTTCTTCATTTTTCTCCAATCTTTATTTTGGATTTTGATATACAGCGATCCGCCTCCTTTTAGGACTTGGATCTATTTAGGACTTGGGTCTTTTCGGATAGACTTCTCCATGATCTTTAGGGGAGTTTTTTCTTTTCGTCGTGTGTCTCGATCCTTCATATTGATTTTTGATAAATGATTCTTCACATCACTTTGGATCTTTAGCAACAAAATGTAGCCCTCATGCCTTGTTATGGCCTTTTCGGACTCGCCAATCTTCACATCCCGCTTCAATAAGTTATGCCTTGGCTATGAACTCTAATTAATACCGAGCAACTTTTAAACGATCTTGTGCTAGAAGCTAAGTAACTTTTCAAATCGTTCAGCCTTACTTATTGAAAATATATTTATACACAAGCGACGAGAGAAAGAGCTCATAATTAACTCACATAAATTCATGAAAGAATACCAAACTTATAATTGACTCTATCATCTCTCGTTCTCCACAATTCAAAATCTCAAGGAATGAGACTCGTGGATGCTTAGCCAATTAAATCAAAGTTTTGGGTTTTCAAGTCATCTATAGGATCTTGAATTTTCTTAGACTTTTTCAAGTTTAAAATTTGCATTTTAAAGTTCCCTTGATAAACGACTTTCTAGGATCAATTATAGGAACTTGCGAAAAGTTCTTGTTCTTAACCCGTAAGAGTTAAGACTTTCACGTTTTAAATTTCCCTATATAAAAGCCTAGCAAAACTAAACATGTTAAGGATACTAGCTCGAGTAAACTTGGATAAGTAAACTCTGGTTGAGTCAAAAGATTCATGACAGGCCTAATATATCAAAGATATCTAAACTCATTAAAACCATTTTATTCCTTTATTTTTCTTTTGACTTTATTTTTGAAAAGACATATATACATACGATGCGATAACAAAAGGAAGGAACATAAAAGAGAATAAATGAAAAATACTACTAGGCCAAAATAGATCCAAAAATTTTGAAAAATGTCGAAAAATTAAATTTTCCGATTAAAAATAAGGACAAATTCATGGAAAAGCCCACTTAACTTAGATAGAAATCCCCCTACACTTGATACAAACATTGATAGAAATCTCCCCTCTTGGATTAGCAATGTGTTACTCGGAAGAGAACCCGAAGCAGAGGGTTGATTACTTTGGAAGAAACTAGCCATCATATCCCTTAAGTCATTTGTTTGACTGCTTAAAGAGTTTCACATGTCATTCCTAAGCTAATAATTTGGCTCTGAAGATTTTTCACCAGCGCGTCATTAGTCCTCATGTAAGTTTCGACCTCATGATTAAATGTCGTGGGTTGGTTAGAAGGTGGAGCTTGGTAAGCGGGTGGTTGATAAGTGGAAGGTTGGTAAACTTGATTATTTCCTTGAGGTGGATATGGGTTTCTTTGGGTTTGATATTGATTTGGAGCTCGAGGTTGGTTTTGATTGTTGCGATTAAAGTTGTTTTGGTTTTGAGGAGGAAAACCGGGTGGTGAAAGAAAATATATTATGAAAAGCTTGAAATTAAACTTGACTATTAAAGATTCAAATACAAGATTAAAGTGAAAAGCTTAAAACTTGAAAGAAAAATGAAAGAAATCTAGAGAGAGAAAGTTGAAGCACCTACTCCTACTTCTCTCTAGAAAGAAAAATGAACTAAAAAAAATGACTAACTCCCTAATAACTCGTCTCATTTATAGGAGAGGAGAGGTGTGGTGTGTTGCTTGCTCTCTCATTTTTATTGTTTTCTCGTCTTCTAATAACTCGTCTTTCTCGACTTTGTCTCGGGATTAGTGGAATGATAAAATGAACTCGTCTTCTAATTTTCTTCTTTTAGTAGACTTGGTTCTTCGACTTCGTCAAACTTCCGTCTTTAGACTTTTTCTTCGATAAATCTTTAGAATAGGCATTTGACTTCCGTTCTTCTTGCACTTTTGATCTTTTGACTTCGTCTTTTGTCTTTTTCTTCGATAAAAGCCCGTGAAAACCCGTGTTTTCTTTCTTTTTCATATTTTTGTCCTAAAACACAATAAAAATACAAACCACGCATAATTCCGCCTTTTACGACATTAAATACACGTTTTGGCCTTGTTATTATTATAATTAAGTGGTAAAAGGATACGTGTTTTCACACTTATTACACACCCTTAGTTCTCAAGAATCCACATCAAGGTGGTAGGTTAAGAGCAAGTGTAGGACGGTGAACAAACATAAATAAATGAAAGATAAGGGTGCGAGAGGTGTTACACAACGAACAACATCCAGCAAAACAAACAGCAGAAGAGAAATAAAGAGTTATTCTAGATTCAAGTCTAGAAGTAACCTTAAATAGAAAACCACCAAGTTATTCTAGATTCAAGTCTAGAAGTAACCCTAACCAGTAAATCAAGAAAATAAACCAACTTAGCTTCTAATTAAGTACCCGCAGGGTTAGAATCAATAGAAAAACACTTGAAACACAAAAGCCCCTGTTAATGTAAAGCAATGCCTAAAAACATTGTTAGTATTAATTAATCTTTCTTAGTTTTGATCACGACAAATTACAAAGACATTTATTGTCAAACACAATCATAAAACGAATTATCTAACAAACATTATCTAACATATCTTAATCATGCTAAGTGATCATAAAAGTGATTAGCCTTAAAACTCACTTTTGTCAAATGTAACAAAAGATTTTTAATAAACTTTATTTTTAAGAAAATGTTTTATTAAAATGAAAATGTAAATTTAAATATGACATATTCCAAATGCCATAAGAATATCCTTTGAAGGTTTAAACAGCCGCGGTTCCCTATCGATAAGGAACCGCCTGGGTAGTTAAGGAACCACCCCCAGATAGCCGTTGGCATTTGTCTTCTATAAATAGTGGATCAAATCAGCATTTTTATCAACCCTTTTTGGACATCTCTTTCAGCCTTCTTTCTCCTATCTAATCCTAGTCATTTGTAAATGATCACTTAATGTGTTAAGTATGTTTACTTATGATTATCCTCTTGATCTCTTTCTTTACCATGTCCAAAGAGAAGATCACTCACACACTTGTGATGTGATTAAAGATGAAGCATTGATGAAGATCATCCTTTCCTAAAGATCTAGTCATGTTCATCATTTTTTATTTGTGTCTTGTGTAGATCCAATTTGTAAATACTTGGACTAGTTGTGTTCATCCAAGCTATGTATGAATACTTGGATTAGATTTGTGTAAATCCTTTGCATATGTGTGTGCTTGGATTTGTGTTGTGTAGATCCAAGCTACATGTGTGTACTTGGATATGTTTAGTTGAGCTGTAATAAGTTGTGTTAGTTCTCACTAAACTATAAAGTGATGTGGTTGTGTCTTGTGAGTTCTCACTAAACTATAAAGTGATGTGTAGTTGTGTTGTGTGAAGTTCTCACTTAACTTCAAAGTGAAGAGTCGTGAAGATTGGTTCTAGCTTTGGATTAGAACTCGACATCTAGCCTTGTGTTGGAAAATGGTGAAGTAGGCAATGTTGTGAAGATTGGTTCTAGCTTTGGATTAGAACTCGACATCTAGCCTTGTGTCTTAAAATGGTGAAGTGGGAGACGTTGTGTAGATTGGTCCTAGCTTAGATTAGGTCTAGACATTTAGCTTAGTGTCGGAAGATAATGTAAGCGACGTTGTAAGGTTTTCTGCGCCAAGAAGGGAGCTTGTGGATATAGTGGAAATCTCGAGTAAGGTGTACTCAAGGAGTGGAGTAGGAACGAGGATAGAGCCTCGTTGCCGAACCACTATAAATCTTGGTATCTTCCTACTAGGTTGTTTCTTTCCTTACTCATTACTTACATTCAACATCATTACACTTATTACTTATTGTTAATGCATTAGAACTGAACCTAATCATTATACAACTAGCTTTCAAGTAAAAGATAGTTTTGACACTCACCTAATTGAAAGAAATTTTAATTAAGAGATAAATCAATAAGAAACTATTCAACCCCCCCTTCTAGTTTCTACAATTGATATCAGAGAGATGGTGACACAAGATCTTTGAAGTATATTGTACTTTAAAACTTGGATTGATCTATTGTCTCCTCAAATTAGAAGATTAAGTTGTACTAAAGTTTTTCTTTGGTCAAAACTATTTTTTGTTGAAAATAAGTCTTTTAAATTGATAATATTACATCTCATTTAGATTAGTAATATTAATGCATTTTAGATTTACTCTTGAAATGTATCTACTAGTTTGCATCTTGTTATGTGTAGGTACTCATGAAGATAAATCATTCAATTGATTGTGGATTGAGATACTTACACTTGTAGAAGACTCATCTTCTTTGATTTCCAACATCATTGAATGATGATATCAAGATGGATAGGAGTGATACTAGTCCTTGAAGACTTAGTAGTCACTATTAGTCATAGTTGGGCTTTGCATTGGTTCCTTGAAAGCTTGGAATGCAATTTGTGGCCAAAGGTACGCTTTCGTTCTTCTACACGCCCTACTGATCATTCTTTTGATCATTAATTGACTATATGTTTGTTCTTGGCATCCTTGACTTGACATTTATTTGTGGTTTGTTATTCTTTCCTTTTTTTCCCTCTAAAACCTTCATTGCTTGGATACTTGACTCACTATGGAGATGTAGAGTGAGTTAGTAGAAGCTTAAAGTATCAAGCATGATTTTTATGGTTTGCACTCTTACGGTCAGTAGGCCCAATATCATGTGTAACTTGTGCAATTAAGCTCATCTCTAGGATGATTGGTGAATCCATTGAGATACCAAACTACTTCATTAAGTTGTAGGTGGATTTTATACATTTGAAATTGAAATATTCCAAGGATATTGTTATTGTTAATCCTAGTAATAATTATCCGATCATGTGGGAGAGAAAGTGAATCTATACTTTGCTCATATTTTGAAATAGAATAAGACTACTCTTGAAAATGATCTTATTCTATGCATCAAAATTGCTTGGTATAATTCATTACCAAAGCCGTTTAGACTTTCGCCAGAACGGCACGTCTTAAGCCACTATATATGACACAAGCTCTTCGCCTCCTCGATTTGAAGAATGTCATTTGTCTCTTGAGAAATTTTCTTGGTCTTGATTCACTTCCCTTGACTTCTCTCCCCTTTGTTTCTTTGCTACGAGTAGTCGTTTGTCCGTTTCGGTCTTTTCCTATCTCGATTCAACTAGTAATCCTTCAATAAAGCATTATTACCTAGTTACCTAGTGTTGTGGTGATCCAATAATATCCAAAAAGGTATAAGATATATTTTTAAGAACTTTATAATTTTTGGGTTTCAAAAATTCTTTGTTTTACTTTGATAAAAACCGACCACTGTAGGCGGTTCTTTATCATGCGCGGTTCAAAAGCGCGGTTCCTTATGGATAAGGAACCGCAGGTAGAAACTTCGCTAAAGCGCCAATTTTATTAAAATATCCCTTTTCAAACAAATCCTTCTGTCTCCTTCACACACACAGCGGACGTGTTCTTAACATTCCACCATTGTTGTTTCTTCAAAAACCTTCAATCACTCAAGATTAATTGATTCCAAGTTGTGAGTTTCACTCATCCTTCATCCAAGATCAATTATCTGTAAGTCATCTCTTTCAATCTCATCTAATTTTTTCTTGGGTTCATACATTCATAATTGGGTTTTTTTAAAATTGACATTGAATTAGAACCCTACTAGGAATAAGAGTTGACATAGTATTGTTACTATGATTTCTTAGGTTCATATTCATTGAGATTTCACTAAAACCCACTTATAGAACAAATCCGAATTTTGACTAAATTATTTTGGTTGATTGATGGAATTGATATGAACCCATGAACAAGTGGGTAATGGCATTGTTGAATGCTTGCCTAAAAACCTTGTTTTTAAAAAAACCAATGTTCAAGTTCATTGTTGATCTTACATGATCAATGTGTTATTGTGAATAATGAACTGTGTACATTGTGAGTATGAGAATGATAAGGATTAAACCTTGTTTGTCAAGAGATTGATGAAACACATTTTCATATTTTTGATTCTTAGTTTATATGTAACATATGAGTGATTAGACAAATATTTTTTTTATTAATCATGTTCAAGATATCAAAAAGATCACCAAGACACTAGACAATATATGCCTAACCTTGCTGACTTTTGTCACTCAACACAACTAGGTCACACCTATCGTTCCCTTCAAACTCGTTTCCACAAGGGTAGAGTTGTCCAAGAGGACATTAGGAATTATGCTTACATTAAGTCTATGCTTGAACAAATTAGGTTCGACTCTTTGTTATACATAGAAGAAGATATTTACCCCCAATTCCTCTTGGAGTTATTTAGCACTTATTCTCTCATTATGGAAAATGGTAGAATATTTGTTAGGTTCATCTTGAATGGTCAACTCATATAATACTCTCTCGAAGCCTTTGGTCAAATTCTTGGTGTGTCATTTGAGGGCACTTATCGTTTTACGGATAAATGGAATTTTGATGCTCTCCTTGAGTCCAACGATTTTCCTTCAAATGACCACTTGGAAGTTGACCTTGACTTCCTCCTTGACATCATTTCCAAAGAGCGTAATGGAACCGTTGTAAGAAGCCTTCATACTAAAAGACGCTCGGTGAAACGTCATGAGGTTCTCTTAAGCGACCTTAATGATGACATGGTCCAATGGGCCAACATCCTTAGGGAAAATGTGTTTTGTCTTGGTGGGAACCGGGAACATGTTCCGGCATGTTTAGTGCATATGATATTTTTCATCTTTACCGAAACCAAGTACAATTTAGCATATTTTATTGCTCGACGGATCAATTATGCTATCTCCAAGCCAAAAACAAACCTCCCTTATGCCATGCTACTTACTCGCCTTTTAAAAAGGATTGTTCGTGACTTTCCAAATCTCGATCTTTCTCGCTTTCATCCGGTTCAACGGGTTATGCTACCTATTCAAGAGGTATATGAAAGAAAGCCTAGAAGTGATAGAGGTTGAAGAAAAGCCGACCAATAAGATTCCGATGATGAGGACACTTTTATGCCAACAAGTGATGGTGATGGCATAGGTACAAGTGCTCATTTCGTCTCTTCGAGTAACTCCCACCCATCCACTAACTCATTCATGGACGGGTTAGAAGACCTGTCTCCTCCTCCTCACCATGCTACTAGTGAAATTCCGGAGAACCTTAGTCTTGCGGGTGTCTATCGGTCAAATCTTAGGACACAAGGTGAGTTGCATGATCATCGAGTAGAGTCAAGAGGCGGATTCAAGTACTAGGGAAAATTGATCAAAGGACTTGGCAAGAAGAAGAGATGATGACTTTGATTTGATTTAAAATGAACATGTTGTTGGACATGTTTTGTGGTGTTAAACTTCTCTTTTATTATTATGTTTGTATTAACTATTACTACTTGTTTGGATTACTCACTATTTTAATCCTTAATTAACTATGTAATCGATCTTTCGATTTACATAGCTTTGTGCATATTATGTGTTTACATTTTGATTTATAATTAACTTTGGCTTGCTATTCACTTGTGTGAAATCTGGACTAACCAAAGTTTGAGGAAGTGCATATTTTTAACATCTCTGGTCGCGGTTCCATATCGAACCCGCGGTTTCTTAGCGATAACTCACTGTTTCGACAGAATCTTTGCTTTACACTGTTTTCCTTAATTTGTGTAAAACTTTGATAATTTTTTTGCAAAAACCTGCACTTTCCTAAACTAGGCTACCTAATTTCATTATTCACCTATAATGATTTTAACCCATTACTAGTTTGGATCATTCCCTTCTCTTCTTAAACCCTCTCTTGTTGATTGTGTTCTTCATCCCTTCAACTATTCTCTAAACCTTAACACACAACCATGGTTTCCACTAGAGCATCCACTTCTTCCAAAACTTTCTCTTCCAAAAGAAGCCTTAAAATTAAGATTAAGTTACCTAATATTGGTTCTTCATCTTTTCACACTCCCAAAAATGAGATTTATCCTATACTCATTTCCTCTTCACCTTCACCACCCCTTGCTCCATGCAAGACAAACTCAACCCATGGTACTAACCATTCGCATGGTTCTACCTCCTCTTCACTCCTAGTCCTCCTTTGGATGGAAATACTCAACCTCAACCTCTACAAAGCATTCCCTTTGTCCTTGAGCCTTTGGTTACCTCTCGTTTCACTCCACCAAACTCTCTCATTTCACCCTTGGACACTATGCCTCCACCACCTCCACCCTCAGACACTAATGCTCCTATTGTGGACATTCCTATTCCTCACTTCATGGGTGATCCTTACTTCTTTGGGTTCCTAGAAGCTCATGGTGCAAATTGCCCATGTTGTCTCTATAATAACTACATCATTCAAAACTTAAGGTTGGAGATGCTTGGTCTTCATAGAAGGTTGCATGATTTCTTGCTTGACTTGTTCTCTATGCCTCCTCCTCCTAGGAGATGAATGATGGTTTTCAAAATAAAATGTTTTTTTAAAGAAGGTCAAGCCAAATAGGACTATGCATTCAAGACCTAGTTTTAGCTAACTTTGTATTAGTTAGTTGTTTTTTTATTTCTTGTATTTCCTTTCCTTTCTTTCATGATTTTTTCATGAGGATGATCTATGGATTTAGTTTTATGTGCTTTAACCTATGTGGTCACATTAATCAACTTCAATTTATTTAAAATTAAACCTAAATCTATCACAATCTCTAAAAACTTGACTTAAAATTGGATCAAAATGTTATCTAAATATTTTGTCACCCTTTGTCAAGACATTCTTTGTGAATGTGTTGCTTTTATGCAACCCTAGCATACTCTAGTGCTAAAAGAGATAAAAATCCAAGATTTGCAAAATTTTGAAAAAGTCTTATTTTTCTCCAAAACTTTTGAAAATCATGGTCTCTGTTCCACTGGACGCAGCTCCTTAGCCACTAGGCGGCTCCATATCGATATGGAACCACGGGCTCCCATAAGGAACCGCGTACAGGAAAGCTACTTTTAGCTTATTTTTTGTCTTTCTTCTTTGACCACTGTCTTGGTTAAGATTTTTTGTTTACCCAATTTGGCTAAACATTCCCTAAAACCTTTTGTTTTCATTTCAAATCTTTACATTGTCCATTTTCTTTAAATTCTTCTCTTTTGGGATTTCTTCTCTTCATCCCTCATAATGCCTAACTCTTCCATTCCTAACCTTGACATTTCTTTGTCAAAATCTTCTCAACCTAAAGCTTCTTCTTATAAGCTTTCAAAAAAACCGAAAATCTCGGTTCACCCCGTTTGGATCAAAAAGAACAAGAATCCTCATGATTCTTCTTCTCCAAAATCCTCCAAGAATTATTCTTTCTCTTCGATTCAATATTAGAATGAGACTTACTCTATAAATCCAATTACCGGAGAAAAAGAAATTCTTCCACCACCACCTAAACCTTTCAACTCTCCTCAACTCAATGACCTATCTTCTTTCTCTAATCTCACTAGGAATTGTGAAAACATCTCTTATCCATTATCTCCCTCTTCACCAAACTCTCATTTTGATGGACATCCCCTATCTCACGACTTTATTTTGCATCATGATTCCTCGTGTGCTTGTTGTCATTTTCAACAAATTGAACTTGCTCATATCTATGACAAGCTAAATTTTCTTGAATTCCTCCTCACTCGACCTCCTCTCAAAGTTTTCGTTCCCGTGGAAAAAAATTCGAATGATGCTTCGTCGTCTTTCTTTTCCATCTAAGGCACATTTTGTACTTTAGTTGTTTGAGTCAATAAAACTTAAGCAATCTTGGAAGATTATCACTATTAGAGTAGTTTATGCTTTATGGTTTATTTTTCATATTTTTTGCTTTAAATATTCATAATGTGTGTATGAATATTTCTCTTGTATGTTATTTAATATTTGTGTAATATGAATGTTATGTGTGTTATCTTTCCCGCTAATTCTTTTTCACACATTTGTTAAAGAGTTGATCATGGTTAAAACTTACAATTAATTATGGGTGATTCCATAAATTCTAAATTTTTTAGCCCTTGACATTTTAATCATATTTGATTGGTTTGGATGTTTCTTTTCTTTCTTTACTCCACCAATTTAACTATGATGTTGTCAATACACACTCTCTGGACATACTTAGCAAATACTTGCTTCTAATTTGAGATTTTTTTTCCTTCTCCCTCTCAAGTTAGTTAGTAGGTAGTGCACATGTAACACCCCCACAAAATGCTATGCGCAGCGGAACTACAACATTTGGGTGCTACTCAGTTATCATTACACACAAATTATATCGAACGACTCTAAAGAGACGTCAACTTAAAACTTGAATTAAAAATTGTTGAATGATACATGTCCACGGTTTTTCCAACCCCACTTGGTACAACAGAGTTTAGCGTTTTCGGTCCCCATGAATCTCGACCCAAAAATTTCAGTTTCACAACAACATAACATCAAAGTTAAAAATGTTTAAGTAGGAAAGGGAGGAAAAACAAGCAGACTCCAAGCCATACACACAACATCCATCCCATGCACGCTCCATGCTACACTTCAGCGGTTACCTGAAACACATGCCAAGATTTGGTCAACGAAAACGTTGAGTGGAATTCATAGGTTTTACAATTCATTTTGAACGTATATGAAATAAAAACCATTCACGATCATTCATAGACTTGTCGATCAAACAATCTATATTCAAGATACTGACAATTGTGTTTAAGCTCATGACACTAAACCGTTAACTCAATCACCCGCGTAATAATTACCGGCGTGATTCAGATGAAACCATGGCCCCTAATAAGGCATCAGTTGCAATTATACCTTGTCTCTTATCACAAATTATCCGTCCGCAGGGGGTATCAACGTACTAGCCCTCGTCTCGGATAGGGTAGTCAACCCCATAGTACTATCACTTTGTATAAGCGGCTATTTCCCCCTTCGCAAGGGCAAGACAATAGTTAATAGTTCATGAAATTAGGGTCTTTTGCAACTAGGTACTCAACACAATTTCTAAGGCAACATTCGGGACTAACAATCATTCATGACATACGTTCATTTTAAAAACTAGCATGCATTTCCCTCGCGGGTAAAACAGTTTGAAATAATGATAAGCGAGGCTATAAATTCACACCTTATATATATCAAGTAGTCGGTAGTTCGAGAGATGATCACTGACGACGATACGGATGCCCGGGTAAATCAACACCTATCAACCAAATAACGCGTAATGAGTAATCTTATTTTAAAAACCTTATGGTACTGTATAAAATACATATATACTAGTCACTTAGGACAATTACAACTCACGCCAAAACAAAACAACAAGCATCACTCATTTTACACCATTTGTTCTTATTATTTACGTCATCCATTTTTACTCATTTTCGCCGGTACTTACCAAAAGTACGGGCTGTTTTACTATATTTAACCATTCTTATAAAATTTGACAAAATTCTCAAAAATACTATAAGACCTGTAGATAACACATATTTAATCCCAATAAAAATTTTTACTTCTACGACCCGTTACTCCACGCTTTTCCAAAAACTACATTTTTCGGACTGAAATTGTACTTCGACCAACTTGGACCTCTTTGACCTATTTGAAATGCACCTTTGACCTCTTTGACTCCTAAGTCCACTTATAGACTCAATTACACAGGTTTGTGACCAAAATTTGACCTTTGACCTTTTACCAATTCATACTTGTGGTCCTCGGGATTTGACTAAAACTAAACATAAATTCGGATTATGAAAGTTCTCGTCTCCCGGTACACGATCTTTAAAACCTCATAACTTTTGGCTCGTTTGGAGTCACGAGCTCTACCTTATACCAAATTAAAGCTAAGAAGACACTCTATGACTACATTTAGCTATCTAGACCTGTAGGAAAAATTATTTTTACGAAAAGGTCTTAAACTTTCTGCCTAAATTTAACCATACCAAAATCACTCCTTCACTTGTTTTCAAACCCATTAATCATTACTAGGCTTCATCCTAAGCATTCCCAATCATAACCAAACACTATTTTCAGTCCCTAACCCCTATTGATCATCAACCTCATAAGCTAAAAATCTAAAAACTAACATGCAAACACTTGTATCCATCTAGAACATCAATAAACACAAAACCAAACACAAAACCAATGCTCAAAACATCAATCACCATGGCTCCCCAAACACCCCCTTTAGCCGTGGGGTTTGGGTGACCAAATCACCACAACCAAATCAATTTTGGTGGGTTTGTTTAGTGATTATACCCTCATTTTACATGAATTTAACATGCATCAATCCAATTAACCTCAAAAACGAGTATGAATGATCTTGAAAATTTTTGGAAAAATTTTGTTAATGCATGTTTGAAATAACCATGGATTAACACTCACCAATGGATTTTAGAAGGTGGTCTAAGGTTAGATTTTGTCAAAACTCAAAAAAATGGTGGATGGTGGTGGTTTGGGGGTTTTGGCCTTCGGCCTAGAGAGAGAGAGGGAGAGTGTTTATCTTTTTTTTTTTGTAAAATGTTGTGTGTGTGAGTTGCTTCCCCCTTTTGTGAAATGGGAGGGACTAAAGTGCAATTTCACATTTCTTTTGGCCTTAAGTAAAAACGTCACCAAAACTTTGCGGGATTGACTCACTAGTCATTTTAGAAAATTTTACGGGAGTCGGAAATTATCCCAAACACTCCAAAATACTGTTGGGATACTTTAAATGTACTCGGAAAGCTATAAAACTCACCCGACTCAACTTAACACGAACAGTAAGTAAAATTCTCGAAAAATTACATTATCGATAAATCGTCAATAATTATAGAAATTTGGGCATCCATCGGGATCGTATTCGTCATCGTCCTTCTTGAATCGTCAATCGTAAAAATTATAACCTCGAACATCGGCTTTAACCAAAATACTTATATATAGAGAAACTAAAATTTATTAAAATTTCAAAAATTAGCGTAATTTAGGGTAACGTTAATGACCTCGGTTCTAGGGTGTCACATCCACCCCTCCTTAAAGAGAGCGACGTCCCGGCGCTCGCCTCTTCTTGTACTCACATTTCGTTCTACCGGAACAGATGAGGATACCTTTCCTTGAAAAAGTCCTCACGTTCCCAAGTGTATTCCGGTCCACGCTTAGAATTCCATCGAACCTTCACAATGGGAATTCTACTACGCTTCAGCCCCTTGACCTCTCGGTCCATAATTTCCACAGGTTCTTCCACAAAATGCATTTTGTCGTCCAGTCGAATCTCGTCCAAAGGAATCACCAATTCCTTATCCGCCAAACTCTTCTTCAGGTTCGATACGTGAAAGGTGTCGTGAATAGCACTAAGCTCGCTCGGCAATTCTAACTTGTACGCTACTGGTCCAATTCGTTCAACGATCTTAAATGGTCCAATATACCCCGGACTCAACTTTCCTTTCTTCCCAAAACGAATTACACCCTTCCACGGCGATACCTTGAGCATAACCATATCTCCGACTTCAAACTCCAACGGTTTCCTTCTGTTATCGGCATAACTCTTCTGTCGGCTTCTCGCAGCAAGTAGTCGGTTCTTGATTTGCACAATCTTCTCTGTCGTTTCTAAAACCATTTCGGGTCCAGTCAATTGACTTTCCCCTACTTCACTCCAACACACAGGCGATCTACACTTCCTTCCATATAATGCTTCGAACGGTGCTGCCTTGATACTCGCATGGTAACTATTATTATACGAAAACTCCACTAGAGGCAAGTGGCGTTCCCAACTTCCTCCAAAATCAATCACGCATGCTCGGAGCATGTCCTCCATCGTCTGAATAGTTCGTTCACTCTGGCCGTCAGTTTCCAGGTGATAAGCCGTACTTAAATTCAATTCAGTGCCCATCGCACGTTGAAGCGATTTCCAAAATTCCGAAGTAAATCTACTGTCGCGATCCGAAATGATCGATAACGGCACTCCACTGCAGACGATCTCCTTCACGTATACACTGGCTAGCTTTTCCATGCTGTCCGTCTTCTTCATAGGTAAGAAATGAGCAGATTTCGTTAACCTATCCACTATTACCCATATCATATCACATCCACTAGGAGTTCTAGGTAAACCCGTCACGAAATCCATAGCGATTTTCTCCCATTTCCATTCTGGGATCTCTGGTTGTACCAACAATCCAGATGGTTTCTTATGTTCTGCTTGAACCTTCGCGCAAGTCAAACACTTACTAACGTAACGAGCAATATCCGCCTTCATATTCGGCCACCAATAAACTTTCTTCAGGTCGTGATACATTTTATCCGATCCAGGATGTATCGAATATTTCGACTTATGCGACTCGTTCATAACCAATTCTCGTACTCCAGGCTTTCCTTCCTCAGATGAACACGATGGTAACCAAATCCGATTCTCAAAATATCTCAGTCCGTCTGACCTAATCACGAAAAGAGGTTTCAACATTCTTCCCAAGTTCTCAGCTTCAATATTCCCTTTCATTAGTCCCCTCTCTTGAGCCTTCAGTATAGTTTCGGTCAAGTCAACGCTCTCAGTCATCACCAAAGCTCTGACTCTCAAAGGTTTCTCTCGTTCCTTCCTACTTAGTGCATCCGCTACAACATTCGCCTTGCCAGGGTGGTAGCGAATTTCGCAGTCGTAATCACTCAGTAGTTCTACCCATCGTCTCTGTCGCATATTTAACTCCTTTTGATCTAAAATGTGTTGCAAACTCTTGTGGTCAGTGAATACAACACACTTCGTCCCATACAAATAGTGTCTCCACAACTTCAACGCAAAAACTACAGCTCCTAATTCCAAATCGTGCGTCGTGTAGTTCTCCTCATTCTTCCTCAGTTGCCTCGATGCGTAAGCTATCACCTTTTCACGCTGCATCAATACCGCTCCATAACCCTTACGAGATGCATCACAATACACTACAAAGTCTTCGGTTCCTTCAGGCAATGACAATATCGGTGCGGAACATAACTTGTCCTTGAGCGTTTTGAAAGCGAGTTCTTCCTCATTTCCCCATTCATACACCCTATTCTTTTTGGTAAGCTTTGTCAATGGTTTTGCAATCAACGAAAATCCTTCAATGAACCTTCGATAATATCCAGCTAAACCAAGGAATTGTCGAACTTTAGTCGGCGTTGTCGGTGCCGACCATTCCCTGATCGTTTCGACCTTGGCAGGATCCACGCGAACTCCCTTGCTATCAATCACGTGACCTAGGAATTGCACGGATTCTAACCAAAACTCACACTTCGAGAATTTCGCATACAGCTTCTCCTTCTTTAACAACTCCAAAATCTTTCTCAGGTGCTTCTCGTGCTCCTCCTTACTCTTAGAGTAAATAAGTATATCATCGATGAAAACAATAACAAACTTATCTAGATACGGCTTGCACACGCGATTCATAAGGTCCATGAATACAGCAGGCGCGTTCGTCAACCCGAACGGCATCACTCGAAATTCAAAGTGTCCATACCGCGTACGAAAGGCAGTTACAGGAATATCCTCCTCCCTTACACGTAGTTGATGATACCCTGATCTTAAGTCGATCTTTGAGTATACACTGGAACCTTGCAATTGATCAAACAAATCGTCAATCCTCGGCAATGGGTACCGATTCTTAACCGTCAGCTTGTTGAGTTCTCTATAGTCAATACACATCCGAAATGAACCATCTTTCTTCTTCACAAACAACACTGGCACTCCCCATGGTGATGAGCTCGGCCTAATAAATCCCTTGTCCATCAATTCCTTCAGTTGATCCGATAACTCCTTTAACTCGGATGGTGCTAAGCGATAAGGTGCACGCGCAACCGGCGCAGCTCCTGGCACCAAATCAATTCGAAACTCGACCTCACGGGTGGGTGGTAAACCCGGCAACTCGTCTGGAAAAACTTCCGGATATTCGCAGATAACAGGTACCTCTTCAATCCTCGCCTCTAAATCACCATCACTCGAAACTTGTGCCAAAAACACATCGCATCCGCTCTCTACATACTTCATCATTTTCAAACAGGAAATCACTTTCAAACGAGAAGTGAATTCGTCTCCCTTCACAGTCAAGACTTTATTCCTCAATGGAATCTGAACTAATCTCTCGCCACAGACGATCATAGCACTGTGCTCCATTAGCCAAATCCATTCCCACAATCACGTCAAACGATCCTAGCTCTATAGGCATCAAGTCGATTTTAAAAGCGTAATTTCCTAACTTCAAGGTACATCCTTTCAGTATAGAATTCGTACTAACAATTTTTCCATCGGCTAACTCAACGTTATAACTAGTCGCTAACAACACCGGTTTTCTATCGATATGACGACTAAATTTAACATCTACAAAACTCTTGTCGGAGCCAGAATCAAACAAAATACTAGCATAACAAGCGTCTAGCAAAAACGTACCGGTAACCACGTTAGGACCCTGTGGTTTATCAGCCGTCCCTACTTGATACACGGCAGCAGCATTGTTACCTCCCCGCTTGTTTCCTGCCTTCGGGCAATTCACTTGCATATGGCCTCTCTCTCCACATCCAAAACATCCCCTCATTCTGATAGCGTTCGCCCCAGTGGCTACTCCTCTCGTTCGGCAATCAGACATCCTGTGACCTGCTTTTCCACAGTTGCCGCATGCAGGCGGGCAATTCCCTACATGGTACAAGTTGCACCTACCACAGTGGGGATTCACTTTTACTCCTCTGGGGTTTGTCACAGCTCTCATCCCTTCATTCCTTCATTGGTTAAACTGCTGATTGCGGTTTTGACCATGGTTGTTTCGATTTCCACCTCGGTTTTGGCCCTGGGATTGATTGCTCTGTGCCGCTTCCCATTTCCTCTTATTTCCTTCAGCAATGAAGTTCTTCTTGTCCTGGAGCTTGACATCTATCAATGCGTGAGCCATCCGGACCGCTTCATCAAACGACCCAGGTTTAGACGAAGTCGTCTCACCTTTGATATTACTGGATAAACCTTTGATGTACTGTTTCATCTTCTTGGCATCATTGGCAAAATTGTCTGGACACAAAAGGCTTAGTTCATTAAACCTCCTGGTGTAAGCAGCGATATCATTGTTCTTCAAGGTCAGGTGCCTCAACTCATCTTCCAATTGACCCAATTCCTCTTCCGGGCAGAACTTCTTGGTCAAAAGAGCTTTTGTCGCAGTCCATGTTCTTGCATTCGCTACAGCCAATCCAACAGTGGCTACTTGGGTGTTCCACCAACTTAATGCATCGTCAAGAAACGTAGCAGCCGCAAACTTGACCTTGTCCGCTTCTAAACAACCGCTGATCTCGAAAGTACTTTCAACCTTTTCCAACCATCTCCCAAGTTCTAGAGCTCCACCAGTTCCACGAAATTGCGTGGGACCGCATTTCATAAAACTAGAATAGGTACACACTCTCGGGGCTTGCTGTCTCCCCGCGTTTCTACCCTAATCCTGATTTCTTCCTGCTCGGTCTGCTTCTAGCGCATTTGCTATAGCTTCCTGAATCATTGTGTTCACACGATCGGCGGTTAGCTTTGGAGGCATGGTGTTATCGAATATCTCTTTCTGCAAGACAGGGAAAATAGAAAAACAATGTAAGTATACACATCAAGATTAAGATAGATTTCTCTTTCAAGACATAATATACCTACAACGACACATCACTACAGAGTTACTAATATTCATCAATTCACATCACAAAAGATCAAATTTAAGACATATCACAGATCATGAAAGGTAAACATGGATTGTATTGATAATTAACCAAAATTGTGACAAGTATTGCCACTACAATCATTCACCATAAAACTTAAGTCCTCAAGTTTTTCGTCATAATGCCATCATACAAAAGTCTAAACAGTTCTATTACAACGATCAAAGATAAAATACAAGACAAGCAACTAGGCATGTGGTGATCCACACGGCCTCTTGGATGGCGGTTCGTCATCATCTTCCTCGGGTTCCTCTTCGCTATCATCCTTGTCCACATCATCCATTTTTCTCTTTCCTTTGTCGTTCGGCTCACATTCAGTCTCCTTTTTCGTCCCTGAAGTAGACCCACACTCAATCGCTACCTGATTTCCCACAGTAATACAAGCACCTCTAGTAGGCGGCTGAATCATGAAGTCATTCGCTTCCATTTCCAAATCGTCCACAAATCTCCAATCTGGGGGAAATGATGCTCTCACTCGATGGTCCCAACTCTGCATCCTTGACAATCTCACTTGATCTTCCCTAACACGGTCAAGACTAGCGCTCAAATTCGCGACCATCGATCTTAGACTATTGATATCGCTTTTGTTTACATTTCCATCATACTCAATTCTTGCAGTCCTTTCCAACAGTCTTTGGTGTTCCCTTTCATTCTTATCAAACCTCTTAATTACCCTGGTCTCAACTACAAACCGCTCATACATCAACCTATCCATCCTCCTCAAACGACCTGCGGGATCCCAGTAGTGTCTTGGTCTCAGAAAGTAGACCCTTGCAATATTCTCATGAATCGATTGCGACTTGGATGATTTGCTGGACTCTGCACCGCTCCCATTACTTACTCGAACAAATCCTGGCACTGTTCTCAAATAGTCCTTACAATTGTCCATCGGGCGATTAAAGGGTTGCTGCTCATATCGATCGGTTGGAGGTACTTCATAACCCTTTGGCGAATTCGGAGATTGAAACAAATCAGGTTCGGTCTGACCTACAGCATTCTCGGCAATGCCATCATCCATTAGTTCCTCGGGCTCTTCCTCAGAATCCTCACTCTCATCACTACTGATGCTAAAATTGTCCACCTCGCTTTCATCATTGTCATTTTCCGGCCCTATTTCCTCTTCTGGAGCGATCCATCCATTGTCGTTATCCGGCGGGTTCGGAGGAAACGGTCCCCCTTCGTGACCTACGACGTAATCGTTTCCATTACCATTAGGCGGTACCTCGGCCATTCCTGCAATAACAGCGAATTTCGGAGGGTACATAAGTAATTATACAATATTTATAAATACATGCATGCAAATGCAATGCAAAGGTGGTACATATGCCCAAAATGTAATAATATGATGCTCATGCATGATTAATACAAAAATTACGATGTCGGATATTCCACGTATAATTTCAACGTCTACATATAGTAATTTCCATACTTACGTAATAATTACCTACATATATACTTCAACTCAAAAGTATACGTCAAATGCCATAAATACAAAAATAAATCTTACCGGAGCCGTGCAGGATAGTTGTGTGTGCTTGGACCATTTCTTACGACACCAAAAGTTATAGTTTAGGATTTTCAAAAACGACCTAGTTCTCTATAACTCATGGCTCTGATAGCAATCTGTAACACCCCCACAAAATGCTATGCGCAGCGGAACTACAACATTTGGGTGCTACTCAGTTATCATTACACACAAATTATATCGAACGACTCTAAAGAGACGTCAACTTAAAACTTGAATTAAAAATTGTTAAATGATACATGTCCACGGTTTTTCCAACCCCACTTGGTACAACAGAGTTTAGCGTTTTCGGTCCCCATGAATCTCGACCCAAAAATTTCAGTTTCACAACAACATAACATCAAAGTTAAAAATGTTTAAGTAGGAAAGGGAGGAAAAACAAGCAGACTCCAAGCCATACACACAACATCCATCCCATGCACGCTCCATGCTACACTTTAGCGGTTACCTGAAACACATGCCAAGATTTGGTCAACGAAAACGTTGAGTGGAATTCATAGGTTTTACAATTCATTTTGAACGTATATGAAATAAAAACCATTCACGATCATTCATAGACTTGTCGATCAAACAATCTATATTCAAGATACTGACAATTGTGTTTAAGCTCATGACACTAAACCGTTAACTCAATCACCCGCGTAATAATTACCGGCGTGATTCAGATGAAACCATGGCCCCTAATAAGGCATCAGTTGCAATTATACCTTGTCTCTTATCACAAATTATCCGTGTTGATCCCAAACTTAGATCGATTAAGCTTTGTGTATACGAGATTAGATCAAGTAATACACGTAGAGAAACCTTTGCTTATGAATAAAGTAACTAAGTGTTACGCGGAATTAACACTTAATCTAAAACACAAAGATGTTAAACAAACTTTCACTTGTATTAGAATAAACGAACTTGATTACAATGAAAGAGGTTTAACTTGTGAAAACTTATGAAAACTGATAATTAACTTTAACCTAAAAGATCTTCTTTTATAGATTAAGAAGTCTTGTACAATAAGCTACGAATCAACTATTCTAGGTAAAGATAATAATAGAAAATACAATGTCGAGCTTATCTTTACCATACACAAATAAAGAAACAAATAAACAAAAAGATTCGTATGAAGATATATTACATCAGTGTTAATCTTCAAGGCTGTCAGCGTTGACTTCTTCAAGTGTCAACGCTTGGCTGTCAGCGTCCAATGTCATCCTATCAGCGCTTGAATTCTTCTTATCAGCGTCTAGTGAACTGACCCATAATTTATTCCCAACAATCCTCCCCTAAACTTGATATCTATTCCAATGATCAAGTTTCTGAATGAAAACTTAAGGCTTAGGAGGAATCTTACAAAAACTTCTTATGTTGGTGATAAACATATCTAATCAAGTCTTTGGCCACGTCACTAGTATAATCAATCTCCAAGGGTGTCTCCTTCATCTTCTCCAATACTTCTTTGGACAAGAAATAGTTAGCATCCATAAGTAGATACTCTGAAAACTTTGTAGAGCTCAAATGAAATACACCACAAGTAGAATAAAGCCTCCAATGAAGATTACTGAGGTCATCTTCAAGATCCTTCCATATGGCAGGATCTGCTTCCCTTGGACCACACAAAGTCAAAAATGTGTGCCATAGTCTTATTCCATTTGCTGAAGTAGGTGCTTCAGCTGTATACTTGGCCTCTATCAATCTCCATAGATGCACCAAGTCTTCTCTGTCTATGCTTGCAAAGATAGAAATAATTGAAGTGAAAGTGTGCACCTCCTTTCCAAACCTGCCAATCTTCCAAAATCCACACTCATCTTCATCAAAACTTATGATTGGATTTCTGTCATCTAGAGGTACTACATTAACCAAATCTGAAGCTTCCAATGGAGAAAGCTTGAGATGCTTCCTTATAACAGTTTTAGTTGGATAATATACATCCATATCTTTAGGAAATTGGAGAGGATCTCCTTTCTTCACTGGTCTTTGAGCAATCCTCATCTCCTTTTGAATCTGCATTTCCTCAGCAAGCTCTTGTTTCCTTTCTTCTGAAAGAAACTGGTAGACATTATTTTCTTGCACATGCCTCCAAATAGGATGTGCCCTATACTCTAGCTCCTCAAAAGATAAAGCCAGCAACTTCTTGTATGTCCATCTAGGTTGATGGCATCTAAGCAACTTGTAATACAACTGCCTTCTATCTCTTTTAAGCCAAGTCTTGACCTCTTGTGCATTAAACCTCAAAATCACCTTTATATCATCTTGTACCCTGAGAAGAACTTCCAACCCCCAAATTTGATCTGACAAACTCATCCCTGGGTTGTCCATTACTTTGTCTTCCCAAGCATGGTACATTCTGGTGATTTCTGGAAGGTCCCAATCAACCTGCTTCTTCAAAGCACTCAATCTTTCTCTTGCTAACTCATCCCCATATTCAAGTCTTTCTGGATCTTCAATAATTTGAACACTTGAATCTGAGCTATCTCCTTCTTTTTCATCACCACTTTCTTCCTCACTCTCAGAAGTGGCAACAAATGGTGATCTACCACTCCTCTTCTAATCTCTTTCCAAAAGTTGTGCAGCCAACTGTTCATCAAATGCAATTTGTGCTGCATCTTTCTTTGGAACATCTTCTTCAACCAAAATTCCTTTACCCTTGTCTTTTGGATCAATAATAGATAAGGTAGAAGAAGAAACCTGTGTGGACACATCTTTGATGATTACTGATGACTGGAATACATCAACACCACCTGCAACTTTGTCAGCGTTCAAGTTACCTCTATCAGCGCCCCGATTACCTTTGTCAGCGCTGGATGTGTCAGCGTTCAAACCTGTATCAGCGCCCATTGTTGCTGTGAAAGATCCTTCCAAGTTCAATGGAGTTACCTTGGATGTATCAATAATTGGGTGCTTCTTCAAGTTGGTGAGTGCTTCAGCAACATTTAAAGATTCACTAAATTGTGAACTCTTCTCACTGGCTGTATGAATCAGCTCATCCTCTTCATCCTCCCCTTTGGAAGATTCCTCCATTCTACTCCTGCTACTTGGATTCTCCAAAACAGTTACCCGCTCCCTCAATACTTGGAGTTCACGGCCCTGATTATTGACAATTTGTACAAGGCTGACATTTTGCTTTTGCAAGCTAATGACAGCAGCCGTCAATTCATTCAATGTCATAGGTTCCAATCTGCCCTCAGCTAGAATGGGGATTTGACCTCCCAAAATAGAATCATAGGGCATGGATGAGGTCTTAATGATGTTGGGACTGTCTTGACCAGCTTCTAAGCCTGTGTCAATAGCCCCAGCCTCATCCATGGCACCAGCCACACTTGTGGAGGTGGTTCTCTCTGCAACAAGGCTAGGACCACTAGAGGAGAACACTCCAGTAGTCCTTTGGCGTTTATTCAACCTAGATTGTAATGGGGTGGAAGATGAGGTAGATTGTGTGGGTGTTGGTTGGTTAAGGGGTGTTTGGGATTGTTCAGGGATGTCATCAGCGTTGAGATTGGCTGTGTCAGCGCCAACATTTTGAGTGTCAGCGTTGACATTGGGTTGGTCAACGTCCATGTGGTCAGGTGAAGGTAATGGTGCAAGGATAGGCTCAAGTTGAGGTGCAGGGTCTGGTTGTGGTTGAGCAGCCTGAATTACTTCAAGCATGGCTTGGGTGAGAGGTATAGATCTGTTTGTGGAGCTCATCTTGTCAAAAATGGTTTTCTTTTGCTTAGGGATCTCATAAAAAGTGTCATGATCCCTAGTACAATATTCTTGTAAATCAAACACCATTTGCAAAAATCTTGGGTAAGCCAAAGTCATTTTACTTCCCTTATTTTTATACATCCCTTCAAAAATCATTTTTGAAAAATTATACTTAAGCCCACGTGACATACAAACCAAAGCACTTGCAATGGACCTGTTTATTTCATTAAAAGCAGTACATTTTGGACTTAAGCATTGAAGAAGGACATGTATCAAATATTTCCAGTCAGAGGGAAATTCCTGCTTATGATATTTATTTAAAGTTTTACCAGCAGGAATAGGATAACCCAATTCCCTAAGACCTTGTTCTATTGTTGCAATGGCAAGGGTAGTCACACCATCAGCGTCATCAAGACGCAAAGCTTGGCGAACCAAGGCTTCAGTGACCACCCATGTTCTTCCATGAACAGTAGATGTTAATGTGGTCACTCCATTAGCTGTTGTGGAACTAACATTATTCCAAAACTGTCTAATGTGTGCGACAGGGACTAATGGTTCATGAGAAAGTGCATACCTTAATAAGGATGCATTTAAAAATGCCACCATTTGTGAATACTGAGGAAACAAATCATTATCAGCAGCCAAGTAAGCGACCATATTATGTTGGCTCTTGAACTCCAATGTCAGATTGGTTGAGTTGAACTTTGGTGCCATGTTTAAAGCTGTTTAGATTATGTGATATGAGAAAAATCTAGGAGAAAAATGTTAGACAAGAAAATATGAATACCCAGAACAAAAAGTTTAGCCAAATTTATAGGAGAGATGCATTATTTGGATTGGTCAAAAATGAGGCAGTTATATTCAAAGAGCAATGATGAAAATATTGAATCAAATATAACTTATCTCATACATTAATTATTAGTAACAACTCCCCAAAATTACGGCCAAAGATTAGTCAAAAATAACAACTGGCTAGGGCCCACTAGGTGTCAACGGTCAAAAATAGCCCATCAACGCCCAACGGCTATATTTTCTTGTCAGCGTTTGCCTAAAGCCTTGTCAGCGTCACGATTGGACGTAACAGCGTTTGGAGAAAAACTTGTCAGCGTCTAAAAATAAATTTTTTTTTTTAAAAGAAAAAGACCTTAACAAAGTAATTTATCCTAAGGGAAATATCTTACAAGTTGATAATAATTACTGGGCGGCAAGCACTGTCCATTTATGCACACTTGCTTAAGCAAGATAGACACAAATGTCCTCTAGTGTCCCTTGCTAACCAAAATACTTACCAACAAAGTTATTTCATAAAATTCTTTGTAACTCCCAGGTAAACCCATAACAAAACTATTCCCAAGTCTCCCATCAGACCATAACCAATTCTAGGCCAAAAATGTCTTGGCAGCATGCATAGTTTGTCAACTTTGCATGCTACAGTGCCTCATGGTTTAGTAAAACTAACCCATACTCACCTGTGGACACAATCTAGAATTGTGATGAGAGTATTATAAGAATACCCAAAAGTCCTAAAGGTTCCTTAAACCTCCCCTTAAACTATGATACATGAGTTTCTCAAAATATATATGAACATTAAAAATTTATGTCAAGATAGGAATATAAATATTCCAACCATCATCCATAAACAAAAACATGTCCAAATAGCTCTTCAAAGATCCATAAGCAACTCTGTATCCAATGGCATAAAGCTACCACCACCTACACATTTAGATTGAAAACCACAAAACTAACATTTGTTGCTGACAGCGCCCCGACAACACGTATCAGCGTTGAAGGAACTCTTGTCAGCGTTAGACAATAATATCTCTAACAACGGCAAAATAACACTTGTCAGCGTTACATTTACCTTTGTCAGTGTTAGAAAAATAAAGTGGAAAAATCTAAATCATCACTAGAGCATCCATTTGTCCCAATATCCATAGTCATTAACCTGTTTTTGAATGCCCTACACATAAGAAAACAAATTAGTTTTCTTTGGGAACCCAAGCCTTGGAAGACTTGGATTCATCTGGTTGTTTAACAAGAACAGACTTGGTTCTTATAACAACCCCATTTTCATCCCTTTTTGGACGAAATGCCTAGTTAACCCCAATTGGTCTTGACATGACCTTTGAAATATAATGAAACCTGTTGCATGTCATAGAAAGACCAGTAGAATTAGGGTTTTGGTCTTGTTTTGGTCTCCATGTTAAGCTAGTAGAAGCTTTAGACCCATTTCCCTGTGGTTGCAAATACCTAGGTTTGGCAGTGTGTCTGTCAGCGCTGAAATTGTTCTTGTCAGCGCCCCGATTGCCTTTATCAGCGTTGAACCTAGGGTTTGCTACAGGAACCCATTGCCTATTGGACCAAGTGTTTGACTTTTGGAAGGGTCTTAGGCCTTGTGTGTTAGACCCTCTAGTAAAGAATGGGGCTGGTCTAACAACTTGTGAACTTTTGTTCACAAAGGTATTGGGTCTGACAGTGTTGGACCTATGTTGACTTTTGTCAGCGCTGAAATGGTTCCTGTCAGCGTTGACATTGGAAGCGTTGACACATTTGTATGCCAAATGTGAAAAGCTACCACATGAGTAACAAGCTTTTCTAGACATAGTCTTAGGTCTAGAAGCAAAGAAGCCTGTTCCATGGTTACTAACTTGGCTTTTTGGTGACCTAGTATTCCTATACATCTCTGCATACTTAACACTAGGTTTTCTAACAGTTTGTGGGCCAAGGTCAACAGCTTTGCCAGTGGTTGGGTGTGTGATTTTAATAGGTGTAGGATCATGGCTCGTGATTGGTGTGGGCTCATTTGGACTTTCACACAACAACCCTCCCTTAACAAACAAAGTGTGGTTAGCTTTCTTCCACTCATCTAGGTCAGTCAGTTTTTGTTTGTATTCTTCAACTGGGGAAGTCACTCTAGGTGGAGGAATGAATTCCTTCTCTTAGAGTTCTGGCAAGCCAGTCCAAGATAAGTCCTTTGATTGAACACCATTGAAATCCCCAGCTGGTGGTGGAACACCAGTATAATCTTTCATCCCAATCCCACTCATGTCCTTAGAGTCTCTTTGTTTACTAACACACTCTCCTAGGGATTGTGTGGCTTTATCAAATCTCTGGATTTTAAGACTCACATTATCTTTATTTTTGTTAGCCTCATCTAACTGAGCTATCAAATCAAGATTAACCCTGTTTGTGATATCTTGAATATCTTTACTTTGATGTAACTCATGATTTAAGATATTTATTTTATCCTTTAAATCAAACTCCATTTTCTTATACTCAGCTACTGTCTTTTCTGTTTGGGTAAGAGCAATTTGATAATTAGATACTTTGCATCTTTCAGCACTTGCCTCATCTAATAATTTTACTATCTCTTGATTTAGTTTTTCAGTATTTAAACGACAGCCCTTAGAACAGAAATCATCATCATATACCTCATTATCTGATGAAGAGGAGGAGTGTGCCATGAGAGCATATTCAACATGCTCTTCTTTAACTTCAGCAACCAAAGCTCTGTCCTCTTCCTCATCCTTAGCCATAAAGTTCCAGCTCCAGTCCCATCCTCCAACGCCATCAATTTGTTGAACAGCAACCATGGCCTTGGGATCTTGGCTCTTAACCATTTGGCTTGAAGGCTTACCAGCATCAGATCTTCTTGGAGATCTACATTCCCTCATAAAGTGCCCCATCCGATGACAATTGTAGCACTCAACTTTGGATTTGTCAAATCCAGCAACATCCTTAGCATTAAAGGTCATCTTCTTCTTGAACCTTTTATTAAATCTGTTTGCTCTTAAACTTACAAGAGCCATAGTCCACTTGATGTCCATCTCTTCCAATTGCTCATCACTTATCTGCTCAAGATCTTCATATGTAATCCTTGAATCACTGGGCAAAGAAGCTATGAATGCACACACAATATCTAGATCTAAACCAGTAGGTTTAATTCCATCAGCGCCAAAGTTGTGAGTGTCAGCGCTTGAGTATAAAGCGTTGACAGGATATGATCCAGCGCTGACAGACTGAGATCCAGTGACTGGATGTCCATAGGAGTTCATGGAATCAAATTGGCCTTCACTTTGTGAGAAAAAGGCCATGTTGCTACTGGAAGATTTATTATCACTCTCCAAAAGCCATTCATTCTCCAACAGTCTTAGTTTGTTGAAGATGTCATCAAACCTGGAGGTCTTGTGGGTGTTATTGACAAGAATGGATCTTGTCTCAATCTTCCATACATCACCAAGGCTTTTGAGAAAAGTAGCATTCAAGTCAGGGTCATCAATCTGTGTTCCCATGAAGGAAAGTTGACTTGTGATGTCAAGCAGTCTACTTCTCACACTGCTGAGATTCTCATTGGGTTGAGCCTTAAAGACAGCATACTCATGCATGAGTTGCTTCTTCTTTTCTTCTTTTGTGTCAGCATTGCCACCATGTGCTACTTCAAGAGCTTCCCAAAGCTCTTTTGCAGACTCAAAGCGTTTGTACTTGTGCTGATTCTCATGACCTAGGGCATGTTTCATGATGTTCAAGATTTTCATGTCCACCCTTTTCTTGGCTATATCTTCAGCAGATACAGCTCTTCCATCTTCAGGCTTTTCCTTCTTATCAGCTTCAGGACAATTAGGAACAGCTATCCTTGTGGCAATAGCATTAGCAATCTTTTGAGCTTTGTTGAATGTGTTCCCATATTCAACAATCTCCCAAAGAGTGTAGTCATGGATGGCTATATATTGCTCAAAATTAGACTTCCAAAGCTCGAAGTTCCTAGCATCAAACATGGGAATTTTAATACTAGGGTTTGTGGTGTTGTTTTGTAGCAAAACTGGAGCAGGAGGCTGATTTGTGCCAGACATGATGTTTTTAGGGTTTTGAGAAATTTAGGGTTTTTAGGGTTTTTGGTGTTTTAGGGTTCTTGCGTTACTTAAAGATCAAAAGTTTCTCAACAAGCTCTGATACCACTTGTTGATCCCAAACTTAGATCGATTAAGCTTTGTGTATACGAGATTAGATCAAGTAATACACGTAGAGAAACCTTTGCTTATGAATAAAGTAACTAAGTGTTATGCGGAATTAACACTTAATCTAAAACACAAAGATGTTAAACAAACTTTCACTTGTATTAGAATAAACGAACTTGATTACAATGAAAGAGGTTTAACTTGTGAAAACTTATGAAAACTGATAATTAACTTTAACCTAAAAGATCTTCTTTTATAGATTAAGAAGTCTTGTACAATAAGCTACGAATCAACTATTCTAGGTAAAGATAATAATAGAAAATACAATGTCGAGCTTATCTTTACCATACACAAATAAAGAAACAAATAAACAAAAAGATTCGTATGAAGATATATTACATCAGTGTTAATCTTCAAGGCTGTCAGCGTTGACTTCTTCAAGTGTCAACGCTTGGCTGTCAGCGTCCAATGTCATCCTATCAGCGCTTGAATTCTTCTTATCAGCGTCTAGTGAACTGACCCATAATTTATTCCCAACAATCCGTCCGCAGGGGGTATCAACGTACTAGCCCTCGTCTCGGATAGGGTAGTCAACCCCATAGTACTATCACTTTGTATAAGCGGCTATTTCCCCCTTCGCAAGGGCAAGACAATAGTTAATAGTTCATGAAATTAGGGTCTTTTGCAACTAGGTACTCAACACAATTTCTAAGGCAACATTCGGGACTAACAATCATTCATGACATACGTTCATTTTAAAAACTAGCATGCATTTCCCTCGCGGGTAAAACAGTTTGAAATAATGATAAGCGAGGCTATAAATTCACACCTTATATATATCAAGTAGTCGGTAGTTCGAGAGATGATCACTGACGACGATACGGATGCCCGGGTAAATCAACACCTATCAACCAAATAACGCGTAATGAGTAATCTCATTTTAAAAACCTTATGGTACTGTATAAAATACATAGATACTAGTCACTTAGGACAATTACAACTCACGCCAAAACAAAACAACAAGCATCACTCATTTTACACCATTTGTTCTTATTATTTACGTCATCCATTTTTACTCATTTTCGCCGGTACTTACCAAAAGTACGGGCTGTTTTACTATATTTAACCATTCTTATAAAATTTGACAAAATTCTCAAAAATACTATAAGACCTGTAGATAACACATATTTAATCCCAATAAAATTTTTTACTTCTACGACCCGTTACTCCACGCTTTTCCAAAAACTACATTTTTCGGACTGAAATTGTACTTCGACCAACTTGGACCTCTTTGACCTATTTGAAATGCACCTTTGACCTCTTTGACTCCTAAGTCCACTTATAGACTCAATTACACAGGTTTGTGACCAAAATTTGACCTTTGACCTTTTACCAATTCATACTTGTGGTCCTCGGGATTTGACTAAAACTAAACATAAATTCGGATTATGAAAGTTCTCGTCTCCCGGTACACGATCTTTAAAACCTCATAACTTTTGGCTCGTTTGGAGTCACGAGCTCTACCTTATACCAAATTAAAGCTAAGAAGACACTCTATGACTACATTTAGCTATCTAGACCTGTAGGAAAAAATATTTTTACGAAAAGGTCTTAAACTTTCTGCCTAAATTTAACCATACCAAAATCACTCCTACACTTGTTTTCAAACCCATTAATCATTACTAGGCTTCATCCTAAGCATTCCCAATCATAACCAAACACTATTTTCAGTCCCTAACCCCTATTGATCATCAACCTCATAAGCTAAAAATCTAAAAACTAACATGCAAACACTTGTATCCATCTAGAACATCAATAAACACAAAACCAAACACAAAACCAAACACAAAACCAATGCTCAAAACATCAATCACCATGGCTCCCCAAACACCCCCTTTAGCCGTGGGGTTTGGGTGACCAAATCACCACAACCAAATCAATTTTGGTGGGTTTGTTTAGTGTTTATACCCTCATTTTACATGAATTTAACATGCATCAATCCAATTAACCTCAAAAACGAGTTTGAATGATCTTGAAAATTTTTGGAAAAATTTTGTTAATGCATGTTTGAAATAACCATGGATTAACACTCACTAATGGATTTTAGAAGGTGGTCTAAGGTTAGATTTTGTCAAAACTCAAAAAAAATGGTGGATGGTGGTGGTTTGGGGGTTTTGGCCGTCGGCCTAGAGAGAGAGAGGGAGAGTGTTTATTTTTTTTTTTGTAAAATGTTGTGTGTGTGAGTTGCTTCCCCCTTTTGTGAAATGGGAGGGACTAAAGTGCAATTTCACCTTTCTTTTGGCCTTAAGTAAAAATGTCACCAAAACTTTGCGGGATTGACTCACTAGTCATTTTAGAAAATTTTACGGGAGTCGGAAATTATCCCAAACACTCCAAAATACTTTTGGGATACTTTAAATGTACTCGGAAAGCTATAAAACTCACCCGACTCAACTTAACACGAACCGTAAGTAAAATTCTCGAAAAATTACATTATCGATAAATCGTCAATAATTATAGAAATTTGGGCATCCATCGGGATCGTATTCGTCATCGTCCTTCTTGAATCGTCAATCGTAAAAATTATAACCTCGAACATCGGCTTTAACCAAAATACTTATATATATAGAAATTAAAATTTATTAAAATTTCAAAAATTAGCGTAATTTAGGGTAACGTTAATGACCTCGGTTCTAGGGTGTCACAGCACATATATACATTGGTGTTTCTCTTCTTTCTTCTAACCTTTGTGTAACATGTCACCTTAGCTCATTTACTTGGTGCCCCAAGCAAGGGGAGTAAGCACCAGGGGGAGCTACTAGCAAAGTCCGGTTCTTTTCTTCTTCAAAGACTTGTGCTAACCTTTTTGTTTCGACAAAGGGGAAGAAATGATAGTGATAGACTCTTTAATAATTCGAATAAACTTGTATTTTACGTAAATGAGTTTATAGTTTGTCGTAATCAAAAAGGGGGAGATTGTTAATGCAAAGCAATGCCTAAAAACATTGTTAGTATTAATTAATCTTTCTTAGTTTTGATCACGACAAATTACAAAGACATTTATTGTCAAACACAACCATAAAACGAATTATCTAACAAACACTATCATCAAGGTAATAATCATTACACTAACACATCTTAATCATACTTAGTGATCATAAAAGTGATTAGCTTTAAAACTCACTTTTGTCAAATGTAACAAAAGATTTTTAATAAACTTTATTTTTAAGAAAACGTTTTATTAAAATGAAAATGTAAATTTGAATATGATATATTCCAAATACCATAAGAATATCCTTTGAATGTTTAAACAGCCTCAGATATTTCAAATTCACTAAAATACAAAAAGGAGCGAAGTCTACACTCCGCGGTTCCTTAAGTGCCTACGCGGTTCCCTATCGATAAGGAACCGCCTGGGTAGTTAAGGAGCCGCCCCCAGATAGCCGTTGGCATTTGTCTTCTATAAATAGTGGATCAAATCTGCATTTCCATCAACCCTTTTTGGACATCTCTTTCAACCGTTTTCTCCTATCTGATCCTAGTCATTTGTAAATGATCACTTAAATACCTTATAAACCAGAAATCCTTTGATAAGACAAAGATGAGCCAAAATATTTGAAAACCCCAAAAAATATTTAGACGAGATAAACAAGAAACTTTAAAAACCCCCAAAAATAATTTTCTTATCAAAAAACTTTTAAATCAAAGATCCAACCTGGAGCTCTGATACCATGTAAAAATCAATAATACCACAATGATATTTGCACTCAACCAACCACCTCACGTGTTTTATTAACTTAGAATCCAAAACAGATAGTCCCTAACTGGGTGCTATCAACATACACAGGAAAAGGATTGTCCCCAAACGGATGCAATCCAAGAATACAATGATCAATAATAACTTAAACTACTAAACTACTAAACTGAAACAATAATCAAACGTTTTACATATTGAGTTTTAGTGAGAGAAAGTGAGAGAGAAAGAAGATGTAAACGGAGAATGAAGTAAAACCCTAGGAAGTGATAATCAATGAATATATACTCGAGCAGCTTTGAAAGGTTGGCAAGAGTATTCTTTAAAAACTTGCACAAGTGACAAACAGAGAAAACATATAAAAAAGTTACAGGAGTGACCCTTGTTGAAGGTTAGAAAAGATTGCAAAACAAGTTATAAACTCCAAACATTTTCATGACTGACAAAAACTGATGTTGCTATTATTAAATGGTATAGATCTTGTAGTATAGTATTTTAAAGATAGACACGAAGCAAAAAACTTTTTACTTGAACCCGATTTCGTTTCAAACTGTTAGAGACCCGATGAAACATGAAATTAAAAATAATAATAATAATAACTTAACAATCATATGAGAAATCTTATGACCGAAAACCATACCACTAACAATATTAGTCATAAATATCATGCATTTTATTACGTTAACATTTCATGCTCCTTTTCCCTTATTTTGGTTTCGATTCTATATGCAGTATACAACATATATATAGATCAGTTGTTAACGAATGGAATGCATACAGATTTTAGCTATAGTATTGTTTTAATAGATGATGACCAAATAATACTTATGAGGAACTTACATTTGGTATCAAAAGATAGTTTAGGATTTACCTCTAGAAATCACGAGGAAAGATTTGAGACTGGAATAGAAGACGAGTTCGATCGGACCAAATCACAAAAACCACGATCAACCGAAATAACTGAACTTGGAGTCGTCTTAGAGCAAAAGAAGAGAAGGATAACTTTATGTTTTGACCGAGTATATCCATGACAATCAAATCTTCTATTTAAAAAATGAAAACGTAACGTGGATTCCATAATTGACTTGATATGAAACGTAAGTCACACATACCTTGTATCCATAAATACTAGAATTTATTATTTGTATCACTAATACTATAAATGACTTGTAAATAATACTTACTATTATGATTATATTAATTTGCAAATGTTATAATTCTATCAAATAAAATAATAAAATAGTAAAATAGTAATGTACTAATGTGAATGACTCAAACTCATTTTTTTTTCTTCATTAAAATTTGTGCGTAAACATTACTATAATATTTTTCTTTTCATAAAAACAAATATCTTATATTAAAAATTAATCATACACAAATAATTATAACATAAACTCTTAAAGTGTTAGTATCAAATGCTTATTATATAAACTTTAAGTTATATTAAAAATAATGAAATAAAAGCCAAAATTTTAGGTTTTACATAGTGAGGAGATCCATGCATAATGGATCGTGTATAAATAATGTACGTAGGCCGGACCAAATAGTCCGACTAGCCGCTATACATCATCAACCAATTTTAGTTTGAATGGTTATGTGACAAAAGGACCAAGGAAAAACAATAGTAAAGCAAACATAGATGTTTTTCCGGCAACACAAGTAGAAAACAAAAAAAAAAGAATACTTCATAAAAATAAGCTGTTCAACAGAGGTAATCTTTCGAATTCACGATTAAAACTTGATTTTTTGGGTTAGCTCCCTATACATTCTCACGCACCAGCTTGTCGATGATGCAGACGCCTTTTTCTCGAGATCCTCAAGTTCCTTTTTTTGCTGAAGCTCTACCTCAGCCTTGAGCTGTCTCACGAATTCGGCAACTCTCTCATCCTCCCCGTCTTTATGAAGAATTTCCTTGAATCCGCGATCAATGACATCATTAAGAGCGTCCACTTTATCAACTTCCTTCTTCAAGTTGTCCATTAACTTCTCCATACGCGAAACACTCATCTCGTCATTCTTAGCACGAAGCTTCGTTGTCTGCTCCTCTATCGCGTTACACATGACTTCATATGTCTGAAAAATAAAACATTATTAGTATCATTATCTTAAGCATAAACATAGATTTAGCAATTTACCGAATCCTGATTAGTTGAATCCATCTTCTTGGGTTCGATAATGAAGGATGTGAATATACCATTTTGATTTTTCTTTACCCAAAAAAATTTACGATTTGATTTAAAGGGACTAAATATAGAGTAACATTTAGTCCTAGTCGGTTATGGTTATGACAAAATTTCAAATACAGTCTTTTAAGTTTTAAATATTACTTCACTAGTCCACGACATTGTAATATGGTTTCACCAGCAGTCCTTTGCACGATTAAAGTTGGCAAAATTTGTTAAATTTGTATTGAAGTTAACCAAATGTTTACGATTGGTACTTAATAATTGGTTTGGGGTGAAAATAATTGGTCGTCTAGATTTTCATATTCGAATTGGGCCCTACAAGGCTACTGTTGGAAAATTAGTCAAACAAGAGGTTTAAATGACAATTGATGGTCATGAAACACATTAACAAGAATTAACTAGATAGTTAAATTTTGGTGAAATGTAACGACCGAATTTATGTTGTGTTCATGAACCATTATTGTTATAAACTAGTGTGACCGTTTTTTTTCATCCACTTCACATATAAATGAGAGTGTCTCTCATTTGTCAAAACACCAATCGAAAACCACTGAAACATACACATTACACACAATCCTCTCTTTTTTGTTACGTTTATATTGGCTATTGTGTATCCTATTTGTAATAGAGGGAAGACACAAATTGGTTCGCCTTAATAACTCGTTTGTGCTAACGGGGTTATCCATTGTTGTTGTATCATGGGAGATAGACGTCCACGATTCTCAAGCACCGTGGAGAGGACGAATATATCTTAAGGAAATTGTGAGTATCGCCTCAACATTTTCCTTATTTGTGTTTCTTTGAATCCAAACGGTCAAAAGATTTACGATACGTATTTTATATTTTATGCTTTATGTTGTTTTCGTCTGTCTCTAATAGCAATACACCCGATATATACAAGAGCTACAATATGAGTGAAGTCAAGCGTCGGTGTAACACTTCGAGTCGGTTATTGCGTGAGAGTATTTTGTGTTGAATGTGACTTGGTCCATTTTAAGAAAATGGCATGTTATTTATAGAGATGCATTTGATGATTGTTCACATGGCAGTGATGAAGATAGTGAAGATGAAGAAGATTGTTTTGGATGGGGAAATGAGTCAAATGACTAAAGTTCCTTAAGTATTTTGGGACTAGTGAGTGTAACGATAGACGACTAACGAGTCTTGGTCTACGAAAATAACGATGATGCAAAATGGAGATGTGAGGGATACCTGCAATAGCTAATGACGAAGCTTGACGTTTTATTATGGGCAAACTGAAAACGAAATTTGTATGAAGTATAACATGATCATTAAAAAATAGAGTAAAATGCAGAAATGGTCAATGTGTTATGTTATTTTGGCATATGTGTTTTGAAACTGCAGGCGCCATACCTACGAGGATAGTTTGAGTTCATTTTGATAACTTGACCTAACGGAGCAAATGTTTTGACCATTGCCATGGTTTAACAAAAGAAAAAAAAATTGTGTTTTCTTTTATTTCTTTACTCACAGTTTATAAAAAATTTACAACCGACTAATTCATATGTTCGATCCATTATAACACCAGCGCATCATCCTTGCGTATATATTTTGATATAACTTGTGCTTTTTTCCCAATATTGACTTTACCCATATGACCCACATAAACCCTAATCCCACTAGTTCAAAATCATAACAATTGATGGAGATGGTTAACTGCTATTGTGATAACCGCGTTGTAATTCGTACTTCTTGGGTTGTGCACAAACAATAAGACCCTTTGTGAAAGATGAGGTGGTAGTACTCACAATTGCAGGCTTGAATATCATTAGTATAATCAGTGAGCCTACAACACCTGCAATTGCGTATGGTATAGATAATAAGGCTGATGTTACTCATAGGATGAATGTGGTCATGTTTGATCCAGATGAGGCTGTTGCAAACGGTGCAACCGTTTTAGATGCAAAGTTAAGTGGTGACAAATATAACAACCTTCAAGATTTGGTGTTATTGGATGTCATTCCTTTGTCACTTGGGTTAGAGATAATCGGATAACAAATGAGTTTTGATGTTTGTGCACGCTTGCTATGTGTGTCACGTCTTGATGTTAGTTAGTTTTTTCATCTTTGTATGCATACTAAGGTTAAGAAATAAAATAAAACCAGTTTGGTCATTTCATGGTAACAATAAAAGTTAATGACAAATAGTTAATGACGTAGACTAGGGCTGGTGTTATTATGGATCGGGCCAATGAATCGGTCGGTTTATAAATTGTGATAAGAAAATAAATAAAAGAGAAGACAATTTTGTCCTTTTGTTAAATCATGGTAACGATCAAAACATATACTCTGTTAAGTCAAGATGTTAAATCATAGTATGACGCTTTTCAAAACACTAGGTAGAATATATGCAAAAATGACATACCCCAGTGACCATATCTGCATTTTACTCTTGAAAGAGTAAATTACATCGTTCATCCTTGTGGTATACGTTGACCGACACGATTCGTCCCTTGACAGAAAAAATGCACCATTCGTCCTTAAGTGGGAACGTTATGTATCGTTAGTCCCTCTCATTAACGGACCTCACTAAATTTCGTTAAATGTGCTCACATGATACCAAAGTGAGGGTATTTTAGTCCTTGTGCCCTTTTATTTTTAACTTTATCACCTCCATCCAAATACTTCTTTTTTTTTTCTTTCATATTTTATCTTCATTCATCATCTCCAATCACCTTCATCTTCATCTTTAGCCACCACCACCCCTAAATACATCATAAAAAAATACCTAAATTAAATGCACCATGCACGTTACAATATCATCCAAAAAATTAATGAAACGCAAATTAAACAGCCACCCATTCGTCAGTTCACCTGATCCGATCCTATACAAAAAAAGTTCTTTGCATTTTGTCATATTTTACATTAGAGAGGTGAAAGTCAAATGGTGGTTTTGGTGGCAACGATGATACCCAAAAAAGAACGAGCCCAATTCACTCTTACGTTCCAATACCATCCAATCTGATTGACACCCAAAAAAGAATGAGCCAAAGTCCGATTCTTATGTTATAGATGGAATTAGAGCATATTCTTAGTGCGAATTGCAATTGAGGTGAAATTGTTTGAGGGATTATGAGTATGCAGATTATGGATAGGAGAAGAGAATTTGATTGAGTATTATGAATTTATTGATTGGAGAAGAGTGTTTAGGTAGTACCAAATCTTTTAATAGTAATTACTTGAGTGAGAGGATTCACGTTTAAGATTGTGAAGATGTCACATAATTGAATTGGGTGGAAGAGGGATTTGCTCAGATCCCCATTGAATTTGTTTGTGTTAATTATATTGTTTATTTATATAATAAATACATTCATTTCAAACAAAGAAATTAAGCGACGCTGGTATATGGCTTTTGAATTACGTGTCTGGTGTAATTTAATGTACTTATAATTAAGCCTTTAGTTAGGTATATTATTATATTTGTTCTTTTATGTGTATATATATATAAATTTAATTTTAATGTTTGGATTTCATTTGAAATGTTTATGAGAAAGAATGGAAGATGGTGATAGTTAGGATTGAAAAAGCATAAAGGACGAAGATGATGTTAAAATTAAATGGGAAAAATTTTAAAATACCCTTATGTTTCTAGATTTAACGAGAGTTAATGACGCATATTAAAGTGAAAAGATCAATGGTACATAACGTTTCCCGCTTAAAGACAAACGGTGCATTTTTTTGTCAAAGGACGAAATACGTTGGTCAACACAAACCACAAGGACAAACAATGTAGTTTACGCCTCTTAAAAAATACTAGTGACAAACTTGCGAGGGGGGCAAAACTTCAAGGACGAACCGTGTATTGTTGTCTAATCTTTAATTATGTAAAGAAAGTAATCGGTACATTTTTATACTTCACTAGTCTAGTTTATGTGCTACAAATTATGATCTTTTTAAAAGTTAACACATAATTTAACGAAATAGATATTCATAGAGCATGAAACCTATTAAAATTGTGATCCAAATCTGCTAACATATACTAACTTGAGGGACTTATAGTGTTTGTTTAATGTTTCAGATTCACCCCCTTTGGACTTGCTGTGGAAGCATACTTGGAAGAAAGGGACTAAAGCTGTTTATCTGCTAAAGTTTTTAAGTAGCCCAAATCTACAGCCCAAGCCCATAGTGTTAGCCTATGAGTCAAGCAGATACTTTGGTATTATACCCTAGCATTATGCTAGGGTTTCATTATCACAATTTATGTGTGTGTTTTTCACAATATTACTCTCTCTCTCTAGTTCATCTCTGTAAAACTTAGTTTGATCTCATTTTCTTTTATGTTTAGATTTGTAAAACTATTATCATGTAGATAATAAGACTACAACTGATTAGCAGTGGTAGTCTTTTATGTTTTCTTTTTTTGATCTTCTAAGTCTTGATTAATATAAGTAAAACTATTTTAGGATCTCTTGAATCATGTTTTTCTACATGTTATCATAGCCAGGTTGTTAAAAATCGATGAAAAACTTTTTAGGGTTTTGATAAAATTAGGGTTTTTTTGTTTATATACACTTTTTTGGATAGATCTGCTATTGAGATAGCTGGTTATGTTAATATTACATCTAGATCTTTTGTTTTACTCTTTTATTTTTTGAGAAAAAAATAGGGTTTCGGAGATTTGGTGGTGGTTATGTTTTTTTGTTACTAATTCTGTTGATTAGTTGGCTTGCCTTCGATTGAGGTGATTTTCCCTAATTTTTGAAAAGAATATTTTGGGGCTTCACTTTTTTGGAAGATTGGATGCTTTGCGGTGGTTATTGTGACTTTTTTTTATTGATTCGGTGGTTGATCTACTCGTGTTGGTGCTTTGCCCTAATTTTTCTCGAGAAGAAAAATTAGGGTTTGTACTTTGGAAGTTCTGTCACATTCTAGACTAACTGAATCTAGGAGTAATAGTTCGATTGTGCTTGATTGTGTGCACTGTAACACCTCTCATCACCCCCTCTCTCTTTATTTGCTATGTGTTGCCTTTTTGTTGTTGATTATTAATCATATGTGTTGATTGTTTGTCTTTTGTTATCTTTGATGCGGTTGGTTGTTTATTTATTTCGACTTTACCTTTTATCTGGACTCTCAACCTTGGCCTTGCCCTTGACCTACCACCTTGAGTGTTTTGGAAGCCTGGGAATTTAGTTGGCTCTGGTTGAGTTTATTTTTTTGACTTTTTTGACCTTCACCGTGTCTGAACATGGTGAATCTGATACTGAGAGTGGGACTAATCTAGTCACAATCATCAGTAAACTAGATGTGAGCAACCCTTTGCATTTACACCCTAATGACTCAACAGTGTTGACTATTGTGTCTGTTAAATTAAAAGGAACTGAAGATTATCAAGTTTGGGCTAATGTTATGTTGTTAGATTTGGAAGGAAAAAATAAAATTGGATTTACTGATGGTACTTGCAAGAGGTCTTTAACTGATGAAGATTTGGGAAAACAATGTGATAGAGTTAATGCTGTGGTTTTGGGATGGATCCATAACTCAATATGTGAGGAGTTGTTCCTTAGACAAATTTTAAAAAAAATTCCCAAACATGTTTGCAAAGAATTAAAAGAGACTTATCATAAGGTTGATGGTTCTATTATCTTTAATTTACATCATAAGATTAACACATTGAAACAAAATAACTCTAACATGTCTAATTATTATCATAAGTTGAATGCTTTGTGGAAACAATATGATGTCATGATTGAATTGCCTAACTATGTGTACTGCAATCAACGAGTTTAAAAAGCATAATCAACTATCGAAATTGATGCAATTCGGATGGGACTTGCCGATTCTTACATGAGTATAAGGAGTTCTATATTATCTAGGGAGAATCTCCCTGATGTGAAGGGAGCCTATGCCATTATATCTAGTGACGAGTCTCATAGAATGGCATCTGGTAGTAGCTCTGGGTCCTCTCATAGAGCCCAGATTTCTGCATTCTTGTCTAATGGGCCCACTAGAAACAACTTTCAGCGAAATCAGAACCCTAATACTAATGTTTTAATACCTATCACCAACAATTTCAGGCCTACCAATAGCACCACTGGATTTAGACCTAACAATCAGAATGCTACTATACCTAATTTTACCTCTAATGTTGAGTTGGTTTGTTAGAATTGTGGGTACAATGGTCACACCATCGAAAGGTGCTTTAAGATCATTGGATACCCCACTGATTTTGGAAAGAAAAAACCTGGTATAAAGGGAAAAATGTGTCTAATAACTCTGTTGGTTCTACTTGTGCTACTGGTTTTTCTGATGAACAAATGGCTACTTTATTCTCTTTTATTAAGGATAACAATGGGTCTGAAAAGAATGTGCAGACCAATATGGCAGGTACATATTTTAATTCTAACAATTTTTTAATGAAAATTTCAACAAGTTTTATTGTTCCAACACTAGTTCTAAGCCTGGTATGAAGTATAATGGGAAGGTGATTGACTCTGGGGCTAACCAACACATGACCAACAATGATAAATAACTTGATAATGTTTATGACATTTTAAACCTTAAGATCAAAGTTGCTCACCCTAATGGGACCGAGGCTATAATATTTAAAATTGGAAACCTTAGACTTTCTAATGGGTTGATTTTGTTTGATATGCTTGTTATACCTGATTATTATGTTACCTTAATCTCTGTTCACAAACTGGCAAAAGATAATAAAATCTTTGTTGTATTTGATGAAAGTAAGTGTTTCTTTGTGAATCAGAATTTGAATCAGAAAAATGTGTTGGGGGGGTGGGGGGGTTGGTAAACAGTGTTGTGGTTTATACTACTTAGACATTAAAGGTATTAAGTATAATAGTTTTAACAATATTATTGCTTGCTCTTTGTCTCGCCATGATTGGCATTGTAGACTTGGCCACCCTGCTGACCCTGTCCTTAATGTGCTAAAGCAGTCTTTAAAAATTGACAAAGATGATAAAACTATTTTTTGTGAAATATGTCAAAGAGCTAAACAAACTTGGAAACCCTTTCCTTTAAGTGACCGTATGACTAAATCTCTTAGTGATGTTGGTGCATTTAGATTTGTGAGGTCCCTATAAGGTGGCCAACTATTATAGTCATAAATATTTCTTAACTGTTGTGGATGACTATACAAGGGTTGTTTGGGTGTATCTTATAAAAACCAAAGATGAGGTCATGTCTTGTATTGAAATCTTTAATAATCTGATTAAAAATCAATTTAAAAGAACTGTCAAGATTTTTAGAAGTGACAATGGAACACAGTTTGTGAATCAAAACTTTATAAAATTTTGTAATGAAAGAGGAATAATTCACCAAACATCTTGTGCATATACCCCACAACAGAATAATGTTGTTGAAAGGAAACATAGAACATCTGCTAAACGTTGCTAGATGCCTTATGTTTCAGGGGGGGATCCCTCTTAGATATTGGACTGAATGTGTGCTGACTACTACCTATCTTATTAACAGATTGCTCTTTTCTGCGCTAAATGGAAAATCTCCCTTTGAAATGATTTACAATACTTGCCCTAATCTCTTTCATATCAGAATGTTTGGTTGTCTTTGTTTTGCTACTATCCTTAATAGTCATGATAAACTCACTAACATATCTAAAAAATGTGATATGATGGGTTATTCTAGTTCTTAGAAGGGTAATAGGATTTATAGTCTTGATAGACATCAGTTTCTTGTTTCTAGACATGTTAAATTTTTTGAGACCATGAATCCTTTTAAACATTCTACTTCTAAAGTCAATAAAGGTAAGAATTCAAATGTTTTTCAAGATTTAAACCTATTAAACTTCTTTGATTATGATAACCCTGAGCTTCTTAATGATGATAAGAGAGTAACACCTTATCTGAATAGTGACCATGTGTCCCACAGTGAAGGTGGCCACTCTCCCAACCTTGGGAATAGTGTACACACTGTTGATTCCCCAATGATTGGGGATGAGGCTCATAACAGTGAGAACACTAATGCTAGGTTAGAAGAGGAGGCTGCTACACTTGATGAAAGTAATGAGTCTGAAGGAAATTTGGATCAAAATCCAAATATCTCAACTCAAGGAACTTAAATTTTGAGAAGGTCCACTAGACCTTCTGTTTTTACAAAGAATTATAATGATTTTGTTGTCAATTCTAAAGTCAAGTATGGTCTTGAAAAGTTTGTTGGTTATTCCAAGCTTAATCAAGAAAATATCTGTTTTGTCACTCAACTTAATAAAAATAGTGAACCAAAAAGTTTTTTTGAAGCATCTCAGAACCCTCTTTGGGTTGATGCTATGAATTCTAAACTCGCTGCTCTTCTTGAAAATGATACTTGGGATATTGTTGAGCTTCCTAAAGGTATGAAATCCCTAGGATGCAAATGGATATGGAAACTTAAATTTAAGTCTAGTGGGGAGATAGAAAGATACAAGGCTAGGGTTGTTGCTCAAGGTTTTGGTCAAAAGGAAGGAATATATTATGAGGAAACCTTTGCCCCTGTTGTTAATGTGGTTACTATTAGATGCTTTCTTAACTTAGCTATTGTTCAATCTTGGCCTGTTTCTCAACTTGACATTAATAATGCCTTCTTATATGGTGACCTTGATGAGACTGTGTACATGAAGCCACCTCAAGGATATCTTCCTAGAGGTGAAAACATGGTGTGCAAACTTAAAAATTCTCTTTATGGCCTTAAGTAGGCACCTAGGCAGTGGAATGTCAAGCTCACCTCTGTTCTAAATGAAAATGGCTTCACTTAATGCAAATCTGATTACTCTCTTTATACCAAGTCTCATGGTGATACTTTTCTTGCTTTGCTTGTGTATGTCGATGATATCATTATTACTGGTAACAACACTGTTGAGATTAAGAAGTTTGAAGTTTTTTTAGAGCTAAATTTATGATTAAAGATCTTGGTAAGTTAAAGTATTTTTTGGGAATTGGAGTTGTTGATATTGTTTCTGGTATCTATTTGAATCAGAGTAAGTATGTGTTAGACTTGTTAACTAAAGTATAGTATGCTTGTTTGTAAACCTGCTAAGACTCCTTTGGTGTCTAAGCTTACTATATCTAATGAGCTCACTGATAGTGACCCTTTACTAAATAACATTGTTGATTACCAAAAGCTCATGGGCAAGCTTATCTACTTAACTAACACCAGACCTGACATTTATTATGTTGTGCATTGCTTAAGCTAGTTTATGCGCTCTCCATTAAACTCTCATCTCAAAATTGCTTTCAAGATATTAAGATATCTTAAGAGATCTCCAAGTTTGGGTATTCATTTCAAAAGAACATCTGGTATGAATCTTAATGCTTATTCTGATGTTGATTAGGCTAAGTGCGTGGTTACTAGAAAATCCGTCACAAGGTATTATGTTTTTATAAATGAAAATCTGGTTTCTTGGAAAAGCAAAAAACAAAATATTCTCTATAAGTCTTCTTTTGAGGCAGAGCATAGGGCTCTTGCCTCTGTTACCAGTGAAGTTATTTGCATTTTAAAAGTCTTGAAATATTTGTAGTGTGAAAACCTGATCCCTGTTACACTTTACTGTGATAGCAACTTTGCTATCAAGATAGCAGCCAACCCTATGTTTCATGAAATAACTAAACACCTTGAAATAGACTTGCATTTTGTTAGAGAAAATTTTTTAAATGGTGTTGTTAAAATTGTTAAAGTGGATTCTACAAATCAAATTGCAAATATCCTTACAACAGGGTTGGATACAGATCAACATGAAAACTTGGTTGAAAAATTAGGTATGATAAATTTGTACGGGCTATCAGATTTAGGGGGATGTTAAAATTGTGACCCAATTTGCTAACCCATACTAACTTGAGGGACTTATAGTGTTTGTTTAATGTTTATGATTCACCCCCTTTAGACTTGATGTAGAAGCATACTTGGAAGCAAGGGACTAAAGCTTTTTATCTGCTAATGTATTTAAATAGACCAAGTCTACAACCCAAGCCCATAGTGTTGGCCCATGAGTGTTGGGTCCACTGGTTGTGGATCTTGCAGCCTGTTAAGGATGGTGAATGAATTCTTTAATCACAAGTCTATTCACAGAGAGACTCTTAATGAAATACAAAGTATAAGTGCGGAATACAAATACTAAGATCAAGAAGACACATAATAACTAAATAACTTGATCCTTACAAAGGATTTCTACTATTGATATGAAATGAATACTAGTGAAAGGTGTGTCAAACCATTCTGCCAATGGGTTCCTTTTATACTACTGTTGATACAAAAGTTGGATGATCCTTGCTAGACCCGAATTAGGCTTAATTCGGGTTGGCTGGGCTCCGGCTCTTGCACCAAGTGAATAGTCTTGCTTAGATCCTACACACTTAAGCAACACGCGTTAGGCTTACCGTGGGAATGTATCCCACGATTAGACTCTGGCGTGAGAGTAAGTAATCGGTTAGGGTTAAGAATCGGATGTGAGGTTTAGAGTATGGAGAATGTAATACCTTTGTGGAACCCTTGGGGGTTCCTTATATAGGTAGTGAAACCCTAATGGGCTCACTGTTTACTTCGGCCCCAAGTATAGGATAACCACCATAATTAGCTTGATTGTTATCTTCTAATTATGGTTAGTGTATATATTATACTTTAGCGTGAATCCCAACCCTAATAAAATTATGATTCTGTCTAACCCTGTCCCGGCTGTACCGGGCCGTCGGCCGCACACATTTTATGCGGCCACTGTTCATTCAAGCCCATAAGCTTAACTGATTAACCCAACCTATTCGTGATGGGTCAGATACGGGTAGTACCCATGGGCCGGGTCCATGACCCGTCTGGGGACTATACGTCATCTTGTCCCCCCCAGTCTAGTCGTTACAGCCGTAGGTGGAATATCTAGACTAACAAGATGCCCCCCCGGACGTACCAAGGAAAGAACATTTTGAAATGTTGAAATGGATGAAAACCATATTTTGGTAGCACGTGGCAACTTTGTTAGGAAGTTTATTCCTATAGTACACCAGCCGTACGTGACGACCGAGACAAATTAAATGAAACATTGAATATGGTCTTACGTATGACCGCATATCCCGACACAATTGACTGTTTATCTGCCATTTTGACTGACAAAGTGCAAACAGCCAGTACCTCGAGCAACGCAATCTCCTGAGTCAGAAGTGACCCGTGGGCCCCACCTGACTGTTCACTTGCCACTCACTTCCCAACCACACGATTTAGGTTAGTGGAAGACACGTGTCATGAATCTAACGAACCATGACCAACGAGGCAACCCTATAAATAGGTTGCCCATACGGCTGTGTGTTACACATAGTCTTTTTCCAATTTCTGCCATTAACGCTTTCTTCCTTACCACCAACTTCTTTCGCACAGATCCTCCCTTACACAGGTTAGAATACCACGCCTTCATCTTGCTTTAATTAATTATGGCTCATAGAAATAACCCTACCATCGGATCCATGCTAAATATAATGACAGAAGAGAAACTAGGGCACTTTTGCTGTGATTTCTTCATTCCTAGCAACCTTCATCCATCTCTCCCTGGTGCCGGGGACCTCATAACTGAGGCACCCCAGGGAAAGATTGGCTTATACGCTCGTCTTTTTGATGCGGCCAATTACCACATTTCTTTTACCGGATTCCTCGTAGATCTACTAGGTTATTATGATGTGCATATCACCCAGTTACACTATATAGGCGCATGTAAGATTAGCCAGTTCAAAATCCTATGTCGTGCACGAAGCATTACCCCAACCGTAGAGTTATTTGGGCTGTTTTATACCCCCAACTTAGTGAATGGATGGCTTTCCTTTAAGAAACGATCCCCAACCAGCCCGACAGCTCACAATAAAGCCATGGGCTCGCTGAAAAACTGGTACGACCACTACTTTTTTATTGACGCAGTAGTTTGGCCGACTGAGTTTGTTTTTAAGCATAGATTACTCCCTGACTTTCCTCCCCGGGCCGGTACATACAACGCACAACACGCCCAAGAAATAGATAGGAATAGGACAGGGTTTCATAGGAATCTACCAGAGTCATTCCTTTGCCTTCTAGGGATTAGCCTAAACTACATTAAACATAAACTACAAGGAAACCCTAAACTACATTAAACATAAACGTGTAACTCCTGATATGCATATCCTTTCCTAAGATATCTCATGTATATCCTAACAAACTACTAAGAATAACATTGTTTGATTTTATACTAGACAAGGAGCACGTGTTGCTGCTACTACTACTAGGACCAGGAGGAACTACATACCTCCTAGTTAATCTATTAAAAATATCTATTACATAGGTCCTAACAATCCTCCCCTAAACTTGAATTTGACTGGTTGAGTTCAAGTTTCTTGGTAGATCTTGCAAACGCAGCACGAGGATTGAAAGAGCAAAACGAAAGCAGCAAAATAACCATCAGAAGTGAAAGCACAAAGACCGCTGCAACTAATAACGCTGAGAAGCTTCTTGAAAGCTTGGAACAGATCTGCACTTGTTGAATCTTCACAGAAACATGAGCAGATTTGATAAGCCTTTACCAAATAGCTGCTCGCTCTTAGGCTAGCTAGGCTTTGTGGTGGAATAAGCATCACCCTGGGAGACCATAACCCAACCCAACTCTTAGAACGTAAATCAATGGTCAGTGGGAGTACCCTAATGATTTTGGGCAAATCATCACAGCCGTCAACGGATTTGATTGAAGTCTTTACCAGAAGCCGTACCCTTTCGGACTAGCCAACTCTTAGCAATAAAGCATCGGTGACCTGAAAACCCTATAGCTTTGAGCAAGCTATTACAGCTATCAAGGTATTTGATAAAAGTCTTTACCAAGAGTCGTACCCCCTTGGACTAGCCACTTTTCAGTCTAGGACCAAGGCAAGTGAAAACCCTCCAATTTTGGGTAAACTGGCAACCATCAATGAATTTGAGAATCACACCAGAGCCGTACCCTCATGGTGAACCAACTCTTTCTTGTCTGCAAGACATGGTGAGTTGAACACCATTTGTTGTGTGGAACAGATCCAACACCAGTAGTACATCACAAGACAGCCTAAGTGTGAAAAATCCAAGAGATAAAAAGTTCACGATGGAAAAGTATAAGCAGATATTATATGATATACAAGTTTTGAAATTTCCATCACATGTTAGAAGTATAAGCAGATATTATATAAAAGTATATTTTTTTTTATTTTTTTTAACAAACGAAGTGAAGTGTTAGGCACCAATCACTGTACATATTGGTGAAAAGAATGTATAAGATATCAAAAGTAGAGAAGAAACAAACCAATCACTCACCAGAAGCAACAACTTTTTCCGCAAGTATCCGAGCTTGAATACCTTCAACCAAGGTGGTGGCCATAGTAGACTCATTACCAGAAGGAGCATTGGACACCACCAGGTGGCACTCCAACATAGCTTCCATGCTAGCAATGGTGAGAGGATACTCCAAATCGACATGCATAAATACACAAGCACCAGATTCTAACTCCAAGACATACACACCACAACCTGCATACAACTTCCACCTAGTAATCACCCAGCGAGGCTATTCCTTCCACACCCTAGCACTAGGAGAATCAGGGGGACAATCCAACATGATCTTCAAATCACCCCAAAGGACCAACCCAGGCTAGCTAGGTACATCACTAGGAGACTTTGGAATAGCAACATCAACCAACCCATATCGCAGCATAAGATCACGACGTTCTACCCAAGATAAAATGCTTTGCAGCCCAAATACATATTTGTGGTAGCCATCACTAGTCTTGATCAAATGGGTATATTTACCAGCAGCAATGGGGGATGGCTGAACCTCCCAATGTACAATGTCATCCACGACCAAGGGGCATGTCATCCTCGATATCAGAAGCGACATCAATTAAGTGGGCAGGGTCCCTCTTCTCTAATGGAACTGTCTTACCATGGCGAGCCTTCTTTTTGTGAATAGACCTGCGAGGGGTGGGGATAGTAGTAGAGGGCTCCTCCTTTACCTTGACAGTAGTGGCAGCAAGAGTAAAAGTATGAGCATCAACATGCTTTGGATCATGAGTAGCTTCATCTGCAAGGTGTGTGGGGGTTGGTTCAGAAATCGGTAGAGGTGTAGGATCATCAACAAGGGTAGGATTAACAGTAGGTGTGGCATCAACATCAAGTGTGGTGGTATCATCCATATGAGAAGGGGTGGGATCAACCTTGGAAGAAGAAGACAAGGGAACAGCAGGAGTAGCTTCAACAGTAGTAGGGACACAAGAAGTACCTTCTTTGGGAACACCGGAGGATGGAGTGGGAGCAGCAGTAGGACTTGGGATTGAAGTAACAGGAGGAGGAGGGCGATAGATTGCATTAGCATGCATAGGTGAATCCTTCTGTTTAATCATTTTGGTGTACAAGTCCTTAAGGTCATCATCAGATAACCTGACCTTCTTCCAAGTCTAGCCATATGTGAAGTAGGATCCAGATTGATTTTTCACATATTGCTGCATTAACCTCTTTTGTTCAGCATAAGAGAGAGGTCTGTTGTGGCGATATTGGCGAAGTTGAGCAGCTAGCTCTTCCCGTTATCGTTGCATCAAAGACATTTCCCTACGAACACAATTCCCCTGGTTCACATCCGCCCCAAGACATCAATGAACTGCGAGTAATCAGAGGTGAGGATTGTAACCACATTCATCCAATCCACGTTGTCCCAAAACATTGCATTGTGTTTGATCTGCTCACGGCGTTGTTGCTTTAAAGCTTCATCCTCAGCCGCAGCCGTTGAGGCAGCCGCAACCTCTTGGTCAAATTACTCTTGTAGCTTCTGAGCAGCCTCCTCTCCCATTCTTTCTTCCTCCATTTGTCTACTGATTCTCTTCCTAGGAGGTGAGGGTGCATCAATCATTGGGGCTTTACCCTTTGGGTCATGAGATGGACCAGGAGCTGAGGGTGAAGGACCAGTAGTATCAGTCCTTGGCATGGGGCCACCAGTAGTGGGTGGAATGATTGAAGCACTAGGAGGAACAGGTAAGTCTTCACTCAGCTTAGAAGCAAAAGCAGCCCTGGCCAAAACAGTCAACCCATCTTCCTCCTCATCCTCATCAGAATCAGATAAAACCACCTTCTTCCTATGGCGCTTCAGCAACTTTTCCAATGACTTGACCCTATTTGCCAAAGGGAGCACAAAATCCCTAGTGAGCTTTCGATGCTTGTTGAGCTCATCCTCCAACTATATGATCTTCTCATAGTACCTGTGCACTAAAGCAAGCAATGAAGTCAGAGTAACAGGTTCCTCAGCTTCCCCACCAAGAGGACTTGGTTTGGGGGATGCTTCATTGGGACCAGAAGCAAAAGATTGGTCAGCCACATGATCATGAGAGCTAGAAGGCTCCTCGGCAGAAGGGTGAACTGGGTTAGGAGGGGGAGAATCAGCAAATGGGGACACATGTGGGCGAGTAGAAGAGGTGACCTTTGAGGTAAATGGCATTTCTACCACCATCTCTCTAGCCGATTCCTCAACCTCCACATGAGGTACCCCAGCAGCAGGAACCTCCTCCTCCATGGGATCATCAACCAATTGAGGTTCCTCCTCGGCTTGAACAGTCGGAGGAACCACATTGGGAACCCCTTGGGCAAGACACAGCATGGCAGCAGAGAGGGGCCTTTGAGGACCAAGATAATCAATTGTCATATTCGCATATACTTTCGGAGTGAGCTTAGAAGGCACATATTCTTTCCTATTTCTAGGTAAACACATAAGAATCTGTTGCAAAAACCTAGGATACATGAGAAACTTCTTTTTAGAACCAGAAGCACTAAGATTGCTAACAAAACCATCTAGAAAACGAGAAAATTTAAAAGGACGGCCTTGTGCAATACACACCAAACCAGTAGCAAGGGAGATGGGAAATGCATCCCAACTCCCTGCTTTGGGACTTAAGCATTGTATCAAGAAGTGAACAAGCAGCTTCCATTGGGGTAAAAGCGATTTTTATAAAAGTTAAACTTCCCCTCATGATTGTAACAAATTGCAGCCATACCATCTAACACCTCCGCATTTGGGAGAGAAATAATGCCATCTTCATCTTGGATATGAAGAGCAAATTGTCACACCCCACCATGGTGGAACATAGGGCGCGACGTATGAATATCATCACAACAAACGGTGTCTCTATAGAGAAAACTAAAATGCAACTATAATGTCATAAATGGCGACACAAAGGTCATGACAATATCTCAATATAGCAGGAGTCTAGGTAAGTAGGTAACAGTCCTACCACTTACCCAAGACAAACAATAAACATAAACCAATGAAACATATAGGTGCCAACAGCATCACTTATTCAAAACACATAAAAATAAACTAAGAAGGAAACGTGGATCTCCTTCTATATGCAATCCTAAGGCATCCAAGTCTAGCCACTTCTATCCTCACGCTTAACCACATTCACACCTGAAAGAGACACTAAAATGTCAACATAATGTTGGTGAGAGTCATAGGTTTAGACTCCAACGCTAAATTAGTTATAAGCTGTGAATAACAACCATCAACACAATAACATATGGACAATGTGTTACAAGTATGCATTAACAACTAACATTCAAGATCAATCATACCAAACCAAAATTCAAGGCCCTCAGCCTTACCAAACACCATGGTACCATAGATGATCACACTGTGTACCTATCACAAGGCCACTACCTTGTAATTATCCATTGGTCCCATAGACGATCACGCTATGTACCTATTCCAAGGCTCCTACCTTGTCAAACCACAATAACTGAGACGACACGTGTCCCTCGATCCAAATCATACACAATCAAGAATCACATAGTAGTTAATCACATAATGTACACACAAGTCCATCTCAAATCATAAAAACATTCACATCATCAATTTAGAAAATAACTCAACACATTGTCTCTTCCATCCCATCTGGAAGTCAAAATCAATAATAAACATGGGACTATGAAACTCACCTGATTGTTTCTCCAAAAGTCCTCGCACTAGCAACAAGCTAACAAACCAAAAACACGCAATCAATACATGAACCAATCACTAAGATGGCTCATCAACCTATGATGGACATCTAGCCTACTCCCATATAAATACCCCATTTATATGCTCTAAACACCCCATTACCCTTCCCTAACAAGTCCTTAACTTGTTTAAGTTTAATAACTATCCCGTTCATATTTTACACAAAACAGTCCCAATTTTAGGTCTCTAAACTTTAAGTCAAACGTCCACTTAAACATACCCATGGTTTCTGTAAAAGGAATATTCATACCCTTACATATGTTAGCTAACACCTCCCACTTGCCCCAACCTTAAAGCTACTGTCAAGGCCCATATATATATATTTTTATTATATATATATATATATATATATATATATATATATATATATATATATATATATATATATATATATATATATATATATATATATATATATGTATATATATATATATATATATATATATATATATATATATATATATATATATATATATATATATATATATATATATATTATATATATATATATATATATATATATATATATATATATATATATATATATATATATATATATATATATATATATATATATATATATATATATATATATAAATATATATATATACTTTTGTCATTCCAGTTTTACTGATTTTAAACATACAAAAAGTTTGTTACAATTATGGGTCTTACCCTAAACCACAACCTTATCCCAAGTGCAGATAATTTCTACAATATATAAACCATCTCTCCTGTTCGTTAGAAGATCCCAATGCAACCCTAAGTACCCCAGACAACCCCAAACTTAAAAAGAAAACAGGCTGACTTGAAAACTGTTTTGACCTCCGACTGTTGTAACCTGTTTTTGACCCACTTCCCGACCTCCAATTTAGTTCTCGTTTCTTGCATTGGATAGCCACTTCATTTACCTTTTCAGGGATACTTGGATCACAAAATAAGAGTTTGTAGAACTCCGAATATGATCAAAACAATTGACTCAAAATTCTGCCCAGTTTTTAAAAACGGGTTTAACAAAATCAACCTCATTAATTAACCCTAATCCCTCTAATTACAAGCCCTAATCTATGTAATCATCATATTATGATTAATATAACATAAATTTACTGTTTTAAAATTAAACCTAACCTAAATCCATCATAAGATGATCAATTAAACATAAAAACAATTTAATCAAAAAGGTTTAAAAAGGTTTTACCTTTAATTCAATGGAGGATGAAAAAAACCCAATTTATGAAGAAACCCTAATTCTTTGTTGAAACCCACGAATTTCTAACTCTCTAGGAGAAAAATAATGACTTTTGGTTTTAATAAAAAATTATATAGGGTATGGGTGAACCCAAGTCCAACCCATAGCCCATTTACCACTTTCCTTTTCCTTTTTCCTTTCTTTTAGGCGGCCAAAACCGACCCTACACCCCCTTAATTCGTTTTTTTTTATTTTTTTTTCTTTTTATTGTTAATTAATATCTTATTAATATTACCTTAATTCACCTTAATTTATTTCAGCTCCTAAAACTCCCAAAACCTCAAAAACCGTAAAACTAGTCAAATTTACGCGTTTTACCGTAAAAGACGTAAAATATACACTTTTATAAAAAATCTCAAATTTGAAATAAACTTTATAACTAAGTCCTAAATGACTAAAACCATCCCGAAAAATACTCCCGTGATTAAACACCTCATCCGAGACCTCAAAACGCTAAACCATAAGTCGTAAAAATACGATTTTCTATAATACATATACGTATACGTAAACCACTAAATAACACCATCTCACTTCATAGTGACTACCATGTGAAACTCATGAACATGAAATCATCACACATCTTTTCACTCACAAGGTACCCCGTACCGGAAACGATATCCAAACCACCATCTATACACACCAATTAGCACATAACACACGTAAAGACACGTAACTAGCATAAAATAAAACTAAGTGACGAACCTCAAAACCAGGGTTGTCACATCACTCCCTCCTTATAGAAATCTCGTCCCGAGATTTACTCCTTAGGATCAAACACAAAAACAACAAACCACACGAGGATACTTGTTCTAAATGAACTCCTCTCATTCCACGTGAACTTTAGTTCAAGTTTCAAAATACCACATATACAAACCTAAAATAAGTTAAACTCATTGCTAAACTCTTGACTTCACAGTCAATAACCCTCACAAATGACACAAGTCCCGAATAACCGTACCTGTAAAATGCATTCTCAAACAACCTTTACCAATCTCAATGCATGAAATGTCTCATGTATACAACTCATTTCCCCAGGTAATTCTATGATCATAAGCTAATGGTCCGATCTTTCCAAAGATCATAAATGGACCTACAAAACTCTACATCAACTCTTCCATAAAACATACCACCCGTTACTATGGGTGAAACTTCATACACAACTTTGTCCACTAACTCTAGTGGTTTCCTCCTTTTTCTACATAGCATCCGTTGTTACTCTCATCCTTTCCACAACATCATTACCACATTAGTAGCCTCTTTTACCAATTTAGTCCACAATGGGGACAACTCACCCTATCCTTTCATACAGTGCCTCAAATGGAATTTATCGACTTCTAGTATGATAACTATCATTATATGAAAACTCAGCCAATCGTTAACGAGATTTCCTAACTCCCTCTAAATCAATCACCCATGCCCTTAGTGTAACACCTAAGGTGGTATAAATATCTCACTTGCCTATCCTTTTCCAGTCAGCTGGATATACTCATATCTAATCCATGCTTCATCAACACCCCCTTTAGTCCGTACCCAAACTACTTAAAAATTCCAATTTCCTTCCAAAGTGACCCATGACGGTCTTTCACATATCCCATTAGTTCTTCAAACCAAATCAACTTATGATCTATACACATCATCAAAATGACGGTTATCTCAGTTAGTCTATCAACTGCCATCCAAACCCATGCTACAGCTACTTCCATTAAATTTGGATAGCTCATTAGTAGCACCTATACACTTCTTTCTCGCTTTTCTTCATCTTGTCTAAGTTAGACCAAGCCCTTCATCCCTATGGCACATCACACCTATAACTCTCATCCATTCGATTATCGACACTAAGCCTCCCAAACAATCAGTATAGGTCG